>JAIOJX010000024.1:103776950-104376950 GCA_022376925.1 Tragulus kanchil
TGGGAGAGGTTAAATAATTGCCCAAGAGTTCACAAGACTGACTTTAGTCCTTTATACCATGCTGCCAGTTTTCAAGAGCCATGTTCTTGTAACTTAGCCTAACTCAGCCCTGCCTCTGGTTTTCTCTCATAGCTATGTGAGGAGGGAAATGGAGAAGACAGCATTAATAGTTGTTATTCTGCTTATCTATTTCTAACCACTCCAAAACTTATAGCTGTTTGAGGAGGGAAATGGAGAAGACAGCATTAATAGTGATTATTCTGCGTATCTATTTCCAACCACTCCAAAACTTAGTGGCTTACAGTTACAATTTGTTATGGTTTCATCGTTCTGGAAGTTGACGAAGCTCAGCAGGGATCTAACTTGGGTGTCTCTCTTATTTGATTGCCACAAGATGGTGGCTAGTGACAGAGTCATTTGAAGACTTGACAGAACTGAATGTCCAAAGTTGTTTCTTTACTCATGTGTCTGGTACCTTGGTGCTTTTCCATGTGGTATCTCTAGCAGAGGAGCCTGGCCTTCTTACATAGAGGGTCAGGGTTCCACAAGGGAATACTTCAAGAGTGAACATTTATTGTTTATTTATTTATTTTCATTCATCTTTATTCTTTGGCCTGTGCAGACCTCCCATCGCAGTGGCCTCTATCATTGCAGAGCACCAGCTCACCAGCTCTGGGTGCATGCGCTCCAGAGCACTGGCTCGTAATTGGACACACTGGTCCAGCTGCTCCATGGCACATGGGATCTTCCCCGGCCAGGGATTGAACTGGTAACCCTTGCACTGCAGGGGTACTCTTGACACACTGGGCCACCAGGGAAACCCTGAATGCTCGCTTTAGTGAGGCTCAGGACAGTTTGAGAAAAAGGCAATGGCTTGTGGGTTTGGCAGATGTTGGAAAGGAAGGCAAGTATGCCTAAATATGCTTAGGCAATATTATAATCATAACAATAATAATAATTAGTTCAACTTATTGAGGACCTGCCTGTCTCTCCACTCTGTTAGGTGCCTAACAAGTTTTAGCTTATTATCGGAATCCTTTGAGGTCATATCTTTAGTCCCAATTTATAATCTCTGAGATTGATATTGGGAGAGGTTAAATAATTGCCCAAGAGTTCACAAGACTGACTTTAGTCCTTTATACCATGCTGCCAGTTTTCAAGAGCCATGTTCTTGTAACTTAGCCTAACTCAGCCCTGCCTCTGGTTTTCTCTCATAGCTATGTGAGGAGGGAAATGGAGAAGACAGCATTAATAGTTGTTATTCTGCTTATCTATTTCTAACCACTCCAAAACTTATAGCTGTTTGAGGAGGGAAATGGAGAAGACAGCATTAATAGTGATTATTCTGCGTATCTATTTCCAACCACTCCAAAACTTAGTGGCTTACAGTTACAATTTGTTATGGTTTCATCGTTCTGGAAGTTGACGAAGCTCAGCAGGGATCTAACTTGGGTGTCTCTCTTATTTGATTGCCACAAGATGGTGGCTAGTGACAGAGTCATTTGAAGACTTGACAGAACTGAATGTCCAAAGTTGTTTCTTTACTCATGTGTCTGGTACCTTGGTGCTTTTCCATGTGGTATCTCTAGCAGAGGAGCCTGGCCTTCTTACATAGAGGGTCAGGGTTCCACAAGGGAATACTTCAAGAGTGAACATTCCAAGAGAGAGGAGGAGGGAGTTCTTCTAAAGGCTAGGTCTAGAACTGGCCTGTATCACTTACTCTATTTCTAATGATCAAAGCAGTAGTAGCAACCCAGATTCTAGAGGCCATCTGAGTGTGGGTGAAAGAAAGGAATTATGGAGACCGTCTTTGTTATTCCAAAGATACCACATTGTTAAGGGACAAAGAGAGGTAGCGTCAGCATATTAGTAGGAAAATAACGGGTGTGACATGGTCTTACATTTGGAGTGTGTTTCCCACATCTGCCTTGTGATGGCCATATGAGTAAATTTGCAAGAGAACCTTTTTAAAGACCCCACTCGCCCCAGCTATCCCTTCATAATATTTCACATTTTGGCATGACATGATCCCTTAGGTGGAGATAATAGCTTTTAATCCTCTCACTTGCAGCCTGCTCCTGAGCTGTCTTGTGGGTGTAAATATCCCAAGAGTATATAAAGCTAGGGCTGCAAGAGCCAGAATCACTTACTCAGTTCCTCTGCCTACAGATAGAAACCATAGCAAAGTCATAAATAATGTGTTTCAGTGAGGGGTCCAACCTATTTTTAAAGACTTGTAGAAGAGAAGCTTCTGTGAAACCCTTAGGAAGCCCATTCTGAGATACACTCATTTTTTCTGTGTGACCTAAGTCCTTTCTCCAGGTGTCAGTCCCTGAACCTGACTCTATGCTTGGGAAACAAAGCGCTCACAAACTTCAGAAGGAAGTTATCTGGTTGAACAAATGAATGGTTACAAAGAGCTTTGAAAATATAAATTGCTGCATAAATACTTAATGTCTATATAAATACCTTTGCTATAGCCTGAGGGGGGCTCGGGCTTTTTGAAAGATTCAACCTTACAGAGTACTTGAATAGCAAAGATAAAGCTCCTGCTAAGTCAGGTTAAAATGATTGTTGCTTCTATTATGTATATTATTTATTGCAAAGCATTTCTAAAATAGGAACATGGCAAATTTTAGAAAGGAAAAAGTATTTCATGGTTCCCTTTAGATTGTAAGCTATTTCAACCAGGCTTGTGTTCAGTACTTGGTTTTAACAATATATCTAATTCACAGGTATTATTGGTGTTGAGAAATAATGTGCAAGTGTTTTCTTGCATATGATGTTTTCTTGGGGGAGTGGAGACATATAAGAAAGATCAACACTATATTTTAACGTGATTTTCTTATTTTGCCCTCCTCTTCCATTTTTAAAGCATTATTTTAAAACGAAAGAGATGATTTGGAGTGTGCCTTCTCAAAAATGATTTTTTTAATACCTAGACATTAGAAAAAATGATTAGGGATTATATTCGGTAAGACCTGTTTCTCTCAGCAAATTATTCTTACTCATTTCTTGCTGCTGAGGAGCGCTAAGGGAAAAAAGCAATGTATCATACATACAACTGGAGCAAATAGCCATCCTACATCTCACTTCATGGCCTCTTTTCCCTAGAATTATTCTTAGGTAAACAGATAAGGAATCATTTAGGATCTCAGATTCAGAGGAACTAAAGGGAGTAGGGGTGAATAGAGGAAGCCAAGTTTCTATGTGACAGGGAATTGTTTAGTAAACAGTGAAAGGAGCTTTTCCTAAAAACCTTCCCTCTATGCCTTTACTGATTGGTAGAGAATGCCTTAAGTCTTGTGAAAGGGTTAAAAAAGGAGAGATGGAGGGATAGACCATTGTCCCCGAGGTTGAAGCTAAATCCAGCAGATCTTCATATTCTTTCAGCTTCTGCCTGAGGAAAGGGAGTCTGGTAAATCTCCTTTTATCCTTTTTATCCCATAATCCAAGATGGTGGGAAGGATAATTAAATAAATTGATGCAAACTGCAATCAGAGGAACAGTGTACTGTCTCTAGGACAGTTATTTTGAAGAGCTGTTTTGTAATTAACCTGCAAATGACATATTCAGATTTGATTAATCTCATGTGGTCAGTAGGTAAGCTTTAGTTGAAGGTTATCACTTTTTATAATCAACAATAGGCCTTTCTCTATGATATATTGGAAGGAGAATCTTTAAATAACAGAAATGGCAAAAGTGTTGCTTCGTACCATGGTCAGAGATTTGTCTCAGTTTTGTACGTAACATGTATAAGCTGTTTCTGTTCAATGTAAAGAGACATTGATTTGGGTTCATGTTTATACATTATGAAATCACATATGTATATATAAATATGTATATAAATATTTTATAAATATGTCTGTGTGTTTATATATATAGTAGAACATGTGTATATATTCATGATAAAAAGTCATCTAACTCTCTAACCAGCAGGATTTGGTTTTCATTTGGCCCATAGCCTATTCTTTTACTTGGTATACATGTTGGATTCTGAGCTATAGATTTTAACACAAAGTATTCATACATAAAAAAATTTTTTTGAAAAAAGAAATGATTAGGGATTATATTCGGTAAGACCTGTTTCTCTCAGCAAATTATTCTTACTCATTTCTTGCTGCTGAGGAGCGCTAAGGGAAAAAGCAATGTATCATACATACAACTGGAGCAAATAGCCATCCTACATCTCACTTCATGGCCTCTTTTCCCTAGAATTATTCTTAGGTAAACAGATAAGGAATCATTTAGGATCTCAGATTCAGAGGAACTAAAGGGAGTAGGGGTGAATAGAGGAAGCCAAGTTTCTATGTGACAGGGAATTGTTTAGTAAACAGTGAAAGGAGCTTTTCCTAAAAACCTTCCCTCTATGCCTTTACTGATTGGTAGAGAATGCCTTAAGTCTTGTGAAAGGGTTAAAAAAGGAGAGATGGAGGGATAGACCATTGTCCCCGAGGTTGAAGCTAAATCCAGCAGATCTTCATATTCTTTCAGCTTCTGCCTGAGGAAAGGGAGTCTGGTAAATCTCCTTTTATCCTTTTTATCCCATAATCCAAGATGGTGGGAAGGATAATTAAATAAATTGATGCAAACTGCAATCAGAGGAACAGTGTACTGTCTCTAGGACAGTTATTTTGAAGAGCTGTTTTGTAATTAACCTGCAAATGACATATTCAGATTTGATTAATCTCATGTGGTCAGTAGGTAAGCTTTAGTTGAAGGTTATCACTTTTTATAATCAACAATAGGCCTTTCTCTATGATATATTGGAAGGAGAATCTTTAAATAACAGAAATGGCAAAAGTGTTGCTTCGTACCATGGTCAGAGATTTGTCTCAGTTTTGTACGTAACATGTATAAGCTGTTTCTGTTCAATGTAAAGAGACATTGATTTGGGTTCATGTTTATACATTATGAAATCACATATGTATATATAAATATGTATATAAATATTTTATAAATATGTCTGTGTGTTTATATATATAGTAGAACATGTGTATATATTCATGATAAAAAGTCATCTAACTCTCTAACCAGCAGGATTTGGTTTTCATTTGGCCCATAGCCTATTCTTTTACTTGGTATACATGTTGGATTCTGAGCTATAGATTATTTCCTATCACATTGGTAGATTATAGCTCAAACCTAAAGTTTAAAGATTTAATTTTCTGTTGTTCTTAATGAAATAACCCAAGTAGCAGTTCCCTGTGGTGGGATATGAAAAGTAGTGTACAGATACTTACTAAAACATTTGCAGACCTCCTCAGTTTTCTGTTTTTAATGTGATGAAAATTTGTACAAATAACAAAGAAAGAATGTCATGGTAACGAAAACATTTCCTATACATGTATTTTAGAGGGAAGCTAAATCAGAGGTCTTCAAAGAATTACGAGGGTTCTTTCTAGGAGGTTATTGACAAACACGTAGTTTGTCTCTGGAGTTTGTGCCTCTTTCACAGATTGGTGTATTTGTGATCCCACCGGCAGAATAAGTGTCTGTAATTCATTTCTCCTTGTTAACTAGTGTGCCTTTGTGTGTAGGATGATTGGCAGCAAACTCGGCTGAGTCCCAACGGATGAGCTTGTTAGCAAAACCCTAGCATCCTATCTCTAATAAAGCATATCAGCAGTACATTTTGTCCTATCTATTAGCCTCTCTGTTTCTTTTTTTGTGAAAAGCTGAGTGTCCCTTTGAAGCAATGACAAATAAACCCCTGAACTGAAGTGCTAGGCTGCCTTACGGACAGCTGGATAGTAAATGTCACACCGTGTAGAGAATGCCTATTATCAGAGTGAGCCATTTGTTCCCGGCCTTTCAGTATCTTAATGTAATACAAAATTGCTAAATCAAGCCCCATGTCTGTGACAGAACATAATTAATGAGAAAGCAGGAGCCAATTCAACACTCTTTATTGGGACCTAATTGGCTCAGGCAACAGAGTTGTCACTCAACAAGAGACTTCCTTTAAAGCAATTTTGTTCTTGGTTGTATTACAGAGCCTATTAAATTGTCCCCTCCTTGATCACACAAAGAAGTATCTGCATGCAATAATTAGCTTTTCCAGGGGAATTTTTAACTCATGCAATGCCGGATCATTTTAAAACGGTCTGAGAAAACCCGCCATGGCTCTCTAACCAGCAGGATTTGGTTTTCATTTGGCCCATAGCCTATTCTTTTACTTGGTATACATGTTGGATTCTGAGCTATAGATTATTTCCTATCACATTGGTAGATTATAGCTCAAACCTAAAGTTTAAAGATTTAATTTTCTGTTGTTCTTAATGAAATAACCCAAGTAGCAGTTCCCTGTGGTGGGATATGAAAAGTAGTGTACAGATACTTACTAAAACATTTGCAGACCTCCTCAGTTTTCTGTTTTTAATGTGATGAAAATTTGTACAAATAACAAAGAAAGAATGTCATGGTAACGAAAACATTTCCTATACATGTATTTTAGAGGGAAGCTAAATCAGAGGTCTTCAAAGAATTACGAGGGTTCTTTCTAGGAGGTTATTGACAAACACGTAGTTTGTCTCTGGAGTTTGTGCCTCTTTCACAGATTGGTGTATTTGTGATCCCACCGGCAGAATAAGTGTCTGTAATTCATTTCTCCTTGTTAACTAGTGTGCCTTTGTGTGTAGGATGATTGGCAGCAAACTCGGCTGAGTCCCAACGGATGAGCTTGTTAGCAAAACCCTAGCATCCTATCTCTAATAAAGCATATCAGCAGTACATTTTGTCCTATCTATTAGCCTCTCTGTTTCTTTTTTTGTGAAAAGCTGAGTGTCCCTTTGAAGCAATGACAAATAAACCCCTGAACTGAAGTGCTAGGCTGCCTTACGGACAGCTGGATAGTAAATGTCACACCGTGTAGAGAATGCCTATTATCAGAGTGAGCCATTTGTTCCCGGCCTTTCAGTATCTTAATGTAATACAAAATTGCTAAATCAAGCCCCATGTCTGTGACAGAACATAATTAATGAGAAAGCAGGAGCCAATTCAACACTCTTTATTGGGACCTAATTGGCTCAGGCAACAGAGTTGTCACTCAACAAGAGACTTCCTTTAAAGCAATTTTGTTCTTGGTTGTATTACAGAGCCTATTAAATTGTCCCCTCCTTGATCACACAAAGAAGTATCTGCATGCAATAATTAGCTTTTCCAGGGGGAATTTTTTTTTAACTCATGCAATGCCGGATCATTTTAAAACGGTCTGAGAAAACAGCCAGGCCATGGGGCTGTGCTGCCACACTGAGCAGCGCTATAGGCTGTCTCTGTCTGCTTCCTAAGGCCCCAGGAAGCTGTGCAGCCTAAGAATGAAAAGGAGCCCCAAGAAAAAGAGGACCATGTTCAAATGTGGAGGGTGGGAGGACAGAGGAGGGAGTGAGTAGAGCAAATTGCTTTGGTGGGTAATCACAGCTCACTTCAGAGTCTGCGGCTAAAAGGAACAAAAAGGGAATACTTATAATGTACACATTTAAATATACAGTTAGTTTTTGGTAGTCCTACCCAGCTCACTTAGGAATTAAAGCTAAAAGAACTTTGGGAGGGGTAGAGGTTAAACACGTATAGAATTGTGAGGAGGAACATTAATTTATCCGATCATATCTCACTGTTTTATGAGCCATACTATTTCAAAACCAGTACCCCTATTTAATAGCATGTAATTACTTACTATAATCAAAATTTCATTTTAGGGATTATGTTCTTTCCTTCCTCTTTGTTCAACAAACCTCAAGATAAATTTATGCCTGGTACTTATATTATTGTTATAATTTTTTTTTTTTTTTTTCTGTCACAATGTCCCAGACTTCAAATAAACATATGCTTTTGCCTGGTAAGTTTAAGACAGTGTGACACACAATGACTAGAGACTGCAATCAAGCTTCCAGTTTAAACTGGCATTTGCCTGGATTTGGGCAAAAAAGGACACAGCTAACTAAGCTTGGGATAAAGCAAATGGGGGAAGTTGTAGGAAGTATACTTTTAAGCTTTAGAATTAGGTAATGAACAGTATGAATTTGAAAAATGATACTATTTTTAGAAAAAAAAAGCAAACAAAGTTTGATCAAGGTGACAACCCTTAGAAGAGTCTAAAAAAGGCAAGTGTGTGGCCCTCTTTCTGAAATAGTTGCCAATATCTCCCTTCTGTGCCCTCTGGAACAACGCAAAGACTGTTTAGTTTACAGGGCAGCAGCAGTGTTTGGTTGGATTGAGGGTGCTCTTTGCCACGGCATTGTTATTTTCCTCAGTGTGGCAGTGCCAGATAAAAAAGTCTCACTATTCAAAGGGGAATTTTTAACTCATGCAATGCCGGATCATTTTAAAACGGTCTGAGAAAACAGCCAGGCCATGGGGCTGTGCTGCCACACTGAGCAGCGCTATAGGCTGTCTCTGTCTGCTTCCTAAGGCCCCAGGAAGCTGTGCAGCCTAAGAATGAAAAGGAGCCCCAAGAAAAAGAGGACCATGTTCAAATGTGGAGGGTGGGAGGACAGAGGAGGGAGTGAGTAGAGCAAATTGCTTTGGTGGGTAATCACAGCTCACTTCAGAGTCTGCGGCTAAAAGGAACAAAAAGGGAATACTTATAATGTACACATTTAAATATACAGTTAGTTTTTGGTAGTCCTACCCAGCTCACTTAGGAATTAAAGCTAAAAGAACTTTGGGAGGGGTAGAGGTTAAACACGTATAGAATTGTGAGGAGGAACATTAATTTATCCGATCATATCTCACTGTTTTATGAGCCATACTATTTCAAAACCAGTACCCCTATTTAATAGCATGTAATTACTTACTATAATCAAAATTTCATTTTAGGGATTATGTTCTTTCCTTCCTCTTTGTTCAACAAACCTCAAGATAAATTTATGCCTGGTACTTATATTATTGTTATAATTTTTTTTTTTTTTTTTCTGTCACAATGTCCCAGACTTCAAATAAACATATGCTTTTGCCTGGTAAGTTTAAGACAGTGTGACACACAATGACTAGAGACTGCAATCAAGCTTCCAGTTTAAACTGGCATTTGCCTGGATTTGGGCAAAAAAGGACACAGCTAACTAAGCTTGGGATAAAGCAAATGGGGGAAGTTGTAGGAAGTATACTTTTAAGCTTTAGAATTAGGTAATGAACAGTATGAATTTGAAAAATGATACTATTTTTAGAAAAAAAAAGCAAACAAAGTTTGATCAAGGTGACAACCCTTAGAAGAGTCTAAAAAAGGCAAGTGTGTGGCCCTCTTTCTGAAATAGTTGCCAATATCTCCCTTCTGTGCCCTCTGGAACAACGCAAAGACTGTTTAGTTTACAGGGCAGCAGCAGTGTTTGGTTGGATTGAGGGTGCTCTTTGCCACGGCATTGTTATTTTCCTCAGTGTGGCAGTGCCAGATACCAGGCAAGGAGAGAAGGCAAACCTCTGGCGGGGCTAGAGCTGGGCTGCACGGTGTGGTTTAGACTGCAGCTGCCAGAAGATGCCGGGGCTGTGCCCCAGCGAGGCGGTGATTATGCGGCGGCGCTCACAGTGTCGCGTACTTCAGATTGTCTAGCATTTGCCGACATACTAGCTGTATTAGTTAATTGTCACTTATTCAAGCATATGGAAAAATTATTGGATTTCCCCCACCCATCTCAAACTTGCCTCTAAACTGCGAGTAAAGTCAGACTCCTGAAGGCACTCTAAATGTTTGAAAAATATAAATTGTTATTCCACAGGGTAATAGAATATAAAACTAACAGCAATACAAAAATATTAGTCAATAATGTCCTTTCCCAGGTGACTCTTGAACCTTGTGAAAGCATACATTCTCAACAAAGATTTATTAATCTAGTCAGAGAACACATGATAATGATAGCAAGAGCTGCCAGAATCCAATTTGCTTTAATTAATCATTTGCTTCATAACACGGTGATTCTTCCCCCTCCCCCTGCTTTTTTTTTTTTTTAGCTGTCGAGATTATTTTAAAACATTAGATATTACACTGTGGATGGCTGATGAAACTGAAATTGAATGCTGTAAAAGTTAGATTAAAAATTCATTTAACAGTATAAACATTTTAGAGTGCAGAATGGTGCCGATTAGGTCAAGTGTGTATTGAGTGAAGAAACAGTCATGGAGCTGAGAGAAAAAATATTGTCAGAGGGCACTCAAACAGCTGAATTTAGTCTAATTTAAATGTTGTAACAGGCAAAAATCATTAACTAGAAATCCTATTATAATTACTCTTTGGTGTTTTAGCAACACAGACTGGTAAGTCAAAGCCTAGGTTTAAACACATTTATTCATTTAACTATACAAACAAACTTTGGTTCTGACTGGATTTAGTTTCCATGGTTAGGCCAAGGGCTCTTGGTGGAGTCCTGAGGCTGAGTCAAAGGCCACTTTGCCTGGCCCTCCTAGGAGAACTTTTAATAAATGGTTTATTTCAAGTTACCAGAAGAGCCAAGATATTCATCATGCCTTGCTAAACAAACCCTTGTATTCAGAGGTCTTGTAGCTACTCTGTTTTGCTGATGCCTTGAAGGACATTTTCAGCATCTAATTCTTACCTTTGTCTTTATAAACCGTCCCTCCAATTGACTGACTGTATTGGGTGGAATTTAGTGCAAATAAGTATTCAGAATTCTCTGAATTCATCCTCATCATCAGAATTCATCATCTGCAAGATAATTCTAACCTCTTTTGTCACCTAAGGCCCTCAATGCATTGGGGCCCTTCATATTTAGATTTATGTACACCTCATTTTGGTTCCCTTTCCATCTCAGTACTTCACTCACCATTAATGATGCACTATGTATAATCTCAGTTGTGTCCCACTAACTCAGGTCACCATGCCTCAGCTTTAATATTATTCCTCAGACAAGCTTTATCTCTTTCAGATACACAATGCTCACCTTATAAGGTTGCTATAGGGAGTAAATGAATTAATTTATTTAGGTGAACCTGGCACATAGAAGGCTCTATATAAACTATGCTTATTAAGCACTCACTTTCCTGTGCTGCTCCCACAGCTTATAAACTGTTCTCTCATAACAACCACATTATTAATATAATAGTGTTTCCATGGCTTTTTCCTCGCTGTGTTATAATCTTCTTGAGGATATTTACAATCATTTCTGGATTCCCAGTCTAACAGTATGTCTGGCTGCCATGTTTGGCTCAGTCAGTATCTCTTGCATTTACAAGTGACTGTTTGCTGTAAATCATTCTGCAGTCTGGTCACTGACCAGTTTTTGATAAGTATATAGGACTTTAAATGAGTGTTTTTCGAAGAAGTAGACATTTTATATGGAGTATAATATTTAAAATTGTTTTTAAAAGCTTATCCTCCAAGTATGAAGACTTGGCTACCACTGAAAATATTCAAAGGCATTTCTCAAAATGAATTCAGTAGTGACAGCAGGCATGGAGTGAGCTGGTATTCTCTCACTTTGGTTCTTTGATGGGGACTGTATTCCAATAATCCACTGAACCTCTGAGTTCTAGGATGTCCTAAAAGTGAACAAGCTATTCCTTTTCCTCATCTACTCCATAGACTTTTCTTGAAATACAGTTACAGTTTTCTTGTAGACTAATACAACATGGCCCATTAAAATGAAAAAATGAAAGTTCAGACCCCTATTCTTATCCTTAAGGGTTTTTCAGAGCAGGAGAATCACCCTAATTTAGAATTTTGAAAGGAAAAGAGCAATTACATCTCCTGTGTCATCAACAGTGTAAAGCCACGTAGACGCTTATGGACCAAACTCACGTAGTTCTTTTCAAGTCCCTGACCCTGAGAAGTTGGGAAGTCCACTGCAGCTCGAGGCACACTTTCACATAGAGTTTCAGCAAGCTTTATGCCAAGAAGCAAGGCAGAGTCAGAGAAATTTGTGGGTCTCCTTGCAATTTAAAATACAAGGGGGGAATTGCAAACTGATACTGATTTGACTGACTTCTTTGTATCTCACTGAAATAATCTGAACAGAAAGGAATGCACTGTCACTTACTTGGTTCAGAGTTTCTTAATATTCAAAATGGGAGTGGGGAGGGGAGTGGTAACTCCTGTAGTCCCACAGGAAGCATTGTAATCAAAGAGAGCTCTGAACAGTGTTAGAAGGGTCTTTACATCCCCTTAGGTCCTTGTAATATGCACTTGCAGAATTGGCTAAATGAGCCACCATACTCTGGTCAATATGAATAGACTTGTAAGATGCTCAGTTTGATTTAATGGCCACCCATGGACACTGCCATAAAACGCAGCTGAAAACCACCCATATCTGGCTCAGTCAGTATCTCTTGCATTTACAAGTGACTGTTTGCTGTAAATCATTCTGCAGTCTGGTCACTGACCAGTTTTTGATAAGTATATAGGACTTTAAATGAGTGTTTTTCGAAGAAGTAGACATTTTATATGGAGTATAATATTTAAAATTGTTTTTAAAAGCTTATCCTCCAAGTATGAAGACTTGGCTACCACTGAAAATATTCAAAGGCATTTCTCAAAATGAATTCAGTAGTGACAGCAGGCATGGAGTGAGCTGGTATTCTCTCACTTTGGTTCTTTGATGGGGACTGTATTCCAATAATCCACTGAACCTCTGAGTTCTAGGATGTCCTAAAAGTGAACAAGCTATTCCTTTTCCTCATCTACTCCATAGACTTTTCTTGAAATACAGTTACAGTTTTCTTGTAGACTAATACAACATGGCCCATTAAAATGAAAAAATGAAAGTTCAGACCCCTATTCTTATCCTTAAGGGTTTTTCAGAGCAGGAGAATCACCCTAATTTAGAATTTTGAAAGGAAAAGAGCAATTACATCTCCTGTGTCATCAACAGTGTAAAGCCACGTAGACGCTTATGGACCAAACTCACGTAGTTCTTTTCAAGTCCCTGACCCTGAGAAGTTGGGAAGTCCACTGCAGCTCGAGGCACACTTTCACATAGAGTTTCAGCAAGCTTTATGCCAAGAAGCAAGGCAGAGTCAGAGAAATTTGTGGGTCTCCTTGCAATTTAAAATACAAGGGGGGAATTGCAAACTGATACTGATTTGACTGACTTCTTTGTATCTCACTGAAATAATCTGAACAGAAAGGAATGCACTGTCACTTACTTGGTTCAGAGTTTCTTAATATTCAAAATGGGAGTGGGGAGGGGAGTGGTAACTCCTGTAGTCCCACAGGAAGCATTGTAATCAAAGAGAGCTCTGAACAGTGTTAGAAGGGTCTTTACATCCCCTTAGGTCCTTGTAATATGCACTTGCAGAATTGGCTAAATGAGCCACCATACTCTGGTCAATATGAATAGACTTGTAAGATGCTCAGTTTGATTTAATGGCCACCCATGGACACTGCCATACGCAGAAGGGAATGTCACGTTCAGTCTTGAATAAAGCTCTCAAAATCAACTACTCCATTTGGCATTGTAGCTGTATTTTAATGTCCTCTTCAGAATTCTCCATTATAGTAACATCTCTGCAATCAGTCTAGCATAAAAAGGCCTGTTTATAATAAATTGGTCAGCCTCTTACGTACCTATCTTTCCTGATGGGATAGAGAACTATGAGATTGTTCCTTGTAGACTAGGCTATAAGATTTTCAATATTACTAGTTTTATCTCTCAGTTTGCACAGATGATTTATTTCAGGCTTTATTTCCATTTTGAGTCTTTGTTTTCATTTTATCTCTTAATTATCCTGAGGGAGGGAGAGACAAATGGTTCTGCTTGTGAAGTATAGGTCCTTGGGAGCCATTTAAGTGAGATGTAGTTTATGAAGAAGCCAGTAAGTGAAAAACAGAGTTGTACAGTTTTTTGTCATCTTTTCAATTAGAAAACCTACATGATGCTTATGAACTATGGTAGCCTGGACAGGAAATCTTGGCAGAGGTAAAAGTGTGCCATTGTTTTTATGAGTACTCTGAGGTAGAATAATCACATCACCTTGTTATTGCATAATAATCACCCAATGTACAAGACCCTAGACCTTGGAATCACTCAGAGTTTTCATTAGAGAACCAGCAGTCTTTTAGACTCACTATGCTGTACCTCAGTGTTGAAATTGCGTATTACAGGTTATATTCCTATAAATAAAGGACATTTTGTTATAACCACACTCAGCTATATTTCCTACCGTGATTTCTTTACCAGACCCTGCTGTGACCTGTTGCCAAATAAAGTATATTATTGGTGAGACTTTTTTTTACCTGAACTTGATGTCTGTTCAAAAGACAAAAGCACTGATTAGGTAGAAGGAGGATTAAAGTCCTTTAGGAACAGAATGACTCTGGGCCTTAGCTACAAACTGCAGCTTGTTCAAAAAGCCATCCTGTCCTGAGGGTGTCTTCTCACCCGTTTCTGGGAAGCATGATTTCCTTTTGGATTGAGATTTAATAGGAAATGACCAAACATGACTCCTGGGCTAGATTAGTAGAAGCTATCTGGTTCAGCTTTAAAGGAGGATCAATTCCAAGGCCATGTCTTGCTTTTATCTCTCTTGAAGGGTTCTACAAGGGACTCAAGGATTACTCACTTTCAGAAATACTTGGGGAGGTTATTAAAGAGCCAGCAGTTTCCCTAGACTTTTTTTTTTTTCTGTTTTTCAGTGTTTCTCCTCTTTACTCAAAGCACACAGAATGGCAGTCTCTTCAAGAAATAGTAGTATTCTGAATTGTCATGTTGATGGGGAAACATTTTCTTCTTTCAGAAAGTTAATTTCCCTAGTTATTTCTTTGCCTAGAAATATAGAACTCTACTATTGAAAGGTGGCAATTAAGAGACTTTCATCATGATTTTTTTTTGGTGAAACCAATCAACAAATATACATAATGGCATCAACAATTTATAGTTTCACTTATTGTGAGATGTAGTTTATGAAGAAGCCAGTATTCAGTTTTTGTCATCTTTTCAATTAGAAAACCTACATGATGCTTATGAACTATGGTAGCCTGGACAGGAAATCTTGGCAGAGGTAAAGTGTGCCATTGTTTTTATGAGTACTCTGAGGTAGAATAATCACATCACCTTGTTATTGCATAATAATCACCCAATGTACAAGACCCTAGACCTTGGAATCACTCAGAGTTTTCATTAGAGAACCAGCAGTCTTTTAGACTCACTATGCTGTACCTCAGTGTTGAAATTGCGTATTACAGGTTATATTCCTATAAATAAAGGACATTTTGTTATAACCACACTCAGCTATATTTCCTACCGTGATTTCTTTACCAGACCCTGCTGTGACCTGTTGCCAAATAAAGTATATTATTGGTGAGACTTTTTTTTACCTGAACTTGATGTCTGTTCAAAAGACAAAAGCACTGATTAGGTAGAAGGAGGATTAAAGTCCTTTAGGAACAGAATGACTCTGGGCCTTAGCTACAAACTGCAGCTTGTTCAAAAAGCCATCCTGTCCTGAGGGTGTCTTCTCACCCGTTTCTGGGAAGCATGATTTCCTTTTGGATTGAGATTTAATAGGAAATGACCAAACATGACTCCTGGGCTAGATTAGTAGAAGCTATCTGGTTCAGCTTTAAAGGAGGATCAATTCCAAGGCCATGTCTTGCTTTTATCTCTCTTGAAGGGTTCTACAAGGGACTCAAGGATTACTCACTTTCAGAAATACTTGGGGAGGTTATTAAAGAGCCAGCAGTTTCCCTAGACTTTTTTTTTTTTCTGTTTTTCAGTGTTTCTCCTCTTTACTCAAAGCACACAGAATGGCAGTCTCTTCAAGAAATAGTAGTATTCTGAATTGTCATGTTGATGGGGAAACATTTTCTTCTTTCAGAAAGTTAATTTCCCTAGTTATTTCTTTGCCTAGAAATATAGAACTCTACTATTGAAAGGTGGCAATTAAGAGACTTTCATCATGATTTTTTTTTGGTGAAACCAATCAACAAATATACATAATGGCATCAACAATTTATAGTTTCACTTATTGTGATTCCCATTTATAAGCATTCTTAAATGTTATCTACATTTTGCAGATAAGGAAATACAAGTTCAATAATTTGCCAGAAGCTGCTTTGTTGCCAGTAGTTGAGAGCAAGCTTCTGAGATCGATAGTCCTGGTTCTGCCACTTGCTTAGCTGCATGAACTAGTTGCTGTTATCGTCTGTATTCAAGTTCAGTGAAACCAGAACTTGGTTCTTGTTTCCACTTTACTTTGTTACCAATCTCAGATCACTGCCTTACAGATTAACTAGATAAGAAAGGGAACGTGCCACAGGTAATGAATTTTAAATCCTGTTTTGCCAAGGATGGTGGAGATTATAACTAATTTTTTTCCAAAGCAAGAAAACTTGCTCCAGAGATACTCAGTTCTTCTGTTGTTTTCTGCTGGCCGAGGCCAACTTATCCTTTTACTCAAAGAAAATATAAAGGCACTGTTTTATAATATACCTTTTGAGTCATCATGGAGTAGTGATGTTTCTATGAAAGAGTCACGATATCTAAGAGAAGTCTGAAGAAGACCAGTTTAAACAATCATGCTTAACACAGAGCATGAGCCTTGGAACATTAAACATTTTTTTTTTCCTTTTTTTGCTTTTAATTCTCTGATTAAAATCCAGGAAAAATCTGTTGAATGGTGAGGTAAACAAGGATTTAGTAATAGAATATGACCAATATATCCAGCTGTACCTTAGAAACACATATATACCCAACACATGCATGCATACACATAAAATAAAGCAAAACAAAGAACAGTTGACTTTCAGTTCTACTCATTAAAATGATCCATTTATAATCATACATGTGCAGAAGGGCTGCGAGACTGAAGTGATACCTGAGAGAGGCCTGGGAATATGTTTGCACTACATTACTTGGACTGCATGATAATTGAGAGCCATTGTGGCTGAACACTTTATGAGTTTGTTTAATTTGTCACAGTAAATAAAGCTTTTTTGATGCAAGTTAATTAGCTCTCTTGTGTTACTGCACATCAAATGTAATTAACAACCAACTGCCAGTGTGGGGTTGCCCTTGTATAACATGGTAATGGGGGAAAACTTAACTAGGGCTGGATTAAGTAAAAGATATACTGCTGAATCAGTCATCCTTTTGCCTGCTTAAGTCCTGATGGACTGGAATCTAGGGGAAAACATCAGGTCTCATAAAAATCTCATGTGTTATGCCAGGCTCACATTTGCCACCATGTTAAGTAAATTCACCTAAGTCAAATTCCTACCATTGCTCAGAGCTCACTTTCTCCTCAGTTGGCATTGCTTGCTTATCCCCTGTGCTCACATCTTTCATTTCCTTTCATTTACCTTTCTTTAGCTTTGACATTTTATCTCCTTTTGTGTGAAGTGCTACCATAGCTAAGGCAGAAGTGCTATTAAATAATGATTAAGAAGAAATGTGTTTGAATGGGCAGAAGAAATCGAAAAAGCCATTCAGTGAAGGGGATCATGCTTCCAAATTCATAATGGTATTCTGATCTAGTTTATATTTTGAGAAAGTGCTCTTCAGTACTTTTTTAGTCTTTCCTAGGTAAAGTTAACACAAAGATATCAGGCATCCTTGATTGATCAGGTGACCAGAAGAACGTTAGGTAGGCAGAAACATCTTTAAAGGGACAAAAATAATAGCAGACACTCTACTTGCTTACTATTTACACTTAAAATACTCCCTTGGGAAACAATTTAAATGAAATAAAATTATAAAAGTGGGTAGCTTTATTAGAGCAAACTTTTCCCTTTCACTGGCTGATTAAAATCCAGGAAAAATCTGTTGAATGGTGAGGTAAACAAGGATTTAGTAATAGAATATGACCAATATATCCAGCTGTACCTTAGAAACACATATATACCCAACACATGCATGCATACACATAAAATAAAGCAAAACAAAGAACAGTTGACTTTCAGTTCTACTCATTAAAATGATCCATTTATAATCATACATGTGCAGAAGGGCTGCGAGACTGAAGTGATACCTGAGAGAGGCCTGGGAATATGTTTGCACTACATTACTTGGACTGCATGATAATTGAGAGCCATTGTGGCTGAACACTTTATGAGTTTGTTTAATTTGTCACAGTAAATAAAGCTTTTTTGATGCAAGTTAATTAGCTCTCTTGTGTTACTGCACATCAAATGTAATTAACAACCAACTGCCAGTGTGGGGTTGCCCTTGTATAACATGGTAATGGGGGAAAACTTAACTAGGGCTGGATTAAGTAAAAGATATACTGCTGAATCAGTCATCCTTTTGCCTGCTTAAGTCCTGATGGACTGGAATCTAGGGGAAAACATCAGGTCTCATAAAAATCTCATGTGTTATGCCAGGCTCACATTTGCCACCATGTTAAGTAAATTCACCTAAGTCAAATTCCTACCATTGCTCAGAGCTCACTTTCTCCTCAGTTGGCATTGCTTGCTTATCCCCTGTGCTCACATCTTTCATTTCCTTTCATTTACCTTTCTTTAGCTTTGACATTTTATCTCCTTTTGTGTGAAGTGCTACCATAGCTAAGGCAGAAGTGCTATTAAATAATGATTAAGAAGAAATGTGTTTGAATGGGCAGAAGAAATCGAAAAAGCCATTCAGTGAAGGGGATCATGCTTCCAAATTCATAATGGTATTCTGATCTAGTTTATATTTTGAGAAAGTGCTCTTCAGTACTTTTTTAGTCTTTCCTAGGTAAAGTTAACACAAAGATATCAGGCATCCTTGATTGATCAGGTGACCAGAAGAACGTTAGGTAGGCAGAAACATCTTTAAAGGGACAAAAATAATAGCAGACACTCTACTTGCTTACTATTTACACTTAAAATACTCCCTTGGGAAACAATTTAAATGAAATAAAATTATAAAAGTGGGTAGCTTTATTAGAGCAAACTTTTCCCTTTCACTGGTACTGCCTTTGAAGAGGGAAGAATCTATATCATTTTTTAAAAATCATAACACTGTTGTGGGGAGTAACAACTTGAATAGGAGCTAGAAGATCTGGGTTAAGACCTGACTCTGCCACTAACCAGCATCTTACCTCCTCGGGCAACTCACCCTCTCTGGAACTCAGTTTCCTTATGGAAAAAGGAGTTTAGGTAGTTTCATTGTTATCTTCATTTTCTAGAATTCTCTGATTCTGTGATGCTCTTCAGTAAAAGCCTCTGGTTTCTTTCTTTCTTTTATTTTAATTCTTTATTTTAAAGATTTTACAGAGTTTTGTTGTTCACCGACATGTATGTTCCCAGATCATTCATATGCACATACCTGGGCCACCCCCCACCCACCCAGTTCCCCCACTCCCACCCCTCCGGACCATCACCCCAAGTGATTGTAGGCACTCCTATTCCCTTAGCACAATGACAACAGCTATCTTTTCCACACGTGCCAGTATAGGTTTCGATGTTACTTCCTCTATGCCTCCCCCTCACTGTTTGTTCTCCACAATGTCCTTATGTCAATTCTTTGTTCCATGAGTTCACTGCATGTGTTATCATGACCATCTGACTAGATTCCATATATATGAGTTAGTATACTCTACTTGTCTTTCTCTTTTTGACTGACTTCACTTTTTATGATAGGTTCTAGAACTAGCCACCTCATTAGGACTGAGTCTTCTGCATTTCTTTTAACAGCTGAGTAGTATTTCATTGTATATATGTCCCAGAGCTTCTTCATCCATTCATTCGTCGATGGACATCTAGGTTGCTTCCATGTTCTGGCTATTGTATAGAGAGCTGCAGTGAACATTGGGGTACAGGTGCTTTCCTAGGTAAAGTTAACACAAAGATATCAGGCATCCTTGATTGATCAGGTGACCAGAAGAACGTTAGGTAGGCAGAAACATCTTTAAAGGGACAAAAATAATAGCAGACACTCTACTTGCTTACTATTTACACTTAAAATACTCCCTTGGGAAACAATTTAAATGAAATAAAATTATAAAAGTGGGTAGCTTTATTAGAGCAAACTTTTCCCTTTCACTGGTACTGCCTTTGAAGAGGGAAGAATCTATATCATTTTTTAAAAATCATAACACTGTTGTGGGGAGTAACAACTTGAATAGGAGCTAGAAGATCTGGGTTAAGACCTGACTCTGCCACTAACCAGCATCTTACCTCCTCGGGCAACTCACCCTCTCTGGAACTCAGTTTCCTTATGGAAAAAGGAGTTTAGGTAGTTTCATTGTTATCTTCATTTTCTAGAATTCTCTGATTCTGTGATGCTCTTCAGTAAAAGCCTCTGGTTTCTTTCTTTCTTTTATTTTAATTCTTTATTTTAAAGATTTTACAGAGTTTTGTTGTTCACCGACATGTATGTTCCCAGATCATTCATATGCACATACCTGTTCCCCCACCCACCCAGTTCCCCCACTCCCACCCCTCCGGACCATCACCCCAAGTGATTGTAGGCACTCCTATTCCCTTAGCACAATGACAACAGCTATCTTTTCCACACGTGCCAGTATAGGTTTCGATGTTACTTCCTCTATGCCTCCCCCTCACTGTTTGTTCTCCACAATGTCCTTATGTCAATTCTTTGTTCCATGAGTTCACTGCATGTGTTATCATGACCATCTGACTAGATTCCATATATATGAGTTAGTATACTCTACTTGTCTTTCTCTTTTTGACTGACTTCACTTTTTATGATAGGTTCTAGAACTAGCCACCTCATTAGGACTGAGTCTTCTGCATTTCTTTTAACAGCTGAGTAGTATTTCATTGTATATATGTCCCAGAGCTTCTTCATCCATTCATTCGTCGATGGACATCTAGGTTGCTTCCATGTTCTGGCTATTGTATAGAGAGCTGCAGTGAACATTGGGGTACAGGTGCTTCTTTCAGTTTTGATTTCATCAGGATATAGGCCTAATAGTGGGATTGCTGGGTCATAGGGTGCTTATATTTTTAGTTTTTAAGGACTCTCCATACTGTCTTCCATAGAGGCTGTATCAATTTCCATTCCCACCAGCAATGCAAGAGGGTTCCCTTTTCTCCGCACCCTCTCCAGCATTTATTGTCTGTCGAATTTTTGATGGTGGCCATTCTGACAGGTGTGAGGTGGTATCTCATTGTGGTTTTAATTTGCATTTCTCTAATAATAATTGAGGTTGAGCATTGTTTCATGTGTTTTTGGGCCATCTATATGTCATCTTTGGAGAGGTGTCTCTTTAGATCTTTTTTTTTTTTTTTAATTTTTATTTATTTATCTTTTAGGGGGTGGGGTGGAGAGGGAGGGAGATGGGCGGGCCATTTCTATTGGTCTTTCATTTATCTATTTTCATCCGTCCTTGTTCTTTGGCTCCTGTGGGCCTCCCATCGCGGTGGCCTCTGTTGTTGCAGAGCACTGGCTCTGGGCGCACACGCACCAGAGCTCCGGCTTTGTAATTGGACACATTGAGTCCAGCCGCTCCGCGGCACGTGGGATCTTCCCAGGCCAGGGATCGAACCGGCGTCCCTTGCACTGCAAGGCGGTGTCCTTACCCACTGGACCACCAGGGGAAGCCCCTCTTTAGATCTTTTTCCCATTTTTTGATTGGGTTGTTCGCTTTTCCTGTGCTGAGTTGTCTGAGTTGCTTGTAGATTTTAGAGATTAATTCTTTGTCTGTTGTTTCATTTGCTATGATTTTCTCCCACTCTGTGGGCTGTCTGTTCAGCTTTTTTGTAATTTCTTTTGCTGTATAAAAGCTTTTAAGTTTCATGAGGTCCCACGTGTTCACTTTTCTTTTCAGTTCCGCTATTCTAGTAGGTGAGTCAGAGAAGATCTTGCTTTGATTTATGTCCTTGAGGGTTTTGCCTATATTCTCCTCTAAGAGTTTGATGGTTTCTGGTCTTACATTTAGGTCTTTAATTCATTTTGAGTTGATCTTTGTGTATGGTCTCAGGGAATGTTCCAACTTCATTTTTTTGCATGTAGCTGTCCAATTTTCCCAGCACCACTTGTTGAAGAGGCTTTGTCCCATTTTGTAGTTTCACCTCCTTTGTCAAAAATAAGGTACCCATATGTGCGTGGGTTTATCTCTGGGTTCTCAATCTTGTTCCATTGGTCTTTAGTTCTGTTTTTGTGCCAGTACCATAATGTCTTGATGACTGTTGCTTTGTAGTAGAGTCTGAAGTTAGGGAGGCTGATTTCTCCAGCTCCGTTTTTCTTTCTCAGGATTACTTTGGCTATTCGAGGTCTGTTGTGTTTCCATATGAACTGTGTGATTCTTTGGTCTAGTTCTGTGAAAAATGTCAATGGTAGTTGAATAGGTATTGCATTGAATCTGTTGATGATATTTGGAAGTATGGTCATTTTCACAATATTGATTCTTCTGACGCAGGAACATGGAATATCTCTCCATCTGTTTAAGTCTTCTTTATGGTCTCTCATGAGTGTCTTGTAATTTTCTGTGTACAATTCTTTAGTTTCTTTGAGTAGGTTTATTCCTAGATATTTGATTCTTTTGGTTGCAATGGTGAAGGGGATTGCCTCTTTGATTTCGTTTTCTGATTTTTCATTGTTTGTGTATAGGAATGCCAGTGATTTCTGTGTGTTGACTTTGTATCCTGCGACTTTGCTGAATTCATTGATTAGCTCTAGTAGCTTTGTAACCATGTCTTTGGGATTTTCTATGTATAATATCATGTCGCCTGCAAAAAGAGAGAGCTTTACTTCTTCCTTTCCAATCTGGGTTCCTTTTATTTCTTTCTCTTTTCTTATTGCCGTCGCTAGAACTTCCAGGACTATGTTGAATAGTAGTGGTGAAAGTGGGCACCCCTGTCTTGTTCCTGATCTTAGAGGGAATGCTTTTGAGGGTTTTGCCTATATTCTCCTCTAAGAGTTTGATGGTTTCTGGTCTTACATTTAGGTCTTTAATTCATTTTGAGTTGATCTTTGTGTATGGTCTCAGGGAATGTTCCAACTTCATTTTTTTGCATGTAGCTGTCCAATTTTCCCAGCACCACTTGTTGAAGAGGCTGTCTTTGTCCCATTTTGTAGTTTCACCTCCTTTGTCAAAAATAAGGTACCCATATGTGCGTGGGTTTATCTCTGGGTTCTCAATCTTGTTCCATTGGTCTTTAGTTCTGTTTTTGTGCCAGTACCATAATGTCTTGATGACTGTTGCTTTGTAGTAGAGTCTGAAGTTAGGGAGGCTGATTTCTCCAGCTCCGTTTTTCTTTCTCAGGATTACTTTGGCTATTCGAGGTCTGTTGTGTTTCCATATGAACTGTGTGATTCTTTGGTCTAGTTCTGTGAAAAATGTCAATGGTAGTTGAATAGGTATTGCATTGAATCTGTTGATGATATTTGGAAGTATGGTCATTTTCACAATATTGATTCTTCTGACGCAGGAACATGGAATATCTCTCCATCTGTTTAAGTCTTCTTTATGGTCTCTCATGAGTGTCTTGTAATTTTCTGTGTACAATTCTTTAGTTTCTTTGAGTAGGTTTATTCCTAGATATTTGATTCTTTTGGTTGCAATGGTGAAGGGGATTGCCTCTTTGATTTCGTTTTCTGATTTTTCATTGTTTGTGTATAGGAATGCCAGTGATTTCTGTGTGTTGACTTTGTATCCTGCGACTTTGCTGAATTCATTGATTAGCTCTAGTAGCTTTGTAACCATGTCTTTGGGATTTTCTATGTATAATATCATGTCGCCTGCAAAAAGAGAGAGCTTTACTTCTTCCTTTCCAATCTGGGTTCCTTTTATTTCTTTCTCTTTTCTTATTGCCGTCGCTAGAACTTCCAGGACTATGTTGAATAGTAGTGGTGAAAGTGGGCACCCCTGTCTTGTTCCTGATCTTAGAGGGAATGCTTTCAGTTTTTCACCATTAAGGATGATGTTCGCTGTAGGCTTCTCATATATGGCTTTTATTATGTTGAGATAGGTTACATCTATACCCATTTTCTGAAGAGTTTTTTTTATCATAAATGGATGTTGTTCTTTCTTTCTTTCTTTTTTTTGCCCTACCCACCTCATAGAATCCCATGGACAGAGGTGTCTGGCAGGCTACAGTCCATAGGGTCGCAAAGAGTAGGACAGGACCAAAGTGACTTAGAATGCATGCACCTCATGTCTTTGCTTGCTGACTTTGGTAACAGAGGATGTATAAGTCGAATTATTCAGAAGTCAAAGAGAGGTGTGTTTAAGTGAAAGCCAGTGACTCTCCCCTCTGTCATTCATTAAACAAATATCTAGTTCATTTTCTATAAACTAGGTCTGGGGATATGAGGATGAAGTTGATCCAGATGATCCTTCATATATGTAATTGAAAAAATAGAAAAACAGCTCATTTAATAAATTATATCGGTGCTTCCCTGGTGGTCCAGTGGGTAAAGAGTCTGCCTTGCAGTGCAAGGGGCACCAGTTCAATCCCTGGCCCAGGAGGATCCCACGTGCCGTGAAGTGGCTGGACTGGTGTGTCCAATTGCAAGCCAGCACTCTGGAGCGCATGCGCCCAGAGCTGGTGCTCTGTAGTGAGAAAGGCCACTACAATGGGAGGTCCACATAGGCCAAAGAATAAAAAAAATGGATGAAGGACAAATGATGACTTATAGGCCAAAAAAAAAAAGAAAGACCTGAGAAGTTTAGAAAAAAATAAAAAATAAATTATATCTCTCTATTCATATTGAATTATTTAAAAATATTCCTGTGTATTTTGTATGTATCTATCATATTTGGATTTTTCTTTCAATGCCCTACATGTTCAGTATAATGAAGCAAACAAGCAGGACTAAATTAATGCATGGGAAAGAAAATAAAGCCCCTTTTATATTTGAGAGTTTCACCTTGAAAGAGCTCTTTTGCTAAGAGCTGTTAAAAACACACACCTATTTTCTCTTATTTGATTTGAAGATTCAATATGAAGAATTATATCACATATTGAATTCATTTTTACTTTCAATATAATCTTTTCATTAATCATGAAAGTAGTAATATATTTTCATTTAAAAAGTATTATGCAAATTTATGATAGAGAAGAAAATTAAAATGCCCCATTAGTCCATTTCCCAGAGATAATCACTATTCATATTTTGGTTCATATTCTTGTTTTTAGTGCTCACACATGTTCTCTCTCTCTTCTTCTCTGTCTCTGTATGCTAGTAAAAATGTATTATTATGCCTTTTCACACATATAGAATACTACTTTTAATACTGAAACTTGATTTTTTCATAGTATATCTTGGCTCTATTTCTGTGAATAATGATCTCATTTTAATTTTTCTTTAAATTATTCAGAAGTCAAGAGGTGTGTTTAAGTGAAAGCCAGTGACTCTCCCCTCTGTCATTCATTAAACAAATATCTAGTTCATTTTCTATAAACTAGGTCTGGGGATATGAGGATGAAGTTGATCCAGATGATCCTTCATATATGTAATTGAAAAAATAGAAAAACAGCTCATTTAATAAATTATATCGGTGCTTCCCTGGTGGTCCAGTGGGTAAAGAGTCTGCCTTGCAGTGCAAGGGGCACCAGTTCAATCCCTGGCCCAGGAGGATCCCACGTGCCGTGAAGTGGCTGGACTGGTGTGTCCAATTGCAAGCCAGCACTCTGGAGCGCATGCGCCCAGAGCTGGTGCTCTGTAGTGAGAAAGGCCACTACAATGGGAGGTCCACATAGGCCAAAGAATAAAAAAAATGGATGAAGGACAAATGATGACTTATAGGCCAAAAAAAAAAAGAAAGACCTGAGAAGTTTAGAAAAAAATAAAAAATAAATTATATCTCTCTATTCATATTGAATTATTTAAAAATATTCCTGTGTATTTTGTATGTATCTATCATATTTGGATTTTTCTTTCAATGCCCTACATGTTCAGTATAATGAAGCAAACAAGCAGGACTAAATTAATGCATGGGAAAGAAAATAAAGCCCCTTTTATATTTGAGAGTTTCACCTTGAAAGAGCTCTTTTGCTAAGAGCTGTTAAAAACACACACCTATTTTCTCTTATTTGATTTGAAGATTCAATATGAAGAATTATATCACATATTGAATTCATTTTTACTTTCAATATAATCTTTTCATTAATCATGAAAGTAGTAATATATTTTCATTTAAAAAGTATTATGCAAATTTATGATAGAGAAGAAAATTAAAATGCCCCATTAGTCCATTTCCCAGAGATAATCACTATTCATATTTTGGTTCATATTCTTGTTTTTAGTGCTCACACATGTTCTCTCTCTCTTCTTCTCTGTCTCTGTATGCTAGTAAAAATGTATTATTATGCCTTTTCACACATATAGAATACTACTTTTAATACTGAAACTTGATTTTTTCATAGTATATCTTGGCTCTATTTCTGTGAATAATGATCTCATTTTTAAATAACTATGTTTTATTCTGTTGAATGGACCTAAGTTTGTTTCACTGATTCCCCAGTTGATAGATAGTTTGAGTGTTTTGCTATTCTAAATGAAGCTGTATAGCATTTTCAATAACATTATCATCACTATGAAGAGTAATAAATACTTCTTCAGCAGTTATGAGGTGCCAGGTAGTTGTTATATACTTAACAGGCCTCATTTCATTTAATTCCCCAACTAGTCTTGCATATGAGAACAGTGGGATCTAGATGTGCTGTGTAATTTGTCCAAGGTCACATATCTAAGAAATAATGAAACTACAATTCCAACTCAGGTCTCTTTTATTCTGGGGTTAGGGTTTGACATCCATTCAGAAAATATTTTTGTGCATACATTTTTGTATATTTGTGTTAGTATATGTGAATATACATTTATGAAGATAAAATTGCTGGGGATCAAGATGGTGAAGCAGAAATAGTCTGAGCTCACCTCCTCCCATAGACACATCAGAACTACAACTGCATGTAATATGACTCTCTGAGGAAGACTAGTAAAACAGCTTTTCTACAACTAAGAATAAAAAGAAAAAGACACATTGAGATGGGTAGGAGGAGTAAAAAGACAGTCTAGTCAGGACCCACACCACTAGCATGGCAGCCCACAAGAGGGAGTGTTATCCTAAAAGTGGAGGTCCTCCCTAAGAAGTGAGAGGTCCGAGGCCTGCACTGAACAGCCCAGCCCTGGGGACCTGCACCAGGACGACAAGCCCCCATAAACAGCTGACTTTGAAAAACAGTCAGGTTTATATCTGGGAGAGCCAGAGACCTGTAGGAAATGGAGACTCTGTTCTCAAAGGATCTGTGCACAAACTCACTCACTGTGAGTCCCAACATGGAGTCAGAAGTTTGGAAAATACCTGGATCATACATGAGGAAGAGTCATTGTTAAGTTTTAGGGTGAGTGCTGAAGGGGCAGGGATCTATTGGAACATTTGCTAGGAACCAAAGCTCTGGTAGGTACCATTTAAAAAATTCTCCTTCTAGAGGTTTCCCTGGCAGTCTAGTGGATAAGGAGTCTGCCTTGCAGTGTAAGGGGCATCGGTTCAATCCCTGGTCCGGGAGGATCCCACATGCCGTGGAGTAGCTTGACCGATATGCCCAATTACAAGCCGGTGCTCTGGAGCGCCTGTGCCCAGAGCTGGTGCTCTGCAACGAGAGAAGCCACTGTGATGGGAGGCCCACACAGGTGGAAGAATAAAGATGGATGAAAAATAAATAAATAAAAAATCAATAAGAAGAGGCCAAAATTAAAAAAAAAAAAAAATTCTCCTTCTACTTAGCTGGCCCAGGGCTGGAGTGTACCATTTCTGACATTTGCCATCTACATTGCTAGCAGAACTCGTCCTGTCCCAGTTAATTTTCCTCCCCCACCACAGCATACCCCACCCATCAGCATACCCACAGCAACCATGGCACTGCCTCAGCAGAAGGGTGTACACAGCCCACACCAAGGATACCCTTGAAGTGCCTGGATCTGGTGGCCAGAGAGGATTGCTCTTTTGGATCTTTCATGAAGCTTTTTACATAAGGCCCCTCGTCTAAGACCAGGAGACACAACTGATCCACGTAATATATAAAAACAAGCACAGAGATTTAGATAAAATGAGGAGAAAGAGGTATATGTTCCAAGTGAAACAAGACAAAACCTAAGGAAAAAAACTAAATGAAACAGAGCTAAGTAATTATGCTCCCTGAATTTGGGAGAAGAATGGATGACAACAATGAGAACTTTAACAAAAAGATGAAAAAAAAAAAATCAGAAATGAAGAATACAATAACTGAAGTGAAAAGTACACAAGATGGAATCAATAGCAGATTAGATAATACAGAAGAATGAATCAGTGATCTCACAGATGAGGTAGTGGAAGTCACCCAATAGAAACACCAAGAAGAAAAAAGAATTTTAAAAACATGAGAATAACTTAGGGATCTCTGGAACACCATCAAGTGTACTAACATTTTCATCATGAGTCCCAGAAGAAGAGAGAGAGAAAAGGGATAGACATAGGCTGGTTGAATGATTTTTTAAAAATGTGTATATGCTACCTATAAAAGATTCACTTCAAATTTCAAGACAGAGACTGAAAGTGAAGGAATCATAAAAGATATTTCATTCAAATGCAAATGAAAAAAGCGGTACTTGTAACAGACCAAATAGACTCTGCACAGAGGCTATAGCAAGAGACAAAGAATGTCTCTTTGTTGTTGTTCAGACGCTAAGTTGTATCGGACTCTTTTCAACCTCACAGACTGCAGGTACCGGGTTTCCCTGTCCTTCACTATCTCCCAGGGTTTGCTCAAACTCATCTGTTGTGTCAGTGATGCCATCCAACCATCTCATCCTCCATGTCACCTCCTTCTCCTCCAGCCCTCAATCTTTCCCAGCATCAGGGTCTTTTCCAAAGAGCTGGCTCTTTGCATTAGATGACCAAATTATTAGAATTTCAACTTCAGCATCAGTCCTTTCAATGAATATTCAGTGTTGATTTTCTTTAAGGTTGACTGGTTTCATCTCCTTGAAGTCCAAGGGACTCTCAGGAGTCTCCTCCAGCACCACAATTTGAAAGCATCAACAAAGGTAGTACATAATGAAAAAGGGATCAGTCCATCAAGAGGATGTTCATGCTTGTAAATATTTATGCACCCAAAATAGAAACATTTAAATATATAAAGTAAATATTAACAGACATAAAAAGAGAAATTGATAATCTCATAATAGCATGTTACTTTAATACCTCCTCTTACAGCAATGGGTAGATCATTCAGACAGAAAATCAGTAAGAAAGCACTGGCCTAAAACAATACAAGCAATAAAAGAAAAAAAAAAAAAAACACAAGCAAATGGGCTTAATAGATATATAAAGAATATTCCATCCCCAAATCAGCAGAATACACAATCTTTTCAAGTGCATATAAAACATTCTCCAGAACAGATCACCACAAGACCATTGTCAGCAAATTTAAGAATATTGAAATCATATCAAAAAACATCTTTATCAGACATGACAATATGAAACTAGAAATCAGCTATCAAAAGAAATTGAAAAAACATAAGCACATGGAGACTATAAACGGCATGATACTGAACAACCAATGGGTCAATGAAGAAATAAGAGAAGAAACCAAAAAATACTTAAAAAATGGAAATGGAAACAAAAGCTTCCAAAATCTGTAAGATGTAGCAAAAGTAGTTCTAAGAGGGAGTTTATAGTGACAAAGGCTACCTCAAGAAATATCTATCTATATATGCATAGATAGATAGATATTATATATTATATATATATACACAATGAGATACTACTCAACCATTAAAAAGAATGAAATCTTGACACTTGTGACAACTTGGATGTACCTGTAGGTCCATGTACCATGTACATGTACATAGATGTACCATCAGTCACAAGTTAAACTTACTACAAATTATTGACCATATTCCCTATTCTGCCTGTTATATTCCCATGACTTAATTATCTTATAACTGGAAGTTTGTGTCTCTTAATTACCATCATCTGTTTCATCCAACAGCATCCCCCTACTCCCTGGAAACTGCCAGTTTTTCTCTATGAGTTTCTGTGGGTTTTTTTTTTTTTGCTTATTTTCTGCTGGATTTCTCATGTAACAGAGAAAAACAAATACTGTGTGATTTCACTTGCATGTGATTTTTTCTGAGCTGTACTCTAAAGGAATGACAAAGGTAGTATCTATTTTACTTTATGAAGAAAAATAGGCAGTATGTTACTGGCACTAAAACAGAAATATAGTCCAATGGAACAAAATAGAGAGCCCAGGGATAAACCCACACACCTGTGGGTACCTTATCTTTGACCAAGGAGGCAAAAATATACAATGGGGCAAAGACGGCCTCTTCGCACCCAAAATAGAAACATTTAAATATATAAAGTAAATATCAGTAAGAAAGCAAACATGGCCTAAAACAATACAAGCAATAAAAGAAAAAACACAAGCAAATGGGCTTAATAGATATATAAAGAATATTCCATCCCCAAATCAGCAGAATACACAATCTTTTCAAGTGCATATAAAACATTCTCCAGAACAGATCACCACAAGACCATTGTCAGCAAATTTAAGAATATTGAAATCATATCAAAAAACATCTTTATCAGACATGACAATATGAAACTAGAAATCAGCTATCAAAAGAAATTGAAAAAACATAAGCACATGGAGACTATAAACGGCATGATACTGAACAACCAATGGGTCAATGAAGAAATAAGAGAAGAAACCAAAAAATACTTAAAAAATGGAAATGGAAACAAAAGCTTCCAAAATCTGTAAGATGTAGCAAAAGTAGTTCTAAGAGGGAGTTTATAGTGACAAAGGCTACCTCAAGAAATATCTATCTATATATGCATAGATAGATAGATATTATATATTATATATATATACACAATGAGATACTACTCAACCATTAAAAAGAATGAAATCTTGACACTTGTGACAACTTGGATGTACCTGTAGGTCCATGTACCATGTACATGTACATAGATGTACCATCAGTCACAAGTTAAACTTACTACAAATTATTGACCATATTCCCTATTCTGCCTGTTATATTCCCATGACTTAATTATCTTATAACTGGAAGTTTGTGTCTCTTAATTACCATCATCTGTTTCATCCAACAGCATCCCCCTACTCCCTGGAAACTGCCAGTTTTTCTCTATGAGTTTCTGTGGGTTTTTTTTTTTTTGCTTATTTTCTGCTGGATTTCTCATGTAACAGAGAAAAACAAATACTGTGTGATTTCACTTGCATGTGATTTTTTTCTGAGCTGTACTCTCAAGGAATGACAAAGGTAGTATCTATTTTACTTTATGAAGAAAAATAGGCAGTATGTTACTGGCACTAAAACAGAAATATAGTCCAATGGAACAAAATAGAGAGCCCAGGGATAAACCCACACACCTGTGGGTACCTTATCTTTGACCAAGGAGGCAAAAATATACAATGGGGCAAAAGACAGCCTCTTCAATAAATAGTGCTGGGAAAATTGGACAGCCACATGTGAAAAAATGAAGTTGGACCACTCCCTAGAACCTTACACAAAGATAAACTCAAAATCGTTCAAAAACCTAAATGTAAGACCAGAAACCATAAAACTCTCATAGGAAAACATCAGTAGAACATTTGATGACATAAATGAAAGCAGGATCTTCTGCGACCCACCCTCTATGGTGATGGAAACAAAAACAGAAATAAACAAGTGGGACCTAATTAAACTTAAAAGCTTTCTCAGGGCTTCCCTGGTGGTCCATTGGGTAAGGACACCGCCTTTAAGTACAAGGGGCGCTGGTTCAATCCCTGACCTGGGAAGATCTCACGTGCCGTGGAGCAACTGGACGGATGTGTCCAACTACCGAGCCAGAGCTCTGGAGCTCATGTGCCCTGAGCCAAGCAGATGAAACAACCAACAAAGAATTAATCTCCAGAATGTACAAGCAGCTCATACAACTCAACACCAAAAAAACAAACAACCCAATCAAAAAATGGGAAGAAGACCTAGACAGACATCTTTCCAAAGAAGACATACAGATGATCAAAGAACAAATGAAAAGATGCTCAGTGTCGCTCAGTATTAGAGAAATGCAAATGAAAACCACAATGAGATATCACCTCACACCCATCAGAATGGCCATCATCAATAAATCTACAGGCAATAAATGCTGGAGAGGGTGTGGAGAAAAGGGAACACTCTTGCACTGTTGGTGGGAATGGAAATTGATACAGCCTCTATGGAAGACAGTATGGAGATTCCTTAAAGAACAAAAGGACAGGTGATTTTTTTTTTGCTTATTTTCTGCTGGATTTCTCATGTAACAGAGAAAAACAAATACTGTGTGATTTCACTTGCATGTGATTTTTTCTGAGCTGTACTCTCAAGGAATGACAAAGGTAGTATCTATTTTACTTTATGAAGAAAAATAGGCAGTATGTTACTGGCACTAAAACAGAAATATAGTCCAATGGAACAAAATAGAGAGCCCAGGGATAAACCCACACACCTGTGGGTACCTTATCTTTGACCAAGGAGGCAAAAATATACAATGGGGCAAAAGACAGCCTCTTCAATAAATAGTGCTGGGAAAATTGGACAGCCACATGTGAAAAAATGAAGTTGGACCACTCCCTAGAACCTTACACAAAGATAAACTCAAAATCGTTCAAAAACCTAAATGTAAGACCAGAAACCATAAAACTCTCATAGGAAAACATCAGTAGAACATTTGATGACATAAATGAAAGCAGGATCTTCTGCGACCCACCCTCTATGGTGATGGAAACAAAAACAGAAATAAACAAGTGGGACCTAATTAAACTTAAAAGCTTTCTCAGGGCTTCCCTGGTGGTCCATTGGGTAAGGACACCGCCTTTAAGCACAAGGGGCGCTGGTTCAATCCCTGACCTGGGAAGATCTCACGTGCCGTGGAGCAACTGGACGGATGTGTCCAACTACCGAGCCAGAGCTCTGGAGCTCATGTGCCCTGAGCCAAGCAGATGAAACAACCAACAAAGAATTAATCTCCAGAATGTACAAGCAGCTCATACAACTCAACACCAAAAAAACAAACAACCCAATCAAAAAATGGGAAGAAGACCTAGACAGACATCTTTCCAAAGAAGACATACAGATGATCAAAGAACAAATGAAAAGATGCTCAGTGTCGCTCAGTATTAGAGAAATGCAAATGAAAACCACAATGAGATATCACCTCACACCCATCAGAATGGCCATCATCAATAAATCTACAGGCAATAAATGCTGGAGAGGGTGTGGAGAAAAGGGAACACTCTTGCACTGTTGGTGGGAATGGAAATTGATACAGCCTCTATGGAAGACAGTATGGAGATTCCTTAAAGAACTAGAAATAGAAGCACCAGGTGACCCACCAATCCTACTATTAAGGCGTATACCCTGATGAAATCAAAATTGAAAGAGACACATGTATCCCAGTGTTCATTGCAGCAGTTTTTACAATAGCTAGAACATTGAAGCAACCTAGATGCCCATCGACAAATGAATGGATAAAGAAGCTATGGTACTTATACACAATGTAATATTTCTCAGCTGTAACAAGAAATACAGAGGGCTTTCCTGGTGGTCCAGTGGGTAAAGAGTCTGTCTTGCAGTGCAAGGGACACCAGTTTGATTCCTGGCCCAGGCAGATCCCACATGCCCTGGAGTGGCTAGACCAGTGTGTCCAATTACGAGCAAGTGCTCTAGAGGGAATGTGTCCTGAGCTGTTGCTCTGCAACAAGAGAGGCCACTGCAATGGGAGGCCCACACAGGCCAAAGAATAAAGATGGATGAAAATAAATAAATAAACACCCCCTAAAAGAGGCCAAAATTAAAAGAAAAAGAAAAAAAAAAGAAAAAGAAATGCAGTAGGATCAGTCCTAATGAAGTGGATGAATCTAGAACCTATTATGCAAAGTGAAGTAAGTCAAAAAGAGAAGGACACATACAGTATACTAACACATATATATGGAATCTAGTAAAATGGTACTGACAAATACACATGCAGAGCAACAGTGAAGAAGCATAAATAAAGAACAGACCTATGGACAGTCGGGGGAGGGAAAATAGAGTGAGAGGTATGGGAAGAGTAATATGGAGACCTACACTATCATATGTAAAAGAGGTAACCATTGTAAATAAGCTATAAGACTAAGGGAACTTACATGGGGGCTATGCAACAACCTGGAGAGGTGGCACAGGGCGGGAGAGGAAGAGGGGCTCAGGTGGGAGGGCTCAGGGATATACCTATGACTGATTTGGGATTATATATAGCTGTAAACAACAAAACTCTGTAGAAGACCTAAAACAATAATTTCACTGTACACCTGAAATTAATGAAACATTATAACTATACTCCAATAAAGAAAAAAGTAAAAGAAAAAATAGGCTCATACTTTATATTATTTTTCTCTTTGAAAGTTACCTGCTGTCCAATATATCCTTGTATAGGCAAGAGTTCTGTTTCGTTTTTTGATAATTTTATTAATTTTGGGCTTTGCTGTGTCTTCATTGCTACATAGGCTTTTCTCTAGTTTTGGAAGGTGTGCAGACTTCTCATTGTTGTGGCTTCTCTTGTTGTAGAGCACAAGCTCTAGGGCATGTCCTGGGCTTTAGCACACAGGCTTAATAGTGGGGCACAGGGTTTTAATTGCTCTGCAGCATGTGGAATCTTTCCAGATCAGGGATTGAACCTGGGTCTCCTGCATTGCCAGGTGGATTCTTTACCACTGAGCCACCAAGGAAGCCCCTGAAGCGTTTCTTATTTGTAAAATTCTAGCTTTCCATGGGTTTTGCAAAGTATGGAATAAAATATATTACAGTGTTTATTTGCTGCATTAAAAATGTGGATAGACAGAAAGATGGTGAGTCAGACAGATTATTATACCAGCTGAATCCTTAAGGAATCTGAGACTAAGAACATGACCAGAAAGCACTAGGGAGGTACACAGCAGAGAGCAGGAGAAAGGAAAGGAGAATATGCTGCTTTGTTGGGCTCAGGATGGAAAGGGATGCCTTTTTAAAGGCGACCCCATTGCCAGAAGGCTCTTGCAGAAAATTTAACTTAGAAATGTATTATCTGCTACAACCTGCATATTGAAGAAAACAATATGATTTGGTGAGTCTATAACAGAGCCATAATATATTGTTGAAAGAGGCCTTCTGAGTCAAAACAGTGTTGAAAATGTGTTGTTTGTTAGTAATAATAGAGGTTACCAAAGTGAACCTTGAGAAATGTAAGCCTGGCCAATGATTAAACTTACATTAACACTTTCTCATACTTGCAAAGATTCCAATTTTCCCCAAGAGCCTAGCTTCTAGTTCTTTAAACTTTTTCTCCTTTGCTGTTTTTGCCCAATTTGGATATTTCATTTTCTGCTAGGCATTTTGGAAAGAAGGAATAAAGGAGGGAAGAAAATCTTGGGAAAAGAGAGAAGGCAGGAGGTTGGACTTTTTATTTTAGTAATTGCTTCTTCTTTTCTAAACTGGAAATATCCTGTTTATCAAACCCTGTCATGTGTCCTGTTCAGGATAGGGCAGATATAGCACAGTTGATGTCTGTAGAATGAGATGGACTGGGAGGCAAAGGACTTAGGAATCTGGCTGCCTGTTGGGGACATGCTGTTCTGGAGGGGAACTTCGGTGCATGTGTTGGTGATGAGCACAAGCTCTGGGCATGTCCTGGGCTTTTTAGCACACAGGCTTAATAGTGGGGCACAGGGTTTTAATTGCTCTGCAGCATGTGGAATCTTTCCAGATCAGGGATTGAACCTGGGTCTCCTGCATTGCCAGGTGGATTCTTTACCACTGAGCCACCAAGGAAGCCCCTGAAGCGTTTCTTATTTGTAAAATTCTAGCTTTCCATGGGTTTTGCAAAGTATGGAATAAAATATATTACAGTGTTTATTTGCTGCATTAAAAATGTGGATAGACAGAAAGATGGTGAGTCAGACAGATTATTATACCAGCTGAATCCTTAAGGAATCTGAGACTAAGAACATGACCAGAAAGCACTAGGGAGGTACACAGCAGAGAGCAGGAGAAAGGAAAGGAGAATATGCTGCTTTGTTGGGCTCAGGATGGAAAGGGATGCCTTTTTAAAGGCGACCCCATTGCCAGAAGGCTCTTGCAGAAAATTTAACTTAGAAATGTATTATCTGCTACAACCTGCATATTGAAGAAAACAATATGATTTGGTGAGTCTATAACAGAGCCATAATATATTGTTGAAAGAGGCCTTCTGAGTCAAAACAGTGTTGAAAATGTGTTGTTTGTTAGTAATAATAGAGGTTACCAAAGTGAACCTTGAGAAATGTAAGCCTGGCCAATGATTAAACTTACATTAACACTTTCTCATACTTGCAAAGATTCCAATTTTCCCCAAGAGCCTAGCTTCTAGTTCTTTAAACTTTTTCTCCTTTGCTGTTTTTGCCCAATTTGGATATTTCATTTTCTGCTAGGCATTTTGGAAAGAAGGAATAAAGGAGGGAAGAAAATCTTGGGAAAAGAGAGAAGGCAGGAGGTTGGACTTTTTATTTTAGTAATTGCTTCTTCTTTTCTAAACTGGAAATATCCTGTTTATCAAACCCTGTCATGTGTCCTGTTCAGGATAGGGCAGATATAGCACAGTTGATGTCTGTAGAATGAGATGGACTGGGAGGCAAAGGACTTAGGAATCTGGCTGCCTGTTGGGGACATGCTGTTCTGGAGGGGAACTTCGGTGCATGTGTTGGTGATGAGTTAACCTGGCCAACAGAGCATGCTTCCGAAAGTTTGGGCAACAAATAGGTAGTAATCCCAGTAGGAAGTTGGTGTCAGAGGCCTGGTAGAAATCTGGTAAAATGAGACAATGGGAAATCCTGAATGCCATTTTGGAAGCTCATACAGCAGGTGGTGGGAAACCTCTTAGCAAGGAGTGGCAATGCTCCAGACACTGGCTTGAGGATAAAGAACAGAACTCAAGCCCACAGTAGAGAAACTTGCATGAGCTGACCCTTGCCCCAAGGTATTTTATTTTCCTGGCACTGATACGATTCCTTTTTTGGATAATGGCTAAGTTGTTACCCAGAGTAGAAAAACAAGGAAACGAGCACGAATTGTTGATTCTTCTACAGTGGGTAGCAAAAACAGCTGTAACAGGTTGACATTACAAACGCTCCTCTCTAATGTAACGGTACACAATTCCCTTGACAAGAGACAAAGCAACTGCTAGGTTTAATGTGTCTTTACATGAGCAAATGATCTCGCATAGTAACACTGCACTGTGCTGACAATCCTTTATGAATGCAGCAGTGTAACGCCGACAGCTAACAACAGAGCTGCCTGCCCAGATAGAAGGTTTGGAACTACATGGGAGGCACATGTTCAACTCAAGGTAATTCTGGGAAAATGTGGAAAGGCTGACATCTGGACTGTCATGCAGACCAGACACATTTTGAAACACAAACTATCTGAGAGGTCCTAGTGAAGCTTCCAAATTGTCATCAAGAGCTTGTTAAATTTTTATAATTTTAATGTGGAAGCAAAAAAGATTGCTTTAGAGAAATAGTGGGAGGGACCATTGCTTGAGATGGATGCATTTATTAACTTGCTGAATATTTCTTGACTACTTCCTGTAGTTTAAGTACTGTGCTAGGTGACAGAGATACAGACATTAATAAGACTGTCCCTGACCACAAAAGGGTCATTACCTACATTTGAAGACAGTTACGTAGGATAGGGCAGATATAGCACAGTTGATGTCTGTAGAATGAGATGGACTGGGAGGCAAAGGACTTAGGAATCTGGCTGCCTGTTGGGGACATGCTGTTCTGGAGGGGAACTTCGGTGCATGTGTTGGTGATGAGTTAACCTGGCCAACAGAGCATGCTTCCGAAAGTTTGGGCAACAAATAGGTAGTAATCCCAGTAGGAAGTTGGTGTCAGAGGCCTGGTAGAAATCTGGTAAAATGAGACAATGGGAAATCCTGAATGCCATTTTGGAAGCTCATACAGCAGGTGGTGGGAAACCTCTTAGCAAGGAGTGGCAATGCTCCAGACACTGGCTTGAGGATAAAGAACAGAACTCAAGCCCACAGTAGAGAAACTTGCATGAGCTGACCCTTGCCCCAAGGTATTTTATTTTCCTGGCACTGATACGATTCCTTTTTTGGATAATGGCTAAGTTGTTACCCAGAGTAGAAAAACAAGGAAACGAGCACGAATTGTTGATTCTTCTACAGTGGGTAGCAAAACAGCTGTAACAGGTTGACATTACAAACGCTCCTCTATAATGTAACGGTACACAATTCCCTTGACAAGAGACAAAGCAACTGCTAGGTTTAATGTGTCTTTACATGAGCAAATGATCTCGCATAGTAACACTGCACTGTGCTGACAATCCTTTATGAATGCAGCAGTGTAACGCCGACAGCTAACAACAGAGCTGCCTGCCCAGATAGAAGGTTTGGAACTACATGGGAGGCACATGTTCAACTCAAGGTAATTCTGGGAAAATGTGGAAAGGCTGACATCTGGACTGTCATGCAGACCAGACACATTTTGAAACACAAACTATCTGAGAGGTCCTAGTGAAGCTTCCAAATTGTCATCAAGAGCTTGTTAAATTTTTATAATTTTAATGTGGAAGCAAAAAAGATTGCTTTAGAGAAATAGTGGGAGGGACCATTGCTTGAGATGGATGCATTTATTAACTTGCTGAATATTTCTTGACTACTTCCTGTAGTTTAAGTACTGTGCTAGGTGACAGAGATACAGACATTAATAAGACTGTCCCTGACCACAAAAGGGTCATTACCTACATTTGGAGAGGGAAATAAGCCAACAACGACAGTGTGTTACAGTAGTAAGTAGGATTTAAGTAAAAATTGCTATGGGAGCTGAGTTACAGAGCATGTGCCTCTGTGTGCATGTGTGTTTATGCATGTATGAAAGGTGATGTCGGTCCAAGAAAGTTTCCAGGAGACGGGGATATTTGAATTAGTGTTATAGGGTAAGTAGGAATGAGTCAGAGGAATGGATGAGTGGGTGGATAGGTGATAGGATAGGATACCTGTTGGATGTAAGGATATATGCAAAAGCTCAGCTTCATGAAAGGGACCCTTATGGAGTATATGGTGTAAATTGTGCAGGGAGATGTAGTGGAGACATGGAAATCAAGAACTGCCAAATGTCATATTCAGTAGCATCTTTTTGGAGTCTTTTTATTGATAATAGAATATACAGGTAAAATTTTTCTTTCATGGAAAGACAGATTATCTTTCACAGAAATCAGATTATATATAAAAGCATTTCCTCATACAAAACTGGTGAAACCTTAGAGGACATTACAGGAAAAGATTAAGAGATTTCCATCTCTGAAAGGTGTGGTGTAGACAGCAAGATAACTAATAAAGAGTTCTTTTAATTCTGGGATTTCTCTTTGTTTCCAAAACTAACTAAAAGGAGCTGGGAAAGATTAATGAAGAGGAAAGACACTGCATATAATGCATTTCAAAACAGTGCAAACCTTTAGGGGCAGGCAGACATTATGGCATCTTATATAGGAGGATTTTGGAACTATGGGACATTCTCAAGGTAATTCTGGGAAAATGTGGAAAGGCTGACATCTGGACTGTCATGCAGACCAGACACATTTTGAAACACAAACTATCTGAGAGGTCCTAGTGAAGCTTCCAAATTGTCATCAAGAGCTTGTTAAATTTTTATAATTTTAATGTGGAAGCAAAAAAGATTGCTTTAGAGAAATAGTGGGAGGGACCATTGCTTGAGATGGATGCATTTATTAACTTGCTGAATATTTCTTGACTACTTCCTGTAGTTTAAGTACTGTGCTAGGTGACAGAGATACAGACATTAATAAGACTGTCCCTGACCACAAAAGGGTCATTACCTACATTTGGAGAGGGAAATAAGCCAACAACGACAGTGTGTTACAGTAGTAAGTAGGATTTAAGTAAAAATTGCTATGGGAGCTGAGTTACAGAGCATGTGCCTCTGTGTGCATGTGTGTTTATGCATGTATGAAAGGTGATGTCGGTCCAAGAAAGTTTCCAGGAGACGGGGATATTTGAATTAGTGTTATAGGGTAAGTAGGAATGAGTCAGAGGAATGGATGAGTGGGTGGATAGGTGATAGGATAGGATACCTGTTGGATGTAAGGATATATGCAAAAGCTCAGCTTCATGAAAGGGACCCTTATGGAGTATATGGTGTAAATTGTGCAGGGAGATGTAGTGGAGACATGGAAATCAAGAACTGCCAAATGTCATATTCAGTAGCATCTTTTTGGAGTCTTTTTATTGATAATAGAATATACAGGTAAAATTTTTCTTTCATGGAAAGACAGATTATCTTTCACAGAAATCAGATTATATATAAAAGCATTTCCTCATACAAAACTGGTGAAACCTTAGAGGACATTACAGGAAAAGATTAAGAGATTTCCATCTCTGAAAGGTGTGGTGTAGACAGCAAGATAACTAATAAAGAGTTCTTTTAATTCTGGGATTTCTCTTTGTTTCCAAAACTAACTAAAAGGAGCTGGGAAAGATTAATGAAGAGGAAAGACACTGCATATAATGCATTTCAAAACAGTGCAAACCTTTAGGGGCAGGCAGACATTATGGCATCTTATATAGGAGGATTTCATTGTGGCATAATAGACTAAAATTATTTAAGAACCCTAAAGCATGTGAAATATTCACAGTAAATTCTAAGATACTATCCTTGCAACTTTTATAAACAGGGATGCTCTTCATTCAGGCAACTGGACTGAAGAAAGTCCAGATCATTATGGATATTTAGTTAGTCTTCAGTAACAGGTCCTGACTTCTAGTACTCCCCCTGTTTTCTAGGTTGTTTTCTGCCACTGGTGATCTGGAGAGCTCTGATCCAGCCTGTGTATGGTAGCCCGTTCATTAGTGGTGGCCAGGTTCACGTCTATTTCTCCATTTAACCCAGCTATTGTTACCCATATGCAAACTTTATCAAGTTTTTGCTTTGATATTTACATCCTACAAACCGCATGCAAAGTATAAACAGATACTTTGAGACAGAAATCTATATCATACATGATTTCCAAAGCACATTCTATATCCCTTCTTTGCTTGTCATATCCTGTTGATACTAGGAGAACCAGTGCTACCAGAGATGGCAGCAGGGCTGGCTCAAATGAGAATGCCATTCAGCGTCATCTCCATCTGGAAACATGGGAAAGTGTAGGCAGTTTCACTGAAAATCATCCTGTTCCTCATCGTCAGTTGGCAGGTGGGGAAATGGAGGTCTTTGCTCAGAGTCTTATGATAATAACAGAGCTTAAAATTTTTAAGGGCCAGGCCAACACTTCCTTCTCAGCCATAGCATTTCCCTTTCATCTTTATGAATACTTATTTTCTATTTTTTGTTGTTGTTAAGTCATGTCCAACTCCTTTGCAGCCCCATGAACTGTAGCCTGGCAGACTTCTCTGTCCATGGAATTCTCTAAGCCAGAATACTGGAATGGGTTGCCATTTCCTTTTCCAGGGTATCTTCCTAACCCAGTAATGGAATACACATCTCCTGCATTGGTAGGTGAATTCTTTACCACTGAGCCACCAGGGAAGCCCTATTTTCTATTATGGGTCAGCTACTTTAGAAAACCCTTTGAAAATATAAATGCCATAAAAATGTGTTATTTTAAAAAATGATATATGTTACATTGAATTAGGATCACAAACCTTACATTTATTATAACCTTACATATTTGGTTACATTTTTCACACAAATCTCTCAAATTCCAAAAGCATCTGCAGTTTTTTTTTTTTTTTTTTTTTAAATCTCACATGATCCCATCATGGATCTAGCAACCTGGCTAGTAACTCATCATGGTAACTTGGTTGGCAGAGGCAATCAACCAAATCTGTGTCATTAAGTATTTAATCATGTTGCTGATTACAGAGTGATTCCATTTATTTTCTTGCTTTTCCCATATAACAGCCTTAAGAGGCACACAGGAAAGTATTGATCTTCCCATCACAGAGATGAGAAACCAACATCTTAGAGTGATTATGGGATTGTTCACAGTCATGGAGCTGGTCTGTGGTAGAGTTCAGCTAGCACCCAGGCTTTCTCATTCTTGGGTGAGTACACCTTTCGCCATTGTTACAACTATCGTCATGGCCACGACCACCACCAATACTATCATCATCATCGTCATCATCACTATCTTTTTCTGACTGTCGTAACTTTTCCAAGACCAGCAGATCTCTGTATGTATTAACAGCTCTCTCACAGGACCATTGCCTCAAATTTTCTTCTGGATTGCCTAGCAAATTTAGTTAGGAGGCAGCAGGAAAGATGACCACACCTAACTATATTTTAGGGATCCTGTCCTACCATTAGCTGCTTGAGAGTAGTCAACAGTAGGGTTAACATTTAATGTGTCCCCAAAACATACTTCCTAAAACATTTGAAGGAATAACTGAATTTTTTTGGATCCCAAGCACAACAGTGAAAATTTTGATGGTGAAATTAGCAACTCAAAATAATTGATCTTGAGCAACTAGTCCTGCTTTTGGTGTTTCTTCAAGGATTTCCACTGCTCACTCTTTGGTCCTTTATATCTTATAGTCCCTCTACACTTCTGTGCAGCTTCCCAGTGACTGAACTTGCCCAGTCTCTGTGGCATGCCTTTGGGTTCTCTGCCTGTCATTTTACAACCAATTAGGACTCATGCCAGAGGGCTAGAAGAAAATGTTTTCCAAGCTAAATCAAGGCCTGTACTTTCCACCTCAAATCAGGGTTACTTTTAAAAGACAAAACCCTTTCACTTTTATCATTTTCTCCATTGGTGACTTCAGTGACAAGGAAATGTACAGGGGTAGAAAGAAACTTGTGTATCCTTAATATCACCCCTGTCCACTGGTCTGCTGAAAGGCAGGCTGAATCTAGACAGTAGATTAAAGTGGGGAGGGGGACTGGGTAAAGATGGTCAAAAGGTACAAACTTCAAGTTATAAGATAAATGCGTTCTGGCGATGTATGGTCTGTTTGAATGTTGCTAGGAGAGTGGATCTTAAATGTACACACTGCTATATTTAAAATGGATACAAGCAAGGACCCATTGTATAGCACATGGAGCTCTGCTCAATGTTATGTGGCAGACCTGATGGGAGGGGGTTGGAAAGAGAATGGATACATGTATATGTAAGGCTGAGTTCCTTTGCTATTCACCCGAAATACTTACAACATTGTTAATCAGTTATACCCAATACAAAATAAAGTGTTCAAAAGAAAAAACAAAGTTCTCAAGGAAAAATAATATTTGCAACTATGTGAGGTGATGGATTTTAATAATCTGTATTCTCCAAAGACCAGCAGATCTCTGTATGTATTAACAGCTCTCTCACAGGACCATTGCCTCAAATTTTCTTCTGGATTGCCTAGCAAATTTAGTTAGGAGGCAGCAGGAAAGATGACCACACCTAACTATATTTTAGGGATCCTGTCCTACCATTAGCTGCTTGAGAGTAGTCAACAGTAGGGTTAACATTTAATGTGTCCCCAAAACATACTTCCTAAAACATTTGAAGGAATAACTGAATTTTTTTGGATCCCAAGCACAACAGTGAAAATTTTGATGGTGAAATTAGCAACTCAAAATAATTGATCTTGAGCAACTAGTCCTGCTTTTGGTGTTTCTTCAAGGATTTCCACTGCTCACTCTTTGGTCCTTTATATCTTATAGTCCCTCTACACTTCTGTGCAGCTTCCCAGTGACTGAACTTGCCCAGTCTCTGTGGCATGCCTTTGGGTTCTCTGCCTGTCATTTTACAACCAATTAGGACTCATGCCAGAGGGCTAGAAGAAAATGTTTTCCAAGCTAAATCAAGGCCTGTACTTTCCACCTCAAATCAGGGTTACTTTTAAAAGACAAAACCCTTTCACTTTTATCATTTTCTCCATTGGTGACTTCAGTGACAAGGAAATGTACAGGGGTAGAAAGAAACTTGTGTATCCTTAATATCACCCCTGTCCACTGGTCTGCTGAAAGGCAGGCTGAATCTAGACAGTAGATTAAAGTGGGGAGGGGGACTGGGTAAAGATGGTCAAAAGGTACAAACTTCAAGTTATAAGATAAATGCGTTCTGGCGATGTATGGTCTGTTTGAATGTTGCTAGGAGAGTGGATCTTAAATGTACACACTGCTATATTTAAAATGGATACAAGCAAGGACCCATTGTATAGCACATGGAGCTCTGCTCAATGTTATGTGGCAGACCTGATGGGAGGGGGTTGGAAAGAGAATGGATACATGTATATGTAAGGCTGAGTTCCTTTGCTATTCACCCGAAATACTTACAACATTGTTAATCAGTTATACCCAATACAAAATAAAGTGTTCAAAAGAAAAAACAAAGTTCTCAAGGAAAAATAATATTTGCAACTATGTGAGGTGATGGATGTTTACTAAATTTATTGTAGTAATCCTTTCACTATATATGCATATATCAAATTAATATATTATATACCTCAAACTTGTGCAATGTTGTATGTGAATTATATGTAACAGTGAGTAACATTGGGAAAAAAAACAGATTAGGTTGGAATACATGGGAAGTGTCCATTGATTTAATCCAATAAATCTCCCTCCCTCTCTTCAGTCTTGTTTTCCTTCCCTCCCTCCTCTCAGTATATATTTGCTGATCATTTGTTCTGAATATAGCCAAGTATAAAAATGATAGGCAGTTAACACCCTAGTTGGAAGACATATGCACTGGGATAGGGTCTGGTGTGGGAGAGAAGGACTTTGTTATTAAATGAGTTTGGAGATGTTAAGTTAGTGGGGATCCTAATTTCAAATACTTTCAGAGGCCAGGCTGGTCATATGAATGTAGTATAGTTTGAAGACAGTAGGGTGAGGTGGCATCGACACACCTCCTGTTTGCTCTTTTTGGGTTAAAAAAAAGTGCCACTAGGACTTTAATATCCCAAGACGAAGAGTTTTAGAGATACTGTGCTAGAGAGTATGGAGTCATTGAAAAATTGTGAAATAGATATAATACCATTAGAACTGTGTTTTGAGGCAGATTGAGAAGAAAACAGAAGTGTCAGTATGGATTCAATGTAGGGAGACAGTATGTACCAGTTAGTGTCAGACAGTCCTGGTTATCCACTGCAGTTATTAACAGTGTTGCCCTTCACTCTCACAGGTATGCTGATTTGGACCATAACAATCACTGTAATTAGTGGCCTACATCAGCCATCTCTTTGGTAAGCAGAGCCCCTGTTCACAAGGGCTGCAACAGGCTTTTGTGAACATTTAAGATCTTTTCTTAGGAGAAGGCTCTCTATCCCAGTCAAGGCATATCACAGTTTAGGTGTGGATGGAGAGAGTGCTAACATACAAGAAAATAACAAAAGTTGACATTTCTAACATATTTTGTTGCTGGAGTGATGATGGTAAGATTGACAGGTTTAGATACTGGTATAAGGTGGCATAATCTTGGGATAATATGGGGAAGGACATTTATCCAACAGGGAACACTGATTTTCTCAGGTGATGGAGCTGAATGGAGGAAAGGGGAAGTCTATGATTTTTTGTTTGTTTGTTTATATACTCCTACAATAGTTGAATTCTATAAGTATCACATTAGTAAAATTTCAATAAGATTATTTTATAAATAGTAAGAAAAAGATTGGTTCCATATCCTGTGATTTATTAATAGATTTGTATGTATGTCAATATTTGAACAGATTTAGATCACCTTATTTTCTTATGATCTTATCTCCTTTGTGAAGATCTTATATTCTTCACATAAGATTCTGTACACATTCTGTTGCAAGTACTTTTGCTCTTTAGTTCTTAAAGACCAAAATACTAATTTCTGTATCAACAATTAGGTAACAATAATAATAATGGTTACTAATACCATTTGTGAAATGGTCGGATAGCATCTCTATGCCTTTGTGTAGTTTTGCAAGGTGTGTGTTAAAATTGTATTCTACACATGAGGAAAAGACTTCAGAAAGACTCAGTGACTAATCCAAGGCTACACAGTTTATAAATGTCAAGCTGGAATCCCCATCTGAGTCTGTTAGTGTCAAAGTCCATGCAATTGGAAGTGAACAGTAGAAGGCAAATGCACAAGATTAGATTTTAAAACTTTCAAACATAGAGACTAAGTACAGCTATTAGTTGTTTCAACAGGTTGCACTTGGGAATATCAAAATGAGCTTGACACTTATTTTTCACTGCTGTTCTCTAAAAGGACCTGCAACTTCCATGTAAGATGGATGGATGGTAGACTACATCTGACAGTGTTTAGTCTTTGTCATAGTAAAAGAACCTTTTAATGAAATAATTGTATCAGAACTAGATGCAACACTAGTTTGTATTTTTTTCTTGTTTATTGATATCTCAAAGCACTTGGCTATTAAGTAATTATCAGTCCAGTCTTATAATGATAATGTTGATACACTCTCAGAGGTGGCCTTCTATTTCAATCTTGTATTGAATGTAAAAGTATGTCACTCACAGAGTTATTGTTTAGGGTGTTCATAGATAACAAAAGTTTGACATTTCTAACATATTTTGTTGCTGGAGTGATGATGGTAAGATTGACAGGTTTAGATACTGGTATAAGGTGGCATAATCTTGGGATAATATGGGGAAGGACATTTATCCAACAGGGAACACTGATTTTCTCAGGTGATGGAGCTGAATGGAGGAAAGGGGAAGTCTATGATTTTTTGTTTGTTTGTTTATATACTCCTACAATAGTTGAATTCTATAAGTATCACATTAGTAAAATTTCAATAAGATTATTTTATAAATAGTAAGAAAAAGATTGGTTCCATATCCTGTGATTTATTAATAGATTTGTATGTATGTCAATATTTGAACAGATTTAGATCACCTTATTTTCTTATGATCTTATCTCCTTTGTGAAGATCTTATATTCTTCACATAAGATTCTGTACACATTCTGTTGCAAGTACTTTTGCTCTTTAGTTCTTAAAGACCAAAATACTAATTTCTGTATCAACAATTAGGTAACAATAATAATAATGGTTACTAATACCATTTGTGAAATGGTCGGATAGCATCTCTATGCCTTTGTGTAGTTTTGCAAGGTGTGTGTTAAAATTGTATTCTACACATGAGGAAAAGACTTCAGAAAGACTCAGTGACTAATCCAAGGCTACACAGTTTATAAATGTCAAGCTGGAATCCCCATCTGAGTCTGTTAGTGTCAAAGTCCATGCAATTGGAAGTGAACAGTAGAAGGCAAATGCACAAGATTAGATTTTAAAACTTTCAAACATAGAGACTAAGTACAGCTATTAGTTGTTTCAACAGGTTGCACTTGGGAATATCAAAATGAGCTTGACACTTATTTTTCACTGCTGTTCTCTAAAAGGACCTGCAACTTCCATGTAAGATGGATGGATGGTAGACTACATCTGACAGTGTTTAGTCTTTGTCATAGTAAAAGAACCTTTTAATGAAATAATTGTATCAGAACTAGATGCAACACTAGTTTGTATTTTTTTCTTGTTTATTGATATCTCAAAGCACTTGGCTATTAAGTAATTATCAGTCCAGTCTTATAATGATAATGTTGATACACTCTCAGAGGTGGCCTTCTATTTCAATCTTGTATTGAATGTAAAAGTATGTCACTCACAGAGTTATTGTTTAGGGTGTTCATACATGACTAAGAAACGACCAGTGACTTCTATCCCTGGTGTCTACCTGCATGTCCTTGGGACAGTCGTTTATATTTTTGAACCTCATTTCCTTCTCATGTAGGAACTACAGTCCTTCAAAAATTTCTTCTCTTCTGAGCATTTCTGGGAGTCCCTGGTGGAATCTGTATTTGCTTGTGAATCAGTCTGGACCACAGTTTACTTTGCTCTTTTGGAGAATACTAAACCTGAATCTCTGATGCTACTGTTAGTCTTCTCAAAGCCTCTGTCCCTGTTGCTAGTATTTTTATCCACCCAGAGCTCACGTTTCACCCTAGGTCTAGGCTCTCGGCTTGTCATAAAGAAATAGTCTGTGTGACTGGTTCCCCTAGAGCTGTGAAGAGTATAATCACGCATGTATGTATGACAAAGCCCTAGTTAAGTTTAACCTAATAGTTTGTTAAACATACCCAGGCATTTCTGAATCTTCAGTAGGATAGCCGAAATGATAATGAATGTTTCCTGCATATACAAATGTAAATTGTTGTAACTATTATAAATATCAACCGGTGATAGTTTGGAATCAACTTTATCAAGGAATGCAGTTCCTTCTGGATGAGGAGATATTCTTGGTCATATGTGACTCATTTGGGTTCTGTCATATGCCTTATGTGGTAGGTGGGTAAGAGATTATTTCAACTTTATCAAAGGTTAAAAATGCAGTTTCCTTCTGGATAGAGTTTTTTTTTGATCATGGACATATAAAAGAGCTTGACACTTATTTTTCACTGCTGTTCTCTAAAAGGACCTGCAACTTCCATGTAAGATGGATGGATGGTAGACTACATCTGACAGTGTTTAGTCTTTGTCATAGTAAAAGAACCTTTTAATGAAATAATTGTATCAGAACTAGATGCAACACTAGTTTGTATTTTTTTCTTGTTTATTGATATCTCAAAGCACTTGGCTATTAAGTAATTATCAGTCCAGTCTTATAATGATAATGTTGATACACTCTCAGAGGTGGCCTTCTATTTCAATCTTGTATTGAATGTAAAAGTATGTCACTCACAGAGTTATTGTTTAGGGTGTTCATACATGACTAAGAAACGACCAGTGACTTCTATCCCTGGTGTCTACCTGCATGTCCTTGGGACAGTCGTTTATATTTTTGAACCTCATTTCCTTCTCATGTAGGAACTACAGTCCTTCAAAAATTTCTTCTCTTCTGAGCATTTCTGGGAGTCCCTGGTGGAATCTGTATTTGCTTGTGAATCAGTCTGGACCACAGTTTACTTTGCTCTTTTGGAGAATACTAAACCTGAATCTCTGATGCTACTGTTAGTCTTCTCAAAGCCTCTGTCCCTGTTGCTAGTATTTTTATCCACCCAGAGCTCACGTTTCACCCTAGGTCTAGGCTCTCGGCTTGTCATAAAGAAATAGTCTGTGTGACTGGTTCCCCTAGAGCTGTGAAGAGTATAATCACGCATGTATGTATGACAAAGCCCTAGTTAAGTTTAACCTAATAGTTTGTTAAACATACCCAGGCATTTCTGAATCTTCAGTAGGATAGCCGAAATGATAATGAATGTTTCCTGCATATACAAATGTAAATTGTTGTAACTATTATAAATATCAACCGGTGATAGTTTGGAATCAACTTTATCAAGGAATGCAGTTCCTTCTGGATGAGGAGATATTCTTGGTCATATGTGACTCATTTGGGTTCTGTCATATGCCTTATGTGGTAGGTGGGTAAGAGACCTTTCATTGCCCCTTAACAACTTTGTAGCCTAGAGGTGGACCTAAAATGGTCATCTCTACCAAAACAGCGCTGCTGCTGCATTTTCAGTTTTCTGACACTGAGAAAGTTTAAGTTCAGGAATAGAAATTGGAAGAGAGTAAAAGAAAAAAGAAGCATAGCAGTTTTTTTTTTTAGGATTTTAACATATATGTGTATAAACATGCACATATATACAAAGATTAATCGTAGAGTCTGCTCTAAAGAACTGAAGTTATTGCTGCTTTTAAAAATAAGAACGAAAAAACCCCACAAATGTGAAGACTTTAAAATTAAATTGCAGCATTTTCAAACAAGTGCTGCCTGGGAGATCATGCAAAGCATCCAAAGCCTAAATTGAATGTATGTTGGCAAGAACATCTTCACATGTCTCTAAATAACTAGCTAATACAGTCAGTATTTTGCACCTCACCGAGGCCTGGCACTTATTTGCAAAATGTTCCAGTCAATTGTCAACTGAAAAGAATGCAGAGTTTCAGTCCTTTGGGGCAGGGGGATAGGGGGAAGGGGCTATGGGGGGTTGAGGCGGGTGGGGGTTGAAACGGGTGGGAGGGAAGGGGAGAGCAGCAGGCAAAAGGTTTCTTTTCTCCAGTCTTTGCAAAGAATGTTGCATTGCAAAGACTGGAATTCTCCAGGGGGCTGCCAAGACTGCTGCCAGGTGTAATCTAGTCCTTCAACAGTTTTTAGGAAAAAGGAAGAATCAACACAAAAATAAAAGATAAAGCCATTTATAAAAGAGATATAGAAGCACCCATCTTTAAGCTCCTATCAACCAGAAAAACTAAATATGTATTAGTCACTCAGTTGTGTCTGACTCTTTGCAACCCTATGGACTGTAACCCACTAGGCTCCTCTGTCCATGGAATTCTCCAGGCAAGATTACTGGAGTGGGTAACCATTCTCTTCTCCAAGGGATTTTCCCAGTCCAGAGATTGAACCCATGTCTTCTGCACTGCAGGCAGATTCTTTACTGTCTGAGCTACCATGGAAGCCCAAGACCCTATAATTTGCTGTAATTAAGCATTTTAACTATCCTATTAAATAAAGTCTTATAGAAAGTCAAAATAAAATAAAAAAGAAAACTCAAAACATGTAAAATACTCTAAACAGTTTTTTTTTTCCTTATTATTTTGCCAGGCATCTATTTATCTGACCAGAACAAAAGTCCATCAGTCATTCAGCCTTTCATTTAATGGTCTGTTTATTTAAGAGTAAGACAAATGATCACTAAAGACATTAACTGCACAACTTAGCAGTCAAGGAATATCTCATCTGTAGAGGGGAAGAGACAATACTGACACTGTTACAGTATAGGGCTTCCCAATGGCTCAACAATAAAGAATCTGCCTGTGCAGGAGATGTGGGTTTGATCCCTGGGTCAGGAAGATACCTGGAGTAGTAGGGAATGGCAACCCACTCCAGTATTCTTGCCTGGGAAGTCCCATGGACAGAGAAGCCTGCTAGGCTACAGTCCCTGGGGTCACAGAAGAGTCAGACACAACTGAGCGACTAAACAACAGAGGAGGTGTGGTGAAAGAAGAGCAAGGGTCTGTAAGCATCCAAAAGAGGGATACATTGGTCTAGATTTGGGTCTCATTTTTTTGAACCCGCAGACTTTATTCTTAGTGTTTTAGATGTTAAACCCTTTAACAACTCCGTGTGGATAGGTATTTTCCCATTTTTATAGATGAAGAAATTGAGACTGAGAGGTTAATCCATTTGATTAGGTCCCCACAGTAGATGACAGGGCTGATATTAGAACCCTCAGGTACCTCTGACTCTGACTTCTGGCAGGAAGACTTCAGGAAATATTTCACAAGGACGTGGGCATTTGCATGGAGTCTTGAATGTGATGTTAATTTGAATAGTAGATGTGACATGTGCTTATTTCTTGAAGAAGAAATGGTATGGGTCTAGGAGTTAAAGTTTGGGTGGAGCCCAGGATAGGAGCAAAATTTCTTTATCAATTGAGTTAAGATTGGTAGCTAGTTTGTAAGTAGAAAACTTGGTAAAAGTGGGGGAAACATTCAAAAACAACACATGTAGCCTTTTTAACATAAAATGTGCAGCCATACTTTAATTTGCCCATCTTTTCCTGAAGAATCAGATCATCTTCTTGGAGTAGGAGTCTACTGATTGGAAACCCTGCTCAAAACACACTATGCTATGCCTGGTTTGATATAAACCAGTTTGGTTTATCTAATATGGAGCAAAGCTGGGAGACACTTGAGAGCAGTTTCTTTCTGTATGTTTATTATTTATTTTCTCAATCTGTTGTAGCTGTATTGCCCATTTTTAATTTGACATCATTCTTTTATTGGCTTGTTGTTTTTAATCAAACATATAACTTATTTTTCAGAGAAACAATTTAATTTTTATACTCATATTTTATCAGTGTTCGTGTTTAATTAAACAACGTAATTGCGAGAAAAAGTAAGGCTGGCATAAATAGGTTTAGACAAGCAGATAGCTAATTGGTGGGAGAAGGGCACAAATGTACCGTATTACTTGCTAGCCCGAAGTGTGTGATCTTCCATGTTTTACAGAGGCCATATTTGACTCAGGGAATGGAGAATATAGATCTGATGAGTCAGTTAGAAATGTTTTAAGAGAGCTACTGTTGCAGTAGAAAAGTAGGAGAGATCACATATACCCGGGTCAGAACTCCTCGGGCCTTGAATGCCAAGTAAGTAGTTTAGTCATCATTGAATAGCCATTGTTGGCCTCTCCACGATGTTGGGATTGCTGTGCTCAGAACTATGGATAAGGAAGATTAATTTAGATATTGCCTAGAGAGATTCGCTAGAGAAAATTGTGAAAGGAAATAGAACAGTGGGAAGTGTGAGAAAGGGAGAAAAGGGGCTGGATGTGAACGATTGTGGGCGGAGAAGGAGGAGGAAGTGACAGTGGATCAGATGCAAACGTGGTGTTCAGTGTGCTTTTCTCATTAAAGAGAGTACAGAGGGATTTGTGACCCTGACGTGACACGAGCTCCAGGGACTTCACTGGTGCTTTTGACTTTCTGTTCCGTTTAGCTCTACTTGGTGTGCAAACCGTCCTAGTGGCTGCAATGGTATCTATTGCAACAACCCTTTACCCAGCCCTGTGTTTACAACCTCTCCTCCCTTTAGCATTGTTGTGAATTATTTCCTGGTTGTTAGAGTATATGTCCTATTGTGTTGGATATGAAGATGAAGTTCATTTGTATTTTTTCATTTCTAAAATCAGAATGCATCTTAAAATCAGTGCATCTTGACATACATGATGACATGTCAAAATTTAATGAGATGCCTGTTTTCCCTTTCTTAGTAGTTGAGAAAATAGCGCTGTTTTATAGCTAGCAGTATTTTGCCTGCTCAATCAGGTTACAAATTCCAGGGATGATTCTTTGGTTCCTTTCCCTCTGCCTTCTTTATAATGCCTTGCACAGCGCCAGGCACAGAGTAGATTTAGTAAATACTTGTTAACATATTGTTAATTCAAGTTAGAATCATGGGAAGTAGGTTCATAAATAAGACTTAGTCGAAGGACTTAGAAACTACGATATTCTGAACTTAAAGGAGACTTAACAAAATCTGTTAAGGAAACTAATAAATGTTCACAGAAATCAAAGTGTGAGCACGAATTGACTCTTTTAAATTAATATTAAAAAATCATCTATTATTGATTAGATCTCATGTTCCCAAAGAAAATTTTGAAGGTGGCTATTTAATTTTCCTCTATTTGTATTCTTATATATGAATATATGTATGAATATCAATTACTGGACAAGAAAACCCGGGTCAGAACTCCTCGGGCCTTGAATGCCAAGTAAGTAGTTTAGTCATCATTGAATAGCCATTGTTGGCCTCTCCACGATGTTGGGATTGCTGTGCTCAGAACTATGGATAAGGAAGATTAATTTAGATATTGCCTAGAGAGATTCGCTAGAGAAAATTGTGAAAGGAAATAGAACAGTGGGAAGTGTGAGAAAGGGAGAAAAGGGGCTGGATGTGAACGATTGTGGGCGGAGAAGGAGGAGGAAGTGACAGTGGATCAGATGCAAACGTGGTGTTCAGTGTGCTTTTCTCATTAAAGAGAGTACAGAGGGATTTGTGACCCTGACGTGACACGAGCTCCAGGGACTTCACTGGTGCTTTTGACTTTCTGTTCCGTTTAGCTCTACTTGGTGTGCAAACCGTCCTAGTGGCTGCAATGGTATCTATTGCAACAACCCTTTACCCAGCCCTGTGTTTACAACCTCTCCTCCCTTTAGCATTGTTGTGAATTATTTCCTGGTTGTTAGAGTATATGTCCTATTGTGTTGGATATGAAGATGAAGTTCATTTGTATTTTTTCATTTCTAAAATCAGAATGCATCTTAAAATCAGTGCATCTTGACATACATGATGACATGTCAAAATTTAATGAGATGCCTGTTTTCCCTTTCTTAGTAGTTGAGAAAATAGCGCTGTTTTATAGCTAGCAGTATTTTGCCTGCTCAATCAGGTTACAAATTCCAGGGATGATTCTTTGGTTCCTTTCCCTCTGCCTTCTTTATAATGCCTTGCACAGCGCCAGGCACAGAGTAGATTTAGTAAATACTTGTTAACATATTGTTAATTCAAGTTAGAATCATGGGAAGTAGGTTCATAAATAAGACTTAGTCGAAGGACTTAGAAACTACGATATTCTGAACTTAAAGGAGACTTAACAAAATCTGTTAAGGAAACTAATAAATGTTCACAGAAATCAAAGTGTGAGCACGAATTGACTCTTTTAAATTAATATTAAAAAATCATCTATTATTGATTAGCTCTCATGATACCAAAGAAATTTTTGAAGGTGGCTATTTAATTTTCCTCTATTTGTATTCTTATATATGAATATATGTATGAATATCAATTACTGGACAAGAAAAAGTGAAAAGACAAGGAAACAGTCAGATAATAAAGCCATCAAGACAAAAATGAAGTTGACTTTTCCCAAGGTTTGTTTTAGTCCAAAAAACCTGAAAGAAAAGGAACCAGATGTCTGAGAATACAGATGTTAAAAGGCGTACTGGCATTTTGGCAAAGACAATAGGCTGGTTAAAGCAGTATTTTAATGAAGATGGTCAAAATAAGCTTGGATTATCTAATAATTTCTTCAGTTTTTTAGTTAGAATGTAGAAATTATTCTCCTTAGAAAAATGTATTGGGTGATGGAAATAGATTTTAAAATTGTTTGGTGACATAAGTCATTTATGAAAATACAGAAAATAAGAGTTTTTAGTGGAAAGATATTTGCATTATCTACAAATGGAAGGTACAAAATAAGGATTTAACACTGTTTCTAGGAGGGAATAAGGTTTTTGGAGTCTGAGGATAAAAAGTAAGAGATAACATGGATGTGGCTTGACTCTTCCCCTCTTCCACCACAAAACCTATACCATGCTGGAAAACCAAGCCTCATTTACAGCGTACAACCTGCCTAGAGGAATACACCCCTTGCAAGGGAGTAATGCACCTTGCCCCATGAGTAGAGTCCATACCTGCCCTATTAGGAAAATGATAGTAGAAATAAAATCATAAAAAGAAAATCTTCAATAAAATGTCTAATGAGGCTATACTATGGTATTGATTTGAAAATAATAGAAAAAGAAGAAATGCTTTTTATTATTTTTTCTGACAGCTTCACTTTGAAGTGACTTTTCTGGGATTATTAAAGATTAAATAATATTAATATATCAAAACATTGCCAATTATTGTCCAACCCAAGTGGTCCAATGGTTGAGACTCTTGACCTTCCAAGTCAGGATGCCCGTTTGATCCCTGATCAGGGAACTAGATCCCAAATGCTGCAACTAAGAGTTCACATGCAACAACTAAAGATCCTTAGTGCTGTAACTAAGATCTGGTGTAGCCAAATAGATAAATATTAACAAACACAGTGCTGTGTTGATTACTGATGTGAAGAAATAGTTTATTGGCATATAATTAATAACAAATTTTGACTTCCATTCGATGTTTCCCAAACTGTGCTACACAGTGGCATTACTTGGGGATCTTTAAAAAATACTATGTTTGGCTCCCATCCATAGACATTCTGATTTCATTGGCATGGGTTATGACCTGAGCAGCAGGTTTTCAAAAAACCTTTCTTGACCATTCTAGTGTGCAGCAACATTGAAGAATCACGTTCTAGTGTGTAGCACCGTTAAAGAATCACTGAATTGTCAATGAAAGCATGCATTGCCTACTTTTAGTTTTGTTGATATAAGAACTCCTGCTATTCACTGTGTAGACTGGAAAACCTTTTGATATCAAAACACATGCCCTTTGCATAAAAGGTAATTTGTAGAGAGGGGCTCTTTTGCCTGAGTGATAAGGCAGGGATAAAAGGAGAATACTCTGAGCATGGACGTTTATGGGAAAGAGTTAAAGGATCTTGATACATAATGAATGGAAGGGATATTTCTTCCTTCCCCTGAGGTTGGACTTTCATAATTTTCTTTTATTAATCTTCTATAGAATATGTATCAATATTCAAATGTCAGTTGAAATGTATTAAAAGATAAGTTTTGATGATTCACTATCCTGAATTAAGTAAGCCTTGGGGAATAATCAGAGGTCTATTTTATGAAAGGGAAAAACATGGCAGATTGTTGATCGCTGCAATCACTACTCTAGGTAGATACATATTATATCTTTGTTGTTTTTAATTTCGATGATTCCCTGAACTAAAACTTGTTGTAATACCAGCCTTAATAATGGCTCTGACTATTCTTTGGCTAGTTCTGTGATCAAAAGAGCAAGAGAGTAATTTTAAGATGTATTTCCTTCATGACTCTTCTTTTGTGACTTTATCGATCCCAACATTATCTGAACTCTTTCCTCCCTAGTTTTAGGATATCAAATGAGAAGGAGTTATTTTACTATCTCTTGAAGAATAACATCGATGAACTATTTTGTCCAATGCAGCATAAATTGTTTTTGTCCACAGTGGATTCTGCCCAAAGAAGGCACACTCTGATTACTGGTTATTAAGCTTTTTTTTTTTTTTTTCCTCTGCCATATGTCTGAATGGAAACGTGGCAGATTTTCCTTTGGTTTTCAACAAAGTGTTTTCTCACACCACAATGAAACAAGTTGATTGAAATGCCATAATAACAGTGGTGGTAGTAGATTGTTGCTACTTCTTGATAAAACAGAGAAATGGGGCTATTTGAAATCAGGGTAACTTTTGGGTGAACAAATAAGGTCTTGAAACCAAAGATCAAATTTGCTGTTAGTTTAATCCTAGCTGAATGAAGTGTTTGCTTGATTGAAATCTCTGCAGACAGGATATTAGTTTCCTATTTCCTGAGACATACAAGAAACACCTCAAAATGGAGAAAAATGCCAGGGCAGCAGTCGTGTTGGGTGATATTTGTGTTGCCTGTACTTATGCAGGAAGAAAATGTCTTCTTTTTCCTTTTCAGTAGCAGTCCCAGTCCATTTGGGGTGATATTTAATGGGGCTGGTCATCAGCCCAGAAATGCATAAAGGAGAGTGCATTAGCCACAATCTGTCTTGATAATGCTCTCTTCACTTGTTCTGTATAAGACACTGATGTATTGTAAAGAAGATCGCCTTGCTAGGAGTGCTGATCACATGGTTTATTAGACTTCCTGAGGCACTGAAGTGGACATTCTGGCTAGTGATGTGATATAATTGTTTTAAATCCAAAAAATTTAACACTATCCTGAATTAAGTAAGCCTTGGGGAATAATCAGAGGTCTATTTTATGAAAGGGAAAAACATGGCAGATTGTTGATCGCTGCAATCACTACTCTAGGTAGATACATATTATATCTTTGTTGTTTTTAATTTCGATGATTCCCTGAACTAAAACTTGTTGTAATACCAGCCTTAATAATGGCTCTGACTATTCTTTGGCTAGTTCTGTGATCAAAAGAGCAAGAGAGTAATTTTAAGATGTATTTCCTTCATGACTCTTCTTTTGTGACTTTATCGATCCCAACATTATCTGAACTCTTTCCTCCCTAGTTTTAGGATATCAAATGAGAAGGAGTTATTTTACTATCTCTTGAAGAATAACATCGATGAACTATTTTTGTCCAATGCAGCATAAATTGTTTTTGTCCACAGTGGATTCTGCCCAAAGAAGGCACACTCTGATTACTGGTTATTAAGCTTTTTTTTTTTTTTTTCCTCTGCCATATGTCTGAATGGAAACGTGGCAGATTTTCCTTTGGTTTTCAACAAAGTGTTTTCTCACACCACAATGAAACAAGTTGATTGAAATGCCATAATAACAGTGGTGGTAGTAGATTGTTGCTACTTCTTGATAAAACAGAGAAATGGGGCTATTTGAAATCAGGGTAACTTTTGGGTGAACAAATAAGGTCTTGAAACCAAAGATCAAATTTGCTGTTAGTTTAATCCTAGCTGAATGAAGTGTTTGCTTGATTGAAATCTCTGCAGACAGGATATTAGTTTCCTATTTCCTGAGACATACAAGAAACACCTCAAAATGGAGAAAAATGCCAGGGCAGCAGTCGTGTTGGGTGATATTTGTGTTGCCTGTACTTATGCAGGAAGAAAATGTCTTCTTTTTCCTTTTCAGTAGCAGTCCCAGTCCATTTGGGGTGATATTTAATGGGGCTGGTCATCAGCCCAGAAATGCATAAAGGAGAGTGCATTAGCCACAATCTGTCTTGATAATGCTCTATTCACTTGTTCTGTATAAGACACTGATGTATTGTAAAGAAGATCGCCTTGCTAGGAGTGCTGATCACATGGTCTCATTAGACTTCCTGAGGCACTGAAGTGGACATTCTGGCTAGTGATGTGATATAATTGTTTTATTCTCAAATCTGAAGCCAAAAGAGTTATCTAAAATCAATGAGGAACTTTTTGGATAAGATAAGACTCAAATCAAAGTCTTAGAGTCTTGGGCATTATGCAAAATGAGACTAAAATTGTAATATGTTATTTGACTGAGCACCCAAACTTATGGCCAAGGGCCATTGTTTTTATCTCAGTAAATTGGATTAACTCTGGATATTCCTTTTTGTTTTTTCCTCTGAATGTTTATTGGCCATTTATATTTTTCTTTTGTATTGTGGTTAAGTATACTTTGCATAAAATTTGCCACTTTAACCATTTTCTATTTTAAATTGTATTTATTTATTATTTTTTGCCCTTACTGCATGGCTTGTGGGATTTTAGTGTCCTCTCCAGGCATTAAACCTGGGCCCTTGGCAGTGGAGCTCAGACTGCTAATCACTGGACGTCAGCGAATTCCCCACTTTAACCATGTTCAGTTCTATGGTGTTAAGTACCTCAGTTTACTATGCAATCACTTCCACTGTACATCTCTGGAACACTTTCACCATCCCAAACTGAAACTCTGTGCCCATTAGATAAGAACTTCCTGTTGGCTCTCGTCTCAACCCTGGGAACCACTATTCTAAATTCTGTCTCTATGAATATGACTATTTAAGGTACCCCATACAAGGGGAATCATACAATACTTGTCCTTTTGTGTTATAAATTCTTTTTAAGCATCTGGCTTCATAAAATCATACCATAATCACCATTTAGACCAGAAAGACATCAGTTATGCTGGTTGGCATACTTGAATGGATAAGGGAACTGATGATTAGAAAGTTAGCCAATTTGCTGTGTTGACTTCTAGCCCACAATACTTTGCTCCATTTAAGATAATCCATTAAAACACTATTTATACCTATGTTCACTTTCATGATATTTGTGCTAGGAAAGTCTTTAATGTCTTTTGCTCACCTTTTCTCTACTGGTTCTTACACTTTCTCTAAATTCACATTGACTATAACGATGTTGAGGGACTTTCCGGGTGACACTAATGGTGAAGAACCCACCTGCCAGTGCAGGAGATATTAGAGACACAGGTTCGATACCTCCTGGAGGAGGGCATGGCAATCCACTCCAGTATTCTTGTCTGGAAAATCCCATGGACAGAGGAGCCTGGCAGGCTACAAGCCCACAGGGTCGAAAGGAGTCAGACACAACTAAAGCAACTTAGCATGCATACAATGCTTGCATAATGATGTTGCAGATAGCTAATATTTATTGCATGCTTACAATAATTTGACTAGCATAATGCTGATTGTTATATATATATATTGATCTCACTTAGTTTACACAACAGTTTATAAGGAAAGTATTCCACTTGTCCCCATTTACAGGTGAAAAAACTGAAGCTTGAAAGATGAGGCTGCCTCCACTAGGTTGTATAATTAATAAGTAGTAGAGCCAGGAATCACAAAATTTACCTGGTTGATATTTAATAAATAAGAATCATTTGTTAAAATGAACTAGATTTTTGTAAGTCTATTAAAATTAATGGAAAAGATTAAGGAAACCTTACAGGAAATTTCTGGTTTTTTTGCTTTTGGCATTTATTTTTTTTTCATTAGTAATTCAATTCCTGAAAATATGTTTCAAAATGATTACCCTGATTTAAAAACATTTATCCACAACCCCCTGAAACTCTGTGCCCATTAGATAAGAACTTCCTGTTGGCTCTCGTCTCAACCCTGGGAACCACTATTCTAAATTCTGTCTCTATGAATATGACTATTTAAGGTACCCCATAAAAGGGGAATCATACAATACTTGTCCTTTTGTGTTATAAATTCTTTTAAGCATCTGGCTTCATAAAATCATACCATAATCACCATTTAGACCAGAAAGACATCAGTTATGCTGGTTGGCATACTTGAATGGATAAGGGAACTGATGATTAGAAAGTTAGCCAATTTGCTGTGTTGACTTCTAGCCCACAATACTTTGCTCCATTTAAGATAATCCATTAAAACACTATTTATACCTATGTTCACTTTCATGATATTTGTGCTAGGAAAGTCTTTAATGTCTTTTGCTCACCTTTTCTCTACTGGTTCTTACACTTTCTCTAAATTCACATTGACTATAACGATGTTGAGGGACTTTCCGGGTGACACTAATGGTGAAGAACCCACCTGCCAGTGCAGGAGATATTAGAGACACAGGTTCGATACCTCCTGGAGGAGGGCATGGCAATCCACTCCAGTATTCTTGTCTGGAAAATCCCATGGACAGAGGAGCCTGGCAGGCTACAAGCCCACAGGGTCGAAAGGAGTCAGACACAACTAAAGCAACTTAGCATGCATACAATGCTTGCATAATGATGTTGCAGATAGCTAATATTTATTGCATGCTTACAATAATTTGACTAGCATAATGCTGATTGTTATATATATATATTGATCTCACTTAGTTTACACAACAGTTTATAAGGAAAGTATTCCACTTGTCCCCATTTACAGGTGAAAAAACTGAAGCTTGAAAGATGAGGCTGCCTCCACTAGGTTGTATAATTAATAAGTAGTAGAGCCAGGAATCACAAAATTTACCTGGTTGATATTTAATAAATAAGAATCATTTGTTAAAATGAACTAGATTTTTGTAAGTCTATTAAAATTAATGGAAAAAATTAAGGAAACCTTACATGAAATTTCTGTTTTTTTTACTTTTGTCAATTATTTTGTTTTCATTAGTAATTCAATTCCTGAATATGTACAATGATTACCCATTTAGCATGATCAAGGATAATACTGAATTGGTTAAATCATAGAGTTTACAGTAACATTCTCACATGTAAAATACCTTTAAAAAGAACTATGTTTGATTCCTATCTGCATTTATGTATCTGTAAATATTATTACTTCCCTGGTGGCTTAGACGGTAAAGAATCCACCTACAATACAGGAGACCTGGGTTCAGTCCCTCAGTTGGGAAGGTTCCCTGGAGAAAGTAACAGGCTACCCACTCCAGTATTCTTGCCTGGAGAACGCCATGAACAGAGGAACCTAGCAGGCTGCAGTTCATGGGTCGCAAAGAGTCATACATGACTGAGTGACTTTCACTCACTCAAGTATTATTACACATATATGTTAAAGATTAAGCATTAAAGAAATTAGTGACAATGATACCTGTGAGAGATGAATAACTCCCAGTTAACCACCAATTTGGGTAAAGCAATAATACTCTGATGATGCTTTTAACCTACGAGATTTAGAGTTTTGCATTCTAAGTCCACATCCTCAGACAAATCTGATTTATAATTTGTGTTAGTTTCATGTGTATAGCAAAGTAATTCAGATATCTAAATCTATATCTCTCTATCTATTTATCTCCTTTCTTTTTCAGATTCTTTTCCCATATAGATTATTATAGAATATTGAGTAGAATTCCTGTGCTGTTTCATAGGTCCTTGTTGATTATCTATTATATATATATATATATATATATAGTGTGTATATTTTAATTCCAAACTCTTAATTTATTCCCCCCTTCTACTTTGGTAGCCATAAATTTGTTTTCAGAGACTGAGTCTGTTCCTGTTTTGTAAATAAGTTCATTTGTATCATTAGATTACATATGTAAGTGATAGCATATTTGTCTTTCTCTAACTGATTTACTTCACTTAGTATGATAACCTCTACGTTCATCCATGTTGCTGTAAATAGCATTATTTCATTCTTTTTATCACTGAGTAATATTCCATTGTATATATGTAAGACATCTTTATCCATTCCTCCATTGATGGACATTTAGATTGCTTCTATGTTCTGCTATTGTAAATAGTGCTGCTGTGAACATTGCATGCATCTTTTTTTTTTTTTTTTTTGGCCACTTCTATTGGTCTTTCATTTATCTATTTTCATCTCTCTTTGTTCTTTGACCTTTGTGGGCCTCCCATCACAGTGGCCTCTCTCATTGCAGAGCACTGGCTCTGGACGCATGTGCTCCAGAGCTCCGACTCAGTAGTTGGACACATGGGTCCAGCTGCGCCACGGCATGTGGGATCTTCCCAGGCCAGGGATTGAACTGGAGACCCTTGCACTGCAAGGTGGTGTCCTTACTCACTGGACCACCAGGGAAGCCTGCATGCATCTTTTTGAATAATGGTTTTCTCTGGATAGATGTGCTCAGGAGTGGGATTGCTGGATCATATGGTAATTAGTTCTGTTTTTAGTTTTCCTAAGGACCCTTCATGATGTTCTGTCTACTTTAATTTGGTTCTGTTCTTGATTCACTCTTAGTGGAAGCCAAGTCTGCTTTCTGTGTCTCAGTCTTATGATTCTCTCAGTCCCATCCTGCAGTGCTAATAGGATGACTCATTGGAATGTCTGGCCAGTCAGGAGAGTGTATCTGAACAATTCTCAGCCATGAGGTTGGCAGAAGAGGTTGTGGGTTGTTTAGTGATTGCCAGTATCTTTCTGATGAGGAGTCAAATCTTCCATATCAAAATGATCAGTAATTAGAATTTCAGTAGTCACTTCTCTGATATCATCTCAGTACACCATATCTCCAAATACTCATTACAGATGCATCCTTCGTAACAGGCAGTTGGAGTGGATCCTGCTGCAGACAACAAATGATACGTGCATTTGGATGAACAGTCTTTTAGCCTCTGATATTGGGCTGTGTTTTTTCCCTACTCTAACGTTTGCATTAGAACTGGATCAGTTCAGGGTCAAAGGGGAGACATGATGTTCATGCCTAGGTTCTCCAGAAATTAGCCTAATGCCTGAAACATCTCATCATTGGGCAGAACTTTTAGATTTTCAATTTCTGAACTTATTACTCATGTAAGTGATAGCATATTTGTCTTTCTCTAACTGATTTACTTCACTTATTATGATAACCTCTACGTTCATCCATGTTGCTGTAAATAGCATTATTTCATTCTTTTATCACTGAGTAATATTCCATTGTATATATGTAAGACATCTTTATCCATTCCTCCATTGATGGACATTTAGATTGCTTCTATGTTCTGCTATTGTAAATAGTGCTGCTGTGAACATTGCATGCATCTTTTTTTTTTTTTTTTTTGGCCACTTCTATTGGTCTTTCATTTATCTATTTTCATCTCTCTTTGTTCTTTGACCTTTGTGGGCCTCCCATCACAGTGGCCTCTCTCATTGCAGAGCACTGGCTCTGGACGCATGTGCTCCAGAGCTCCGACTCAGTAGTTGGACACATGGGTCCAGCTGCGCCACGGCATGTGGGATCTTCCCAGGCCAGGGATTGAACTGGAGACCCTTGCACTGCAAGGTGGTGTCCTTACTCACTGGACCACCAGGGAAGCCTGCATGCATCTTTTTGAATAATGGTTTTCTCTGGATAGATGTGCTCAGGAGTGGGATTGCTGGATCATATGGTAATTAGTTCTGTTTTTAGTTTTCCTAAGGACCCTTCATGATGTTCTGTCTACTTTAATTTGGTTCTGTTCTTGATTCACTCTTAGTGGAAGCCAAGTCTGCTTTCTGTGTCTCAGTCTTATGATTCTCTCAGTCCCATCCTGCAGTGCTAATAGGATGACTCATTGGAATGTCTGGCCAGTCAGGAGAGTGTATCTGAACAATTCTCAGCCATGAGGTTGGCAGAAGAGGTTGTGGGTTGTTTAGTGATTGCCAGTATCTTTCTGATGAGGAGTCAAATCTTCCATATCAAAATGATCAGTAATTAGAATTTCAGTAGTCACTTCTCTGATATCATCTCAGTACACCATATCTCCAAATACTCATTACAGATGCATCCTTCGTAACAGGCAGTTGGAGTGGATCCTGCTGCAGACAACAAATGATACGTGCATTTGGATGAACAGTCTTTTAGCCTCTGATATTGGGCTGTGTTTTTTCCCTACTCTAACGTTTGCATTAGAACTGGATCAGTTCAGGGTCAAAGGGGAGACATGATGTTCATGCCTAGGTTCTCCAGAAATTAGCCTAATGCCTGAAACATCTCATCATTGGGCAGAACTTTTAGATTTTCAATTTCTGTGCTTACTTTCATCTTATTACTCATGGTTATGTCATAAGGCTCTACTCCCATGCATGCCTCCATCTGCTGCTTCACAATTTCTTTCTTTAAAATACTGTTGCCCGATGATTATATCCCCTACTTAGTCATCATAATTTTTATATAATGTATATATTGTTTGTAATGTGTCATTTTCCTTTATATTATTACATTGTAAACATGCTGTGTTAAAATATGTTAAATTGGTTTAAACAAGTTTCTTTTTTAGATGCCTTTAATTTAGCTCAGATTGGTCTAAATCCACGAAGAACCATATATTAAACACTCTTGAATGGCTTCTATGAAAAGAAACTTAATTTATGATGTTTAGTATTATACATTATACAGTTTCTTTATTTTTCACTCAGTTCATCATGCTGTGAAAATTCATGAATATTTAACTATTAAATGAAATGCAAAATTTTCATTATCATTTTATTGAAAACTTGACATCTTAAAATACCATACATACCATTAGTATTCTAATGCATTGTCACCTTATTGAAAAATGCTGCTAAAAAACAATACAGCCATTCAGAAAAAAAAAAAATTTTGTCCGCCCAAGGCTATTAACTATAGTTCTACACATACATTAGTGACAAATAAGTGAAGCAGCCAATGCTCACAAAAGATGTCACTAAAATGCTAGGAAACAACTGTAACCATAGAAACCATCTCACACTGCAATCTGAACATCTTTTGTCAGTGTGTGACTAGAAATGAGATGCTTAAAATCATTAGACTATCAAAAAATCTGAACATCTCTTCATTGAAATTTACATATTTAAATATTTGACACTTCTCTGATATCATCTCAGTACACCATATCTCCAAATACTCATTACAGATGCATCCTTCGTAACAGGCAGTTGGAGTGGATCCTGCTGCAGACAACAAATGATACGTGCATTTGGATGAACAGTCTTTTAGCCTCTGATATTGGGCTGTGTTTTTTCCCTACTCTAACGTTTGCATTAGAACTGGATCAGTTCAGGGTCAAAGGGGAGACATGATGTTCATGCCTAGGTTCTCCAGAAATTAGCCTAATGCCTGAAACATCTCATCATTGGGCAGAACTTTTAGATTTTCAATTTCTGTGCTTACTTTCATCTTATTACTCATGGTTATGTCATAAGGCTCTACTCCCATGCATGCCTCCATCTGCTGCTTCACAATTTCTTTCTTTAAAATACTGTTGCCCGATGATTATATCCCCTACTTAGTCATCATAATTTTTATATAATGTATATATTGTTTGTAATGTGTCATTTTCCTTTATATTATTACATTGTAAACATGCTGTGTTAAAATATGTTAAATTGGTTTAAACAAGTTTCTTTTTTAGATGCCTTTAATTTAGCTCAGATTGGTCTAAATCCACGAAGAACCATATATTAAACACTCTTGAATGGCTTCTATGAAAAGAAACTTAATTTATGATGTTTAGTATTATACATTATACAGTTTCTTTATTTTTCACTCAGTTCATCATGCTGTGAAAATTCATGAATATTTAACTATTAAATGAAATGCAAAATTTTCATTATCATTTTATTGAAAACTTGACATCTTAAAATACCATACATACCATTAGTATTCTAATGCATTGTCACCTTATTGAAAAATGCTGCTAAAAAACAATACAGCCATTCAGAAAAAAAAAAAATTTTGTCCGCCCAAGGCTATTAACTATAGTTCTACACATACATTAGTGACAAATAAGTGAAGCAGCCAATGCTCACAAAAGATGTCACTAAAATGCTAGGAAACAACTGTAACCATAGAAACCATCTCACACTGCAATCTGAACATCTTTTGTCAGTGTGTGACTAGAAATGAGATGCTTAAAATCATTAGACTATCAAAAAATCTGAACATCTCTTCATTGAAATTTACATATTTAAATATTTTGAAACCTGCAAAAACTTCAACATGATACTTCTATAAAATATTGTTTCAGCTTCTAGCCCTCAACTATCAGTTTAGATATAACAACAAAAATTATACGTGAAGACTTACAATTTTTCCCCCTCTATCTTTAGGCTCCATGCATTGTCTCAGGAGCCTAAACAAACACCCTGGAGAACAGAGGTTAGCTCTGAGGGCTGTCTACCTTCCTGTTCTAAATCTTCACAATGGTGCCATTCTTCACCTTTCCTTTCTCTTTTAAACAATCACTGGCTTAAATTGTACCTGTTCCAGCAAGACAGGTTTGCAGGTTTCATAAGCCTTCATGACAGTAAGTACAAAATTGTCTTAGATAATGAGATATTTAAATAAAGGATTTGACAAACCAGTGTAGGAGAGCGTGAGTTTGGATGAATGTGGAGCAGCCTTTGCAGCCTTGGATATGGAACTGACTTTTTTTCCCTGTCTTCATTTTCTCAGAAACTACTGAAAGGTCTGGTTATTTAGCTGAGTGTTCTGCATTTAAGGGGCAGTAGAAGCCATTTTCCTTGAAACCTCCATTTGAAACTAAAGGTTAAGAAGCTGCTTGAGCAGCCTAGATTATTGAGGCTTTACTGTTTCTAAATCATCCTTCCTACTCCCTTCAGTCTCAAAACATTTATGAAATTCCCACAGTGTGCTGGGCACCATTGTAGGCACATAAGACACATCAGTAGTATTCACTGCCTTGTGGAGCTTACATTTTAGCAGGAAGAGGCAGACAAGAAACAGTGAACAGAACAAATACATAAGGTGTTTATAATATGGTGTTTTTTGAGCACCTGTCAGGTACCAGGCACTGTTCTAGGCCTTTAAGATCTTTCACTGGACAAGATGAGCATGGCCCCTCCTCTCTATGGGCTTTCATTTTGGAGGAATCTAAGGAAGTATTTAGTATCCATGAATGCATAGATAGAGTGCTTCATCTGTGAGGTTTTTGCATGGGGGTCATCATCATTGGGGCCACTCCAGCCATATTATAGACAGTCAGCAGGACACACATAAGGAAGCTTCATGGAAGAATTCTGAGTGGTTGACTTGGTATCTAAAATATAGTGTTCAGTTTTTTGTTCCTTTCATTTCATCATACTTTTTCTGATTTTCAAGTGCTGTTTCCCATAGAAAATGAAAACCCTTTTCTTCATGAATAATTAGTTTCTATTTTCCCACTGCCAAGTAACAATACATAATCTTTTTTTCATAATGTGTATAAATCAAGCTTACCAGAGATTTAATAATAAATATGTAACATGTTAAATATACTGATATGCATATATATTAATACTCACAGTTGTTTTGAATACTTAGTATTCAAAAATGTCATCCACATTTTCATACTTACGTCTTTAAAAGAGCTTTTTGAGGTGAACTTTATGATCTTTGGTTTCCAGGGGAGAAAAACTGAGGATTAGGATAGTACTGTCATTCCTTGGGTTTCCAGACTCCCCACAGATAGCAAAATCCACAGATGATCAAGCCTATTGTATAAAATGAGAAGAACTTTGACTACAACCATCTGGGGCAGCTCTGGAACCCTTGGATACAGAGGGCTGACCACCTAGTAACAAGTCAAATGATACATAAGCAGTGACTGGTATTGCTGGACTTGAACATGAGCTTGTCAGACTTTGAAGTCTGTGATGTAACCATCATTTTAGAGAGACTGAGGAACATGGCCTGCACTTTGTCATAGTGATCCTGGAGCTTCTTCTGCTTTCCTGCAGATGGCTTCCTTCTACATGGGTCACTTCGATACACAAATAGGGGTGTGTGGGTATGGGTGTGGGTGGGTGTGTGTTAGTCACTCAGTTGTTTCTGACTCTTTGTGACCCCGCGGACTGTGAACTGTCAGGCTCCTCTGTCCATGGAATTCTCCAGGCAAGAATACTGCATGGGTAGCCATACCCTTCTCCAGGGGATCTTCCTAACCCAGGATCGAACCCAGGAATCCCTAATTGCAAGCAGATTCTCTACCATCTGAGCCACTAGGGATGCCCATCTTAAAGTTGTAAAGGACCATGAGGATTTCAACTCCTTCATTTTATGAGCAAATCATCATTGGGGCCACTCCAGCCATATTATAGACAGTCAGCAGGACACACATAAGGAAGCTTCATGGAAGAATTCTGAGTGGTTGACTTGGTATCTAAAATATAGTGTTCAGTTTTTTGTTCCTTTCATTTCATCATACTTTTTCTGATTTTCAAGTGCTGTTTCCCATAGAAAATGAAAACCCTTTTCTTCATGAATAATTAGTTTCTATTTTCCCACTGCCAAGTAACAATACATAATCTTTTTCATAATGTGTATAAATCAAGCTTACCAGAGATTTAATAATAAATATGTAACATGTTAAATATACTGATATGCATATATATTAATACTCACAGTTGTTTTGAATACTTAGTATTCAAAAATGTCATCCACATTTTCATACTTACGTCTTTAAAAGAGCTTTTTGAGGTGAACTTTATGATCTTTGGTTTCCAGGGGAGAAAAACTGAGGATTAGGATAGTACTGTCATTCCTTGGGTTTCCAGACTCCCCACAGATAGCAAAATCCACAGATGATCAAGCCTATTGTATAAAATGAGAAGAACTTTTGACTACAACCATCTGGGGCAGCTCTGGAACCCTTGGATACAGAGGGCTGACCACCTAGTAACAAGTCAAATGATACATAAGCAGTGACTGGTATTGCTGGACTTGAACATGAGCTTGTCAGACTTTGAAGTCTGTGATGTAACCATCATTTTAGAGAGACTGAGGAACATGGCCTGCACTTTGTCATAGTGATCCTGGAGCTTCTTCTGCTTTCCTGCAGATGGCTTCCTTCTACATGGGTCACTTCGATACACAAATAGGGGTGTGTGGGTATGGGTGTGGGTGGGTGTGTGTTAGTCACTCAGTTGTTTCTGACTCTTTGTGACCCCGCGGACTGTGAACTGTCAGGCTCCTCTGTCCATGGAATTCTCCAGGCAAGAATACTGCATGGGTAGCCATACCCTTCTCCAGGGGATCTTCCTAACCCAGGGATCGAACCCAGGAATCCCTAATTGCAAGCAGATTCTCTACCATCTGAGCCACTAGGGATGCCCATCTTAAAGTTGTAAAGGACCATGAGGATTTCTAACTCCTTCATTTTATTGATGAGCAAATGGAAAATTTTAAGGTTACATGAATTCCCTGATTACTTCATTACCTGGTTAGCAGCAGAGCCAGGTCTGGATCTAGGAATTCTGTCTCTCACACGTGTGTGTGCACAGGTATGCAGATAACAGGCACAAACGCTCACATAGGATATGAGCTCTCTGTATATACTGAGACTTCTTTCTAAATTTCATTTCCAGCTTAAATTTTACTTCTGGAATAACAACCTTGTTTTTCATGTTTTATTTAAGCTGCCAACTGTAATGTCACAAGCCACCTTGATTCACTGGAGGGCATTGGAGGTGGAACTAGAGAAATGACTCTGAGTCTTACTCATCAAGCCCCTGTCTATCCCCACTCGCTCATTCCCTCCCACAGAGCTCACATTGTTGTTACACTCTGCACCATTCCAGTCCCTGTGTTGAGAAATAGGACTGCAGATTCACCTGACAGTATGAGTTCATTAGTGCTTTAGAATCTGTGTATTGTAAATATTTGTGTGCATGCATACATATATTCTCTATGTGCATATATAATACATACATAAAGTAAGAAGGCCTGCACATGCAGTCTCCTTTTTCCTTCAAATTATTGTACAGATGTGCTACCAAAGAGTTACTGTACCTTTTGAAATAATAAAGAAAAAATGCTACTGAATTTAAAAAATATTTTTAATGATAAATGAACAAATTAATAAAAATTAACTTAAAATGGCACAGCAGCTTACTCTTTGCCATGCTGAGTGGGCTTCGATTATATCCGTCAGTCACCAGAATGATATGGAATCTAAAAATATAAGTGGTTTCTGTCCATACTGCAATCTAATATTCAGCTGTTTGCTTTTCTTCCAGCACCCTGCTGCCCACCCACCTCTAACTGAGGTCAGTAAGCACTATTAATCTTTCTTTTGCTCATTGTTGAACTGGATCCTTCTCAGAACCCCTGTCCCCCGGGGCATGGGGAAACTTGCTTTGACAGACCACCCAGGATTTCGAAGGAACTGGTCAGTCTGAATGCTGGCGATTGGTCTCCTGCTCAGGTTTCTGTTAAGATCCAGTTAACTTTCCCGAAACCCCCCCCCTTTTTTGGGTTTAATTTGGGTTTTTACAGCCCCCTTTTTTAAAACCCCCTTTCCTTCCCAAGCCTCTCCATGCTCTTCATGGTATATTAAAGGCTCTCTGTTTCCCACACGTGTGTGTGCACAGGTATGCAGATAACAGGCACAAACGCTCACATAGGATATGAGCTCTCTGTATATACTGAGACTTCTTTCTAAATTTCATTTCCAGCTTAAATTTTACTTCTGGAATAACAACCTTGTTTTTCATGTTTTATTTAAGCTGCCAACTGTAATGTCACAAGCCACCTTGATTCACTGGAGGGCATTGGAGGTGGAACTAGAGAAATGACTCTGAGTCTTACTCATCAAGCCCCTGTCTATCCCCACTCGCTCATTCCCTCCCACAGAGCTCACATTGTTGTTACACTCTGCACCATTCCAGTCCCTGTGTTGAGAAATAGGACTGCAGATTCACCTGACAGTATGAGTTCATTAGTGCTTTAGAATCTGTGTATTGTAAATATTTGTGTGCATGCATACATATATTCTCTATGTGCATATATAATACATACATAAAGTAAGAAGGCCTGCACATGCAGTCCCCTTTTTTCCTTCAAATTATTGTACAGATGTGCTACCAAAGAGTTACTGTACCTTTTGAAATAATAAAGAAAAAATGCTACTGAATTTAAAAAATATTTTTAATGATAAATGAACAAATTAATAAAAATTAACTTAAAATGGCACAGCAGCTTACTCTTTGCCATGCTGAGTGGGCTTCGATTATATCCGTCAGTCACCAGAATGATATGGAATCTAAAAATATAAGTGGTTTCTGTCCATACTGCAATCTAATATTCAGCTGTTTGCTTTTCTTCCAGCACCCTGCTGCCCACCCACCTCTAACTGAGGTCAGTAAGCACTATTAATCTTTCTTTTGCTCATTGTTGAACTGGATCCTTCTCAGAACCCCTGTCCCCCGGGGCATGGGGAAACTTGCTTTGACAGACCACCCAGGATTTCGAAGGAACTGGTCAGTCTGAATGCTGGCGATTGGTCTCCTGCTCAGGTTTCTGTTAAGATCCAGTAACTCAGACGTGGGTATGTCACAGCATTAACTCTTTCCTTCCCAAGCCTCTCCATGCTCTAAAGTGTTTGAATGTTCCAGGAGAATTACTGCTACTGAGTTTACCAGTTCTGTTGGTTCTAGTGAGAGAACACCGCTCTAGAAAATCTCAAGACTAGGATCCAAATCAGGGCCAAAATTCCAGCAGGTACCTCTTAGGACACTGAAAAGTGCTCTGTGTTATGGAATCAAAGATACAGCTTTCCTAAAGAAATTAGGAAGACTCCTCTGATAGCTCAGTGGCTCCCTCCATTAGTTTTAAAGTGGTTGAAAAATTTACCTTTACAGTGTTATTCCGTTTTACTTTTGCCACCTGTAGAAAAAGGTAAATACCCTTGGGAGAGTCAGCACATCAAGCCTAATGCATGCAGTAAACCTTTGAATGAAAGAGCTGACCAGATGCATTCTAAGTATAGGCTTTGATAGAAGCTGGAGAAAAAGCTGAGGGGAGGGGATGGAGGAAGGGCAGGTGGAAGGGCAAACAGGAGGAGAGAAGGAAGAAAGAAAGGAGGCTGGATTTGCTGAAAGCACTAGTAAAGGCTAGCAGAATTTAAGGATTTTAGGAGAAAGAGAGGAAAGTGACAGAGTAAGAGAACAAGCAACACTGAAGAGGGAAAGAGAGGAGGGGAAGGAAAGGGAGGGAATGAATTTATCCATAGGTGTGGCTTGAAATAGAACCTCTACGTATTCTGCTGTGTCATGTGAAGTCATATCCCTTTCAACCTTCAGGTTTGCTTTTCCATAGTAAACATTGAAATAGTACTGCAAGATATACTAAGAGCCATCTCGCAGACGTGGTTCTAGTGTTACCCATTGGAACTGTTTCAAAAACTCTGAGAACAAAAATGGCCATAGCTCTTATTTTTCTTAGTAGGACCTTCATTCCTCTTTCGTGTCCAGTCCAGGGAATTTACATAGCCTAGTCAAGTTGTATGTCTGAATTCCTTATCCAATGCAGAACGTCCCTGGGAAACTTGCTTTGACAGACCACCCAGGATTTCGAAGGAACTGGTCAGTCTGAATGCTGGCGATTGGTCTCCTGCTCAGGTTTCTGTTAAGATCCAGTAACTCAGACGTGGGTATGTCACAGCATTAACTCTTTCCTTCCCAAGCCTCTCCATGCTCTAAAGTGTTTGAATGTTCCAGGAGAATTACTGCTACTGAGTTTACCAGTTCTGTTGGTTCTAGTGAGAGAACACCGCTCTAGAAAATCTCAAGACTAGGATCCAAATCAGGGCCAAAATTCCAGCAGGTACCTCTTAGGACACTGAAAAGTGCTCTGTGTTATGGAATCAAAGATACAGCTTTCCTAAAGAAATTAGGAAGACTCCTCTGATAGCTCAGTGGCTCCCTCCATTAGTTTTAAAGTGGTTGAAAAATTTACCTTTACAGTGTTATTCCGTTTTACTTTTGCCACCTGTAGAAAAAGGTAAATACCCTTGGGAGAGTCAGCACATCAAGCCTAATGCATGCAGTAAACCTTTGAATGAAAGAGCTGACCAGATGCATTCTAAGTATAGGCTTTGATAGAAGCTGGAGAAAAAGCTGAGGGGAGGGGATGGAGGAAGGGCAGGTGGAAGGGCAAACAGGAGGAGAGAAGGAAGAAAGAAAGGAGGCTGGATTTGCTGAAAGCACTAGTAAAGGCTAGCAGAATTTAAGGATTTTAGGAGAAAGAGAGGAAAGTGACAGAGTAAGAGAACAAGCAACACTGAAGAGGGAAAGAGAGGAGGGGAAGGAAAGGGAGGGAATGAATTTATCCATAGGTGTGGCTTGAAATAGAACCTCTACGTATTCTGCTGTGTCATGTGAAGTCATATCCCTTTCAACCTTCAGGTTTGCTTTTCCATAGTAAACATTGAAATAGTACTGCAAGATATACTAAGAGCCATCTCGCAGACGTGGTTCTAGTGTTACCCATTGGAACTGTTTCAAAAACTCTGAGAACAAAAATGGCCATAGCTCTTATTTTTCTTAGTAGGACCTTCATTCCTCTTTCGTGTCCAGTCCAGGGAATTTACATAGCCTAGTCAAGTTGTATGTCTGAATTCCTTATCCAATGAGGATAAACCTAGGGTTTGGTTCCTGTGGTGTTACATATAGAGTGTGGTTACTAACAAGTCCCACACAGACTGTAGTAGTGCTGATACCTTATTAGCAAAGTCCTTTCATTAGCTCCCATGGTCCTTGAGGGAAGGATGGTCATCTTGAAGAGAGGAGGGAGGGAAGATGAAGAATGGCTAAGCTTAGAATGCCCAGGATTGTTTTGGATCATCCCAGAGTCATTTCTCTTAGAGCTTAACTCTTTCAGTCACAAACACAGTAGGCACCCATAACCCCAGGCACACCATACTTGAGACTGTCTCATCAGCATCCCCTGACAAGGGCCTGCTACCTGTCTGTCCATTATGTTGATCTGTCCTTAGTGTTTGGTCCTTAACTGCCTTTCTTTCAAAATAAAGGTAACCATCCAGTTCCCCAGAAGGGGTTCTAGTTTACCCACTTTCATCATTTCTGAATTGCTTTGTGTGAGGTGGAGCTGAATTTTTGTGGCTTACAGGTGATGCCCCTCATAAAGGTCATCAAAGAGACTTTTCAGCCTCTCTTCTTACTACAGCTTAGTAAAAACACATTTCAGCAGACTATCCTTGTACTTTGGGCTTTCCCAGTGGCTTAGTGGTAAAGAATTCACTTGCCAATGCAGGAGACATGGGTTTGGTCCCTAGTCTGGGACGATCCCCTGGAGAAGGAAATGGTAACACACTCCAGTATTGACTAGAAATCCCCATGGATAGAGGAGCCTAGCAGGGATGCATGGGGTTGCAGAGTTTGACACGACTGAGTGGCTGAACAGCAAGAGCAAGCCTTCTGTTTTAGGTATATCCATGGGTAATTTTGTTAGTATGACCTTGAAATTCCTCTGGTGGCACTTAAGTAGACATCAGATTTGGAGTGCTTTGTGAGCCAGGGTTTCTCAGTTTTAGTGGCTGTTTAAAAGAATGCTTGATATCTGTTTTTCAGTAAACATTGAAATAGTACTGCAAGATATACTAAGAGCCATCTCGCAGACGTGGTTCTAGTGTTACCCATTGGAACTGTTTCAAAAACTCTGAGAACAAAAATGGCCATAGCTCTTATTTTTCTTAGTAGGACCTTCATTCCTCTTTCGTGTCCAGTCCAGGGAATTTACATAGCCTAGTCAAGTTGTATGTCTGAATTCCTTATCCAATGAGGATAAACCTAGGGTTTGGTTCCTGTGGTGTTACATATAGAGTGTGGTTACTAACAAGTCCCACACAGACTGTAGTAGTGCTGATACCTTATTAGCAAAGTCCTTTCATTAGCTCCCATGGTCCTTGAGGGAAGGATGGTCATCTTGAAGAGAGGAGGGAGGGAAGATGAAGAATGGCTAAGCTTAGAATGCCCAGGATTGTTTTGGATCATCCCAGAGTCATTTCTCTTAGAGCTTAACTCTTTCAGTCACAAACACAGTAGGCACCCATAACCCCAGGCACACCATACTTGAGACTGTCTCATCAGCATCCCCTGACAAGGGCCTGCTACCTGTCTGTCCATTATGTTGATCTGTCCTTAGTGTTTGGTCCTTAACTGCCTTTCTTTCAAAATAAAGGTAACCATCCAGTTCCCCAGAAGGGGTTCTAGTTTACCCACTTTCATCATTTCTGAATTGCTTTGTGTGAGGTGGAGCTGAATTTTTGTGGCTTACAGGTGATGCCCCTCATAAAGGTCATCAAAGAGACTTTTCAGCCTCTCTTCTTACTACAGCTTAGTAAAAACACATTTCAGCAGACTATCCTTGTACTTTGGGCTTTCCCAGTGGCTTAGTGGTAAAGAATTCACTTGCCAATGCAGGAGACATGGGTTTGGTCCCTAGTCTGGGACGATCCCCTGGAGAAGGAAATGGTAACACACTCCAGTATTGACTAGAAATCCCCATGGATAGAGGAGCCTAGCAGGGATGCATGGGGTTGCAGAGTTTGACACGACTGAGTGGCTGAACAGCAAGAGCAAGCCTTCTGTTTTAGGTATATCCATGGGTAATTTTGTTAGTATGACCTTGAAATTCCTCTGGTGGCACTTAAGTAGACATCAGATTTGGAGTGCTTTGTGAGCCAGGGTTTCTCAGTTTTAGTGGCTGTTTAAAAGAATGCTTGATATCGGTTTTTCAGTTGGAAGAGATTTGGAAATCTTCCGGTCTAGGGAAGTAGTATGTAGACTGCAGAGTGATGTTAATTTCCTCTCCCATGTCAAACATCAGTAATCAGTCATAGAACTCTTTCCTGATAAACCTCTATTCAACCTTGAAATCCTTTCCAATGTAACATTCCAGAAAGACACTCCCAGTTGATCAGAGTTGATAAACAAGATGAAGCCTATTTGTCATCCTGATCCTGGCTAATCTCCTTTCGGTATAAAGAGAGACAGACAGACAGAGACAGAGAGAGAGGGAGGGAGGAATATTTAATGTTAACAACTTTTACTCCACAGAGCTTGCGTTGTAGAATAAAGTCGCCTTAGAAACAATCCTGTGAGATAAGTTGTGTAATTGTACAGTATGAAGGATCTGAACCCCATCAGAATGAGAGTCTTTGTACTGTTTTGTTTCCAAACAGCTTTTGTGTCCCTGACAACAGAGCTAATAATCCCACACTCATTTACAAGCTGAGAAGTGATGGTGTGCATAGGTTGTAGTATATTTGTGAGTACCTGTAGGCCGAATGGATTCAACTCTAAACTTTCGGCTGATACTCTCAACAGAGAGTCTGAAAACAGGTCAAGTGTGTGCACTCGTCCTTCAATATTTTGGAATTAATGGTCCACTTAGGCTGGGTCTGTATAATGCCACATCAGCTGATTGAAAAATGAAAAATGAGGTCAAGTCACCTAACTATTTTGATGTCCAGTGAGAAGTCATCAATGTGTTCATTGTGAGTATTTAGCATAAACCATGGAAGTCCATGGTTTGTGTTATGTATAGACAACAAATGTCTTCAAGATCTCTGATACAATAATAATACATGACATTTAGTGAGTACCTTTTAAGTATGGTCATAGATGAACACATTTCAGCAGACTATCCTTGTACTTTGGGCTTTCCCAGTGGCTTAGTGGTAAAGAATTCACTTGCCAATGCAGGAGACATGGGTTTGGTCCCTAGTCTGGGACGATCCCCTGGAGAAGGAAATGGTAACACACTCCAGTATTGACTAGAAATCCCCATGGATAGAGGAGCCTAGCAGGGATGCATGGGGTTGCAGAGTTTGACACGACTGAGTGGCTGAACAGCAAGAGCAAGCCTTCTGTTTTAGGTATATCCATGGGTAATTTTGTTAGTATGACCTTGAAATTCCTCTGGTGGCACTTAAGTAGACATCAGATTTGGAGTGCTTTGTGAGCCAGGGTTTCTCAGTTTTAGTGGCTGTTTAAAAGAATGCTTGATATCGGTTTTTCAGTTGGAAGAGATTTGGAAATCTTCCGGTCTAGGGAAGTAGTATGTAGACTGCAGAGTGATGTTAATTTCCTCTCCCATGTCAAACATCAGTAATCAGTCATAGAACTCTTTCCTGATAAACCTCTATTCAACCTTGAAATCCTTTCCAATGTAACATTCCAGAAAGACACTCCCAGTTGATCAGAGTTGATAAACAAGATGAAGCCTATTTGTCATCCTGATCCTGGCTAATCTCCTTTCGGTATAAAGAGAGACAGACAGACAGAGACAGAGAGAGAGGGAGGGAGGAATATTTAATGTTAACAACTTTTACTCCACAGAGCTTGCGTTGTAGAATAAAGTCGCCTTAGAAACAATCCTGTGAGATAAGTTGTGTAATTGTACAGTATGAAGGATCTGAACCCCATCAGAATGAGAGTCTTTGTACTGTTTTGTTTCCAAACAGCTTTTGTGTCCCTGACAACAGAGCTAATAATCCCACACTCATTTACAAGCTGAGAAGTGATGGTGTGCATAGGTTGTAGTATATTTGTGAGTACCTGTAGGCCGAATGGATTCAACTCTAAACTTTCGGCTGATACTCTCAACAGAGAGTCTGAAAACAGGTCAAGTGTGTGCACTCGTCCTTCAATATTTTGGAATTAATGGTCCACTTAGGCTGGGTCTGTATAATGCCACATCAGCTGATTGAAAAATGAAAAATGAGGTCAAGTCACCTAACTATTTTGATGTCCAGTGAGAAGTCATCAATGTGTTCATTGTGAGTATTTAGCATAAACCATGGAAGTCCATGGTTTGTGTTATGTATAGACAACAAATGTCTTCAAGATCTCTGATACAATAATAATACATGACATTTAGTGAGTACCTTTTAAGTACTGGGCTCAGTGCTAAGCATTAGCACATTAACTGTATTATCTTATTTAACCTTCATGATGCTCTGAGGAGAACACCATTTTCTTTGTTTCAGGAATGAAAGATCAGAAGCATGTTTATCTTTCATTTAAAATATGGATTATATATTTAATAAAAATATTATTTTATACTGTGGTTAATTGTAACCTTAAGGAGATTCTATTAGAAAATTGATCAAATAATATGATCTTAGCACACACTTCATCGCTTTTCTAAAATTCTTCACAGTGAAGAGTGGATTTGGAAAAACAGCCTGGAATGCTGAGGTCATTCAGGAGAACTGAGACCTTGGTGGGATTAGGACTCCTTATCTTAAATCTTTCATTTACTGACACTCCATATGGTTGGAGGCCATAGTGACAGAGTTAGACCCTGTTTGTATTCATCTAGCTCCCACTTAGAAGAACTGGTTTTCAGGTTGGTTCCATAAAAGAGTACAGAGAGGAACAGTCGTGCCAAGATCATAAAAAACATCCATGATCCAGGAAAGTTATACTGCTTCTTTCTGACCTTTCAATACTTTTTTATTACACATGAAATGACTAAGGTAAACAAAGAGGGAAACAAATCAAAAGTAGTCAGTCAATAAGTAATTTAAGAGAAGGAACATGTAAAGGAAATATAAAAAGTACTATCGTTTTGCCTTAGTGGTGATAGAAGAGGTGGTACGTCAATGGTGGGTGTGCATTTGAGTCTCCAATCATTTGAATATCTATAGAGAACCTCCCTCCTTTACCACAACCTGGTGCCACCTTGAGTTAATAATAAGTTCTGATAGTTGAAGCTCCCTCCAAAGTTTTGAAAAGTGAATCTCAGTTAGAGATCTAATGCCAAGTTTCTTTCTTGGTCCGGGTAGTGTAATAGAACCACATCAGCTGATTGAAAAATGAAAAATGAGGTCAAGTCACCTAACTATTTTGATGTCCAGTGAGAAGTCATCAATGTGTTCATTGTGAGTATTTAGCATAAACCATGGAAGTCCATGGTTTGTGTTATGTATAGACAACAAATGTCTTCAAGATCTCTGATACAATAATAATACATGACATTTAGTGAGTACCTTTTAAGTACTGGGCTCAGTGCTAAGCATTAGCACATTAACTGTATTATCTTATTTAACCTTCATGATGCTCTGAGGAGAACACCATTTTCTTTGTTTCAGGAATGAAAGATCAGAAGCATGTTTATCTTTCATTTAAAATATGGATTATATATTTAATAAAAATATTATTTTATACTGTGGTTAATTGTAACCTTAAGGAGTTTCTATTAGAAAATTGATCAAATAATAAGGTCTTAGCACACACTGCATTGCTTTTCTAAAATTCTTCACAGTGAAGAGTGGATTTGGAAAAACAGCCTGGAATGCTGAGGTCATTCAGGAGAACTGAGACCTTGGTGGGATTAGGACTCCTTATCTTAAATCTTTCATTTACTGACACTCCATATGGTTGGAGGCCATAGTGACAGAGTTAGACCCTGTTTGTATTCATCTAGCTCCCACTTAGAAGAACTGGTTTTCAGGTTGGTTCCATAAAAGAGTACAGAGAGGAACAGTCGTGCCAAGATCATAAAAAACATCCATGATCCAGGAAAGTTATACTGCTTGTTGCTGACCTTTCAATACTTTTTTTTATTACACATGAAATGACTAAGGTAAACAAAGAGGGAAACAAATCAAAAGTAGTCAGTCAATAAGTAATTTAAGAGAAGGAACATGTAAAGGAAATATAAAAAGTACTATCGTTTTGCCTTAGTGGTGATAGAAGAGGTGGTACGTCAATGGTGGGTGTGCATTTGAGTCTCCAATCATTTGAATATCTATAGAGAAACTCCCTCCTTTACCACAACCTGGTGCCACCTTGAGTTAATAATAAGTTCTGATAGTTGAAGCTCCCTCCAAAGTTTGGAGTTCAGATAAGAGCTGAGCACCTCTCTCTCTCTTCCCAGTTGTATTCTTTGGACATAGATCTACATGCCAAGTTTCTTTCTTGGTCATGATATTGGGATAATGCTGTGAGTTGAGACTTGTTTAAACATATAGACAAGACCCTTGTGACACTGAGATTGATTCCTAAGAAGTATTTGGTCAAGAGAATTATTCAGCCAGGGGAAACAATGTTTAGCAAGGGAAAATAGAAGAAGAAGAAGGAAAAAAAAAACCCCTTTCCTTTGCATTTACCTTTCTAGGTCAAATCTAACTCCCTAGAAATCTGAGAGATGCATAAGGTACTGCCCACAGTATGGGCTCATTCAGTTTTTTGGAACATCTTGGCTTCTAGTTGCCAAGTATGGAAAAGCAAGGATTAAAATAGATCAGCTTGATAAAAAATGATGTATGCAAATGAAGATGTTGCAAATTCAGGTGAGATCATTATACTGATGCAGGTTAACCATCCCAAAAGCTAGAGAGGGCTGTTCAGAGAATTGTACCTCAGTGGCCAGTTGTTTCAAGTTCAGTTGTGATTCATTTGCCACATTTGTTAATTCACTTGATTCATTTAGCCCTTGGCTAATGGAAAGGAGCAGATATGGACTGTAGCCTGCCAGGCAGACAGGAAGTACAAGTAAGTTACCAAATAAAATGTTTCAAATGTTTTCCACTAAAAAAGTAACTCAGTGATCTATAAATTGATTGAACTTGGCTTGGTTTCACTTTGCCAAATATTGGAATCATCTTTGACTCACTGATGCTGCATGAAGCTGCAGGGTTTCCATCATGTTCTTTTGGTGAAGATAAATGCTCTTTTTTGGTACTCTTCACTCAATTCCTAGCCTTTTTTTCTATTCACTGTTTTTCTAAGCATGAAGTTCAGCCACTGGAGATTTCACTGACAGCTAAGTGCAATCATAGTCTTTGGAGGATGGAAATAATTAAACTAGATTATATTCATATTTCATATCTTTTTATAACTTCATATACTTTAATACACCCACAGCGACAGGTAAAAGTGAGTCAAGATTTCCATAAAGAGACATTTCACCTTGTGTCTAATTGAAAATGCAAAATAAGAAGTGAGTTTTAAAGATGAAGCCACAGTCGAATGAAGGCTCTGGCATATGAATGAGTTTGCTCCTCAGAAAAATTCATAAATGAACCTACTGTTTAATATTATAAAGTCTTATTTTTTATTGTTGGGAGGAGGTAAGGGGATGAATATTGATTAGTTGTATGAACTTGGACAAATGTCTCGATGTTCTTAGTTCACATTTTCTTATCTGTGAAAATGAGGTTGGATTAGATTACTTTAGTATCTCCTCTAGTTTTAAAATTCCATGATTCGGTCATAGAAATAATAGAAACATGTTACTTAAGAGCTCAGTGGTCTGGGAGGAAGCAACGTTTTCAGAAGGGGCCCCAATTTACTTTGTGATGTTCATCATTAATCTTGTTGTGCTATAGTGATTGGATTATTCATATCTGTGAAGAATAGAGTCTCTCCTTTCATAAAGCTTGAGAAAGTTCTTATCCTCCATACCATAAGAACCACAGTACATGACATGTGAGAGATTTAACTTTTTACATTTCACATTCATGTTTTTCTAAGAACAATCCTGATCGCCTAGTGTGTGTTCCTGAGCAGATAGAGTGAGTCGCAGACAGTTCAGAGAGCTCAGTCTAAGGCAAGGTGGCTCACAAGGAGTCTGTGTGCTGTAAGAGAGAGATGTGGACCTCTCAACACCTTATTAGGAAGGTGATGAAAAGCCATCTATAACTTTTAGTGAGAGGAGAGATGGTGAGAAAGAAATGATCTGATTTGTATTTTAGAGAGAAAATCTGGCATAAAGTAGAGAACAAGTTGGTGTAGATAGCCTACATACACTAAGCAGTGACCAGTTGAGATGCTATTGAATGGCATTTCTCTAATAATTGGGGATATAGCATAGGAAAACCTGCTCAATATTATGTAACAACCTAAATGGGAAAATAATTTGAAAAAGAAGATACACACATATGCAACTGAATCACTGTACTGTATACCTGAAACTAACACAGCGTCGTTAATCAACCATACTTCAATAGAAAGAAAAGCTAAAAAGAAGATGCTATGGAAATAGTCTACAGAATATGAAAAGGAAACTAAAGTGAGACCAGCGAAGATTGAGAGAGGTGATGACTGAAATAATAATTTAGGGCATAGGACCACCAGTTTCTAGTTGTTTCAGAAATGAAAAAAAAGTCTTAAAAGTTTGCTCCTCAGAAAAATTCATAAATGAACCTACTGTTTAATATTATAAAGTCTTATTTTTTATTGTTGGGAGGAGGTAAGGGGATGAATATTGATTAGTTGTATGAACTTGGACAAATGTCTCCATGTTCTTAGTTCACATTTTCTTATCTGTGAAAATGAGGTTGGATTAGATTACTTTAGTATCTCCTCTAGTTTTAAAATTCCATGATTCGGTCATAGAAATAATAGAAACATGTTACTTAAGAGCTCAGTGGTCTGGGAGGAAGCAACGTTTTCAGAAGGGGCCCCAATTTACTTTGTGATGTTCATCATTAATCTTGTTGTGCTATAGTGATTGGATTATTCATATCTGTGAAGAATAGAGTCTCTCCTTTCATAAAGCTTGAGAAAGTTCTTATCCTCCATACCATAAGAACCACAGTACATGACATGTGAGAGATTTAACTTTTTACATTTCACATTCATGTTTTTCTAAGAACAATCCTGATCGCCTAGTGTGTGTTCCTGAGCAGATAGAGTGAGTCGCAGACAGTTCAGAGAGCTCAGTCTAAGGCAAGGTGGCTCACAAGGAGTCTGTGTGCTGTAAGAGAGAGATGTGGACCTCTCAACACCTTATTAGGAAGGTGATGAAAAGCCATCTATAACTTTTAGTGAGAGGAGAGATGGTGAGAAAGAAATGATCTGATTTGTATTTTAGAGAGAAAATCTGGCATAAAGTAGAGAACAAGTTGGTGTAGATAGCCTACATACACTAAGCAGTGACCAGTTGAGATGCTATTGAATGGCATTTCTCTAATAATTGGGGATATAGCATAGGAAAACCTGCTCAATATTATGTAACAACCTAAATGGGAAAATAATTTGAAAAAGAAGATACACACATATGCAACTGAATCACTGTACTGTATACCTGAAACTAACACAGCGTCGTTAATCAACCATACTTCAATAGAAAGAAAAGCTAAAAAAAGAAGATGCTATGGAAATAGTCTACGCAGAATATGAAAAGGAAACTAAAGTGAGACCAGCGAAGATTGAGAGAGGGTGATGACTGAAATAATAATTTAGGGCATAGGACCACCAGTTTCTAGTTGTTTCATGTACATGGAAGGTCAGGGAAAGTGGGATGTTGACGGTGACTCTCAGGTTTCTGTCTTGGAATACAGCAGAGGTGTTTGTGTAAAGAAATCTCTATCGGTGTTTGGGTAGAGAAAGTAATGGGCTCAATTTTATGCATGGCAGATGAAACTACAGCAGAAATGGTCGAAGGAGAGGAGGAGAGAGAGGAGAGGAAATGTTGACTTTAGAGCAGAAGGATAAAAAGGAACCAAATAAGAGACGGTGAGGGCCTTATTGACAGAATTGTGGACTTCACAATACTTCACAATACTTCTGTCATCGGCTGCCTTTTGACTTGCTTAGCTGATTCAGTAATTGCATCATACCTCAGGGAGTTTTACGGTATGGTGAGACCATCACATCCATGCTTCTCTCCATATTCCTGATGCCAAGCATGTTGCCTGACAAATGGTAGGCCACTTTGCTTGTTGAATAGATGGATAAATTAATTAGTGAAGTTCTGTCGTAAAATCTTATAAAACATGATATAGGACCACTGAGAAAACAATTAGCTATTTTTTTGAGAGGAGAATAAAAGTTAGGTAATATTTAACAAAGAATGAGGGCAGGAGGAGAAGGGGGTGACAGAGGATGAGATGGTTAAATAGCAAGCACCAACTCAATGGACATGAGCTTGAACAACCTTTGGAGACAGTAAAGGACAGGGAAGCCTGGCATGCTGCAGTCCATGGGATTGCAGAGTCAGACACGACTTAGGAAATGAACAGCAACAACAGAGAATGTGACATTTAATCTGGGTCTTGAAGGTGAGAATGACTGAGAAACAATTGAGATAATGGGAACACATTTGTAAAGGCATGTTGGTATTAAAGTGAATCTTTTGTTTTGAGCTCTTGAAGAAAGATGTATTTTTAAGACACTGGTGTTAAGCTCTGTTTTAGTATGGATTATTATATGGGAATCTTTTAATTTTTTTTCTTAAAAAACATACACTCTTGTAACTATGCTACTATTTCATAGTTTGTAGGATTGCTATGTTGTTATACTTTTAGCATAAAGTAAATAGAAATGGTGTGCACAATTTCCTCCACTTAAATGAAACAAGAGACTAATTCAACTAAGTTATTCCCTCAATCAGCGAGTGAATGATGTAATGACACTCTTATGTGAACAACAGCATCAATACTGATGGAATAAACCCTGATAATATTTGAAGACTATTATCAAATAATTGTGGAATAAGTTAAGTTTTAAGAACTACTGTTAATTTTTTCAATAAACTATAGAGTTGAAGAGCCGTAAGTTTGCGTATTTTCAGCCTTCCTTCTTTCAGCCTTCATATACTGTCATCTAGAAACCTGTCCTAAGGTATCAGCTTTCTGTTATCTTGTTCTAATTCATTTACTTCTCTTAACGAAACAAGAGAAACAAGTTTTAATAACACTTATGTGAAGAACAGCATCAATTCTGATGAGTAAACCTTGATAATATTTGAAGACCTTAGTTTAGAATGAATGTGTGTAGACTAAATTAAGAGTATCACTGATGTTCTTTTCTTTTGACTAATCAAATATCATTTAATATGTTATGTGAGTCCCATATAATAATACATATCATGAGAAATATCCTGGTTCCTCAGGAACTTGCAGATCAAAAGAGAGAGTTTGCCAAAGTGAAAAAAGTACAAATAGCAACCAACAATCGAAATTTGTGATTCTGATTATTAAAGTTCAGTAGAATTCCCAAAGAAATAAGTTTTCTTTTGAGCTACTTTGCCTTGTTGCATGTTGGTAATAAACATCTCATTATACTCAAGAGACTGGTATTTACATATAAGAAGTTTACATTTTATTCACTTTCTCCATCACAGCATATGTCCTGATTTTCTTTCTCCAGCAGTTGCTTTTATGAAAACTTTGAGAAGGCAAACAAAAACCATACATGTATCAAGTACTTCCTCTAGCCCTATCATCTTGGCAGTTTGATGGAGAATTCCAAGATGAAAAAAACATAGCTCCTGGCCTCTTGGTGCTTTATTTGGAATGAGAAGAGTAGGCGAAGGTTGAGAATTTAGATAAGTATTCAAATGACTACTTTAGGCAGAGTACATTAAGAATCACAGAGGAAGAAAGTAAAAATTCTGTGGGTGAAAGCAATAGTCTGTCAAAACAGCAGAACAATTGTTGTGAGAACCTTTGATGTATGGGAAATAAAAAAATGGAGATATCAAAGTCTTCATAAAATTAAATAATAAAAGTGAGATCCGTAAATATTTATTTGAGTGGATCATGTAAGTCACCAATTTCCTTGTTATAAAGCTTCATCTTATTCCTTGAAAGACCCAGTGGCTTATCATATTTGATAAACCTTTCCTACCACACATATTTGGGCTCAGCCTTCCTTCTTTCAGCCTTCATATACTGTCATCTAGAAACCTGTCCTAAGGTATCAGCTTTCTGTTATCTTGTTCTAATTCATTTACTTCTCTTAACGAAACAAGAGAAACAAGTTTTAATAACACTTATGTGAAGAACAGCATCAATTCTGATGAGTAAACCTTGATAATATTTGAAGACCTTAGTTTAGAATGAATGTGTGTAGACTAAATTAAGAGTATCACTGATGTTCTTTTCTTTTGACTAATCAAATATCATTTAATATGTTATGTGAGTCCCATATAATAATACATATCATGAGAAATATCCTGGTTACTCAGGAACTTGCAGATCAGAGAGAGAGAGTTTGCCAAAGTGAAAAAAGTACAAATAGCAACCAACAATCGAAATTTGTGATTCTGATTATTAAAGTTCAGTAGAATTCCCAAAGAAATAAGTTTTCTTTTGAGCTACTTTGCCTTGTTGCATGTTGGTAATAAACATCTCATTATACTCAAGAGACTGGTATTTACATATAAGAAGTTTACATTTTATTCACTTTCTCCATCACAGCATATGTCCTGATTTTCTTTCTCCAGCAGTTGCTTTTATGAAAACTTTGAGAAGGCAAACAAAAACCATACATGTATCAAGTACTTCCTCTAGCCCTATCATCTTGGCAGTTTGATGGAGAATTCCAAGATGAAAAAAACATAGCTCCTGGCCTCTTGGTGCTTTATTTGGAATGAGAAGAGTAGGCGAAGGTTGAGAATTTAGATAAGTATTCAAATGACTACTTTAGGCAGAGTACATTAAGAATCACAGAGGAAGAAAGTAAAAATTCTGTGGGTGAAAGCAATAGTCTGTCAAAACAGCAGAACAATTGTTGTGAGAACCTTTGATGTATGGGAAATAAAAAAATGGAGATATCAAAGTCTTCATAAAATTAAATAATAAAAGTGAGATCCGTAAATATTTATTTGAGTGGATCATGTAAGTCACCAATTTCCTTGTTATAAAGCTTCATCTTATTCCTTGAAAGACCCAGTGGCTTATCATATTTGATAAACCTTTCCTACCACACTATTTGGGCTCAGGACGCAGGGCACTTGTTCCTCTCCTCTGAGACTCAAGAATTTCTCTGAGAGGAAATAACTCAATGGTCCCCTACTCTTTCAAGACTAGTGACGGCTCTGATTAGTGCACTGTAGCCAGTTTATTTGTAATATGTTCCATCTACCACTAAGTGTATGGATGGTGCCCAGTTCCTGTTTGGCTCACTGTTTTGACTCCCAGTAATAAAGGCAAGGGAGCAGCTCTGCCTGGTTCACATAGTGAGAGCACAACTCTCATGCCTTGGGTTGGACGATTAAGCTGCCAGTTGGATTCTCTGTCTCCTTGTAACGCTGGCCTCCCTGCTGTTTCAGAAGTTCTAGGGATCCAGCTTGACATTATAGGTCAGCCTCAGAGGCTCCTGAAGGAAGTTTACAGATCTAGGAGTCTTGGTCCCACCCTCAGAGAGAATCTTACTCAACTGGCCAGAGCAAGAGATTTTTTTTTTTTTTTTTAATTGAAGTATGGTTGATTTACAATGCTGTGCTAACTTCTTCAATGATATTTATCAATACGTGTTCCCAGCTGTTTCATGTGTGTATGTGTGTGTGTGTTGTTCAGTTGTGTCTAACTCTTTGTGACGCTGTGGACTATAGCTCTCCAGGCTCCTCTGTCCATGGAATTCTCTAGGCAGGAATACTGGAGTATGCTGCCATTCCTTTCTCCAGAGGATCTTCCTGACTCAGATATTGAACCCAGACCTCCTGCATTGTGGGCAGATTCTCTACTGTCTGAGCTACCAGGGAAACTCAGGTGATTCCTTTTTTTTTTTTTTTTTTTACATTTTTTATTTATTTATTTTTTTGCCTCTAAGTCATCATTTATTTTTCATCCATCTTTATTCTTTGGCATGTGTGGGCCTCCCATCACAGTGGCCTCTCTCGTTGCAGAGCACTGGCTTGTAATTGGGTACACCAGCCCAGCTGTTCCTTGGCATGTGGGATCTTCCTGGGCCAGGGATTGAACCAGTGCCTCTTGCACTGCAGGGCGGACTCTTTACCCACTTGCAGAGCAAAATGGCTCTGTATCCTTTTGTTATAAGTCACCAATTTCCTTGTTATAAAGCTTCATCTTATTCCTTGAAAGACCCAGTGGCTTATCATATTTGATAAACCTTTCCTACCACACTATTTGGGCTCAGGACGCAGGGCACTTGTTCCTCTCCTCTGAGACTCAAGAATTTCTCTGAGAGGAAATAACTCAATGGTCCCCTACTCTTTCAAGACTAGTGACGGCTCTGATTAGTGCACTGTAGCCAGTTTATTTGTAATATGTTCCATCTACCACTAAGTGTATGGATGGTGCCCAGTTCCTGTTTGGCTCACTGTTTTGACTCCCAGTAATAAAGGCAAGGGAGCAGCTCTGCCTGGTTCACATAGTGAGAGCACAACTCTCATGCCTTGGGTTGGACGATTAAGCTGCCAGTTGGATTCTCTGTCTCCTTGTAACGCTGGCCTCCCTGCTGTTTCAGAAGTTCTAGGGATCCAGCTTGACATTATAGGTCAGCCTCAGAGGCTCCTGAAGGAAGTTTACAGATCTAGGAGTCTTGGTCCCACCCTCAGAGAGAATCTTACTCAACTGGCCAGAGCAAGAGATTTTTTTTTTTTTTTTTTAATTGAAGTATGGTTGATTTACAATGCTGTGCTAACTTCTTCAATGATATTTATCAATACGTGTTCCCAGCTGTTTCATGTGTGTATGTGTGTGTGTGTTGTTCAGTTGTGTCTAACTCTTTGTGACGCTGTGGACTATAGCTCTCCAGGCTCCTCTGTCCATGGAATTCTCTAGGCAGGAATACTGGAGTATGCTGCCATTCCTTTCTCCAGAGGATCTTCCTGACTCAGATATTGAACCCAGACCTCCTGCATTGTGGGCAGATTCTCTACTGTCTGAGCTACCAGGGAAACTCAGGTGATTCCTTTTTTTTTTTTTTTTTTACATTTTTTATTTATTTATTTTTTTGCCTCTAAGTCATCATTTATTTTTCATCCATCTTTATTCTTTGGCATGTGTGGGCCTCCCATCACAGTGGCCTCTCTCGTTGCAGAGCACTGGCTTGTAATTGGGTACACCAGCCCAGCTGTTCCTTGGCATGTGGGATCTTCCTGGGCCAGGGATTGAACCAGTGCCTCTTGCACTGCAGGGCGGACTCTTTACCCACTGGACCACCAGGGAAACTCCCCAGGCGATTCTTAAATGTAGGCAAGTTTGAGAACCGTAAGTTGTTCTCTGTGGAAGCCTTTATTCTGGGCACTCTTCCTGGTTCTGAAAGAACTTGACTCCTCTCCTAGAATACAAAGTATGAATATTTTCCAAGCCCTAAAGTTCTAGGGAGGATTAGAATATTTGGAATCAATATAAAAATATTGTGTTAGTATTTTATTTATGAGTTAGTAGCAACTTGTCATCTTCCCTCAGTCCTTCAAATGAGCAATTTTTCTTGGGTAGCTATTATGGCAGCTGCTGTCCAAGGTCAATGGGATGTAACCATAGTATAGACTCTTCTGGGCTTCCCTGGTGGGCCAGTGGGTAAGGACACCGCCTTGCAGTACAGGGGACGCCAGTTCGATCCCTGGCCTGGGAAGATCGTACGTGCCGTGGAGCGGCTGGGCCCATATGTCCAATTATCGAGCCGGAGCTCTGGAGCGCATGCGCCCAGAGCCAGTGCTCTGCGACAACAGAGGCCACCGCGATGGGAGGCCCACACAGGCCAAAGAACAAAGATGGATGAAAAATAAATAAACAAACAAAAAATGAATAAAAGAGGCCAGCATTTATTTAAAAAAAAAAAAAAAGACTCTTCTAACAATAAGCTCCATGGTATGGTAGAAAAAACTGGCTTTGGAATCATAAAATCCTCTGAATGTTGTCTTCGCTATTTACCTTATTGTGTGACTTTTCAAAAATTAATTTCAGCAGACTAGACCCCTCCTTGACCTTAGATATCACATCTATAAAACTGAGACATTAGCATGGATTTCATGGTGCTCTTCATCAGACACACACTCACACACACATAAATACTTACCAGTCATATGCTTACTCTATAGTAGACATTCAAAAAATATTTTCTGTGCTTTTCTTATTAAATCCCAAGATAATAATTCATTTGTACGTGAGGACACTGAAACTTGAGATTAAACAAATGGTTCACAGTTGTACGTGTGGAAAGTTCAGAAGGAGAATTTGTTTGATATCAATAATACAGTAGGAAAAATCAATTTGTTTTATCTTCCTGGGCAGGGATTGAACCAGTGCCTCTCCTGGGGGAATACCAAAAGGCGATTCTTAAATGTAGGCAAGTTTGAGAACCGTAAGTTGTTCTCTGTGGAAGCCTTTATTCTGGGCACTCTTCCTGGTTCTGAAAGAACTTGACTCCTCTCCTAGAATACAAAGTATGAATATTTTCCAAGCCCTAAAGTTCTAGGGAGGATTAGAATATTTGGAATCAATATAAAAATATTGTGTTAGTATTTTATTTATGAGTTAGTAGCAACTTGTCATCTTCCCTCAGTCCTTCAAATGAGCAATTTTTCTTGGGTAGCTATTATGGCAGCTGCTGTCCAAGGTCAATGGGATGTAACCATAGTATAGACTCTTCTGGGCTTCCCTGGTGGGCCAGTGGGTAAGGACACCGCCTTGCAGTACAGGGGACGCCAGTTCGATCCCTGGCCTGGGAAGATCGTACGTGCCGTGGAGCGGCTGGGCCCATATGTCCAATTATCGAGCCGGAGCTCTGGAGCGCATGCGCCCAGAGCCAGTGCTCTGCGACAACAGAGGCCACCGCGATGGGAGGCCCACACAGGCCAAAGAACAAAGATGGATGAAAAATAAATAAACAAACAAAAAATGAATAAAAGAGGCCAGCATTTATTTAAAAAAAAAAAAAAAAAAGACTCTTCTAACAATAAGCTCCATGGTATGGTAGAAAAAACTGGCTTTGGAATCATAAAATCCTCTGAATGTTGTCTTCGCTATTTACCTTATTGTGTGACTTTTCAAAAATTAATTTCAGCAGACTAGACCCCTCCTTGACCTTAGATATCACATCTATAAAACTGAGACATTAGCATGGATTTCATGGTGCTCTTCATCAGACACACACTCACACACACATAAATACTTACCAGTCATATGCTTACTCTATAGTAGACATTCAAAAAATATTTTCTGTGCTTTTCTTATTAAATCCCAAGATAATAATTCATTTGTACGTGAGGACACTGAAACTTGAGATTAAACAAATGGTTCACAGTTGTACGTGTGGAAAGTTCAGAAGGAGAATTTGTTTGATATCAATAATACAGTAGATCATTAAAATAATGTCCATCAAATGAATCACACCTCCCTATGTACACACACTTTTGCAATGTGAAATTACTGCTCCTCCCAAGGGATGCAGTTTGTCTTTCTATCCTCTTCGATCTGATTTGTGCATGTGGTGGACATGACTTTGTGTGAGTTTTGGAGACCAGGGCTTAACATAGCACGCAGCTTCCACACTTTCAGTCTTGGGGCCTTGAGAATACCAGGCCGTGAAGACATCTAGGCTGGCCCACTGGAGAATGAGAAGCCACGTGGAGGTGAACTGACGTTATTCAGCTGAAGAGCCAGCACCAGTTTCAGTACATCTTTTGGACCATTGACCCCAGTCAAGCTGCCAGATGCCTCTGGTTGCCTGAGTGGTTCCTGATGAGACCAGGAGAAGAACCATCCACCCTGCCCTCAGAATTATGAGAAATAACAAGCCCCTGAGTTTTGGAGTGGTTTGTTATGCATTAATACAATAATGAAATTAATACATAACATTAATACATGAGGAGAACAGAAACCAAAGCTTTTGTTTTTAACTATCTTTCTAAAACTATATACATGTAATACATAGTATACTGCTTAGCATGAGGAAGGTATTCTTTAAATAATCATTCTTATTATCATTATTAGATCAGGAGGCAAAGCACACACCCTCAAAAATCTAACTAAGAGCAATGATGACAGATGACAATGGATTAAACAGACAGATGCTGTGGGAATTTAGGGAACATTCATTTTGGGCTGGAAACAGGGTAGCATTGGCCTCAACCATTAACTCTTGCAGACAGTTGATAAACCTGTGGAAATTACATTGTCCTGCAAAACACTGCCTGCCTCAGCTTATGATCACTAAGCTTATAACCACTGCCCATTTCTACTGCTTCTCATGTCATTAATGTAAAAGAATATGAGCCCCTGCTGTACTCCCCAAGGTCACAGGATAATTCTATTAAAACAACCACCAGATAAAAAGAATATAGGCAATTGCCTGAAGGCCTGTTGCCTGAAACTTGAGATTAAACAAATGGTTCACAGTTGTACGTGTGGAAAGTTCAGAAGGAGAATTTGTTTGATATCAATAATACAGTAGATCATTAAAATAATGTCCATCAAATGAATCACACCTCCCTATGTACACACACTTTTGCAATGTGAAATTACTGCTCCTCCCAAGGGATGCAGTTTGTCTTTCTATCCTCTTCGATCTGATTTGTGCATGTGGTGGACATGACTTTGTGTGAGTTTTGGAGACCAGGGCTTAACATAGCACGCAGCTTCCACACTTTCAGTCTTGGGGCCTTGAGAATACCAGGCCGTGAAGACATCTAGGCTGGCCCACTGGAGAATGAGAAGCCACGTGGAGGTGAACTGACGTTATTCAGCTGAAGAGCCAGCACCAGTTTCAGTACATCTTTTGGACCATTGACCCCAGTCAAGCTGCCAGATGCCTCTGGTTGCCTGAGTGGTTCCTGATGAGACCAGGAGAAGAACCATCCACCCTGCCCTCAGAATTATGAGAAATAACAAGCCCCTGAGTTTTGGAGTGGTTTGTTATGCATTAATACAATAATGAAATTAATACATAACATTAATACATGAGGAGAACAGAAACCAAAGCTTTTGTTTTTAACTATCTTTCTAAAACTATATACATGTAATACATAGTATACTGCTTAGCATGAGGAAGGTATTCTTTAAATAATCATTCTTATTATCATTATTAGATCAGGAGGCAAAGCACACACCTCAAAAATCTAACTAAGAGCAATGATGACAGATGACAATGGATTAAACAGACAGATGCTGTGGGAATTTAGGGAACATTCATTTTGGGCTGGAAACAGGGTAGCATTGGCCTCAACCATTAACTCTTGCAGACAGTTGATAAACCTGTGGAAATTACATTGTCCTGCAAAACACTGCCTGCCTCAGCTTATGATCACTAAGCTTATAACCACTGCCCATTTCTACTGCTTCTCATGTCATTAATGTAAAAGAATATGAGCCCCTGCTGTACTCCCCAAGGTCACAGGATTCTATTAAAAAATAAGATAATTCTATTAAAAACAACCACCAGATAAAAAGAATATAGGCAATTGCCTGAAGGCCTGTTCCTGATTTCCCTTGGGTAGTTTTCTGGAAGGTGCTAGGATATGAGTCAGTGCACAATTTCATGACTGGAAGAGAGGTTATCGGAGGCAGGATATTCCTTTTCTTTAGGGAAAAAATAAGGCAGAGATCAACCAAAGTCTTTCAAGCTCTCTTGGTAACTAGATCTTGAATTTTTAAGATGTCTTGAAATACTTTAGAAAAGGTTTTAACTCATCACTGTTTTGATATTGCCAAGAGGTTAGTCTAAGTGTCATTGCCTTTGAAAGCATTTTTTTTTTAACCAAAAGATAATTTAATCATCAAACGGCAATTTGGTCCAATAAGCAGGAGTAAGGCAGTATCAGTATGAATTTCAAAAACCTGCTAAGAGCTATAAATATAGCCTGCAATATTTTGCAATATCAAAAGTGTTTGGCCTAATGTTGAACATGCTCCATTGTTCAAACCAGCTGTGTTCTTTCACTCTTTCATTTCTATGAAACTAGGATAAAGGCTGTCAAAGCAAACGCACCAGCAGCAGACTTTCTTGCTGAAAAGTTCTGTGTACATAGTACATAGCAATCTCAAGATGGAACTTTGAATGTTTCAAACCAGAACAAAATCTTCATCTAATTATAAGTGAACTATATTAAGCACAAAAGGCAATTTCAAATTATACTGAACAAAGTTACATTTTACTCTTTGCTTTCAAAATGCATTTATCGCAATTTTACAAACTAATTGCAAATTCATTTTGCTTAATTTTCTTAGGTTATTTCTTTTATTGCTTTCAAGTGCTCTGCATATTTCTCAACCATCAAAATCCATAAGAGAGATTTAGAACAGCTTTTTGTTGTTGTTGTTAATTTGTATTTTAAATTGTAGAATAGAAAATGAATCATTCTTTTCATTTCTTATTCTTAGATTAATGTGGTGACCATTAAACCAGTTCCATTTATTACAGACACATTCAAAATAGAGGGAGAAAAAGTTACCAGTGATAAGCACATTTGGAAAACTAGATTTGGAGAAAGACAGTACAATTTTAGAGACCAACTCTAATGGAGCTATATGTATGTAAGTGGCTTCCATTTAAATGACATCCTTTTAAATGGAAGTCACTTACATACATATGATTGTAGGTCTTATGTATGTACATGATTGTAGGTCTTTGTGTAACTTTGCATGGCTTCTTAAACAGAAGTGACTTTCCATTTTCTACCAAGGTTGGTTCTACTCTATAGATTGACTGTGGCAAATATTCTTCTAGGACTGGCTATTTCATTCCATTTACTGTAATTCTGGTTTGTCTTTCCCAGTTTCATACTGTATCCAGGATGAAACAATTCTATTAACAGACTAAAGCTCCTGCATTCCAGTCTAATACAAGTTGACGCATTTAAACATTTTTGTTGTTATTTTATATTTATGATCTGCCCTCGTCTTGCACCATTAGTAGGAATGGTGGATAGTGGCCAGTGTGCGGTACATACAGTTTTCTTTCAGTACTTTCATAGACAAAGTATGATTTGTCTATGAAAGAATTAAATTCATAATTTAATGTATACTTTATTCATAGTTGTTCTAGAGGAAAAATTGTCCCCAAAGAGTCAGCACCCTAGGCTTAGAAGTGTGTGTGTGTGTGTTTAAGGAGGGCATGTGTGTTGTGGCTATGGAGGGAAAAAGTATCCCTGGAAGGAAGGTGGGGGAAGATGGGGTCACCTTTTCCTCTCCATTGGGGCAGATAAGATAGCTACCAGAACTGGATTTCTCTTTCTACATGTTTAATAGTATAATTCAATGTTCCTGTGGCTGAGTAAATTATTTATGTACTTGCTAATTAATTACTCCCCAATAATAAGAAGTGTGTGTGCTTCATTCTGTACTTTGTGGATTTTAGCATGTTTTGCTTGAAGGAGGATGTCATCAAATTGTAATAATAGCCTACATTTACATAGCACCTTCAACAGTCTCATACTAAAAGAACCTAAAATACTTTGAAATTCCCTTGAATAGATGGAAAAGTTATAGATATCTTTCTTTAAGTGTCCTGAAATGTCACCTTTCCTATAATTAAAATGCATCCATTCTTAAAACATAGACATAGAAAATTAAGAGTATCATCTCATTGGTTGAAGTTAGAATTAGTCAAGGGTTTTGGATTTAAGAAGCTTGTTTAAACATACAGAAATCAATTCATAATTATTCTGTGTTTATCTCCACTCTTACTTGGTTCAGCTCCTTACGGCCATCTAGTCTACCACATACCCTAGAAAAAAAGACTTCCTTCCCTGTCCCTTTCCCTTTCTTCCGCTTCCTCCTTCTCTTCTTCCTCCTCCTTCTTTAATAAAGTGACCTGGTCCTTCCCCTTCCTTAGCTGATAGCCATAGAGTTTATGGCTTTGCTATTAGTTAGCAGCTATTGGCTTTTCAGGCTCTTGCTGAAAGTGTAATCTCTAGCTTTCTGTTGCCCAACTCTTAGCAAATTCTCAGCTGAAAGAAAAAGTAGTCACACAGAATGGTCTGAACAATTTAAGCAGAACTCATATCTCTAGATATTTAAATCTTCACTTTTAAAATCAGTTTAAACCACAAGGGAGTTGGGTAGTTTAAGTATTTTATTTCACTCTCTTGGGAGATTATTTTTTCAGCGTTTTGTTAACTAGTTTATTTTTCTTATTCAAGAATGATTTTGGACAGCTGCTTTTACTGAATGTGCTTTGCTTTTGTGTCATTCTCTAGACTGAGGGAAGTTGGAACAAGGTCACAATGAAATTTGTTCAGTTTGTCACAGGGAAGTTATGACAAAGTCCATGGCATTGCATCCTTTTCCTCTCCATTGGGGCAGATAAGATAGCTAAGATTTTTTAGTTTAATAGTATAATTCAATGTTCCTGTGGCTGAGTAAATTATTTATGTACTTGCTAATTAATTACTCCCCAATAATAAGAAGTGTGTGTGCTTCATTCTGTACTTTGTGGATTTTAGCATGTTTTGCTTGAAGGAGGATGTCATCAAATTGTAATAATAGCCTACATTTACATAGCACCTTCAACAGTCTCATACTAAAAGAACCTAAAATACTTTGAAATTCCCTTGAATAGATGGAAAAGTTATAGATATCTTTCTTTAAGTGTCCTGAAATGTCACCTTTCCTATAATTAAAATGCATCCATTCTTAAAACATAGACATAGAAAATTAAGAGTATCATCTCATTGGTTGAAGTTAGAATTAGTCAAGGGTTTTGGATTTAAGAAGCTTGTTTAAACATACAGAAATCAATTCATAATTATTCTGTGTTTATCTCCACTCTTACTTGGTTCAGCTCCTTACGGCCATCTAGTCTACCACATACCCTAGAAAAAAAGACTTCCTTCCCTGTCCCTTTCCCTTTCTTCCGCTTCCTCCTTCTCTTCTTCCTCCTCCTTCTTTAATAAAGTGACCTGGTCCTTCCCCTTCCTTAGCTGATAGCCATAGAGTTTATGGCTTTGCTATTAGTTAGCAGCTATTGGCTTTTCAGGCTCTTGCTGAAAGTGTAATCTCTAGCTTTCTGTTGCCCAACTCTTAGCAAATTCTCAGCTGAAAGAAAAAGTAGTCACACAGAATGGTCTGAACAATTTAAGCAGAACTCATATCTCTAGATATTTAAATCTTCACTTTTAAAATCAGTTTAAACCACAAGGGAGTTGGGTAGTTTAAGTATTTTATTTCACTCTCTTGGGAGATTATTTTTTCAGCGTTTTGTTAACTAGTTTATTTTTCTTATTCAAGAATGATTTTGGACAGCTGCTTTTACTGAATGTGCTTTGCTTTTGTGTCATTCTCTAGACTGAGGGAAGTTGGAACAAGGTCACAATGAAATTTGTTCAGTTTGTCACAGGGAAGTTATGACAAAGTCCATGGCATTATGTAGTGTTCTCTTTATGTAGATCTAAAAGAGACAGTCCTCTCTGGTTTCAGTACTAAAAGAGGCTTTACTTCCTTTTAACAACTGTGTTATTTTTATGTCATAGATACTATCAGTCATATAATATTTTTCTTTGTCTGCTAACAAGCTCACAGCCAAATTTGTAGCCTACTTCTAGGAGCTGTGCAAACTTTATGGCTTGCATTTCTTTGTGCTCATCTTTCTCCTAGCTTTATTTTTTATACTCTTTTTTTTTTTTTTTACTAGCCTCTTAATGTTTTAACATGATTCACTGTGTGTCTTTTTGAGTTTATCTCATTTTATTTTCAAATGAGAAGCAATAAATATAAACAAGTGAATAACTGACAAGGAAGAGCATTCTGTGGCTCCCCAGGAGGGCCTGGATTATTCCACATATAGCTGAGAAGGAGCACCTTAAGTCAGTGCTACGAGGCTTCATGGCATCCATAAACCTTATCCCTGGGAACACGGGGCTTCAGTCATTGTGACAGGGTATGCTACTCAGGCATCCAAGAGGAAAAGGTGCTGGAGCCCAAGTGAGTGAATTCTAGTCTTCCCTCCTCCCTGTGTTGGATACCCACATTTCTAAGGAATGTAACAGGATATTTGAAATGAATTCCAACTCCATAAACCCTCAGATGAAGAGATCACAGATAGCTTAGAACTGCCTGGTCTCCATTGTTTATGGCTCAGAATTCTTTATAGAAGGAAATTCTCAGGCAGGCAAAGGCAGCAGAGCCAGACACTCAGATACTGCATTAGGTTGGAACAGTTCCTCTGTTGGGAGAGTCATTGGTGGGCCCGATGATGGAGGAGAGACCCGGATGGTCACGATTGTTTCCAGGGACTCTTCTTCATGGTTTGGGTGAAATAGTTGCTGTCAGGAGTTCCAAGAGTGTCAGAGGCTCAAGAAATGTATCTGACCCAGGGACCAGCCTGGATCTAGGGCTGGACTTTTTAGAGAGCAGAAGTCTCAGGTAGGTGGCAGGTCCGTCAGTTTTAAGGCCATTGACCTTGGATTCACTGGAATACTCCATCTCTTTCTTCCCATGCCTGGAAAACATTGAATCCTTTTGTAATAATACTGGCCTGTTGCAGAAATAATGCTATCACATTGTGAACATGGGCCCAGAACATTGTCCTGTCAAAAGAGGCTTTACTTCCTTTTAACAACTGTGTTATTTTTATGTCATAGATACTATCAGTCATATAATATTTTTCTTTGTCTGCTAACAAGCTCACAGCCAAATTTGTAGCCTACTTCTAGGAGCTGTGCAAACTTTATGGCTTGCATTTCTTTGTGCTCATCTTTCTCCTAGCTTTATTTTTATACTCTTTTTTTTTTTTTTTACTAGCCTCTTAATGTTTTAACATGATTCACTGTGTGTCTTTTTGAGTTTATCTCATTTTATTTTCAAATGAGAAGCAATAAATATAAACAAGTGAATAACTGACAAGGAAGAGCATTCTGTGGCTCCCCAGGAGGGCCTGGATTATTCCACATATAGCTGAGAAGGAGCACCTTAAGTCAGTGCTACGAGGCTTCATGGCATCCATAAACCTTATCCCTGGGAACACGGGGCTTCAGTCATTGTGACAGGGTATGCTACTCAGGCATCCAAGAGGAAAAGGTGCTGGAGCCCAAGTGAGTGAATTCTAGTCTTCCCTCCTCCCTGTGTTGGATACCCACATTTCTAAGGAATGTAACAGGATATTTGAAATGAATTCCAACTCCATAAACCCTCAGATGAAGAGATCACAGATAGCTTAGAACTGCCTGGTCTCCATTGTTTATGGCTCAGAATTCTTTATAGAAGGAAATTCTCAGGCAGGCAAAGGCAGCAGAGCCAGACACTCAGATACTGCATTAGGTTGGAACAGTTCCTCTGTTGGGAGAGTCATTGGTGGGCCCGATGATGGAGGAGAGACCCGGATGGTCACGATTGTTTCCAGGGACTCTTCTTCATGGTTTGGGTGAAATAGTTGCTGTCAGGAGTTCCAAGAGTGTCAGAGGCTCAAGAAATGTATCTGACCCAGGGACCAGCCTGGATCTAGGGCTGGACTTTTTAGAGAGCAGAAGTCTCAGGTAGGTGGCAGGTCCGTCAGTTTTAAGGCCATTGACCTTGGATTCACTGGAATACTCCATCTCTTTCTTCCCATGCCTGGAAAACATTGAATCCTTTTGTAATAATACTGGCCTGTTGCAGAAATAATGCTATCACATTGTGAACATGGGCCCAGAACATTGTCCTGGCCCTGCTCATGTCCTAATTCCTACCCTGTACTAGGGTTCTGGCAAGAAGCTGATTGGGAATTATTTTTTCAGTATGAAAAATGGAACTAAACTAAAAGGAGCCCTCGACAAACATTTTATTTCCTAATATTCCTTCTGTTCCCAGCTATGTGCAGGAGACATAAGAGACGTGGGTTTGAGCCCTGAATTGGGACGATTCCCTGGAGGCAAGCATGGCAACCCACTCCAGAGTTCTTGCCTAGAGAATCCGCAAGGACAGAGGAGCCTGGTGGGCTACAATCCACAGGGTCTCAAAGAGTCAGACAGTGCCTTAGCATGACATCTAATTTTACTTTTTAAAATATGGACAGAAAAAAAAAGAGAGAAAGAGAGAATTGCAAACCACCCCTGACTCTCTTATGGGTTTCTACGGAGGAAAAGGGGAGTATTTTATAGATATGAATGATTTTCTGGAGTTTATCTAGGAAGTAAAGTAAGTGGATTGGGGCATATGAGAAATCCTTTGAGTTTTCTGAGAGAAAATGGTAAGTAAAAGCTGAGCTCAGTCTAGAAAGTCTGGCCAGAATTGAGGACCCCACTGCCTGGCCTGGTCAGCCACTCTCTTCAGAACTCACGTAAACTCCAGGTGACAGCAGGGAGTGAACTCACCTGCTCCGCCGACACCGGCAGTGGAGGGTAAGTGAGAGGGGAATGCAGATCCACAGGCTGCACACCTGCACACCTGCTGCACACCTGCGGAGGCCGCTGCCACTGTCTCCTGCTTCCGTGAGTCACACTTCAGAGATCTTTTGGCTTCCTGACTTGAGAGAGTCCAACCAGACAGAGCTCTCTGGACTACCCTACCAAAGGAGGCCCCTGATGTTGACGATGGCCCCATATCTCCTTGGCCCTATCCTTCCTTCTTCCAGCAGCATCGTTCAGCTCTAACTGTTTATCACAGAATGTCACTTAAACTAGCTCCCCTAGTTACTTGACATAAACAGCACAGAGGGAGAAACAGAGAACTGAGGGAGAGTAATAGAAAACATGTGCTTTTAGCTGAGGCTTTAAGCTACTCATTTTGATTTTCAAAAAAGCCCCCATTTCTGAATTCTGAATTTCTGAGAAAAAGATGGAAAATCCAGTGATTGCCATTTAGGGTTTCCAGTGGCCCACTGGTACTGGAAAATAAAAATTGGAATGGCAGATGCAGGTTTGGGGTTGGATCAGTTTTGGTTTTTCTTCTTTCCTTAATAGTCACCACAATGGCGATATTTTGTAAAAGTATGTATCTTCTGTATCCTAATATCCTGCCTTACACCCCAACAAAGGATACCTAAGAAATTCCTCCCTTTGCTTCTGTTAAATTTATTTTAGTATACAGTGACATGACTTCCCATTTTATATTCTTCTATTCAATAGATACTTGAGTACCTACCTTACATAAAACATTGTGCTAGAAAGCGCAAACCTTACAGGATGGATAATGTGGTCTTTGTCTTGCAATTAAACAGGGAAGTTATGACATATATTCAACTGTCTATGGTACTTGGCTTGCTGTGACACATGCATTGATAAGTTAGAAGTAAAGTTCTCTGAATGTTCAGAAAAGCCAGAGGAAATTTTCATTGAGAGGTCAGAAGATGTTTTCTTAAGACTGTATCTCTTATGGTTAGGCCTTGAGATGCATAGTACAGAGTTTTAGAGTTAGGAATGAGGAAGGAAGCAATTATAGGAACAGGGACGACATGAGCCAAGGGCCGAGTTCAGGGAACAGATACTGACCCGAGTGTAAAGTGTATCATAATGTTAATAGCAGCTTGTCTTTAGAGAGTATGTTTTTTACATCTTTCTCCTGTGTGTTATCACACTTGATCCTTATAACAATCCTGTATGTGGGCGGATGGTTGTTGAGGACCAACTTCATTTATTCCTGCTCATCAGGCAGCAGGGAGCCACAGAAAGTATTTCTTCAGGTAGTGACGGGATCTGAGTTTGGCATAATGAAAGGGTAATGTAGAAAGGATCTTTCATGGGCTAGATTGTTGTGGAAAAGTCTGAAATTGGGGAGACAAACACTGAAGCTTCTGTGGTCGTGTGGATAGGGATTGAGAGAACAGAAAGGAAGAGATGGGAGAAGACACATTCCCAAGGGAGAATTTCAGGGCAATTAGAAATGACTTGATTGCTTCAAGGAAGACTCAGAAACTAACATTTTGTGAAATTCTCTGCTCTAATCCTTCCTGAGCATTCATTATTCTTTATCTGTGTTCTCAGAAGATTCTGATAGCTATATATTTTTTTAACACGTCTTTGTGCCTCATTTTATTGTTACTTACATATCTGATACTTTCATTAGGTTGGAAGTTTCTGGCAGAGAAACTGCTGTCCGCCTTTGTCTTCCTTTGGGAAGAAGCACCAGCTTGGTCATTTGCACATAACTAGTATTTTATAAACACTCGCTGTGTTTAACTGGTTTGGCAGTGAAAGACAAAAGGAAAGCTTAAAAGAGCAGTGTTGTAGGAAAGGGTTTATTTATTTATATTAAGAAATAAGTGAGATATGGTAGAAAGAACATCCAAGTTGGAGTCAAACTTGGCTTAAATCTTGGCACTACCAGTTTATTTTCAACATAACCTCGACCCAGTTCTCAGTATTTGTTAGCACTATTTTATGTTATATAGTGTGCCAATAATCAAATCAACCTTTTGAGGTTCCTTTGCTGAATAAAGGAAACATTTTGTGCAAATTGTATAGCACAATGTCGGGCACATTGGAGGTCTTCAGCAATATTACTTCATGTCCAGTCCTTAAGTATATCTCTAGGCAGATGCACAGAAGATTGAGAGATGGAAAACATAAGAGAAATGAGACAAACTATAAAACAAGTTTCCATAAGTTGGAGCAGTAGACGAAGTACTTTTGTTAAAAAACAAAGAGGCTGACAATAATTACCTTTAAATAGGCAGAAAGGAGAAAAGATGACACGATCAACTTGATCCTTATAACAATCCTGTATGTGGGCGGATGGTTGTTGAGGACCAACTTCATTTATTCCTGCTCATCAGGCAGCAGGAGCCACAGAAAGTATTTCTTCAGGTAGTGACGGGATCTGAGTTTGGCATAATGAAAGGGTAATGTAGAAAGGATCTTTCATGGGCTAGATTGTTGTGGAAAAGTCTGAAATTGGGGAGACAAACACTGAAGCTTCTGTGGTCGTGTGGATAGGGATTGAGAGAACAGAAAGGAAGAGATGGGAGAAGACACATTCCCAAGGGAGAATTTCAGGGCAATTAGAAATGACTTGATTGCTTCAAGGAAGACTCAGAAACTAACATTTTGTGAAATTCTCTGCTCTAATCCTTCCTGAGCATTCATTATTCTTTATCTGTGTTCTCAGAAGATTCTGATAGCTATATATTTTTTTAACACGTCTTTGTGCCTCATTTTATTGTTACTTACATATCTGATACTTTCATTAGGTTGGAAGTTTCTGGCAGAGAAACTGCTGTCCGCCTTTGTCTTCCTTTGGGAAGAAGCACCAGCTTGGTCATTTGCACATAACTAGTATTTTATAAACACTCGCTGTGTTTAACTGGTTTGGCAGTGAAAGACAAAAGGAAAGCTTAAAAGAGCAGTGTTGTAGGAAAGGGTTTATTTATTTATATTAAGAAATAAGTGAGATATGGTAGAAAGAACATCCAAGTTGGAGTCAAACTTGGCTTAAATCTTGGCACTACCAGTTTATTTTCAACATAACCTCGACCCAGTTCTCAGTATTTGTTAGCACTATTTTATGTTATATAGTGTGCCAATAATCAAATCAACCTTTTGAGGTTCCTTTGCTGAATAAAGGAAACATTTTGTGCAAATTGTATAGCACAATGTCGGGCACATTGGAGGTCTTCAGCAATATTACTTCATGTCCAGTCCTTAAGTATATCTCTAGGCAGATGCACAGAAGATTGAGAGATGGAAAACATAAGAGAAATGAGACAAACTATAAAACAAGTTTCCATAAGTTGGAGCAGTAGACGAAGTACTTTTGTTAAAAAACAAAGAGGCTGACAATAATTACCTTTAAATAGGCAGAAAGGAGAAAAGGAATAGTGAACACTTAAAGACATTCTGTCAAATTAAGAATAGAGGTGTTAGGATCACAATCTCAAAAATATTGGAAGAAAGATTATCTTCTGGAGGTGGAGGTTGGAATGGATGTGTAAATAGTGTTCGATACTGGAAGGGGATCGATGAACAACTTCTATGGGTTGGGTCAGGGAATCAACAAAACAAAAGAAAGATTGCTTATGAGTAAGGAAGGTCAGTTAAACCTGGATGGCATGTGTTTGCTGTTGCCAAAATTAGCAATACATCAAAAAGTATGTGTCCAAAGTATTACTGATCAGTTCCATTTATAGGGTACTTACCAGTGCTGTGCAAGTTGGGCTGTCAATAGAGAAGGACAAAGCAGGAAAGGTGTATGTGTTCACACACGCACACACACTCACTCACATTTATGCTGTCAAAGGAGAATAACTTGTTCAATCTAGTGTTCTGTTATACCTGGAAAAGACATTACAGTTTATGTTGTTCAACCTAAACTTAAGTGTGAGAACTGAGGGTGGCTTGCCAGAAATACTAGGAGGCAGTACGATATAACGGTTGACTGTGGCACGAGGGTCTGACTTCTGTGGTTTGAGTCCCAGCTGTGTAAACCTTGGACACATTTCTTAACCTGTTTAAAATTTATCTAGTTCCTGTGATGTAATAGTCATTCCGCAAATGTTTTCTAGACTCAGGGCTCTTGATTCTTGCCCACTGTTCTATTTGCTACACCGGGCTGCCTGACTGAAAGCCCCCTTGAGAACTGACCAGGTAACTGATTGTTTCCTTTGGAGCAACCATCTTCTTTACACACCATAGTAAATATGTTTGGCTGGTGTTTGATATGAATTTGCATTCTTCACCCGTGCCACACCGAATGTTTTTGGTGTTCCTCATGGTTAGGATATTGCTAATAAAGGAAACATTTTGTGCAAATTGTATAGCACAATGTCGGGCACATTGGAGGTCTTCAGCAATATTACTTCATGTCCAGTCCTTAAGTATATCTCTAGGCAGATGCACAGAAGATTGAGAGATGGAAAACATAAGAGAAATGAGACAAACTATAAAACAAGTTTCCATAAGTTGGAGCAGTAGACGAAGTACTTTTGTTAAAAAACAAAGAGGCTGACAATAATTACCTTTAAATAGGCAGAAAGGAGAAAAGGAATAGTGAACACTTAAAGACATTCTGTCAAATTAAGAATAGAGGTGTTAGGATCACAATCTCAAAAATATTGGAAGAAAGATTATCTTCTGGAGGTGGAGGTTGGAATGGATGTGTAAATAGTGTTCGATACTGGAAGGGGATCGATGAACAACTTCTATGGGTTGGGTCAGGGAATCAACAAAACAAAAGAAAGATTGCTTATGAGTAAGGAAGGTCAGTTAAACCTGGATGGCATGTGTTTGCTGTTGCCAAAATTAGCAATACATCAAAAAGTATGTGTCCAAAGTATTACTGATCAGTTCCATTTATAGGGTACTTACCAGTGCTGTGCAAGTTGGGCTGTCAATAGAGAAGGACAAAGCAGGAAAGGTGTATGTGTTCACACACGCACACACACTCACTCACATTTATGCTGTCAAAGGAGAATAACTTGTTCAATCTAGTGTTCTGTTATACCTGGAAAAGACATTACAGTTTATGTTGTTCAACCTAAACTTAAGTGTGAGAACTGAGGGTGGCTTGCCAGAAATACTAGGAGGCAGTACGATATAACGGTTGACTGTGGCACGAGGGTCTGACTTCTGTGGTTTGAGTCCCAGCTGTGTAAACCTTGGACACATTTCTTAACCTGTTTAAAATTTATCTAGTTCCTGTGATGTAATAGTCATTCCGCAAATGTTTTCTAGACTCAGGGCTCTTGATTCTTGCCCACTGTTCTATTTGCTACACCGGGCTGCCTGACTGAAAGCCCCCCTTGAGAACTGACCAGGTAACTGATTGTTTCCTTTGGAGCAACCATCTTCTTTACACACCATAGTAAATATGTTTGGCTGGTGTTTGATATGAATTTGCATTCTTCACCTTTGCCACACCGAATGTTTTTGGTGTTCCTATTTAATAGATATAGTGGCTTCATGGTTAGGATATCTTGCTTAAATATGTGTAATGAATAGTCTCTGTATATAGTTTATGAAGTCAGTCCCATTTCTTTTGGCCAATGTAGCTTTTACATCAACTTACTTTTGAAGACTGGTCTCAATTTTCTTTTTATAAAATTTTGGCCTTTTTAATTGTTTTCTTTCTTTCTTTCTTTATTGTCATCCATCTTTATTTTTTGGCCTGTATGGCCTCCCATTGCAGTGGCCTCTCTAGTTGCAGAGCACCGGCTCTGGGCACATGTGCTCCAGAGCACTGGCTCACCATTGGACACACTAGTTCAGCCACTTCTTGGCACATAGGATCCTCCTGGACCAGGGATTGAACCAATGCCCCTTGCACTGCAAGGAGGACTCTTTACCCATTGGACCACCAGAGAAGCCCCGATCTCAATTTTCTTAATCAGAATTCTGTTAATAGGGAACACTATTGAGCTTTTTTTTTTTTTTTTTGACAAAGGAAACAGGGAACAGAGAAGATCAGTGAGTCTCTTAAGGTCAATCAGTGATAGATGTGTGAGGCATGAAGCATGCTTATTCAAAACCTGACATGTTGGGGTGGGTATTCTTCCAATTATAACCTCAAACCAACATGAGCTGATCTAGAGGCCAGGGGGTATTGCACAGATGCTTAAGGTAGACGTAAAACATTAACCTTTCTTTTTCAAAAACCCAAAAATAATTATTTATTTTCCCTACCTCTCTCTCTTTCATTTTGGTGGCAACAGAAAAAGAGTTAGAAATTAGACCTAATGAGCCCATTCAGGACTCCAAAGACAAGTCCGTTGTTTGTGTTTCCTTTGCTCCAGAGATATTCTGAGGGTTGGTACACACCAGCTTGGAGGAAAGAAGGATCCATGGGCCATCTCATTTCTTACTCAGTCAGCCAGCTGGGTGTTGAGACTCTTTCCATGGCTTCCAATCCATCAGTGCTTGAAAACATTTACTACAGAAAGGATCGCTGGCTCGGGGAAGACATTTGTCTAATTCGGCAACAGCTCTTTACACTGCATTTCCAGATTATGCCTCTCCTTGAAAATGATCTATTACAGGAGCAGTTTATAAAATTAAACACTTGTCATTATGCAATGCAAAATTCATGAAGCAACCAAATGTCAGGGATCTACATATTTAAAAGATGGGAGCTTTAGCATTTCTTTCCTGGCAGGGATTCTGAGCAGTAAAAGGCCCAGAGAAAAACATAACTAATCACAAAGCTGTTTTGGAACGGACCAAACCACTCCTTTTGGGGACCTTATTTTCCTATTGAAAAAGCAATTGTTTCTTTAATAAATATTTGCTGAATATTTACTGTGTGCCAATCACTGTGCAAAGCAGGGGATGACATCAGTGAATATAGGCAACATGCTGGCTCTTATGGAGCCTACATTATCGTGAGTGGTGGGGTCCAGGAGGGTAAGCTGTAAACAAGTAAACAAGTAAATGAGAAAGAAAACGATACTTTGGATACACAAGTTTCCCTCCCTACCATATACAACATTTTTTTCTGTTACAGAGAAAGGAGAGCTCTCTCTTCAAACTACAGTAACCTTTTTTGAATTGCCATGGTGAAATCATTCATATGTGAACCGTTAACACGAAGCGCTTATGGGGAGCAGAATACAGCACTAGATTCAGAAATTATGAAATAGCATCAGGTGAAATATAAACTAGCTGTCCACAAAGCACTTTCCTTTAAAAAAATATAAACTATACTCCCTATAGAACCAAAGAATAATCTGTCAGGATCCACTAAGTCATGCTCTCTCTCCTTGCAACTTCGCTTTTATTAATAACTCAGCAGGAAGAGAAGAAGTAATGAACACTCATCCCCAGGTTTGGCTGTGATAGATGCAAGAGCATTAGGCAACTTAAGCACTTGCTTGCAGCCCAATTAGCTGTCCATTTTATGCTCATGACATACACTTCCTGCCAGAGGGACTAGTGACTTATAAGTCCACCCCTCCTGACTTTTTCACCAGGAACCATACCTACTGGTCCCAATTTCTCTTGGGCCGGGGGCCGGGGGGAGGGCTCTGTTCTTTCAGTTTGAGACCTGTGAATGTGCTAGAGCCTTCCGCCTCAGAGCTCTGTTGTTCTGTTGTCTGACCACCAGTTCGCATCAAAGTTGCCAAGTGTGTCATGGCGTTGAGACCCAGCTGCTTCGGCACAGATATTTTGAGCTTTTCAACGTGGAAACGTGGCTTTGACATAATATTTTAGCTTTTGACTTACAGGGTTTTAAAATATGCATCATGATGAGAGTTAAAGGTGTAGTAAGAATCAAGGATGTTGGTTTCACATGTTAGTTAGTAATGACATAATAAAGAAGACAGTGATTTTGTACATTGGAAGTGCCATTTGATGTCAAAACAGCTACATCAAAATCATTAGGTCAAAGCGAACACGTCAGATCACAAAGTCAAAAGTTCTTGGATTGGCCTCTTACTTTGTCACCACTGCTTATCTAGGGCATGATGGAGGAAGTCTATTCCAGGAAATTGCTTAGTCAGAAAATAATGTGAAAGTTCAGCCATAACAAAAATCTCACAGATCAGATGTCATGAGGCTCTTCTGCCATAATGTTATGTACCTGTGTCAGTGGGCAAGGAGCAGCTACAGGGGGGATGGGGCTATCAGGCCATGGTCTTTCAGGAAGCTTTTTATGAGCATCTATAGTTTCCTGAAAGATCACTGAGGAAGGATCTCACGGTAGAGGATAGATAGTGATAGGTGTGATCTGTTGTAGACTGCAGTCAGGGACAAATGTATTTTGAGACGTTAACGAGGCCTAGTTTTTGGAAGGAGCGAATGAGGTATTCCAAGGGGAGACTGTCGTGCACAAAATATTCCTATCCTGGGAAGGCCAGAGACATGAGTTTGACTGGAACTTGGGACATGTGTCAGGAAGCATGTTTTTGAACAAAGTGGGATAGGGTTGGGAAAGGACTCGCACAGCTACTACAGCATTGTAACAGGTGAGTTATATGGCATCATAGCAGTTAAAAGACTGCTGAAACTGTTTTTTGTGAGATAGACTGGTATAGGAGTGGAATTAGAAGCCCAAAGAACTGCCCTGAAGGTATTCTACAGGCCAGGTAGACGCACTGAGGATTTAAACTCACCGTGCAGTGGCTGCAGAAGTGGAAACAAAGATGTGTATTTGAAAGAAATCAAGAAGAAAGAGTTTTCAAATCTTGGGGAAAGTTAAATATTGGGGGTAAAAAAAGTAAATCCAAAATGCACCTAAAGTGCTGAACTGAGTTGAAGACTGGGAATATTGTTGCTATGGGCAGAACTGGGGGCCATGTCTGTGGGGGGTGGTGAGAGTCAGGTGTTGATGGGACGGCCATGAAGAAAATTTCTACTGCAAAGATAAATGTGACTGAATCTGAAAAGAGGTTGAAAAATCACGATGGAATGGGGGATATGGAAACTATCATTGTAGAAGTGGTAGCTGAAGTCATGAGAGTAAAGCATTGCTGTCATGTGAGCTGAAGTCATATGAGCAAAGCATCACTGTCCCCACCACCATTGCCATTGTCATGAAGTGTTGCATAAGGATACAGAGGGAATGAGCAAAGATGCTTGTGAATTCAGTCATACCTCTGAACAAAATCCAAGTTTGATAAAGTACCCAGAAAGAAATTCCAGAAATCAGTGAAAAATGGAGGACACTAAGTTACTTGAGAGACAGAATAAGCAGAGAAGAGAGGAGAATTCTTCAAGAAAGCTGTGCAGTCAGGATGCCACGATGAAGCAGTGAATTCAAGAAGGAAGATTTTTAAATTGATCGGGGTCTACGGTAGAGGATAGATAGTGATAGGTGTGATCGGGCAGTCAGGGACAAATGTATTTTGAGACGTTAACGAGGCCTAGTTTTTGGAAGGAGCGAATGAGGTATTCCAAGGGGAGACTGTCGTGCACAAAATATTCCTATCCTGGGAAGGCCAGAGACATGAGTTTGACTGGAACTTGGGACATGTGTCAGGAAGCATGTTTTTGAACAAAGTGGGATAGGGTTGGGAAAGGACTCGCACAGCTACTACAGCATTGTAACAGGTGAGTTATATGGCATCATAGCAGTTAAAAGACTGCTGAAACTGTTTTTTGTGAGATAGACTGGTATAGGAGTGGAATTAGAAGCCCAAAGAACTGCCCTGAAGGTATTCTACAGGCCAGGTAGACGCACTGAGGATTTAAACTCACCGTGCAGTGGCTGCAGAAGTGGAAACAAAGATGTGTATTTGAAAGAAATCAAGAAGAAAGAGTTTTCAAATCTTGGGGAAAGTTAAATATTGGGGGTAAAAAAAGTAAATCCAAAATGCACCTAAAGTGCTGAACTGAGTTGAAGACTGGGAATATTGTTGCTATGGGCAGAACTGGGGGCCATGTCTGTGGGGGGTGGTGAGAGTCAGGTGTTGATGGGACGGCCATGAAGAAAATTTCTACTGCAAAGATAAATGTGACTGAATCTGAAAAGAGGTTGAAAAATCACGATGGAATGGGGGATATGGAAACTATCATTGTAGAAGTGGTAGCTGAAGTCATGAGAGTAAAGCATTGCTGTCATGTGAGCTGAAGTCATATGAGCAAAGCATCACTGTCCCCACCACCATTGCCATTGTCATGAAGTGTTGCATAAGGATACAGAGGGAATGAGCAAAGATGCTTGTGAATTCAGTCATACCTCTGAACAAAATCCAAGTTTGATAAAGTACCCAGAAAGAAATTCCAGAAATCAGTGAAAAATGGAGGACACTAAGTTACTTGAGAGACAGAATAAGCAGAGAAGAGAGGAGAATTCTTCAAGAAAGCTGTGCAGTCAGGATGCCACGATGAAGCAGTGAATTCAAGAAGGGAAGATAAAATTGATCTATTTGACTTAGAGAGGCTAACTTCCTTTCTGTAAGTAGTGAGTTTACAGACAGGGCTAATAAATAGGGAGCGGCTACAGAAAAAGTGGAGATTGAAATAGAACTAAGCTAAAAAGGACAGAATCATATATGGCAGGAATTTAGAGATCATCTCTCGTGAAGACTTTGCCATTCAGGAATCACTTTCAGGATCTGCAGCCCTAACGGATATCACTTCCGGTTGTTGGAAGAGCCCACCCTAATTGGTTAAGTAGTTGATTCCGTGTTTGAACAATAGAATACTGAGTCAATGAATCTTTGACGTTCTTGAGAAAATACAGAAGAATTACAAGCACAGAAAGTAGAAATTTGCTGCTAGCAGGAAAAGTACAGAGAGATAAACCCTCTATATTAGTTTTAACTAGAAAAGAGGCTTGTACGTATTTAAGGGACGTGAAGAAAGGGCACTAGAGAGTCTAAAGAGAGAAGGATGATAAAGCTTCTTAGAAGCCAGAGGCAGGAAGTGATCAGAGACACTGATGGAAAGGGTATATTCTTATTTTTCCACCTGCTAGCCAGTGCCTAATGCAGTGCTTTTAGCATAGGAATGTGCAGTAGAGCGAAGTATTGGCTGATTAAATGAGAAGAAAAATATTTTTGAGATCCAGGAAAAGATAAAAGGAGGAATTCCAAGTAAGAATTAGGATCTAACTAGTTATACAAATTGTGTGAGCTGAGGACCAAGAGAGAGTTTAGAAGCCTCACTTCGGCCACTAGGAGAAAATGGCTGCTATTTTAGACCATTTTAAAGGTAATGGTTAAAAAAAAAGAAAAAAAAAAAACGCTGTCTGACTCCTTTATATCTTCTCCCCAAACTGAAGAAATAGGCAAGGCATTGGGATCAGCCTGTTTCCCCTGCAGAAGGAGACATGCCAACAGAACCTTGGCCAGATGGGAGCTGTACAAAGAGACTGAGAGGGGCATTTTGTTGCCCAATCAGTTTGGATTTCAACCAGGTGCCTCCAGGGTAGAAGGGCAGAGCTTTGCCAGTCAAGAGCAGGGATGTAAGCTGCCATTGTGTGAAAACAAGTTAAGTTGCTTGGTTCCAGGGGATATGGTCCAAGTGTCATAAATGCATCTGTTTAATAATGCATATCAGTAGCGGTTCCAGAATCTGGGCGTCTTGAGCTGCCTTTGTTTCCTCCATTCCAGAAAAATGAACAAGCCCGTGTCTTAGCAAAAGCACTAGATGGCAGCATAGGACATCTGTTCAGCTGTCTCTCCCCACAGGCTGCTGGAATTTTGACAGATACAAAACGGTACCTGTGGTTTTGTGTATAAAACTGGTATAACTGTTTGTACATTTAAAAATGTAACAATAAATTAAACATAAGGGAAAGGGGTTGCTAATAAATACAGTGTTAGACTGCATTTTTGTATACCAGGTGACAACAAGCTTGGGCATTCAGACCTGATTTGTGCAGGGGGTGGGCAGGACGGGAAGCAAGTTGAAGGAGTTGCAAAATGTACATGCTGGGAGATTATAGCTTCCTTGAGTCCTGTTGACAATTTGCCCATGTGCCTGTACACAATACACAGAGGTGAACATCTGTGAGAATGCGGGGCACAATATGTCTAAAAGTCTAGTTACAAGGGAATCTAGGAGGAAGCACTGTTCTGTGGTTCCTCAACTCACTGGATGGGTGGGTGGAAGCTGAAAGTGTGAGCTTATTCTACATTTTTTAAAGGGACATAAATTGTGCCTTTCTGTCATTTCAAAAATGGGCCCTTTAAGCCTACACACATCCTGGTCAGAACAAGGTACAGTCTGGGATGCCAAGGGCATGGATTTGATACCAGGAAGAACCGGTTTGGCTTGCTGCAGAGAAGGAGACAAAAACTATCTCAGGTCATACAAGATGAACCTCACTTAGCTCACTGTAATGAAGATTCTTCATCACTCCTAGAAAAATACTTCAAAGCACAAATCCTATCGAGCTGGTCAGAAACATTATCTTTTTATTCAACAAACATTTGTTGTCTACTATGTGCCTAACATTGTGCTGGGCAATGAAAGAGATCTGAAAACAAAAGACAAATACAAAACCTCATTAAAACCCAAACAAGGGCTTCCCTGATGGTCCAGTGGGTAAGGACACTGCCTTGCAGTGCAAGGGGCGCCAGTTCCATCCCTGGCCTGGGAAGATCCCACGTGCTGCAGAGCAGCTGGACCCATGTGTCCAACAACCAAGCCAGAGCTCTGGAGTGCATGCGCCCAGAGCTGGTGCTCTGCAATGAGAGAGTCCATTGTGATGGGAGACCCACACAGGCCAAAAAACAAAGATAAATAAATGAAAGACCAATAGCAGTGGCCAAAAAAAAAAAAAGTAACCCCAAACAGGATATAACGTAATATGCAACTTATTTATTACAAAAACAATAATAATAGTTACTAATGGCGCAATGGCTTATAGTTCATGGCACATAGATCTTTTTTTAGGCCTCACAATAACCCTATAGTTTACGTCTTTTTACAGGTGATGAAACTGATGTGTAAAAGCAGTAATTTGCCTAATATTATAGCCAGTAAGTAGAACCAGTGGAACTCGAGGTCAGTCTCTTGACTCCAATTCGTGAACTCTTTCCACCATACCATAAAACTATAAAGAAAAGGCTTTATATTTTATGCCGTTTCAAGCTTGTCTCCTCTTGAAAACATCTTAATCTCAGAAATGTGTGAAATTTAGATCAGAGATTTGAATTCAGGCAGTGTGTGATTATTTGTTTAGTAAGTGATGTTTAGAAATAAAGATGTGTTCTACTAATGGCAGAATAAAAACAAAAGTAAGGTGCTCAGGAAGACAATTTCATCTTGGTTTGAGGTTATTTTATTGTTTATTATAAGTAGAGCAAATGTTCCATTTAATAGCAATCTTCTTTCTATTGAGTGACCATAGAGACTTGGAAGGGTATTTTCCAGATATCATTTCTTTACTTCTTACACCTAAATTTCTCTCCCTCCCCTCATTGTTTCCCTAGGGCTACTATGTTTTGCTCTGTAGTGTATACTCAGCACATTGCAGAATGCCTAGCACTTAGTGGTTTCTCCTTTACCTGTTGTCTACTATGTGCCTAACATTGTGCTGGGCAATGAAAGAGATCTGAAAACAAAAGACAAATACAAAACCTCATTAAAACCCAAACAAGGGCTTCCCTGATGGTCCAGTGGGTAAGGACACTGCCTTGCAGTGCAAGGGGCGCCAGTTCCATCCCTGGCCTGGGAAGATCCCACGTGCTGCAGAGCAGCTGGACCCATGTGTCCAACAACCAAGCCAGAGCTCTGGAGTGCATGCGCCCAGAGCTGGTGCTCTGCAATGAGAGAGTCCATTGTGATGGGAGACCCACACAGGCCAAAAAACAAAGATAAATAAATGAAAGACCAATAGCAGTGGCCAAAAAAAAAAAAAAAAGTAACCCCAAACAGGATATAACGTAATATGCAACTTATTTATTACAAAAACAATAATAATAGTTACTAATGGCGCAATGGCTTATAGTTCATGGCACATAGATCTTTTTTTAGGCCTCACAATAACCCTATAGTTTACGTCTTTTTACAGGTGATGAAACTGATGTGTAAAAGCAGTAATTTGCCTAATATTATAGCCAGTAAGTAGAACCAGTGGAACTCGAGGTCAGTCTCTTGACTCCAATTCGTGAACTCTTTCCACCATACCATAAAACTATAAAGAAAAGGCTTTATATTTTATGCCGTTTCAAGCTTGTCTCCTCTTGAAAACATCTTAATCTCAGAAATGTGTGAAATTTAGATCAGAGATTTGAATTCAGGCAGTGTGTGATTATTTGTTTAGTAAGTGATGTTTAGAAATAAAGATGTGTTCTACTAATGGCAGAATAAAAACAAAAGTAAGGTGCTCAGGAAGACAATTTCATCTTGGTTTGAGGTTATTTTATTGTTTATTATAAGTAGAGCAAATGTTCCATTTAATAGCAATCTTCTTTCTATTGAGTGACCATAGAGACTTGGAAGGGTATTTTCCAGATATCATTTCTTTACTTCTTACACCTAAATTTCTCTCCCTCCCCTCATTGTTTCCCTAGGGCTACTATGTTTTGCTCTGTAGTGTATACTCAGCACATTGCAGAATGCCTAGCACTTAGTGGTTTCTCCTTTACCTGTTGAATGAATGGAGTAAGTGAATGAAAACAGAATCTCCACCTATTGGCCTCATTTGGTCCAACCCAAGCTGGCCTTCAGCATCTTTTTTTGAGGATTTTTTTTTTTTTGGCCACTTCTATTGGTCTTTCATTTATTTATCTTTGTTCTTTGGCCTGTGTGGGCCTCCCATTGCAGTGGACTCTCTCGTTGCAGAGCACCAGCTCTGGGCGCCTACGCTCCAGAGCTCCAGCTCGGTAGTTGGACACATGGGTCCAGCCGCTCCGCAGCACGTGGGATCTTCCCAGGCCAGGGATTGAACTGGCGCCCCTTGCACTGCAAGGCGGTGTCCTTACCCACTGGACCACCAGGGAAGCCCTGGCCTTCTGCATCTTTTCAGAGGACCTCTCCGTTTTAAGTTTAGATTATATCTCAAATATTATCTACTAATCAAAGCTGTCTGTACATTTCATAGTATGCAGTTCACACAACCTAGTACTTCTTTTTAGGTTTTCTTTCACTGTTCTTCAATTGTTTCACGTGGGTGAGTCATGTTTCCCCAACCAAAATGTCAGGTCTAGGAGAGCAATGCTTGTCATCACCATAGTATCAGTTTACTTGCCTCTCACAACATTTTGCCTACCTAAATCTGTAAATTCTGTGTGGCCATCCCCTTCTGTGGTGGCATCTTCCAATCTAATCCCATCTAAGGCACTTGAGCTGAGTAGGGAGGTAGAGATGCTATCTTTCAGAGGGCGTCCACCGGGGGAAATCACCCTCTTTCAATGTGGGCATTCAAACTGACAGAGAGGCCTCATTGCTTTATTCCTGGAGCCTGCTGATTGCTCATTTTAGTGATCTAAGTCCATCATCCCTTTTTTAGCTAGTCACAAAGGCCCAGTTGTAAATAAGCACAACCCAAATTGGATCATATTACCAGGAGATGAGCAAATGCCAGGTATAGCCTCGGATAGAGTCTGGAGGGCTTGAAATTTTACAGCCTGTGATATAAATCAGAGGTAAAGACCATTAAAAAGTAGGTCAGTTTCCTCTCACTTAGCATTCAGTAGAATGGATCATTTAACTACGCAATGATTTCTTTAAAAAACAAGCTTCCAACATGGGGATTAATGAAGTTTTCCCCTCCTTTGCTTTCTGTGTGTATAAGCCCAGAGCTGGCTGTGGGTAGCCAATATGTTGCTGTCTGTATGGTAGGACTTGAGCTCCATAATGTTTCCCCTGCTGAGCTACTGTGGTATACAGTCTTATTTATTTTGGACGAAGCATCACATTTAGAAAATTTCTATGAAAATGGATATCACCTGGCAGAGAGTTTAGACACCCATCACTAACAAAGAATAAAGCATTAAGTCATTTAATTTTCCCTCAGCATCCACATCACTACTTCCTCTGCCTTCCACCTCCCCCCTCTACACACATAGAGTAAGTAGAAGGGCTGAAAGGGAACATCTCATCATGCAGGGGTAGAAAATTCTAAACAATCTTTGCTCAGTTTATAATTAATCAGAACCAATAGAAATTTGGAATCACTAGAAGGAAAATTCTGATCTTGTGAGAATACATTAAATGTTAATTCCTCCACCCAACCCTTCTGTGTTAGTTTTGGGCTTTCCTGGTGGCTTATACAGTAAAGCATCTGCCTGCAATGCAAGAGACTGGGTTCAATCTTTAGATTGAGAAGATCCCTGGAGAAGGGCATGGCAACCCACTCCAGAACTCTTGACTGGAGCATCTCATGGACAGAGAAGCCTGGTGGGTTATAGTCCATGTGATCACAAAGAACTGGACACTTGAGCTGAGGGGGTGGCTATCTTTCAGAGGGCGTCCACCGGGGAAATCACCTCTTTCAATGTGGGCATTCAAACTGACAGAGAGGCCTCATTGCTTTATTCCTGGAGCCTGCTGATTGCTCATTTTAGTGATCTAAGTCCATCATCCCTTTTTTAGCTAGTCACAAAGGCCCAGTTGTAAATAAGCACAACCCAAATTGGATCATATTACCAGGAGATGAGCAAATGCCAGGTATAGCCTCGGATAGAGTCTGGAGGGCTTGAAATTTTACAGCCTGTGATATAAATCAGAGGTAAAGACCATTAAAAAGTAGGTCAGTTTCCTCTCACTTAGCATTCAGTAGAATGGATCATTTAACTACGCAATGATTTCTTTAAAAAACAAGCTTCCAACATGGGGATTAATGAAGTTTTCCCCTCCTTTGCTTTCTGTGTGTATAAGCCCAGAGCTGGCTGTGGGTAGCCAATATGTTGCTGTCTGTATGGTAGGACTTGAGCTCCATAATGTTTCCCCTGCTGAGCTACTGTGGTATACAGTCTTATTTATTTTGGACGAAGCATCACATTTAGAAAATTTCTATGAAAATGGATATCACCTGGCAGAGAGTTTAGACACCCATCACTAACAAAGAATAAAGCATTAAGTCATTTAATTTTCCCTCAGCATCCACATCACTACTTCCTCTGCCTTCCACCTCCCCCCTCTACACACATAGAGTAAGTAGAAGGGCTGAAAGGGAACATCTCATCATGCAGGGGTAGAAAATTCTAAACAATCTTTGCTCAGTTTATAATTAATCAGAACCAATAGAAATTTGGAATCACTAGAAGGAAAATTCTGATCTTGTGAGAATACATTAAATGTTAATTCCTCCACCCAACCCTTCTGTGTTAGTTTTGGGCTTTCCTGGTGGCTTATACAGTAAAGCATCTGCCTGCAATGCAAGAGACTGGGTTCAATCTTTAGATTGAGAAGATCCCTGGAGAAGGGCATGGCAACCCACTCCAGAACTCTTGCCTGGAGCATCTCATGGACAGAGAAGCCTGGTGGGTTATAGTCCATGTGATCACAAAGAACTGGACACGACTCAGTGACCCGCACACACACATACATGTGTTAGTGTTAGAATTTTCAGCGGGTACTGATTTAGAGTTTCTCCTGAGGCTTTATGGATGACCACATAAAGGTGTAAATACAGCGCTGGGAGCTCGAGCAGGAGCGCCAGCGCCAGACCTACCAGCACGACCTGGAGCGGCTGCGCGAGGCCCACCGCGCTGTGGAGTGGGAGGGCGAGCAGCTGGAGCTGCAGCTGCAGCTCAAGAAGCAGAACACCGTGTCCGGGGTGCTGCTGCCAGAGGTGGAGGCCCAGCCCCTCAGCCACACGCCCAGCTTCAACGGGGAAGGGCTGGATGGGTCCGCAACTCTAACCAGAGGGCCCGGGTCCAGGCCAAGCTCGTTGGTGTCCAGAGCGGGGTCTGAGTATTCCAAGCACCCCGAGGTGGCCCGTAGGGACAGTGACCCTGCGGAGACTCGGCAGCCCAAGAACGACGTGCCCTTCCAGCTGCTGAGGACCACCAACCAGACCCAGAGGCAGACGGCCATGCAGCAGCAGATCCCCACCAAGCTGGCCGCCTCCACCAAGGGCGGCAGGAGCCGGGGCTCCCAGCGCTGGGACAGCTCGGCTTCGTTTGACCTGAAGCAGCCAGCGCTGCTCAACAAGCTCATGGGCAAGGAGGAGAACACGTCTAGGAACCGCCGCTCGCTGTGTCCCGGCCTGCTCGGCACCACTCCACTGCCCCCAGCACCCAGCCTGCCAGCCCCGACCCCGGCCCCAGCTGATGTCCCTGCCGAGCATGTCTCCCTCAAGGCCTGGGCAGCGTCCTCTCCGTCCAGGACCCCAGCCTCCACACCACTGGACACAGAAGAAACCAGCAAGGAAGATGTCATCTTTTTCTAGGGGGCGTGGCTCGGGGTACAGACCCCTCCCCGGGCCGCCCCCTCCCGGCTCTCTGGGGACCCACCCCACTGGCTCCCTCCTCTTCCTAGGCAGGCCTCCGCGGACATCCACCAGGCAGGGACAGGCAGGGCGGGCCTGCCGTCTTTTGAGGCTCTCTGTAGGATTAGCTGCGGTGCCTGGGCGACTTTGTAAATCTATTTTTTAATATAGAAAGGAAAAGTTTCTAACGGAAAAAAAAAAAAAAAAGGTAGAAATACTTCCACTTTCCACAGTGTTCAGAAACTTTGAAATTCAAGTCCATGAGAAGACAGAGAAATTCAAGCCAAGGGTTGGTGTTCCCAGCTCAGGGATATAGAATCCCCAAAGCTTGTGCCCAGCAAGGGGTAAGCAAGTTCTTTCTTTTCTTATTCTAATTGTCCTTAAGTTTCAGGGACCCTCTGAAGTCTCAAATTTCAACAGATGACAGAAACGTCTTAGCAGATGAGTCAAGGTGGAAAAGAGATTGAGTATGTATTTGTCATCTGGAGAGGTGTAAAGGGAGTTTCCCAAACGGTGTGTGTGTGTGTGTGTGTGTGTGTGTGTGTGTTAGTCGCTCAGCCGTGTCCAACTCATTGGGACCACATGGACTGGAGCCCACCAGGCTCTTCTGTCCACGGAATTCTCAATACTGGAGTAGATTGCCATTTCCTTTACCAGGGGATCTTCCTGACCCAGGGATTGAACCCGGGTCTCCTGCATTGCAGGCATATTCTTTACCATCTGATCCACCAAGGGAGCTCTTCCCGCAGAATAGGTGGAATTAAACCTAACAGTGCAAATAGTTGGGCTGCATAAAGATTGTTCCTGAAGCTCACACTTAGATTTACCACCTGCTTTTATGAGAGAAGAAAAGATTTTGAGACCAGAAGTGAGAGGATCAAAAATCTGAAAGAACTAGAAGTCTGTTAGTTTTTATTTACGGTGTATCAGGGAGGGAGAAGGGGCAGGGTCCCAGTTCTGTGTTCTCAGCCGATGTCCTGCCAGGTTGGTCTGAGGTTTCAGGTGCAGGTATGCTCCGTCTCAGGTTTCATCAGCACTGCAAGTTTACAGGTTGATGGCACTCCTATCAAAGTCCTCTGAACCATTCTGTAACTGTGTTATACCTGGCCTAGCCAGAGGCGCAGGGAAATTCACATTTCCATGGGAACTGTGTCCAGGAGAGGACAGAACAGCCAGTGTGGGAGTAAAGGAGAAGGCCTATAGCCTGGATCCAGTGTCCCGGGTTCTTTCAATCTTTGTGACATTTGCCTGTATTTTATCATTTTGTGTTTGTAAAAACAGCCATAGAAAACCTGATCATTTCTTTGTAGGCAACACATCTAATTAAAAGGATAGTTAAATAGTATGTCTTTAAAGCACTGGATCCTTTAAAGCGACTCAGGCTAAAATACTTTCCTTGCTAAATAACCAGCTTTGCCTATGCTGATGTGCCTTGAGCTTAGCTTCTTTAGGGAGAAGAGTGAGATTCAATGGATTGTATGTTGTTGTGTGTGGTGTGGTGGTGGCAACTGTGGTGTCTGTGGTGTGGAGTATATGAGTATGTGTGTGTGGCTGGTGAATCTTATATTCCATAGCTTAATGGAAATAATACCATTTTATGGTTTTAGGCAAATTGTTCACTTACATTATTGCCATTTCCAAGTGTATGTAGCTGGGTCAAATGAAAGCTGTACTAAACTGCACTTTCAGTTAATTTACTCTGCCATTTAGCTCTTTCAGGTTGCTCAACTGTTGATGGACCAATATGCAGTCCAGACAAGACAGTTGGGGGTTCTAGAAGGGACTTGGCTTCTGGGGACCGGTGTTCTGGCCTGTGCTAAGTTGCTTCAGTCATGTCCAGTCTTTTACGACCCTATGGACCGTAGCCCACCATGCTCCTCTAGCCATGGGATTTCCCAGGGGAGAATGCCAGAGTAGGTTGCTGTGCCCTTCTCTAGGGGATCTTCCTGACCCAGGGACTGACCCACTCCTCTTACATCTCCTGCATTAACAGACAGGTTCTTTACCACTAGAGCTACCTAGGAACCCTGGTATTCTAGTCAAGATACATCCTATCTGTATAACTACTTCAGATGGTTGTTATGAAGGAAAAACAGAGGCATCTCAAGACAAGTACTCAGCCTGTTTCCTGTCATTTAGCAGATGTTCAACAAATGGAGCTTCTCCACGTACCTGGCATACAGATTTTAAAAAAGTCCTCTGAACCATTCTGTAACTTTTTCGTAGCCAGAGGCGCAGGGAAATTCACATTTCCATGGGAACTGTGTCCAGGAGAGGACAGAACAGCCAGTGTGGGAGTAAAGGAGAAGGCCTATAGCCTGGATCCAGTGTCCCGGGTTCTTTCAATCTTTGTGACATTTGCCTGTATTTTATCATTTTGTGTTTGTAAAAACAGCCATAGAAAACCTGATCATTTCTTTGTAGGCAACACATCTAATTAAAAGGATAGTTAAATAGTATGTCTTTAAAGCACTGGATCCTTTAAAGCGACTCAGGCTAAAATACTTTCCTTGCTAAATAACCAGCTTTGCCTATGCTGATGTGCCTTGAGCTTAGCTTCTTTAGGGAGAAGAGTGAGATTCAATGGATTGTATGTTGTTGTGTGTGGTGTGGTGGTGGCAACTGTGGTGTCTGTGGTGTGGAGTATATGAGTATGTGTGTGTGTGTGGCTGGTGAATCTTATATTCCATAGCTTAATGGAAATAATACCATTTTATGGTTTTAGGCAAATTGTTCACTTACATTATTGCCATTTCCAAGTGTATGTAGCTGGGTCAAATGAAAGCTGTACTAAACTGCACTTTCAGTTAATTTACTCTGCCATTTAGCTCTTTCAGGTTGCTCAACTGTTGATGGACCAATATGCAGTCCAGACAAGACAGTTGGGGGTTCTAGAAGGGACTTGGCTTCTGGGGACCGGTGTTCTGGCCTGTGCTAAGTTGCTTCAGTCATGTCCAGTCTTTTACGACCCTATGGACCGTAGCCCACCATGCTCCTCTAGCCATGGGATTTCCCAGGGGAGAATGCCAGAGTAGGTTGCTGTGCCCTTCTCTAGGGGATCTTCCTGACCCAGGGACTGACCCACTCCTCTTACATCTCCTGCATTAACAGACAGGTTCTTTACCACTAGAGCTACCTAGGAACCCTGGTATTCTAGTCAAGATACATCCTATCTGTATAACTACTTCAGATGGTTGTTATGAAGGAAAAACAGAGGCATCTCAAGACAAGTACTCAGCCTGTTTCCTGTCATTTAGCAGATGTTCAACAAATGGAGCTTCTCCACGTACCTGGCATACTGAGCAGACACAGTAGCTTAGCCCTTTCCTTTTGTCCTTACAACTTTATTTTTAAAGTATTTATGTATTTTTGGCTGTGCTAGGTCTGACACAAGCTTTCTCTGGTTGTGGTACGCCGGCTTCTCATTGCAGTGGCTTTTCTTGCTGTAGAGCATGAGCTCTAGAGCACAGGCTCAATAGTTGTGGCTCACAGGCTGAGTTACTTTGCAGCTTGTGGGGTTTTCCTGCACCAGAGATTGAACTGGTGTCTCTTGCATCACAAAGTGAAGCCCTTCTCACTTTAGAAACCATAATATAATCCTCTCTTTACTATCCTTCCAGAAAATTCACTTTATTTTCCATATAAAGCCAAGGCATAGTTACAAGGTAGCCCTATTAAATAGCACAGATTTCTGAAGTGAGGAAATATTCAATATTTTTTCATGTCCACTGAGGAGACTTTAAATTCTGGGCTCCAGCCTTATGATCCATTGAGTAATATTAATAACATGACTTCCAGCAAGATTGTAGGAACTCTTATGTCACTGTTTTTTTCACACAAACATAAAATTTATCCTTCAAAGTCCTAACTGAGGTTTTCTGTGCTGGTCCATGACTTATCTCTTGTTTCTATGCTGGGTCTATATCCATTTCTTGTGAACTCTGACTACCATATGGTTACATGTGAAATGATTTCTTCCATATTAATAACATCTCTCCCACCAGATAATTCAGCTCTAAGTGTGTACGATCTATATCATATGTTTTTCCTGTGGTATATTCAATGATGAAAATGTTTGTTGATTGGTGGATGACTGGTGATTTTATTATCTAGCACATAATTACCTAAAATGTGAACTACTGCATTTGTATTTCTGGTTTCTTCTTTCTCTAGCTCAAAGCCTTCCACCAGACAATGGACAGTACAGAAAAAAGGCAATCTAATCTCTAGGTCCACTCCTTAATAAAAGAGAGTTTGAGAAACCATTGCCTAGAATGAGATTTTTAAAAATTTCTCTGTGGTTTGGTTATCTGTGCATTCTTTACTACTCAGCCTGTTTCCTGTCATTTAGCAGATGTTCAACAAATGGAGCTTCTCCACGTACCTGGCATACTGAGCAGACACAGTAGCTTAGCCCTTTCCTTTTGTCCTTACAACTTTATTTTTAAAGTATTTATGTATTTTTGGCTGTGCTAGGTCTGACACAAGCTTTCTCTGGTTGTGGTACGCCGGCTTCTCATTGCAGTGGCTTTTCTTGCTGTAGAGCATGAGCTCTAGAGCACAGGCTCAATAGTTGTGGCTCACAGGCTGAGTTACTTTGCAGCTTGTGGGGTTTTCCTGCACCAGAGATTGAACTGGTGTCTCTTGCATCACAAAGTGAAGCCCTTCTCACTTTAGAAACCATAATATAATCCTCTCTTTACTATCCTTCCAGAAAATTCACTTTATTTTCCATATAAAGCCAAGGCATAGTTACAAGGTAGCCCTATTAAATAGCACAGATTTCTGAAGTGAGGAAATATTCAATATTTTTTCATGTCCACTGAGGAGACTTTAAATTCTGGGCTCCAGCCTTATGATCCATTGAGTAATATTAATAACATGACTTCCAGCAAGATTGTAGGAACTCTTATGTCACTGTTTTTTTCACACAAACATAAAATTTATCCTTCAAAGTCCTAACTGAGGTTTTCTGTGCTGGTCCATGACTTATCTCTTGTTTCTATGCTGGGTCTATATCCATTTCTTGTGAACTCTGACTACCATATGGTTACATGTGAAATGATTTCTTCCATATTAATAACATCTCTCCCACCAGATAATTCAGCTCTAAGTGTGTACGATCTATATCATATGTTTTTCCTGTGGTATATTCAATGATGAAAATGTTTGTTGATTGGTGGATGACTGGTGATTTTATTATCTAGCACATAATTACCTAAAATGTGAACTACTGCATTTGTATTTCTGGTTTCTTCTTTCTCTAGCTCAAAGCCTTCCACCAGACAATGGACAGTACAGAAAAAAGGCAATCTAATCTCTAGGTCCACTCCTTAATAAAAGAGAGTTTGAGAAACCATTGCCTAGAATGAGATTTTTAAAAATTTCTCTGTGGTTTGGTTATCTGTGCATTCTTTACTACTGGTGGCAAGGCCTCCTGGAAAGAGTCTCATGAAAACTTTGCAAAGAACCACTAGTTTTTCAGGGAGGTAAGGGTTAAGTATAATATATGGAATGAAATGCAAGTGCTGCAGCTGTTCAGCTGGGTATAATAATACACACCTGATGCTACTTATATTCTGATGTCCTAGTAGCAGCTGCTAAGAATTTTTAAACAAAGAAAGCACAGATATTTGCATAACTAACTCTGAGTGTAGGAATTTGTGTTATTATTGTTAATAATGAAAAGGAATCGAGGAGAAAAAAATTAGGACTATGTAGTTGGTGGAGCCAGTTAAGTATTCTCTTCCTCTCTCCCTCCTTTGGTCCACCACCTCCCTCTCTTTTCCCTCTGTACTGCTAAAGGTAATGGGTAGAAGGAAATAAGAGGAGGAATTGGCAAGAGCTGTGCATGTTGCAAGGGGGTTAGTTCTGTTCTTCTGGTGTCTGTCATGATGAAAACCAAGAAAATATTCCTAACAGCTCCCACGTCTTCATTTAAGCAACTACCAACATCACACTAGGGTCGTAGCACTAGGGTACCACGGGCCAGTCCACACACTATACATGGTGTTGTAATATAGATGCTGTTTATCAACAGCAGACGGCTTGGGCACTGTGGGCACATTTCCCATATGGCACAGCATGGTAGAAATGAAGACTGTGCCAATGCACTGGTGACCCTACATACACTTGCAAAAAGTCAAATACAGTAAAGTCGATTCCCAGGGTCTGAAACAGTTTAACACTAACAACAGGGCTTTCTCTTCTACTTTCTACATCCTACTTGTATCACTCTTTCAGAGTTCATTAAGATGGGGCTCTAAGACTAGGAGGCACATCACAGGGCCACTACTGTTCTGTGCATACTAAGGAGACCATATACCTGTCAGGGCGTGAATGGTCAAAGGGCTCTGATTTCTAAATAGAGACAGTAAGTCTTCTAAGAAACGTAACTTCATTTACTTCCAGTGGTGAAGATGGTTGCCACTTGCCTGTACCAACTTCTGCTGGAGTCCAGTGCTGGGCCTAGAGGGGTGGAGTGGGAATAGAAGAGAAGGACTACTTCTGGCTTTCTACTTTTCGATTATTTCCAAAACCAGTGCAGCCTCCCTGTTATTACGAGATCTAAGGCAAAAAATTGAAAGAGGCTGTCTTAAATTTTTATGTCCCGGAGTGTCAATTGCTTTTTGAGGGAAAGTAATACATTATCACTATGCACAATAAGAATGCAAAAGTGGAAATAATCTGTCAAAAGTTGCCTTGGCTTAATTTAGTTTTGGGGGAGATGAAATGGAAAGAATCAAGGCTTTTATGTCTATGCCTCATTCTTCCAGTCCCTCCAATGCCTCATCCCAAGCCCTGTCCCTCTAGAAAGCTGTTGTTTACAATGTACTTATGAGTACAGAAGGATCCAGATCTGTTTGAGAACCTCAGAAAAATGGTCTCAGAGAGTCATTCATCAGAACCTCAGGGATCTCTGCTAAGTAGAAGACTATAATATTCTTGGGACAAGCAGTAGGTGAACCCCTCTACTTGTAGGCTACACTAAAGCAAAAGCCTTCCTCAATTGCCTATCAAATGCTGTTCAGTTTGTAGACACATCATTTCCTCAAGTAAGGGAGGTGGAAGTCAATATGCCTTTTAAAATTTATGCAATTTATAACGGATGGATGACCATTTACTATGCAATGCAGGGTGACAGGCCTAAAAGGACTATTTCCAGAGGCCTCCCTCCAGACAAGGGTGGACTTGGGTAGTCTGTAAACTGGATGGAGCAGCATATTCTACCTGGAAATGTATTGAAGTCTACAGTGCTAAGCTAGGTGTTTTTCCTAGAATTTAGGAATAGACTGCTCAACTAATGACAAGTCTTGGCCACTTCTTGGGTAGATTGTTCATGTGGATCACTTTTTAAGACCAATGTATTTATTTTACTACAGTATAGAGGAAATTGCTATTCACACAGACTATGCCGCAAAAGTCTCACCAGATCCTAGTATATAGGTAGGTGTCTTGCAAATACATATTACAGATCACAGGAGGAACTGGGGGACTATTACCAATGCAGTCTTCCCTTAATATCTTCATAGGATTGATTTCAGGACTCCCCCACTTTCCACAGATACCAAAATCCACATAGTCAAGTCCCTTGTATATAAAATGACATAGTGTTTACATATTACCTATGCACGTGTGCTAAGCTGCTTCAGTTATATCTGACTCTTTGTGACGCTATGGACTGTAACCCACCGGCTCCTCTGTCCATGGGATACTCCAGGCAAAAATAATGAAGTGGGTTGCCATTCCCTCCTCCAGGCGATCCTCCTGACATGAATAAGAATGCAAAAGTGGAAATTCAAAGGCCTTGGTTATTTTTTGGGGAGATGAAATGGAAAGAATCAAGGCTTTTATGTCTATGCCTCATTCTTCCAGTCCCTCCAATGCCTCATCCCAAGCCCTGTCCCTCTAGAAAGCTGTTGTTTACAATGTACTTATGAGTACAGAAGGATCCAGATCTGTTTGAGAACCTCAGAAAAATGGTCTCAGAGAGTCATTCATCAGAACCTCAGGGATCTCTGCTAAGTAGAAGACTATAATATTCTTGGGACAAGCAGTAGGTGAACCCCTCTACTTGTAGGCTACACTAAAGCAAAAGCCTTCCTCAATTGCCTATCAAATGCTGTTCAGTTTGTAGACACATCATTTCCTCAAGTAAGGGAGGTGGAAGTCAATATGCCTTTTAAAATTTATGCAATTTATAACGGATGGATGACCATTTACTATGCAATGCAGGGTGACAGGCCTAAAAGGACTATTTCCAGAGGCCTCCCTCCAGACAAGGGTGGACTTGGGTAGTCTGTAAACTGGATGGAGCAGCATATTCTACCTGGAAATGTATTGAAGTCTACAGTGCTAAGCTAGGTGTTTTTCCTAGAATTTAGGAATAGACTGCTCAACTAATGACAAGTCTTGGCCACTTCTTGGGTAGATTGTTCATGTGGATCACTTTTTAAGACCAATGTATTTATTTTACTACAGTATAGAGGAAATTGCTATTCACACAGACTATGCCGCAAAAGTCTCACCAGATCCTAGTATATAGGTAGGTGTCTTGCAAATACATATTACAGATCACAGGAGGAACTGGGGGACTATTACCAATGCAGTCTTCCCTTAATATCTTCATAGGATTGATTTCAGGACTCCCCCACTTTCCACAGATACCAAAATCCACATAGTCAAGTCCCTTGTATATAAAATGACATAGTGTTTACATATTACCTATGCACGTGTGCTAAGCTGCTTCAGTTATATCTGACTCTTTGTGACGCTATGGACTGTAACCCACCGGGCTCCTCTGTCCATGGGATACTCCAGGCAAAAATAATGAAGTGGGTTGCCATTCCCTCCTCCAGGCGATCCTCCTGACCCAGGGATTGAACCCGTGTCTCTTATGTCTCTTGTATTGGCAGGTGGTTTCTTTACTACTAGCGACAAAACCTGCACACATCCTCCTATAAACTTCAAATCAGCTCTGAATTACTTACAATTCCTAATATTAATACAATGCAAATGATACGTAAATAGTTGTAAAGATTATGTTTACGTAAATATTTACATAAAATCTACCTAAATAGTTGTTGGCATTGTGGCAAATTCAAGTTTTGCCTTTTGGACTTTCCTGGAATTTTATTTTTGGAGTATTTTTTATCTGTGGTTGATTGAATTGGTGGATGTGGAACCCACAGTTCTGGGAGTCTGGCTGCATGTAATAATAGAGCACATGTATCAATCAGCATAGGGGAAGTGCTATTGCGAACACTCCCAGATTTCAGTGGTTCGGCACAGTAGTAGCTCTACCTGTTCAAATCACAGTTTAATGCAGGTTGGTGGCGTGAATGCAGGTCTTCCGCACGAGGTTCTCACATATTTTAGGGCCTTGAGGGGTTCTATTGAACTCTTTGAAATCAGTTAACATGGAAACAAGAACATGGAAAAAGTGCAGCCATTATAAACAGCCTTGACACAGAGGTGACATATTGCTTCTTCTCAGGTGCTACTGAGAAACACTCACATGAATGACTAATTGCAGTGGATCTGGGACATGTGACCAACCATTCACCAAAGAAAAGAACACAGATAAGGGTGAACAGTGGCTTCTATCACAGTGCATCTCTGTGCTCTGGCAATAGCAATAACTTTGTAAACAGAGGATATGCCTTTTTTTTTTTTTTCCTCCTTGTTATGGGATCTGGCTAGGGCATACTGCCAGTCTTATTCAACGTAATAACTTGCAAAACAATTGCAGACACAATAGGGTGACCATAAAATTTTCCTTTTGTATTACCTTCTCACAATAAACATTCCCCCACTAAGTATCACAGCTGGAGATCAATATTCCAGGGTGACAGTGGTGGATTCAAACCAGTCACATCTTGTCAAGTGAGCATACACCACAGGCCCTCGATCTGAGCCTGGTAGCTGGTTAAGATGGTTGTAAATTTCAAGACAGTGCCATTCCCAATTGCAGTGGCACCTCATGTTTGCTTTCTAGCTCCTTGGTGAGAGTGTCTCCTCCCACTGGCAAGACATTTACGTTGTTTTAGTGGCTCCTAAGATGGGTGTGAGGAGAACAGAAAGGCTCCTTTGAATTGTAATCAGTCTGTCTCTAGACATAATGCTAGCAAAGATGCTTAAACAGCACTCTGTAAAGATGTTAAGAAAATATTTGTAGTGCTTCACACACACCTATAGACAAAAAACAGTTCTTGTTGCTGTAGAAGCAGCAACACTGTACAGCCTTAATTAAAGCATCATCTGACCTGTTTTTTTTTTTTTTTTTTTTTTTTTTTTTATGCTACAGTTGCAGAATCCTGCTGAAGAAAAGGATTAATTACAGATGAGCTGTGTGTCATGATAATTAACTATTGCGGCTTCTCTTATTTGCCACATTCTGGTACTTTTTCCGCTTTAATACATTCAAGGAATGAGAATTTTTATCACATCCCCTGCCTGCAGTCCCTGATGGATTTGTCACACATAAATTTGCACAGCATACACAAAATATTGGGCCATCAGCATTTTTTTTTAATCCCTGTGCACATTGGAACATACAGCAAAGTCAAGCTTCTAGCAGGGCAGAAAGGTCCAGGTATAGAAATATTAAAGTGATCTTGCGATGTGGGGAAAGCAGATTGAGAAAGGAGTGAAACTGACAGAAGCTAACTTTGGAAATATCTGAGCACATGTTGACAGGAGGCAAATAAACTGAATCCAAATGATCCTGATGAGAAAACAAGATCATCTGGTTCTGATCTGATTAAGACTTGGGATTTTCCACTCAATGCAATAAAAGTTCATTTACTGCTAAGGTCACATCAGTTTGTACAGTTTTCCATAGGATGTAGAACTTCTAATAGCATCCATGGGAAGTGGAGCCTTAATCCTAGAGAATGCGTAATTTCTTTCACTTGAAAGGATTCTGTTAGCATTACCATTTGATTTCCTAAGCGTCATGGCTGAAAGTGCACCTGGCACCAGCTTGTAGTTCCTTTCTGTTTTTTTTTTTTTTTTTTGGTTTGTGCTCAGCTCAGTAGAGAGTGGTGGGTAGCTGACCAGGATAACCAGCGGTGATCTTCCAGGTTGGAACTTCTTATTTTGGTGCTGCAGACAGCTCAGGTTATGATCTCAGTGGCCCTTCAATCATCTCATATCCACAATTTTCAAAAATAACCCCTTCACCTCCTTTAGGCCTGTTGATAGTTGCATAGGTGTGTAATTCTATCTGTTGAATTTCTGTCTAATCATGATGCCTAGGGTTGCTTCACTTTTCCTAATCAAACTCTGATTTTTAGATGTAATTTCCAAAAGTAGTCATAATTCTGCATCTGACCAATTTCTTAATAATTATGTGTGAAGTAATTTTTCTGTAAATAGTGAAAATTGCAATTTATTTTAGATGCATTCTTTTGAAATGTAAATTCTGTAAGTACATACATTATTTCACCTCTCTACTTTCAAAATAATTTACACATAGGCTATATTGTTATCTTGTATAAATGCCAGACATACTAATCTAAGGGCACAGAGTGACCCTCTCTTTTAGATTCATCACATATTACTTTTTAGAACAAGGCTAATTACAAATAGATAATTGACAAATAAAGTATCTTTTTTTTTTAAAGTTTTTGAACTTTATTTTATTTTATTTTATTATTATTCTTTATTTTAAAGATTTTAAAGAGTTTTGTTGTTCACAGGCATGTATGTTCCCAGATCATTCATATGCATATCCCTGGACCCTCCCCCCACCCAGTTCCCCCCCTCCCACCCCTCCAGACCATCGCCCCGAGTGATTGTAGGTACTCCTATTCCCTTAGTGCATTGACCATAGCTATCTTTTCCACACGTGCCAGTATAGGTTTCGATGTTACTTCCTCTATGCCTCCCTCTCACTATTCGGTCTCCACAATGTCCTTATGTCTATTCTCTGTTTTTCATGAGTTCACTGCGTGTGTTATCATGACCAAAGTATCTTTTGGTTTTCTAGAAAATATGCTTGTCATATTTTCTAATGATTGATTTAATTCTACCACATTACAAGACAAACCTAACTGAAGAGTTTTATGACCATTTTCTAGTCATTTAGGATTGTGTTCTTCATGTATAAAATCCTGAGAGTTCACTCAGTGCCTTATCAAGGTTAAAGAATGTCTCAATTCTCATATTTGATTGCATTAATACATATTTTAAAATAAGCCACCAAATATGAACAGTTGTCATTTGTGTTAAATAATTAAAACCCATAAAAGTTAAGAACTAAATGGATGATGTGAAAAGTCAGGTTTCCGGCTAATTTTCTGCTGCATAAATAGCAGATGCTCTCCTCTCCTAGACTAACACAAATACATGCCTTCTTGTACCAGTATATGCCACAGTTAAGCACAACTGATGGACTTTGGTGGTAGGTCAGAAATAGAAGTAGTGAGCGTTTATTTATTCTTTGCAAAATTTAATTGTAGGCGTACTTCTTCAGTTTAAATTTAGTTTAGATAAACGAGTGGCAATACATAGACTGATGTGGGATCATGCAGGAGCATGGAATTCTCTCAAAGTGAAACAGATGAATGTGAGTATATGACTTTAACATTTTTTTCAATATGCTAAATAAAAATACAAGATACTAAATAGTTTTGAGAGAGACATTAAGAATGATGATGTAAACCCTAAAAGTTATTTTAACCTTTTATCAGGGCAAGAGTCCTTTGTACTATGTATACAGAATTTTGAATAGAATTTTTCTTATATTTGTGTAAGATGCTTTAGTTTTTATATAGCAATTTTGATCATGGTAGCAATCCATTTAAGTAGATCATTCTATGCATATCCCTGGACCCTCCCCACCCAGTTCCCCCACCCTCCAGACAATCGCCCCGAGTGATTGTAGGTACTCCTATTCCCTTAGTGCATTGACCATAGCTATCTTTTCCACACGTGCCAGTATAGGTTTCGATGTTACTTCCTCTATGCCTCCCTCTCACTATTCGGTCTCCACAATGTCCTTATGTCTATTCTCTGTTTTTCATGAGTTCACTGCGTGTGTTATCATGACCAAAGTATCTTTTGGTTTTCTAGAAAATATGCTTGTCATATTTTCTAATGATTGATTTAATTCTACCACATTACAAGACAAACCTAACTGAAGAGTTTTATGACCATTTTCTAGTCATTTAGGATTGTGTTCTTCATGTATAAAATCCTGAGAGTTCACTCAGTGCCTTATCAAGGTTAAAGAATGTCTCAATTCTCATATTTGATTGCATTAATACATATTTTAAAATAAGCCACCAAATATGAACAGTTGTCATTTGTGTTAAATAATTAAAACCCATAAAAGTTAAGAACTAAATGGATGATGTGAAAAGTCAGGTTTCCGGCTAATTTTCTGCTGCATAAATAGCAGATGCTCTCCTCTCCTAGACTAACACAAATACATGCCTTCTTGTACCAGTATATGCCACAGTTAAGCACAACTGATGGACTTTGGTGGTAGGTCAGAAATAGAAGTAGTGAGCGTTTATTTATTCTTTGCAAAATTTAATTGTAGGCGTACTTCTTCAGTTTAAATTTAGTTTAGATAAACGAGTGGCAATACATAGACTGATGTGGGATCATGCAGGAGCATGGAATTCTCTCCAAAGTGAAACAGATGAATGTGAGTATATGACTTTAACATTTTTTTCAATATGCTAAATAAAAATACAAGATACTAAATAGTTTTGAGAGAGACATTAAGAATGATGATGTAAACCCTAAAAAGTTATTTTAACCTTTTTATCAGGGCAAGAGTCCTTTGTACTATGTATACAGAATTTTTGAATAGAATTTTTCTTATATTTGTGTAAGATGCTTTAGTTTTTTATATAGCAATTTTGATCATGGTAGCAATCCATTTAAGTAGATATAAGTAGTAGTAGTAGATATCCTTATTTTATGAAAAAAGATATTATTATCCTCATTTTACAGGTGAGAAAACTGGGCTTTAAGTAGACTAAGTTATTTATCTGGACTATGCCAGATAGGTAAGAATTGGGGCAGATTTATTAACCTCTAGCTGAGCATTCTGCCCACTATACCATGCTCCTGTTTTCTCATCTGTAGAAGGGAGTGGAGCCTTATTGTTTTCAACTTCACCCCCATTACTTCACTGGTTCTCCAGTGAGGTTTGGCAGGCTGGGGATTAGACAAGGAATTTCTCGTGCAGGCCAATAGGTCCTTAAGGCTAATGCCTGATCAAAGCAATAAACAAAGTAAAGAATACAGATGACAATAGGTCTATAATGCTAGGACAAATGACAAAGCCAAAAAACCCAAAACAAACCAACAATCAATATGGTATAGTGGCCATAAAAATGAACTTCTCCAATCTCTGAGTGTAAGGCATCATAATTGACGGCCTCAGCTGCTATATTCTAAAATTTTTCACCCCATTCCCCTTGAAGCCACCTTTTGGACAGGCTACTTCCAGGCAATAAAACAATAGTGCAGGATTGCTAAAACAAGTTTGTTTCTGATAGGCCTGTTCCTGGAGCATACAGGATTCCTCTGACCAGCCATTCTAGTTAGAGGATTCCCCATTGGCTCATTGCAGGGCAGTGGCAGTGGAAGTGGTGAGAAGTGGCTGAATTCTGGATGTATTTTAAAGGCAGGGCTGATAGGACTCAGTGACAGTATGGACATTAGAGTATGAGAAGAAGACAGAGGTCAAGGATGCCTCCAAAGGTTTTGACCTGAACAACTTGAAAGCTGGATTGTCATCAACAGAGATAGAGAATGCTTCGTGCAGAGCACATTTCCAGGAGTGGAGGAGAGAAGGCAATCAGGTGTTCAGTAACACTGTAGCATTGAATTTGATGTGTCTGTTAGACATCTAAGCATAACATAGGCAACATGAATATAATAAATGAACTGGAACTCAGGAAAGAGGTCCAGATTGGAGTTATATGTTTCATTGTTATCAGCACATAATTGGAATTGTATGCAAGTAACTGAGAAAGTGAGTGGGTATAGAGAAGAGAACTGATCTAAGGATTGAATGGAATGTGGTCAGAGAGAACTGGCAAATAAGCCGAGAAGGAGAAAACTGGGCTTTAAGTAGACTAAGTTATTTATCTGGACTATGCCAGATAGGTAAGAATTGGGGCAGATTTATTAACCTCTAGCTGAGCATTCTGCCCACTATACCATGCTCCTGTTTTCTCATCTGTAGAAGGAGTGGAGCCTTATTGTTTTCAACTTCACCCCCATTACTTCACTGGTTCTCCAGTGAGGTTTGGCAGGCTGGGGATTAGACAAGGAATTTCTCGTGCAGGCCAATAGGTCCTTAAGGCTAATGCCTGATCAAAGCAATAAACAAAGTAAAGAATACAGATGACAATAGGTCTATAATGCTAGGACAAATGACAAAGCCAAAAAACCCAAAACAAACCAACAATCAATATGGTATAGTGGCCATAAAAATGAACTTCTCCAATCTCTGAGTGTAAGGCATCATAATTGACGGCCTCAGCTGCTATATTCTAAAATTTTTCACCCCATTCCCCTTGAAGCCACCTTTTGGACAGGCTACTTCCAGGCAATAAAACAATAGTGCAGGATTGCTAAAACAAGTTTGTTTCTGATAGGCCTGTTCCTGGAGCATACAGGATTCCTCTGACCAGCCATTCTAGTTAGAGGATTCCCCATTGGCTCATTGCAGGGCAGTGGCAGTGGAAGTGGTGAGAAGTGGCTGAATTCTGGATGTATTTTAAAGGCAGGGCTGATAGGACTCAGTGACAGTATGGACATTAGAGTATGAGAAGAAGACAGAGGTCAAGGATGCCTCCAAAGGTTTTGACCTGAACAACTTGAAAGCTGGATTGTCATCAACAGAGATAGAGAATGCTTCGTGCAGAGCACATTTCCAGGAGTGGAGGAGAGAAGGCAATCAGGTGTTCAGTAACACTGTAGCATTGAATTTGATGTGTCTGTTAGACATCTAAGCATAACATAGGCAACATGAATATAATAAATGAACTGGAACTCAGGAAAGAGGTCCAGATTGGAGTTATATGTTTCATTGTTATCAGCACATAATTGGAATTGTATGCAAGTAACTGAGAAAGTGAGTGGGTATAGAGAAGAGAACTGATCTAAGGATTGAATGGAATGTGGTCAGAGAGAACTGGCAAATAAGCCCGAGAAGGAGAAAGCAGTAACGTTGGGGGAAAACTAAGAGAGTATGGTACCGTAACTGTCTCTGAGACGTTCCTAAGATGTTGAGAAGATTAGAATTGGAGACTTGGGTATGAATTATAAGAATAGGACAGGCTAGTGTTCTTCAATACAAGGGTTCTCTGATTGGCTATGATGTTGAGAGCGAGACCAACATTATGAAGCTTTCAACTGTTTGTTATGGGCCATAAATCAGTAAAGATGCTTTTGGTTTACTCAAATCAGCTTCAAGAATGGAGGAAATCTTTTGGTTTGTGTATCTAAAATGTTCATTGATAAGGTGAGCTGTGGGTGAGATTTGATCCAATTGCGGAGTAATGTCACTTGGGATGTGAGTTTTTTCTGTTTCTGCGCTTGATGTTCCATGGCATAGGTTTCTTTCTAAAGTTGGTTTCCCTCAAAGTTTCAAAATTCCTGTTAACAGCATCAAAGCTGATGTTAAATGCTTTGTGATTCATATTTAGTAGTGAGACAGAGAATTCTTTTCTGGCAGTTATCTTGAGAGTGAAAGAGAGAGGGAGAAAGCTCCTGAGAGGTTTCCAAGAAATATCTCATCACTTTTGTCCAAATTAATTTATAGCCATCCTTGTGGCCAAGATGGTAGATAGTACAGACTGGCTGGACCCATTCAGTACCTTTCCCACAGTGACATTGGAGCTGGAGATAGGTCAGTTCTGCCAAAATCATGATGACGAAGTGGAAACTTTGGAAACTGGCTGTGGCCTATAAGATAGCTAGACTTGTTAAATGTATCATGTGACTGAAGGTGAAGGGTTTGGAGTGGTCTCGTTGGGACCACAACAAACTAGGTAATGCTAAGCATAACAATAGGCAACATGAATATAATAAATGAACTGGAACTCAGGAAAGAGGTCCAGATTGGAGTTATATGTTTCATTGTTATCAGCACATAATTGGAATTGTATGCAAGTAACTGAGAAAGTGAGTGGGTATAGAGAAGAGAACTGATCTAAGGATTGAATGGAATGTGGTCAGAGAGAACTGGCAAATAAGCCCGAGAAGGAGAAAGCAGTAACGTTGGGGGAAAACTAAGAGAGTATGGTACCGTAACTGTCTCTGAGACGTTCCTAAGATGTTGAGAAGATTAGAATTGGAGACTTGGGTATGAATTATAAGAATAGGACAGGCTAGTGTTCTTCAATACAAGGGTTCTCTGATTGGCTATGATGTTGAGAGCGAGACCAACATTATGAAGCTTTCAACTGTTTGTTATGGGCCATAAATCAGTAAAGATGCTTTTGGTTTACTCAAATCAGCTTCAAGAATGGAGGAAATCTTTTGGTTTGTGTATCTAAAATGTTCATTGATAAGGTGAGCTGTGGGTGAGATTTGATCCAATTGCGGAGTAATGTCACTTGGGATGTGAGTTTTTTCTGTTTCTGCGCTTGATGTTCCATGGCATAGGTTTCTTTCTAAAGTTGGTTTCCCTCAAAGTTTCAAAATTCCTGTTAACAGCATCAAAGCTGATGTTAAATGCTTTGTGATTCATATTTAGTAGTGAGACAGAGAATTCTTTTCTGGCAGTTATCTTGAGAGTGAAAGAGAGAGGGAGAAAGCTCCTGAGAGGTTTCCAAGAAATATCTCATCACTTTTGTCCAAATTAATTTATAGCCATCCTTGTGGCCAAGATGGTAGATAGTACAGACTGGCTGGACCCATTCAGTACCTTTCCCACAGTGACATTGGAGCTGGAGATAGGTCAGTTCTGCCAAAATCATGATGACGAAGTGGAAACTTTGGAAACTGGCTGTGGCCTATAAGATAGCTAGACTTGTTAAATGTATCATGTGACTGAAGGTGAAGGGTTTGGAGTGGTCTCGTTGGGACCACAACAAACTAGGTAATGCTAAGACTCATTAGTGTAATTGGAAAAAAGTAAGTTAAATATTCTCAGAGAAAGTGACTATTTCTTCTTCAGTGAAAAATATATTATTTTGTTTAGCAGGGGTTAATTCTCAAACCTAGATTATGTCTCAAAATTATCAGACCCCCAGGAGCAACAAAGGAAAGATCAAACTGCCCAATTTGCGAATGCCCCAACACCTGGCCTCAACTAATCAGGCCGACAGTGCCCCAACCTGTCCATCTTTGGCCAGGGGCTCTGCTGACCACACCACCTTACCTATAAAGGGGGCCCTCCCAGCCTTTGTGTGCGCTTTCCCTCACTCCCTCTCTCTTCTCCTGCCCCTGAGGGATGCCTGAGAGCGCCCGTTCAATAAAGCCTGCTCTGCCTCACCAATTCCGATCCTCCTCTTTCATTTTGAAACACCCAACAGGGACCAACCTTACATCAGTAGAATAGGTAGGTGGTTGTAAAGTCCTAGTAGGGGACGGTAGGCAGAAGGGAGACACCTGAGAAGGGTTGGGAGGCTAACTAGTTGATGATAACTCAGTAGAGCTGCTCCTTGTTCAGTAAAGCAGGCTTGACTGGGTAGAAACAGCTGATGAAGGAGGAGCTGGCAAAGAAGCAACCAATGATGTATGTCCTGCATCTGCGTCTACTTGAGGGGGGCGGTCTTCTGCCATCCTGTATGTATTGCTGCCCACTCAATTGAGGGAGAGCAGAGCAGAGCTTTTCTGCCTGCCTGCTTGTGCCTCTTACAAGTACCCTATCCTCATAAATCCTCTTCTTGCCTATCATTCTGCCTCTTGCTGAATTCCTTCTGCACGGAGGCACGAAGAACCTGAGACTCAGTGGGCCCAGACGTTGGGTGAGTGCTGGATTAAGTCCCGGCCACGTGGGTTTGAGTCCTAGACAGGATTTTGGCTGGGATTGCGTCCTGACTATGTGGATTCAAGTCAAAGCAGGGTCGCCTTAGTCACATGGGTTCAAGTCCCAAACCAGTTTTGGCTAAGTTCAAGCCCCAGTCATGTGGGTTCAAGTCCCAAACAGGGTTTTGGCTGGAATTCAAGCTCCAACCATGTGGATTCAGGTCCCAAGCAGGATTTGATCAGGTCTGGGCCCTGGGCTTAAGTCTCAAATCGAGGTAAAACCCTTTCAGTTTGGAAGTTCGAGTTCCATCAGGGTGAATGATGATAAAATGTCAGTGTCTCCTGGTGGCATATAACTTTCTTGAAGTAATAAATATTTATATCATTAGATTCTCCTTGGAATACGTGTCTCTCCCCACTCAACCACATTCTTTTTAAGCTATAGGTGACATGGCTTGAATTTGCAACTTTCTAAATAAGCTGCACTTTAGAACCAAAAAACTCATTAAACATGAGTAGCAATAACCCTCCAAATGTGGCTTTCCAGTTAGATACAACTCAAAATTCCTCACAGCTGTTCTCCTATAGAATTCTTACTATGTGCCACACCCTGTCCTAAGGGTTTACATGTATTGTCTCCCTTAATCTTCAACACAACCCTTAGAGGTAGATATCACGATTGTCTCTATTTTGTAAATGAAGATACTGAGGCACAAAAGCCCAAGTCACTTTACTGCACAGAGTGAACTAGTCAGGGGTAGGGTTGATTCTGGGACTGTCATTGTGGTTTAGTGTCAAGCAGTAGGGAGCCTGGATTGAGGAACGCCTTTCGTGACGTCAAATATGGAGGCCACCTGTTCATGAAGTGACACAGTGTCTTGATTATTTCAGGACAACAGGGAACTATCTTAAGATCATTTGGATCATCAGCACTTTTGATAGTGGCCCCATTAAAACATGGATGGGAGGAAACAGGATAGCATGCCTAATAATGTTTTTCCTAGCCTGACGTACTATGATTTGACATTTAGTGTAACCAAATTTGGCATTGCAAAGAGCCTTCTAATGACATTTAGATATATTTCAGATGGAGTCATTTTATATTTTGCAGGGAAGGAGGGAAGGAAATTTGGAGGTTGGGATCAGATTCATACCAAAAGGAATGGATTGGTAATTAGAGCAAAGCTGGACAGGTTTGAGAAGAAGCATGCTTCCTGAGGCAGGCCAAGCTTTGCTAATGCAAATTGATTCCTGGAGGGCTTCCAGGTCTCTCTGAGCAGATTATCTCTGCTGTTGGAATGGCTTTAGATAATGAATGGCAACTATTAGACATAGAGGGAAAGTTACATGCCTTTTGGACAGTCTTGCAGCATGTGCTTGTAGCGTATTTAAATAATAGGCCAAAGAAAAATAAAACTCTTGTTGAAGAATGCCATGTGTAACAGCCATGGCTTTGTGATTTTATTGGGTAACACTACTTTATTCCATATATTAAGGTGGGTTGTACTTTGGGTTTCTTATCAAGGAATTGATTAATTGATCTATTAGTTGGCTGATTTATTCGTATATCTAACACATTTACTAAATAAGGGGAAGGGATGAGTGAATATGGTATCCACTAAAAAAGATGAACAACTTGAGAGCTGTGAGTTGAGTTTTATGTGGGGCACAATTAGGACTGCAGCCCAGAAAACAGCACCTCAGATAGACCTGAGAGATGGCTCCAAAGAGGCAGCAGGAGGAAGATCAAGGTTTTGAGGAAGAGGGAGCTTAATACTAATAACAGAAAGTTTTTGATTTGTCATGAGGATCTGATGTCACCATGAACAGGAATAGTGCTTTTCTAAACGTGAGGAGATGCTAACAATTGAGATAATAAATCTGTTCCTGAAAACATCCCCCTATCTAAAGACCTGCTCCACCAGATTCCCTGGAGCACAGAGTGGCTCACTCCACCCTGAGCTGCCTCAGTGGGTGTGGAAGGTCAGCAGCTGTCAGCACAGGGTCAGTCTCCGCAGAGGCAGGTGGCAAATGCCCTTGTTCAGTCACTAGCAATGTAATCAGTAAATGCCAGTTTGTAGTTGACAGTGGTTTGAGTAGTTTGCATGCTTAGTCGCTCGGTCGTGTCCGACTCTGCGACCAGGGACTGCAGTCCGCCAGGCACCTCTGTCTATGGGGATTCTCGAGGGAAGAATGCTGGAGTGGGTTGCCATGCTCTTCTCCAGGGATCTTCCCCACCCAAGGATCAAAGCCAGGTCTCCTGCACTGCAAGCGGATTCTTTACCATCTGAGCCACCAGGAGTTTAACTCCAAAAATGTCTAGTAGGTCATGAGTGAGAAACCGTAAATGCCAATATCAGACATTATGCTGAACAACTGAGCAAAAGCCTTTTGCGTATAGCCTTAGAGGAATGATTATCCCTACAAAACAAGACTGACTTTGCTTTTGCTAACCAGATGTCATACTTCCCTTTTTTCATCCAACAGCATAATCCCTTTCCACGAGTTTTAAATAATAGGCCAAAGAAAATAAAACTCTTGTTGAAGAATGCCATGTGTAACAGCCATGGCTTTGTGATTTTATTGGGTAACACTACTTTATTCCATATATTAAGGTGGGTTGTACTTTGGGTTTCTTATCAAGGAATTGATTAATTGATCTATTAGTTGGCTGATTTATTCGTATATCTAACACATTTACTAAATAAGGGGAAGGGATGAGTGAATATGGTATCCACTAAAAAAGATGAACAACTTGAGAGCTGTGAGTTGAGTTTTATGTGGGGCACAATTAGGACTGCAGCCCAGAAAACAGCACCTCAGATAGACCTGAGAGATGGCTCCAAAGAGGCAGCAGGAGGAAGATCAAGGTTTTGAGGAAGAGGGAGCTTAATACTAATAACAGAAAGTTTTTGATTTGTCATGAGGATCTGATGTCACCATGAACAGGAATAGTGCTTTTCTAAACGTGAGGAGATGCTAACAATTGAGATAATAAATCTGTTCCTGAAAACATCCCCCTATCTAAAGACCTGCTCCACCAGATTCCCTGGAGCACAGAGTGGCTCACTCCACCCTGAGCTGCCTCAGTGGGTGTGGAAGGTCAGCAGCTGTCAGCACAGGGTCAGTCTCCGCAGAGGCAGGTGGCAAATGCCCTTGTTCAGTCACTAGCAATGTAATCAGTAAATGCCAGTTTGTAGTTGACAGTGGTTTGAGTAGTTTGCATGCTTAGTCGCTCGGTCGTGTCCGACTCTGCGACCAGGGACTGCAGTCCGCCAGGCACCTCTGTCTATGGGGATTCTCGAGGGAAGAATGCTGGAGTGGGTTGCCATGCTCTTCTCCAGGGATCTTCCCCACCCAAGGATCAAAGCCAGGTCTCCTGCACTGCAAGCGGATTCTTTACCATCTGAGCCACCAGGAGTTTAACTCCAAAAATGTCTAGTAGGTCATGAGTGAGAAACCGTAAATGCCAATATCAGACATTATGCTGAACAACTGAGCAAAAGCCTTTTGCGTATAGCCTTAGAGGAATGATTATCCCTACAAAACAAGACTGACTTTGCTTTTGCTAACCAGATGTCATACTTCCCTTTTTTCATCCAACACATAATCTTTGTTTTCATGTTCTAGCCCAGTCATAAACATTGATGGCCTTTTCCACGAAGTTTTCTCCATTTGCCCTGCTGGTCCCAGAACAGCCCCTGCAAAGACAACTTGCTAACATCTTATTGAGTTATACTGAGGCACTCTTAGTGCCCACTGCTTAATAGCCACCTGGTGCCCTAATGGCACACAAAATACTTCCCAAAGTTTGTATAATCTAATTTTTGCCACAGCCCTGAGCCCATTCATATTTCCATGTAAAAGATGAAGTACTCAGACCTTAGAGGATTAAGTTAGGTTACTGGCAAGTGGAAGTGTGGTAGTTTGAAATTCAGGTCTCTGTGGACCCACAGACTTTGTCCTTCATGCTATGCTGGAGTTTTATCACACAAACTAACTACTTTATCTGTCTCCATTTAAGATAATGGCCATTTTATTTACTCTGGCTGACTTTACACAATTATTTTCCAGTTTAGTGACTCATTGATAAGTCTCTCCTTTAGTTTTTTCTTTATAGACATCGAAATTGTGGGGATTGGCCTCCAAGCACCCTCACTGTATTCAAGGGGAAGCATGTTGTTTCTTTTCTTTTTCCATCTCCTTTTGTGCTTTTGCTTCTAGTCTGTCCTGCCTTACTTTCATTCTCCTCACTTAGCTATCATCTATTCTCCTTACTTCTATTGGACCACAAAGAAATGTGTTAAGAAGAAATGAGAAATAACGTTTTGAAGTGTAGTTGTTTTTTGTTTTTGTTTTTGTTTTTTTTAAGATTTATATATTTATTTATTTTGGGCAGGGGTCGGGTTAGGGAGGGAGGGGTGCGGGCGGGCCACTTCTATTGGTCTTTCATTTCTCTCTTTTTCATCCGTCTTTGTTCCTTGGCTCCCGTGGGCCTCCCATCGCGGTGGCGTCTGTCGCGGCAGAGCACCGGCTCTGGGCGCATGCGCTCCAGAGCTCCGGCTCGGTAATTGGACACATCAGTCCAGCCGCTCCGCGGCACGTGGGAGCTTCCCAGGCCAGGGATCGAACCGGCGCCCCCTGCACTGCAAGGCGGTGTCCTTACCCACTGGACCACCAGGGGAAGCCCTGAAATGTAGTTTTATATAGGAGTGGGTAAAACATTGGTGGGAAAAATGTATCGAGGTTTATTGTTAAGCTACCTGTAGGAAATGTAGGTGTGTGTGTTGCCTTTCTATTAAACTGCATGTTTCCTAAGCCCGTGGACATGTTTTAGAATCAGGCAGGGTTTTGTTATAGCTTCCAGATTTAAATACTGAATAGAAATTCAAGAGCCAAGTGGATACTTAAATAAATCACTAGGTGCAAGAAATAGTTTCCATCCATTTGGTCTTTGCGCTTGATGTTGAAGATATGTCCTTCAGAATATTGTATAATTTACAGGCCCAAATAATATTCTAAAAATAGGGAACTTGGTGGTATGTGTCATTTAAATGCACAGGCTAAAGTGGATATGAGTAAAATCACTCAACAGCTGGTACAAGTGTGCTGCTATAAAAGAACACTGTTAAAGATGTCATTAGAATGCAGGGCTCATCCCAACATATGTCACCACATCTCATGTCCTCTTCTTTCCTCATGCTGGATGAGTATAAATAACCCAATTTTATTCTTTATGTAAGTAAACTCTGGATTTAAGTCTGGCTCTCAGACCACAGAAGAACCTGCTAGACTCCAGTTCTCCTTTTCGTTGTGAAATAATGATATTTCTAGGCTATGGCGTTTCAGTAATATTCTAGGAATTCTTATTGCTTAATTGCAACATGCCAAATAGATGAGAAAGCTCTGGGAGAGGTGTTTTCTCTACACATCTTTTTAAAGCTGATGCACTCGTATCATCTGTGTTTAAACTTTGGACATTAGCTTATCTCTCTTCTAAATCTCCCATCCTTCCCTTCCTGCTTGGCCCCACTCTTTTTGCCTTGTCTTTTTCCTTCAGCTCACCTTCCGTAAGTCTTCTAGGTGACGTCAGTCATAACCAAATAAAATCTGCCACTTTTCTGCTTAAGAATAATGCAGTTGCTCCCCAGAGACTGTCATATAAAAATTAAAAATTTTTAATATAACCTGTGAAATAATTTGTGATCTAACCCTACCTCCACATAACTTTCTAGTCTTACCTCCTGAAAAGTTACCACCTTCTCACCACATCAAGCACTCCCTTTTTTTAGCCAAACGAGACCACTGGACATTTTGTGAATATGCTGCATTTCCTTACTACACTTATTTTTGATGCTTGTTATTTTTATGGAACTGCGTTTTCTCCATTGTCACCTTGGTGAGATGCTAATCATTTATACCTGGTCTTTGCACCTACTTCTCTCTGAAGGCTGCTTTGTTAGCCCCTGGAGAACAGGTAGCAACTTGCTTCACCTCCACTGTTGCGTTTACCTCTTATGATGTTGATTGAGAGTTTCGTCATTCAAGAGACTCCTTGAAAACAGGATTTAGAGCCTTGCACCTTTGAACCTATACAACCTAGCATAGTGCCCTAATATAAAAGGTACTCAGTAAGTATATTTTCAATGAAAATCATAATTTTGAATTAACCTAGAAAATAACATAAACCTAACTCATCGTATTTATGATTTTATAATAACAAGTTCAGACTTTGAAACTATTCATGCCTCCCTAAACAAAATCATGAAAATACCTGTCATGTATATACTGGCCAATCTATGTCAACTCAGAAGGCATGTAATGGCCGTTTGTCCCAGGTTGAGTGATACTAAGATTGATCAGAGGATTCAGGTAGTGTTAGCCTGAACTTCCCATTTAAAGTTCCCCACCAGCCTTTCTTCTCATGGCTTCATATATTGATGACTATTGCCTGATTTAGTTATTTCATTAGCAATTACAGAATCATTTTTAAAATTCTGTCCTTCACTCCACATTTGTTAGCTGACAATTCTTTTAAAAGCAAAGAAAGCTGGAATTCTTTTAAAAGCAACCAGTTTGCTCATCAAATATGGCAATTTGGTTAGCTGCAATATAGTTCAGACAGGAATGGCAGAGTAATGCTTAATTTTTTGGCAAATTTTAGGACAAAGAATTGGTGTACTAGTTACTTTCCGTGGTGTCCAGGGCACATATTTACTTTTGCATTTATTCCTTTTATTCAGTAGTTTGCAGTGTCCTTAGTACATAATATAATGCCCTATCTTCCATTCTGGTCATAAAAATTCACAGTCTTTGATTTGTGTCACCCCTTAAAGTATCTAGGAATTGTGTAATAATCTTCAACAGCAAAGTGTAACTGATTTCTCGTACCAATCAGCCAATCAAGTACAGCAAAGTAAGCCCAATTATCTTACCACCTGGCACCAAAATTCCTCTGAGGGATAGATCAATCTGTACTTAGGAAAATGCTTTGATAAGTTGCTTGGGATAGGACAAGAGAGAGAGGAAGGTGAAAGAGAAAAAAAAAGAAGCAGCAAGATAATATGACAAGAACCTGGAGTCTACTGGGTACAATTGACTGAGTGAGAAGAATAAGTTATCTAATGTTTAATGCTTATGGGATAAACCGTTTTATACCATATGTTATATACATAAATGTGTGTGTGTGTATATATATGTATATATATATTATGTTGTTTATGGTATAAACTATTGTCACCTTTCCCAAAGCTTTAGTAAATTTTAGTAAAACCTACGATACAACCCTTGAAAGCAAAATATAAAGAAATAAAACATTTAAGTATTTTATGGGACGAGAAAATGGAAGGGGGTAAGTTCCTTGTCTGTGTCAACATGGTATAAACAGAGACCGTGCAAGCGGAAGAATGAGGTGATAAACTGAATCAACCCAGCAGAGACAGGAGCTGAAATCTATAGGTGGCTCTGAGAACTGGAGCCTTCTCAGAATGCACAAATTCTGGAGGAAAACTTTGGAAATTCCCCAACAAAGAAAAAGGCAAACTGAACCAATTGTATCCAGTTCTTAAGCCACAAAATAATATAATCATTCCAAAGAAATTATATGACACATGTCTCAAAAGTTTACAATAAAATATACCGATGGTTGTTTCCCTATGTAAAAGCAAAATAAAATAAAATATGAAAAGTATGTACAATGATGGTTGTATTCACCTTCTTCCTCCACAGACTGAGACTCTTCCTTTCTCTCTGCTGTTCTTGTCCAGTTCCAGTGTCCGTCGTTATTCCTTTCCTTCTGTGATACCTTCTTAGTTCTGTAAGCGGCAGTTACGTCCACTTGAACTTGAGGTTATTGTCCCTGTCAGGCATTTTGATCACACCAGCTTCCATTTGGACGAGGTCCGGATGGCTTCTGTCTCACCATGGATGAAATCTAGAGTCTTCATCCATTGTAACCTCAGGCTTTAATGCTCTTCACAAGATGTCCAGAACCCGTTTACTTGTCTGCCTTAGCTCTTACCCACCAGGTTGACGGCTCTGACTGCTGCGAGAACAGTGAGTTCAGAGGTTTGTTTTTTTTTTTTGGTTTTTTCAAAAATTATTTAGGCGAAGATAACTAGACCCAAGAAGCAGCAAGATAATATGACAAGAACCTGGAGTCTACTGGGTACAATTGACTGAGTGAGAAGAATAAGTTATCTAATGTTTAATGCTTATGGGATAAACCGTTTTATACCATATGTTATATACATAAATGTGTGTGTGTGTATATATATGTATATATATATTATGTTGTTTATGGTATAAACTATTGTCACCTTTCCCAAAGCTTTAGTAAATTTTAGTAAAACCTACGATACAACCCTTGAAAGCAAAATATAAAGAAATAAAACATTTAAGTATTTTATGGGACGAGAAAATGGAAGGGGGTAAGTTCCTTGTCTGTGTCAACATGGTATAAACAGAGACCGTGCAAGCGGAAGAATGAGGTGATAAACTGAATCAACCCAGCAGAGACAGGAGCTGAAATCTATAGGTGGCTCTGAGAACTGGAGCCTTCTCAGAATGCACAAATTCTGGAGGAAAACTTTGGAAATTCCCCAACAAAGAAAAAGGCAAACTGAACCAATTGTATCCAGTTCTTAAGCCACAAAATAATATAATCATTCCAAAGAAATTATATGACACATGTCTCAAAAGTTTACAATAAAATATACCGATGGTTGTTTCCCTATGTAAAAGCAAAATAAAATAAAATATGAAAAGTATGTACAATGATGGTTGTATTCACCTTCTTCCTCCACAGACTGAGACTCTTCCTTTCTCTCTGCTGTTCTTGTCCAGTTCCAGTGTCCGTCGTTATTCCTTTCCTTCTGTGATACCTTCTTAGTTCTGTAAGCGGCAGTTACGTCCACTTGAACTTGAGGTTATTGTCCCTGTCAGGCATTTTGATCACACCAGCTTCCATTTGGACGAGGTCCGGATGGCTTCTGTCTCACCATGGATGAAATCTAGAGTCTTCATCCATTGTAACCTCAGGCTTTAATGCTCTTCACAAGATGTCCAGAACCCGTTTACTTGTCTGCCTTAGCTCTTACCCACCAGGTTGACGGCTCTGACTGCTGCGAGAACAGTGAGTTCAGAGTTGTGTTTTGGTATTCATTTATTCCCCCTTTTAAGTTTTTTGAAAGCACATATTTTATGTTTAAAATTTATAATCTATAATATATAGTTATAGTGTACAATAACTAACAGAAATAATATAATACTAGCTAATTTTAGATGTGTTTCAAAATTTTAAGTATAAATATGTGTGACAAATTTGTAAGAGTAATCACTGAATAAAATAAGTAAGCTCTGTACCCTCTACGTAGAAGAAAGGGAATAAAATAGAACATCAACAACTCAAAAAGTTCAACAGAGAAAAGGAAGGGACAAGAGAGAACAAGAAAGTATAGTAATAGAACACATAAACTAGGTAGCAGGAATAAGGACAGATACATCATTAGTTATACTATTTGTTATGCCATTTAAATGAGTAATAATTTTAATATCATTTAATTACTGTGACTCAGATAGTAAAGAATCTTCCTGCAGAGTGGGAGACCCAGGTTTAATCCCTGCGTCAGGAAGATCCCCTGGAGAAGGGAATGGCTACTCACTCCAGTATTCTTGCCTGGAGAAATCCATGGACAGAGGAGCCTGATGGGCTACGTTCCATGGTGTCACAAAGAGTTGGACATGACTGAGCAACTAACACACACATATTTATTAATAAGGTGTTTATTAATGGGTATCAATTTTTTTATTAAAGAGTAGAAAATTTTCACATTGGCTAAACAACAATATGTAGGTATGTTTAAGAGAGAAGACTAAAGCAAAATGGTATGGAAGAGTTAATTGCAAAGAGTAGAATAGACTCTTCCTTTCTCTCTGCTGTTCTTGTCCAGTTCCAGTGTCCGTCGTTATTCCTTTCCTTCTGTGATACCTTCTTAGTTCTGTAAGCGGCAGTTACGTCCACTTGAACTTGAGGTTATTGTCCCTGTCAGGCATTTTGATCACACCAGCTTCCATTTGGACGAGGTCCGGATGGCTTCTGTCTCACCATGGATGAAATCTAGAGTCTTCATCCATTGTAACCTCAGGCTTTAATGCTCTTCACAAGATGTCCAGAACCCGTTTACTTGTCTGCCTTAGCTCTTACCCACCAGGTTGACGGCTCTGACTGCTGCGAGAACAGTGAGTTCAGAGTTGTGTTTTGGTATTCATTTATTCCCCCTTTTAAGTTTTTTGAAAGCACATATTTTATGTTTAAAATTTATAATCTATAATATATAGTTATAGTGTACAATAACTAACAGAAATAATATAATACTAGCTAATTTTAGATGTGTTTCAAAATTTTAAGTATAAATATGTGTGACAAATTTGTAAGAGTAATCACTGAATAAAATAAGTAAGCTCTGTACCCTCTACGTAGAAGAAAGGGAATAAAATAGAACATCAACAACTCAAAAGTTCAACAGAGAAAAGGAAGGGACAAGAGAGAACAAGAAAGTATAGTAATAGAACACATAAACTAGGTAGCAGGAATAAGGACAGATACATCATTAGTTATACTATTTGTTATGCCATTTAAATGAGTAATAATTTTAATATCATTTAATTACTGTGACTCAGATAGTAAAGAATCTTCCTGCAGAGTGGGAGACCCAGGTTTAATCCCTGCGTCAGGAAGATCCCCTGGAGAAGGGAATGGCTACTCACTCCAGTATTCTTGCCTGGAGAAATCCATGGACAGAGGAGCCTGATGGGCTACGTTCCATGGTGTCACAAAGAGTTGGACATGACTGAGCAACTAACACACACATATTTATTAATAAGGTGTTTATTAATGGGTATCAATTTTTTTATTAAAGAGTAGAAAATTTTCACATTGGCTAAACAACAATATGTAGGTATGTTTAAGAGAGAAGACTAAAGCAAAATGGTATGGAAGAGTTAAAAAAAAGCATATGCAAACATTCCAAGTAAAACATGTATGGCAAGACATCAAAGAGTAGATTAAACAGTCAAAAATATTTGATAAGCAAAAGGAATATTTTATATGAACAGCTCACTGAGAAGATACAATAACCATGAACAAAAAACTGTTAGAAGAATACAGGGAGTAACTTATCTGAAATCACAGTTGGAAACAATATACTTTGCTCAAAAGTTGAAAGATTAACTGGAAAAAAGTAAATAAAATTTTAACAAGCAACAATCTTGATCTAAGCTACCTCTGCACTGCTTGTATCGTTGTAATCTACATATAGAAGATCCAAATCCTTTTCATCCTTTTCATGATAAAATATGCAAATAGAAATAAACAATTTTTAATAGAGCTCACATCCTATCCAATTTCAGTATATTCCAGAAAACAGAAATAGTTCAGGTCATGTGCTCTGATCACTGTGCAATAAAATTAGAAATTATCAACAAAAGAATAGATAAAATAATTTCTAATAATTGAAAATAATTACTTTGAAGAGAGAAGCAGAAATTTGGTGGATATGGGACAGGAAAAATGGGATTTTCATTTTTCATAAAATTCAAACCTCTACTGAGACTTTTGTAATATTACCTCTATAATTAAAAAATAAAAATCTATAAAAGAAAAAGCAGTTAGCAAGTTATTCCTTCAATGAATGAATAGAACCTCAAATGTTCTGTTTATCTTCTGTCTTCATAAAATTCCTGTGAGTATCATAGAGGTAGGCAATTTGATGCAGTGAGAAGCTGAGGTTTTAACAAAGCTAGTTAGAAGACTAAGCAGCTAAATTGCATTGTTTTCCCCTTTGGTGGGGCTTACCAGATGAGTCTACCTTCCCTCTAGATGCCTATTTTATAGAAATGCATAAACACGAATATCCATTTGTTTGTGTAAACAAGCCAGAACCATGCTAGAAGCACAGAATGGCATCGTTGAAAATGTTCTTATTTATGTTAATTGTGAGCAGAAATTTGCATTTGTTGAAAAAAAGTTTCAAGTAAAACATTTTTAGAGAGAAGACTAAAGCAAAATGGTATGGAAGAGTTAAAAGCATATGCAAACATTCCAAGTAAAACATGTATGGCAAGACATCAAAGAGTAGATTAAACAGTCAAAAATATTTGATAAGCAAAAGGAATATTTTATATGAACAGCTCACTGAGAAGATACAATAACCATGAACAAAAAACTGTTAGAAGAATACAGGGAGTAACTTATCTGAAATCACAGTTGGAAACAATATACTTTGCTCAAAAGTTGAAAGATTAACTGGAAAAAAGTAAATAAAATTTTAACAAGCAACAATCTTGATCTAAGCTACCTCTGCACTGCTTGTATCGTTGTAATCTACATATAGAAGATCCAAATCCTTTTCATCCTTTTCATGATAAAATATGCAAATAGAAATAAACAATTTTTAATAGAGCTCACATCCTATCCAATTTCAGTATATTCCAGAAAACAGAAATAGTTCAGGTCATGTGCTCTGATCACTGTGCAATAAAATTAGAAATTATCAACAAAAGAATAGATAAAATAATTTCTAATAATTGAAAATAATTACTTTGAAGAGAGAAGCAGAAATTTGGTGGATATGGGACAGGAAAAATGGGATTTTCATTTTTCATAAAATTCAAACCTCTACTGAGACTTTTGTAATATTACCTCTATAATTAAAAAATAAAAATCTATAAAAGAAAAAGCAGTTAGCAAGTTATTCCTTCAATGAATGAATAGAACCTCAAATGTTCTGTTTATCTTCTGTCTTCATAAAATTCCTGTGAGTATCATAGAGGTAGGCAATTTGATGCAGTGAGAAGCTGAGGTTTTAACAAAGCTAGTTAGAAGACTAAGCAGCTAAATTGCATTGTTTTCCCCTTTGGTGGGGCTTACCAGATGAGTCTACCTTCCCTCTAGATGCCTATTTTATAGAAATGCATAAACACGAATATCCATTTGTTTGTGTAAACAAGCCAGAACCATGCTAGAAGCACAGAATGGCATCGTTGAAAATGTTCTTATTTATAATGCAATCCACTCTAATATTGTGAGCAGAAATCATTTTTAAAGACATTTCGTTTGTCAAGGACAAATGCTAGCTGCTGATCGAGCCAGTAGAGTTCACTGTGAGCCTTATTCTCTGAGAGGTAAATACATGGGAATGATGATTTTTATTATAAGGTACAAGGCTTTTCATTCCTTGGAGAGAACAAGACATTTCTGCATTTAGGAAAGTTTACCATCCTTTATTTTCACTAAAAATAACATTTAAAAAATAAATAGCTCAAGTATTAAAGTGCATAAATAATGTTTTTCAACAGAACATACAATATAATGAAAGCCACTTTTTTTTTTTTATTCAAAATGAAGTTATGTAACTTGCATCATAGAAACATGACTTCATTCTCCAAGATGATTAAGAAATCCCAGAGTAACAGCATCGATTTTAGAAGGAATATGCTTGCTGCATATGTGTTAGTTCAGCTATCAGAATTTTTAATTAAACTAAAATTAGTAAATGTCATTTTTGTACAACAAAGTCACTTTTGTATGTTTGGCATAATGTAAAATAAAGGGGAAAGTTCTCCTGTATATGACACTTAAAGTTGACTTAGTTACATTTATTTCAACACTTGGGTGGTATACAAATTAATCATGTGAACACCAACCTGAAAATATGACTCTTAGCCTCTGCTAACAGCTGCCTTACCCTTTCAGTGGTAAATTGATTTCGGAAAACTGGATTTTGGTGGAAGTCTGGGATGCTTTCAGATGCATTCTTGAGTTTTTTAAATTTATTACCTGAAAATTCCTTGTTGATAATCCAGTCAGGACACATTGGTGCATTCTAGAGAAGTTCTGTTTGTGCTGATGAATTCCTTTTGAGCTTCAGACTAGATTCCTTTGTTGAAGTACCCATTTTTTGTTACACAGGGTTGTTTCAGAGGACTAGTAGAAGGAATTCTGTGATATTATAGTAAGATTGTAATAAGAAATATATATTTGGTCTTTGATACCATTCCTAGAAGTTAACTCCTTGGATTTCCTAAGTGATGAGAGAGATGTTATGTTACTGATGTGACTTTTGGAATGCCCCTAATTCTGCTAAGGATTGAGGCTAGTTTGCCAGGGGAGCCAACCAGGTGATGAGAGGGTTGTAACTTTCAGCTCATACCCCCACTTTCCAACCACTGGGGAAGGAAGAGACAGGTTCTGTGAGCATCCTCGTGGTGAGCAGGTGGAGCTGTGGGGAGAGTGGCACACCTCGAGGGGGGAGGAGGTGTCACGTCCCTTCCCACAGACTTTGGTTTGTGCATCTCTTCCATCCGGATGTTTCTGAGTTACATCCTTTTATTATAAACTGATAATCTAGTGAGAAAAAAAGTTTCTCTGAGTCCCGTGAGACTCTCTAGCAAATTAATCAGATTCAAGGAGGGAGTCATTTGGAACTCCTGATCTGTGTATATTCAGTTGATTAGAAACACAAGTGGCAATCTGAACTTGGGACTGTCTTCTGAAGTGGTGGTGGGGTGCAGTCTTGTAGGACTGAGCCCTTAACCTGTGGAATCTGATACTATCTCCAGTTAGTGTCAGAATAGAAATGTAGGACCTTCAACTATATGGGGAAAAGACTCCCCTACATGTTGGAATTATTGGAGCAAAATCTTAAAACCAAATCTCTAAGAAAGAAGGTTTGAAATCAACGAACTTATTAGCAACCCAATACAGTCCAACAGGGAACTGCAGGAAGACCTATGGAAGTGCATCAAGGTCTAAGCAGGAATCAACACTGAGCAGAATTGATTAAACACTCACTTTGTACATAGTACTGAAACAGAGCACAGACAGTGCAGCAGCCCTCAGCACCTGGTGGTTCCTCGCTGATGTGTGATGAAATTCCTTGTTGATAATCCAGTCAGGACACATTGGTGCATTCTAGAGAAGTTCTGTTTGTGCTGATGAATTCCTTTTGAGCTTCAGACTAGATTCCTTTGTTGAAGTACCCATTTTTTGTTACACAGGGTTGTTTCAGAGGACTAGTAGAAGGAATTCTGTGATATTATAGTAAGATTGTAATAAGAAATATATATTTGGTCTTTGATACCATTCCTAGAAGTTAACTCCTTGGATTTCCTAAGTGATGAGAGAGATGTTATGTTACTGATGTGACTTTTGGAATGCCCCTAATTCTGCTAAGGATTGAGGCTAGTTTGCCAGGGGAGCCAACCAGGTGATGAGAGGGTTGTAACTTTCAGCTCATACCCCCACTTTCCAACCACTGGGGAAGGAAGAGACAGGTTCTGTGAGCATCCTCGTGGTGAGCAGGTGGAGCTGTGGGGAGAGTGGCACACCTCGAGGGGGGAGGAGGTGTCACGTCCCTTCCCACAGACTTTGGTTTGTGCATCTCTTCCATCCGGATGTTTCTGAGTTACATCCTTTTATTATAAACTGATAATCTAGTGAGAAAAAAAGTTTCTCTGAGTCCCGTGAGACTCTCTAGCAAATTAATCAGATTCAAGGAGGGAGTCATTTGGAACTCCTGATCTGTGTATATTCAGTTGATTAGAAACACAAGTGGCAATCTGAACTTGGGACTGTCTTCTGAAGTGGTGGTGGGGTGCAGTCTTGTAGGACTGAGCCCTTAACCTGTGGAATCTGATACTATCTCCAGTTAGTGTCAGAATAGAAATGTAGGACCTTCAACTATATGGGGAAAAGACTCCCCTACATGTTGGAATTATTGGAGCAAAATCTTAAAACCAAATCTCTAAGAAAGAAGGTTTGAAATCAACGAACTTATTAGCAACCCAATACAGTCCAACAGGGAACTGCAGGAAGACCTATGGAAGTGCATCAAGGTCTAAGCAGGAATCAACACTGAGCAGAATTGATTAAACACTCACTTTGTACATAGTACTGAAACAGAGCACAGACAGTGCAGCAGCCCTCAGCACCTGGTGGTTCCTCGCTGAGTGCCATCACTCTGCACCCTGTTACCAGGCAGTGGGTCCAACTCAGCCATTGCATCTGCCTCAGTGGGCCCTGCCCACAAGCAGCCATGAAGGAGTGACCCTTAGTGGTACTGCTCAGCCATTGTTTGGTGCCTCAGTGGGTCCTGCTCATAAGCAACCAGTTGTTGAGGAGTAACCATTAGTGGGGGATTCAACCAACAGTGGTGAACTGGCAGTCCTCGGGTAAGTGAGGTAAGAGGCAAATCCTGGCCTTCTCGCCAGAGTTGTCCAGGCCACTGACTTTCAGGCCCGTGCATGAACTGGGGTGCCTGGGGAACAGACGGAGAGTTGTGTCCTCTGTAGGGCTCTGGAGCCCTCATCCTGTGGCCCAGTTCAGGCCTTGAGGTGACAGTGAACCTCTCCTCCATCCCTGCTTTGCAACTGAACAGCAGCAGTAGTCTGCCTGGGTCACCATCTGTGGAACTTGCCCCACTTCCCCAGTTGGGCGGCCTGAGGAACCTGATGGTTCAGGGCACCTGGCTTTCTCAGCAATGACAGCTGGGCAGGGTCTGGGGAGCTGGCCCTGAGGGAGCCGCCAGCTGAGATCTGCTTCCTCTTAGCCAGGACCTGGACCTCAGAGGGTGAAAGTCGTGTCTTGAGACCCTGCCCTTTCTTGTCAGAATAGGGAATAACATTCATTTGGTAGAGATTTACAGGAACATCATTACCTCACCATGGCCCAACCTTAAGAACAAAGGCCCTGACACCAAGAAATCTATAACAGCTAACTACACCCCTCACTCATGTTTCCTAGGAAAAGGGCTTTGCTGAAAGGTTTCAGGGAGTTTGAAATTTTTGAGGCATGAGCCATCCATATCCTTGAATGTGTGTGCTCAATCTCTCAGTTGTGTCCAACTCTTTGCAACCCCATGGACTGTAGTCCTCCAAGCTCCTCTGTTTCTAAGGCAAGAAAACTGGAGTGGGTTGGCATTTCCTCCTCCAAGGAATCTTCCCAACCCAGGGATCAAATCTGCGTCTTCTGTGTTTCTTGCATTGGCAGATGGATTCTTTACTGCTGAGCCACTGGGGAAGCACTTCTCCTGGGGCCCTGTAATAAACCTTTCTCTGTTCCGAACTCTGACCTTTTGGTATTCTTTGACCTCTTTGTGGCTCAGGCACAGGGAGTTCTGGTTCAGTAATGATAACATGTAAATACTGTACCCTTAGATACGTTTTCCTCTCCTGAAAATTTCTCTTTGAAAACTAAGGTAATTTCTAATTGCGTGTTTGAACTGCATTCTTTTTGTCATTTGTTCCTGCTGCATAATTCAGCTCACTGACTCAGAGTTAATTCCCACCTCACCCCCTTCCCATCTCTTTATGGTTGTTCCATTGAGCTTATCCTGTCTGTCCATTCTACCCTTCTCTCCTTGGTCTTATCTTTGTCTCTTTATTGGGTTCATATGGTCAAGTTGGACTTTTTTTTTTTGAGGGGGATGTTGAAGAGGGAGGGGGGTGGGCGGGCCACTTCTATTGGTCTTTCATTTATCCATTTTTCATCCATCTTTGTACCTTGGCCCGTGTGGGCCTCCCATCGCAGTGGCCTCTGTTGTTGCAGAGCACCGGCTCTGGGCTCACGCGCTCCAGAGCTCTGACTTGGTAGATGGACACATCGGTCCAGCCGCTCCACGGCACGTGGGATCTTCCCAGGCCAGGGATCGAACCTCCGCCCCTTGCACTGCAAGCCGGTGTCCTTACCCACTGGACCACCAGGGAAGCCTGAAGTTGGACTTTTAGAGTGAAGGTTATTGCATCTGATGCCCTTCCTGCGGCTTGTTTGGGAGTCACCTTCCCACACATTCTCAATGTAACATGTGATTGTTGCTAGTACAAATCCACAGCTCTAGTGAAATCTGAGGGGTAATTTCAGGGGCCAGCTGCTCTTATGATCAAGTGAAAGGTGATGCTTGGAATCAGGACCTAAACAGGTTCCAGAGGCTTGGGTTACATTTAAAAGAGAGCATTTTTGTGTTTCCCAGCTGCCCTGGTCCTTGGCAATTCTAGACTCATGGGGCTTCTTTCAAGAAGCACCTGTTTGCATTGTAGCCTGAATTTGTAGCAAATTATTTGTACACAGTTGGAAATAACATCAAATTGGCTCTTTTACCAGGCACGCTGGACGGGCACATTTGGGTTTTGTAGATGTTTGTGTGTTCTTATACTGTGAAAATGCCTTTATTTAAAACAAATACATTTTCCAGCTCATTATCCCACAGTGTGAAGCCCAATTCTGTTAAAAATAATTACAATGACTGAATTATTTTGCTGAGAAAAATAGGTATTCACATGCCCCAAATTTTTTCAAATTTCTCTTTGAAAACTTTTTGTTTCATTTTGTTTTCCTGCTGCATAATTCAGCTCACTGACTCAGAGTTAATTCCCACCTCACCCCCTTCCCATCTCTTTATGGTTGTTCCATTGAGCTTATCCTGTCTGTCCATTCTACCCTTCTCTCCTTGGTCTTATCTTTGTCTCTTTATTGGGTTCATATGGTCAAGTTGGACTTTTTTTTTTTGAGGGGGATGTTGAAGAGGGAGGGGGGTGGGCGGGCCACTTCTATTGGTCTTTCATTTATCCATTTTTCATCCATCTTTGTACCTTGGCCCGTGTGGGCCTCCCATCGCAGTGGCCTCTGTTGTTGCAGAGCACCGGCTCTGGGCTCACGCGCTCCAGAGCTCTGACTTGGTAGATGGACACATCGGTCCAGCCGCTCCACGGCACGTGGGATCTTCCCAGGCCAGGGATCGAACCTCCGCCCCTTGCACTGCAAGCCGGTGTCCTTACCCACTGGACCACCAGGGAAGCCTGAAGTTGGACTTTTAGAGTGAAGGTTATTGCATCTGATGCCCTTCCTGCGGCTTGTTTGGGAGTCACCTTCCCACACATTCTCAATGTAACATGTGATTGTTGCTAGTACAAATCCACAGCTCTAGTGAAATCTGAGGGGTAATTTCAGGGGCCAGCTGCTCTTATGATCAAGTGAAAGGTGATGCTTGGAATCAGGACCTAAACAGGTTCCAGAGGCTTGGGTTACATTTAAAAGAGAGCATTTTTGTGTTTCCCAGCTGCCCTGGTCCTTGGCAATTCTAGACTCATGGGGCTTCTTTCAAGAAGCACCTGTTTGCATTGTAGCCTGAATTTGTAGCAAATTATTTGTACACAGTTGGAAATAACATCAAATTGGCTCTTTTACCAGGCACGCTGGACGGGCACATTTGGGTTTTGTAGATGTTTGTGTGTTCTTATACTGTGAAAATGCCTTTATTTAAAACAAATACATTTTCCAGCTCATTATCCCACAGTGTGAAGCCCAATTCTGTTAAAAATAATTACAATGACTGAATTATTTTGCTGAGAAAAATAGGTATTCACATGCCACTACAAATTCAAACTTTTGTTTCCAACAGACTTTTGATGCATCGTCCCAGGATATTGTGGCTTGAAAGTTTAAAGAATATTTCTCTGAGGCTATTGTCATAAATATTTTTACTGAATTGATGAAAAATCCTTACCAATACTCACATTAGGTATATTTTACATTTCTCTCAGACTAAGTCAGAAGGGAATGAGTTTGTTTTACTCCTTTTAAAAAAATTATTGAAGACATTGAAAATGAAAACCTACTGTGTAGCTCAAGTAACTATTCCTTGCTCTGTGTTAACCTAAATAGGAAGGAAATACAGAAAAGAGAAAATGTATGGATATGTGTGGCTGATTCCATTTACATTACAGCAGAGAATAACACAACAGTGTAAAGCAACTATACTCCAATAACAATTAATAAAAAGGAAAATGGTTGAAAGCTATTGGATACTGTAGTCTTGTTGGGAGGAGAATGAAAGGTATATTGTGGTTTGCTATGTATGTATACAAATTTTTATTTGCTTTGATAAAATTCCAGTTTAAATCTGAATACAGTAGGGCTTAAAAGATGCAAAAATTTCAATTATCACACAAAACCTGACACCATCGAGTCCATAACCTCTGTCTTGAACTTCAAACAAACAAGCCTCTACACTCTTTGTTCATTTTTATCTTTGTCAGGACTACACAAGGCACATTTTCATGACTTATTCTTCTCTCCATCTATAATGTGAAGATAAAGAATAGCCAGATGAGGGAGATGGTAAGAAAGAGAATTGAATTCTATGTTCATCAAAATTGTTTTTTCAGTGTCTGAACCATGATGTTATTCAGGTAATTAGAGTTGATCATTAATTCACAATAGTTTTCTAAGGTTAAAGCAGTCATTGTTATCCAGGGAGGCTGGAAAATTTCTCCAGGCCAAATACCGTTTTTGCAGTAACCGTTTCTGATGTGCAGTAAACTTTGAATTCGACTTCTTTGGCTCTCCTAAAAATGATACTGGACAGAGAGACACTCTAGTTCCCACAGGTTCCTTTTTCTGACTTTCAAAGATGCTCCTGGAACAGTGCTGTGAGGTGTTGGCAAATGCTGTATATATTTCTTTTTTAATATGGGGTGAAAACTTCAATTGTACAAATGTCTTTACACAACATATTTCCCCTGTTACATCAATGATGTTGTTTACAAAAGAGTATTGCTTTATCAATAAGAACAAAACTGGATTCAGGTCTTCTAACACTTCAATGATATCTAATACTTCAATAAAACTGTAGCCATTACTCTATAATTAAATAAACATAAGATGTGTAATTTATTCTAAATTTGTCCTAAAAATACTGAGTTAACAATACTCTTAACATACATACTCATAATGTATGAAGTATGCATTTCTCTTTAAACAAATCTACTTCAGTAGTATGTGTCAGCAAAGTAAGTTTCTTCCAAGCAATTTACGTTTTCTTGATGCTAAAGAGAAATATGTATGGATATGTGTGGCTGATTCCATTTACATTACAGCAGAGAATAACACAACAGTGTAAAGCAACTATACTCCAATAACAATTAATAAAAAGGAAAATGGTTGAAAGCTATTGGATACTGTAGTCTTGTTGGGAGGAGAATGAAAGGTATATTGTGGTTTGCTATGTATGTATACAAATTTTTATTTGCTTTGATAAAATTCCAGTTTAAATCTGAATACAGTAGGGCTTAAAAGATGCAAAAATTTCAATTATCACACAAAACCTGACACCATCGAGTCCATAACCTCTGTCTTGAACTTCAAACAAACAAGCCTCTACACTCTTTGTTCATTTTTATCTTTGTCAGGACTACACAAGGCACATTTTCATGACTTATTCTTCTCTCCATCTATAATGTGAAGATAAAGAATAGCCAGATGAGGGAGATGGTAAGAAAGAGAATTGAATTCTATGTTCATCAAAATTGTTTTTTCAGTGTCTGAACCATGATGTTATTCAGGTAATTAGAGTTGATCATTAATTCACAATAGTTTTCTAAGGTTAAAGCAGTCATTGTTATCCAGGGAGGCTGGAAAATTTCTCCAGGCCAAATACCGTTTTTGCAGTAACCGTTTCTGATGTGCAGTAAACTTTGAATTCGACTTCTTTGGCTCTCCTAAAAATGATACTGGACAGAGAGACACTCTAGTTCCCACAGGTTCCTTTTTCTGACTTTCAAAGATGCTCCTGGAACAGTGCTGTGAGGTGTTGGCAAATGCTGTATATATTTCTTTTTTAATATGGGGTGAAAACTTCAATTGTACAAATGTCTTTACACAACATATTTCCCCTGTTACATCAATGATGTTGTTTACAAAAGAGTATTGCTTTATCAATAAGAACAAAACTGGATTCAGGTCTTCTAACACTTCAATGATATCTAATACTTCAATAAAACTGTAGCCATTACTCTATAATTAAATAAACATAAGATGTGTAATTTATTCTAAATTTGTCCTAAAAATACTGAGTTAACAATACTCTTAACATACATACTCATAATGTATGAAGTATGCATTTCTCTTTAAACAAATCTACTTCAGTAGTATGTGTCAGCAAAGTAATTTTCTTCCAAGCAATTGATACTTCGTACGTTTTGTTTGATGCTATGCCATGCTCAGTTGTGTCCGACTCTCAGTCCCACAAACTGTAGCCTGCCAGGTCCTCTGTACATGGACTTTTTCCATAAAGACTGCTGGCGTGGGTTGCCATTTCCTTCTCCAAACTGCTGTAGTTTATATCCTCCTCTTGGTGATTCACACTGCAGTTTAACCACAGTTAAACACTAAGAAGTTTGGCCATAAACTACCTTTATTAAGTAACTTTAACTGAAGTTTACACTTACATGATCATGGTACCCTTTTTATAGGCAACATTTATTAACATCCTGAGATTCCACAGAATGCTATTTTTTGAGTAAAGGGCTTTTCAAAGAAGATTTTCAGAATTCTCTCCTGAGCTACAGGTTTGGTTGGTAAGAATTATCATATGCACTGATGTTGCCAAATGTACTCTAAAATCTTAGATGTGTAAAGACTTAGGAGATAAGGAGGATGTAGTAGTGAGTATACAAAATATGTAATTGAATCTCATATTCGATTTTGGCTTTTCTGGCAGAGTTGTTACTCTAATTTCTTTTCAAATAATCACAGTTTGTTCTTGAGATAGAAGTTAGTGTTAACAGAAACTATTATACACATGCAACATTGCTGGAAAGTAAAGGACTGATTGATGTTGGTGGGAGTTCAATTTTAGGGGAAAATAGTTCCAAAATTTATAATTTAAAACATGTTTACTATATATGTGTATATATACGTGTGTGTGTGTGTGTGTGTGTGTGTGTGTGTGTGTGTGTGTATACTTTTAAGTTTAAAATAGTTATGTTTGAGTTTCTCCCTCTCTACCTCTCTCTGTGCACTCCTGCCCTTTTCCATATTTTAGGAGCAATTCTGAATCACCTCCTGTGTATGTTAGATACCACTAAATCACCATGGTTTATGTTAGGCACTACTGGGGATAAGAAGAAATAGAAAGCATGGTCCCTGCCCCTGAGTAGCTGATCAGACAAGACTGCAGGTTGGACTTCTCCATTGATTAGGTAGCTTAGCTACACAGAACAGAGGGAAGGTGTGTTCTGGGTGGGAGGTTCAGCTGAACAAACAGCAGAAGCAGAATGAAACCTGGTCTTACCCTGTAGTCAGCTAGCACCAGGAAGGAGAAATAATGCAGGCTGCCTTTGAGGGCAGCTAGTGGCAGTCCCGACTCTCAGTCCCACAAACTGTAGCCTGCCAGGTCCTCTGTACATGGACTTTTTCCATAAAGACTGCTGGCGTGGGTTGCCATTTCCTTCTCCAAACTGCTGTAGTTTATATCCTCCTCTTGGTGATTCACACTGCAGTTTAACCACAGTTAAACACTAAGAAGTTTGGCCATAAACTACCTTTATTAAGTAACTTTAACTGAAGTTTACACTTACATGATCATGGTACCCTTTTTATAGGCAACATTTATTAACATCCTGAGATTCCACAGAATGCTATTTTTTGAGTAAAGGGCTTTTCAAAGAAGATTTTCAGAATTCTCTCCTGAGCTACAGGTTTGGTTGGTAAGAATTATCATATGCACTGATGTTGCCAAATGTACTCTAAAATCTTAGATGTGTAAAGACTTAGGAGATAAGGAGGATGTAGTAGTGAGTATACAAAATATGTAATTGAATCTCATATTCGATTTTGGCTTTTCTGGCAGAGTTGTTACTCTAATTTCTTTTCAAATAATCACAGTTTGTTCTTGAGATAGAAGTTAGTGTTAACAGAAACTATTATACACATGCAACATTGCTGGAAAGTAAAGGACTGATTGATGTTGGTGGGAGTTCAATTTTAGGGGAAAATAGTTCCAAAATTTATAATTTAAAACATGTTTACTATATATGTGTATATATACGTGTGTGTGTGTGTGTGTGTGTGTGTGTGTGTGTGTGTGTGTGTATACTTTTAAGTTTAAAATAGTTATGTTTGAGTTTCTCCCTCTCTACCTCTCTCTGTGCACTCCTGCCCTTTTCCATATTTTAGGAGCAATTCTGAATCACCTCCTGTGTATGTTAGATACCACTAAATCACCATGGTTTATGTTAGGCACTACTGGGGATAAGAAGAAATAGAAAGCATGGTCCCTGCCCCTGAGTAGCTGATCAGACAAGACTGCAGGTTGGACTTCTCCATTGATTAGGTAGCTTAGCTACACAGAACAGAGGGAAGGTGTGTTCTGGGTGGGAGGTTCAGCTGAACAAACAGCAGAAGCAGAATGAAACCTGGTCTTACCCTGTAGTCAGCTAGCACCAGGAAGGAGAAATAATGCAGGCTGCCTTGAGTCAAGTGGTTACCAGCTGTCAGCTAGATGGCTGCTCACCCAGAGGAGCATGACCTCTGTGGGCAGCTGGTTCCCCTTCACTGCTCTTATATGGATATACTGGATCTTCTTCCTAGTTTAGAAAAATGCAAATACAAGAGGCCCGTGAGGAAACAATTATTATTTTTTTCTTTTTTTAATTAATTAATTAATTTATTTTGGTGGGGGTAGGGTGGGGAGGGAGGGGAGCAGGCGGGCCACTTCTATTGGTCTTTCATTTCTCTATTTTCATCCATCTTTGTTCTTTGGCCCGTGTAGGCCTCCCATCGCCGTGGCCTCTGTTGTGGCAGAGCACTGGCTCTGGGCGCATGCGCTCCAGAGCTCCGGCTCGGTAATTGGACACAATCAGTCCAGCCACTCCGCAGCATGTGGGATCTTCCCAGGCCAGGGATCGAACTGGCGCCCCTTGCACTGCAAGGCGGTGTCCTTACCCACTGTACCACCAGGGAAGCCCCAGGAAACAATTATTTATAAAGCTGGATTGACATAGGGAAGACTTCTTCAGGACATTTGAAGCCTGTCCTTTGGTGGATATGGTGGCAGCTTTTATTGTTTTTTTATTGATCTTTCATTTATTTATTTTCATCCATCTTTGTTCTTTGGCCCGTGTAGGCCTCCCATCGCCGTGGCCTCTGTTGTGGCAGAGCACTGGCTCTGGGCGCATGCGCTCCAGAGCTCCGGCTCGGTAATTGGACACAATCAGTCCAGCCACTCCGCAGCATGTGGGATCTTCCCAGGCCAGGGATCGAACTGGCGCCCCTTGCACTGCAAGGCGGTGTCCTTACCCACTGTACCACCAGGGAAGCCCCAGGAAACAATTATTTATAAAGCTGGATTGACATAGGGAAGACTTCTTCAGGACATTTGAAGCCTGTCCTTTGGTGGATATGGTGGCAGCTTTTATTGTTTTTTTATTTTTTATTTTTATTTTCTTCCATCTTTATTCTTTGGCCTATGCAGGCCTGCCATCGCAGTGGTCTCTCTCCTTGCAGAGCGCCGGCTCTGGGCTTATGTGCTTCAGAGCACTGACTTGTAATTGGACACACAGGTCCAGCTGCTTCATGGAAGGTGGGATCGTCCTGGGTCAGGGATCCAACTGGTACCCCTTGCACTGCAAGGCAGACTCTTTACCCACTGGACCACCAGGGGAGCCCTGATGGCAACTTTATGCAGGATGATCAAAAGGAGCATGTCCCCTGCAGTTATGGTTATGTTCGTGAAAACTCTTTCTCAAATGGTATTTGTGGTATCCACAAAGGGCTCTTCCATCTAGTGAAGAAGGGAGAATATATTGGACCATGGCTGGAAACCTACCTTCCAGGTTTATACTGGAAAATTGATGTTTTCACCACCTTGGAAAGGAAAGGAAGAGGCAGATGCTCTACTTTTCAAATAAATAAACAAGTCTTTTTATCCATTTTAGGAAATTTAGCTGGTTTGGGAAAAGGTAGAAGGAAAATCAAGAACTGGAGGCAAAGATAAGGAAGGGTCGGACAGATTCGGGGTTGTTTGCTCGATGCCAAGTTAAGTTGCTAGCCCCGGTCACATCTCACCTTCCTTTTCTAGCAGACACAGGCTGCTATTTCACAGTGACTATTAGACTTGAAAGATCAGAAAAAGTACACATTAGGGAATATTTCTTGTGAAAATTAACAAGTCGCTACTCACTGACTCTCTGCTATGTACAACCTTTCTTTTTAATGTGCTTGTTATGAAGGACTTTGCCTATGGGCTATTGTTAGTTAACCAATTAACTAGAAGTTACTCTCAAGAATTAACGAACTTTGCAGTCCACAGATAGCAAATCCCCAAGAAGAAAAATTGAATACCTTTATTTCTATTGAAATAAAGAAGGCTTTGAAATTTTTTCTGATGTTTTCTGGGAGTGTGATGTGTCTTTTTAGCACAATCAGATTCTGTATGTCCTGCCATGCCTAGATCAGTCTAATATAGCAATGTAAGTGCTACTTAAATGAGGCAAGAAGGTTTTGCTTAATGTTAAAACTATTATCTGTCTCCTCAGAAATATAGAACCAGTACTCTAAAATATTGCAAATAAAGGACATATGACTATGTAATTGTTTTAAGGTAATTTTAAATTAGTCTATAGATACATTTAAACCTGAAAAAAATGCCCTGAAAAAATACAACACAAGCTTTGAAATTCTATGTTGTCACCTTTATCAAGATATCTAAAACTCATACAACACAATAAGAGATCTAATATGAGTAAGAACAGTTTAGCTATTTTAGCTAGAATATTTTAACTGCTTTATTCTTTACATTGTAACAACTAAGGCACATATAAGGCCTAAAATATATAAGCAAATATGGCATCATTCACTAGTCTCAGTAATAAGGATTGCTCAAAAATTAGCCTGAATATTAAGTTATTTCAATCTTCAAAAGTAGAGTATGCCATCCAAGGGCTAGAAAGGATGGGGTGTAGTCCTTGGAGCTACCAAACAGACTATAAAGTGTGGTCAGATGTGGGAACTTTGGAAATTGGTTAACAACTAACTAAATAAGTCCTTGATTTGGTCCTTGCCTTGAGGTGCTGATTATACCACAGAGTGAGCAGTGTGGCACATAGAAATAAACACAGGGGGGCTTCCCCTGGTGGTCCAGTGGATAAGGACACCGCCTTGCAGTGCATCTCACCTTCCTTTTCTAGCAGACACAGGCTGCTATTTCACAGTGACTATTAGACTTGAAAGATCAGAAAAAGTACACATTAGGGAATATTTCTTGTGAAAATTAACAAGTCGCTACTCACTGACTCTCTGCTATGTACAACCTTTCTTTTTAATGTGCTTGTTATGAAGGACTTTGCCTATGGGCTATTGTTAGTTAACCAATTAACTAGAAGTTACTCTCAAGAATTAACGAACTTTGCAGTCCACAGATAGCAAATCCCCAAGAAGAAAAATTGAATACCTTTATTTCTATTGAAATAAAGAAGGCTTTGAAATTTTTTCTGATGTTTTCTGGGAGTGTGATGTGTCTTTTTAGCACAATCAGATTCTGTATGTCCTGCCATGCCTAGATCAGTCTAATATAGCAATGTAAGTGCTACTTAAATGAGGCAAGAAGGTTTTGCTTAATGTTAAAACTATTATCTGTCTCCTCAGAAATATAGAACCAGTACTCTAAAATATTGCAAATAAAGGACATATGACTATGTAATTGTTTTAAGGTAATTTTAAATTAGTCTATAGATACATTTAAACCTGAAAAAAATGCCCTGAAAAAATACAACACAAGCTTTGAAATTCTATGTTGTCACCTTTATCAAGATATCTAAAACTCATACAACACAATAAGAGATCTAATATGAGTAAGAACAGTTTAGCTATTTTAGCTAGAATATTTTAACTGCTTTATTCTTTACATTGTAACAACTAAGGCACATATAAGGCCTAAAATATATAAGCAAATATGGCATCATTCACTAGTCTCAGTAATAAGGATTGCTCAAAAATTAGCCTGAATATTAAGTTATTTCAATCTTCAAAAGTAGAGTATGCCATCCAAGGGCTAGAAAGGATGGGGTGTAGTCCTTGGAGCTACCAAACAGACTATAAAGTGTGGTCAGATGTGGGAACTTTGGAAATTGGTTAACAACTAACTAAATAAGTCCTTGATTTGGTCCTTGCCTTGAGGTGCTGATTATACCACAGAGTGAGCAGTGTGGCACATAGAAATAAACACAGGGGGGCTTCCCCTGGTGGTCCAGTGGATAAGGACACCGCCTTGCAGTGCAAGGGGCGCTGCTTCGATCCCTGGCCTGGGAAGGTCCCACGTGCCGCGGAGCGGCTGGACTGATGTGTCCAATTACCGAGCCAGAGCTCTGGAGTGCATGCGCCCAGAGCCAGTGCTCTGCGACAACAGACGCCACCGCGATGGGAGGCCCGCAGGAACCAAAGAACAAAGATGGATGAAAACAGAGAAATGAAAGACCAATAGAAGTGGCCCGCCTGCTCCGCCCGTTCCCCTCCCTCCCCAACCCGACCCCCGCCCAAAATAAATAAATAAATAAATCTTAAAAAAAAAAAAAAGAAATAAACACAGGGTACTGTGATAGCCCCTTGGGCATCTAACCCAGGCTTGGGGGATGGGATAAAAAAGACTCCTTAGGAAATGCTTGTCATTCCATGAAGTAGAAATGTATAACAGGGAGGTTATTTTCTAAGTACAGAACAACTAAATTGCCCTTATTGTAAAGGTTCATAGATGATAGGATCATAGTATAGTAATATTACAACTTTGTGTAGTGTATCCAATGTAATAATTCATCTATAGCACTATCTCATATCAGCTGAGTGTTATCCATTTGAATATTTCCTGATCTTCTCTTTTCTAGATGCATGGTAAAATGATACTTTCTTAATCCCTTGAACAAAGTGTGGTCACCGGACTTGCCTTGACCTCAGAAATGTGAATAAAAGTGATGTATGTCACTTCTTGGTGGATATTTTAAATTGATTTGTATTTATTTTTTTGGCCATACCATGTGGCATGTGGGATATTAGTTTCCCTGGCCAGTAATTAAACCTGTACCCCCTACAATGGAAGAGCAGATTCTCAACTGTTGGACTGCCCAGGATGTCCTTTTGGTGGACATTTTAAAGTTTGTAGGCGATTCACTCTTTTTTCATACTGTGATGATCTAGGAAGCCTGTGTTTAGACGAGATGTTCCTCTATTGGGTTTTGAGTGACTATTGAAGCAGTCACCCTGTCAGCCTGCAATGAACGTGTCTGATGAGAAATGTACTTTTTCTATCTTTAGCTACTGAGACCTTTTAACAGTGTAATCTTTATCTTCCCCGATGGATATAAACATCAGTCCATATTTGTTCATATGAACTCTCGTGGTACTTGCTAAAGGGAATTATTGCAGTACGTCCGGAGCTTCTAATATTTTTTTAATTGACTTTTTTTTTGGAGTAGTTGTAGATTCACAGCAAAATTTATTTTAAGGTACAGAAATTTGCCATATGTTTCCTCTGCTTACATATGCATAACCTTCCCCCTTATCACCTTGCTGAAGTGGTGTGTGCTCATTTACTTGGCTGTGTCCAACTCTTTGCGACCCTATAGACCATCAGGCTCTTCTGTCCATGGGATTATCCAGGCAGGAATGCTGGAGAGGGTTGCTACATCCTCCTCCAGGGGATCTTCTGACCCAGAGATTGAACGTATGTCTCTTATGTCTCCTGCATTGGCATGTAGATTCTTTACCACTAGTGCCACCTGGGAAGCCAAGGTGGTACATTTGTTATAACTGATGAATCTAACTTGACGTACCATAATCACCCAAACTGCATAGTTTACATTAGGGCTCTCTTTGGATGCTGCACATACTGTGGGTTTGGACAAATGTGTAATGACATGTATCTACCACTGCAGTATCACACAGACTATTTTCATTCCCTTATTATTCATGCCTTTCTCCTGCCAACCCCTGACAGTTACTGATCTTTTTACTATATCCATTGTTTTGCCTTTCCAGAATGTCATATAGTTGGAGTCATACAATATGTAGCCTTTTCAAATTGACTTCTTTCACTTAGTAATATGCAATCAAGTTCCCTCCATGTCTTTTCATGGCTTTATAGTTCATTTATTTGGTGTGGAATAGTATTTTATTGTCTGGATGTACCACTGTTTGCCCACCTGCTAAAGGACAGGTTGATTCCTCCCAAGTTTTGTAGTTATGAATAGAACTGCTATAAGCATATATATGTAGGTTTCTGTGTTTTAATTTTCAACTCCTTTGTGTAAATACCAAGGGCATAATTGCTGGATCATATGGTAAGACTGAGTTTAGCTTTGTAAGGAAGAGGGAAACTGTCTCCAAAAGTGATGTATGAGAGTTCCTGTTGCTCCACATCATTGCCAGCGTTTGATGCTGTCAGTGTCTGGATTTGGCCATTCTAATATGTGTTAGTGGTATCTCCTTTTAACTTACATTTCTCTGATGACATATGATTTAGAGCACCTTTTCATATGCTTATTTGCCATTTGTATATCTTCTTTGCTAACAGTCTCTTTTTTTTCATGAAGCAAAAGTTTTATTAAAATAAAAAGGGATAGAGAAAGCTTCCAGTGAAAGGCACTGGAAGGGCGTAGGAGAATACCCTGAGCAGCTAGTTTAGGCAGCACATTATGTATTTTTCCATTGGTTAATTAACAGTGATCTAAAGAATATTTTAAGCTTGTAAAGGTCTTACCAGATCCACTTCTACAACAAATACAGTGGAAGGTTTGCTACAGGCAGGAATGCTGGAGGTTGCTACATCCTCCTCCAGGGGATCTTCTGATCCAGAGATTGAACGTATGTCTCTTATGTCTCCTGCATTGGCATGTAGATTCTTTACCACTAGTGCCACCTGGGAAGCCAAGGTGGTACATTTGTTATAACTGATGAATCTAACTTGACGTACCATAATCACCCAAACTGCATAGTTTACATTAGGGCTCTCTTTGGATGCTGCACATACTGTGGGTTTGGACAAATGTGTAATGACATGTATCTACCACTGCAGTATCACACAGACTATTTTCATTCCCTTATTATTCATGCCTTTCTCCTGCCAACCCCTGACAGTTACTGATCTTTTTACTATATCCATTGTTTTGCCTTTCCAGAATGTCATATAGTTGGAGTCATACAATATGTAGCCTTTTCAAATTGACTTCTTTCACTTAGTAATATGCAATCAAGTTCCCTCCATGTCTTTTCATGGCTTTATAGTTCATTTATTTGGTGTGGAATAGTATTTTATTGTCTGGATGTACCACTGTTTGCCCACCTGCTAAAGGACAGGTTGATTCCTCCCAAGTTTTGTAGTTATGAATAGAACTGCTATAAGCATATATATGTAGGTTTCTGTGTTTTAATTTTCAACTCCTTTGTGTAAATACCAAGGGCATAATTGCTGGATCATATGGTAAGACTGAGTTTAGCTTTGTAAGGAAGAGGGAAACTGTCTCCAAAAGTGATGTATGAGAGTTCCTGTTGCTCCACATCATTGCCAGCGTTTGATGCTGTCAGTGTCTGGATTTGGCCATTCTAATATGTGTTAGTGGTATCTCCTTTTAACTTACATTTCTCTGATGACATATGATTTAGAGCACCTTTTCATATGCTTATTTGCCATTTGTATATCTTCTTTGCTAACAGTCTCTTTTTTTTCATGAAGCAAAAGTTTTATTAAAATAAAAAGGGATAGAGAAAGCTTCCAGTGAAAGGCACTGGAAGGGCGTAGGAGAATACCCTGAGCAGCTAGTTTAGGCAGCACATTATGTATTTTTCCATTGGTTAATTAACAGTGATCTAAAGAATATTTTAAGCTTGTAAAGGTCTTACCAGATCCACTTCTACAACATACATCTTTAAATGACATAGTTATAAGTTAAGAAGGGGAAACATGTCTTCCAGCAAGATACACTATTGTTATAAACATTAGCTCTGGGTTTAAAGAAAGTCTTAGGCAAAACAGATTATTGTCATAGGCGTGGCAACCAAGGTGAAGGCACCTTGGCTAAAAAATGTTTGTCCCTCCTCTTCCTTCTCCTCCTTGGGGATCCCCTAGCCTTCCTATTAACCTGCCTAAGAATTAATTCTCTCATTATCTCCTTTTTCTTTTATGACAGTTCTTTATCAGATATGTTTTTTGTAAATAATTTCTCCCAGTTTGTGGCATATTTCCTCCTTCTTTTGACAGTATCTATTGCAGAGCAGAAAATTTTAGTATTTTATAATTTTTTTTTTTCTTTTGGCCACTTCTATTGGTCTTTCACTTATCTATTTTCATCCATCTTTGTTCTTTGGCCTGTGTGGGCCTCTCATTGCAGTGGCCTCTGCTGTTGCAGAGCACTGGCTCTGGCACATGTGCTCCAGAGCTCCAGCTGGGTAGTTGGACACATTGGTCCAGCCATTCTGCAGCACATGGGATCTTCCCTGGCCAGGGATCGAACTGGCACCCCCCGCACTGCAAGGCAGTGCCCCCACCCACTGGACCACCAGGAAAGCTCAGAAAATTTTAGTTTTAATGAAGTCTGGCTTATTGATTTTTTTTTTTCACAGGCTATGCCTTTGGCATTATATCTAAAAAGTTATTGCCCTACCCAAAGTTATCTCAGATTTCTCCTATGTTATCTTCAAAATGTTTTCTAATTTCGTGTTTTAAATTTAGACTATGATCCTTTTAGAGTTACTTCTTATAAAGGATATAGCATTTGTGTATAGATTAATTTTTTTGTATGTGAATATTCATTTGTTCAAACACCATTTGTTGCAAAGACTGCCGTTGCTCTATTATATTGTAATCTTTGACTCCTTTATCAAAGATTAATTGACTATATTGATGTGAGAATATTTCTGGGCTCTCTATTCTGTGCTGTTGACCTATTTGTCTGTTCTTTCACCAGTTCACCAGTACAGGTGTATCTTGATTACTGTAGCTTACAGAAAGTTTTAAAATCAAGCCGTGTTGGTCCTTTGACTTGGTTCTTTTCCTTTAGTATTGTAGAGGCTGTTCTGGCAGTTTTTGTGCTTTTTGTGCCTGGCATCTATTACAGTGGTCCAAAGGCCTTTTTGGACTTCTGTCCTGATAATTAACTGCCAAAAAACTGAGCTCTGTGAGTTGTTCCTATAAAAGAGATAGTTAATTGCCTCCAGACACAAACTAAATCAGCCAGATTCACAAGAAGCACTCAAGCAATAGTATTTCAAGTCCATATGACTTTTCTCCTAGAATAAAGTGATCATAATTCCAAATGTATTTCAACAGACTTAAGATCATGTGTTAAATTATAGTTTAAAACAATCCAATAACCAATTTGTGTTACTGTATTTACTCTAGATGCAGGTTAAAAGCACAGTTTACTCTTCCTGTCCTGGTTCATGACAGTTGTGCCTTCTCAGTCAGATGGCCCCCGTTCTCTGTGCCATTCCCTACAGCCCAAGCAACTGCCAAGGCCTACGATTGTCCTGCTCCAGAGTCCCTCTGTTGTCCATCACAGTCATCCCCCTGCATCACCAAGGCCTAGCTCATGTTCTTTTCTGTACCCTCAGTGTTGATATTGTTTCTTTTCTAAATCAGTTCTGGATGTTTAGCTAAAAATGGAAAGCCAGGATTCCTGTTTTGATATGATTTTATGTCTCTTCTAGCATTTCTACTTCCTGGGCTCATTCTCCCCTTATCTGTTGGCATGAGTATTTGAGCTTCTAGCTCCCATCATGTAGATGAATTCAGTTAAAAGTTTATGTGTGAAGACATTTATGACATTGCATTATTTGATAGATAGCCTTTTCTTCTTGTCCTAGCTGCACATAACTAAAACAAAAACCCTAGCCTGAAATTCAGGAATGATTGTATTTATTTATGTTTTCCTCAGAAAACAGTATTGGATTCCTTATTCCTATAGAATAAAGGAATTCAAGGATGTCTCAGCTTACTTCTGACCTAACCTATTTGTCCTTTAAGGTAGACACTCTAATGAGTCCCTGTATATTTCATATGATATAACACATATTCAGAAAAATTATTTTGAGGATTTATTTCTGAATAATTTATCTTAATGACTAGTATTAGGCATGTGAGGGCTTCATTTACATAAAACTGAGTAGATTATGCTAGAATCTAAGAAGCAATCTGAGAAATTTGACCTCTCTACTCAGGGTCCGTACTTCTCAACTGGGACCAACAGTGGAAAGAGGTAGGCAGAACTTGCCAGAGAGCTTCTTGAAACTGTATTCCTCAGTGATCCATCACTTATCTTTTAAACTACTATGTATGACATGTTATGGAATTATAACCAACAGAGGTTAGTATGCCTCATTCAGCCAGATTCCCCTCAAGCAATAGTATTTCAAGTCCATATGACTTTTCTCCTAGAATAAAGTGATCATAATTCCAAATGTATTTCAACAGACTTAAGATCATGTGTTAAATTATAGTTTAAAACAATCCAATAACCAATTTGTGTTACTGTATTTACTCTAGATGCAGGTTAAAAGCACAGTTTACTCTTCCTGTCCTGGTTCATGACAGTTGTGCCTTCTCAGTCAGATGGCCCCCGTTCTCTGTGCCATTCCCTACAGCCCAAGCAACTGCCAAGGCCTACGATTGTCCTGCTCCAGAGTCCCTCTGTTGTCCATCACAGTCATCCCCCTGCATCACCAAGGCCTAGCTCATGTTCTTTTCTGTACCCTCAGTGTTGATATTGTTTCTTTTCTAAATCAGTTCTGGATGTTTAGCTAAAAATGGAAAGCCAGGATTCCTGTTTTGATATGATTTTATGTCTCTTCTAGCATTTCTACTTCCTGGGCTCATTCTCCCCTTATCTGTTGGCATGAGTATTTGAGCTTCTAGCTCCCATCATGTAGATGAATTCAGTTAAAAGTTTATGTGTGAAGACATTTATGACATTGCATTATTTGATAGATAGCCTTTTCTTCTTGTCCTAGCTGCACATAACTAAAACAAAAACCCTAGCCTGAAATTCAGGAATGATTGTATTTATTTATGTTTTCCTCAGAAAACAGTATTGGATTCCTTATTCCTATAGAATAAAGGAATTCAAGGATGTCTCAGCTTACTTCTGACCTAACCTATTTGTCCTTTAAGGTAGACACTCTAATGAGTCCCTGTATATTTCATATGATATAACACATATTCAGAAAAATTATTTTGAGGATTTATTTCTGAATAATTTATCTTAATGACTAGTATTAGGCATGTGAGGGCTTCATTTACATAAAACTGAGTAGATTATGCTAGAATCTAAGAAGCAATCTGAGAAATTTGACCTCTCTACTCAGGGTCCGTACTTCTCAACTGGGACCAACAGTGGAAAGAGGTAGGCAGAACTTGCCAGAGAGCTTCTTGAAACTGTATTCCCCCCTCAGTGATCCATCACTTATCTTTTTAAACTACTATGTATGACATGTTATGGAATTATAACCAACAGAGGTAATATTTAAAGCATTATCCCAGATTTCAAAGAGGAAATGTAGAATTAAAATATTTACATACATCATACATTTTGGGGTCATTTTTTACCTCTTAATACACAGGTGATTTTTTTGTACACTTTAAAAAGAGATTATTCTGGGTAAATATCATGAAATGAACTCTGTCTCAGGGCAAAGGTATGACCAATGTATAAATCACTCTAAAAAATAAAATGAAGAAGTGTTTCTTTCCATCTGTTCTAAGTGCTGCACCTGAAGTCCGGATCTAAGGCTGAAGCCTGCCAACATTTACATGCTGATTAGTCCTATAAAATTTGATAGAGTCATTCCACTACAACACCTGGAATAATTGTATAGTTTCTGGCAAAAGAGAGTGGAAGGTACTGTTAAATCTGCCAATCATGGTATAGTTAATAGTCCCCCAGAAATTGCACTGAATACTAGAGTCCTGACCTTTTTGTTTATTCACGACCTATTTTCTTTGTACTTTTCTTCCTTTGATTTGATTGTTTGTTGCTACATTTAACAACAACAAAAAGAAGAAGCAAGCCACCCACACCAAAATCCTCCTTTCATCCATTAAAAATTAAGCATTAATAATAACAGAGGGTGAGAGAACAGTGATGTGCTCTCACTGTTTAGTGATGTGTGGGATGGAGCTCTTTTCTTGGTAGGTCTGCTGTGTCACCTTTGCTAGATGGAGCCCATCACATGCACCCCACCCTGGGAACAATTCTTAAGTTAGATTGTGCTGTACTGTTACTCTAGAACACCTTTTGATTAAAAGAATGTTTTATTAATAGTGTCTCCATTTTCATATTATTTTACCAAGGTAGACACTCTAATGAGTCCCTGTATATTTCATATGATATAACACATATTCAGAAAAATTATTTTGAGGATTTATTTCTGAATAATTTATCTTAATGACTAGTATTAGGCATGTGAGGGCTTCATTTACATAAAACTGAGTAGATTATGCTAGAATCTAAGAAGCAATCTGAGAAATTTGACCTCTCTACTCAGGGTCCGTACTTCTCAACTGGGACCAACAGTGGAAAGAGGTAGGCAGAACTTGCCAGAGAGCTTCTTGAAACTGTATTCCCCCCTCAGTGATCCATCACTTATCTTTTTAAACTACTATGTATGACATGTTATGGAATTATAACCAACAGAGGTAATATTTAAAGCATTATCCCAGATTTCAAAGAGGAAATGTAGAATTAAAATATTTACATACATCATACATTTTGGGGTCATTTTTTACCTCTTAATACACAGGTGATTTTTTTGTACACTTTAAAAAGAGATTATTCTGGGTAAATATCATGAAATGAACTCTGTCTCAGGGCAAAGGTATGACCAATGTATAAATCACTCTAAAAAATAAAATGAAGAAGTGTTTCTTTCCATCTGTTCTAAGTGCTGCACCTGAAGTCCGGATCTAAGGCTGAAGCCTGCCAACATTTACATGCTGATTAGTCCTATAAAATTTGATAGAGTCATTCCACTACAACACCTGGAATAATTGTATAGTTTCTGGCAAAAGAGAGTGGAAGGTACTGTTAAATCTGCCAATCATGGTATAGTTAATAGTCCCCCAGAAATTGCACTGAATACTAGAGTCCTGACCTTTTTGTTTATTCACGACCTATTTTCTTTGTACTTTTCTTCCTTTGATTTGATTGTTTGTTGCTACATTTAACAACAACAAAAAGAAGAAGCAAGCCACCCACACCAAAATCCTCCTTTCATCCATTAAAAATTAAGCATTAATAATAACAGAGGGTGAGAGAACAGTGATGTGCTCTCACTGTTTAGTGATGTGTGGGATGGAGCTCTTTTCTTGGTAGGTCTGCTGTGTCACCTTTGCTAGATGGAGCCCATCACATGCACCCCACCCTGGGAACAATTCTTAAGTTAGATTGTGCTGTACTGTTACTCTAGAACACCTTTTGATTAAAAGAATGTTTTATTAATAGTGTCTCCATTTTCATATTATTTTCAGGTAAAGAAACATTTTATTGGTAGAAAACTAAGACACAAAATGGTTGTAGCACTTTTCTGTAGTTAATTCTGGTTGAATATTCAGATAATCCATGGGAAGGAGTAAGGCACTGGTCCACAGAAATAAGTGACATTAATGGAAAGTATACAGATTTTAGAATAACCTTGGGTGAGTTACTTAAGCTTAGTCATCTTTAATTTTCTCATCTATAAAGCTCTAACATATAATACATTAGTCTTCTCACTATATATTTTGCTCAGTTGTTATATTTTCTAAATTTGAAACTAGTTGTGCAATATGTGTTATGTAAGAAGTACTAATAATTTATTAATACCCATGCAAGCAGTATTTTGCCTTTTAATAAAATACAGTTTAAAATTAGCAAATGGAATAATTGGGCCATTTGTATAGATGAAAGATGCCTGAAATTAGTTTTAGAAAAAGAAGATTATAAATAAATAAAATCTTTTCAAATGAGTGGAGGTGAAATTTTCAATAGACTGTAATTTTCTGAGTTCCTTAAAAATAACATATATTGTGTATTTGTGATTACAAAAAGAACCATGTGTTCATTGTGTAAAGACTGGGAAATGTAGGAGAGCACAAAAGGAATTGCAGTTATACATGATAGACTGAAGATATGTTTTTTCTTGAAAATAAATTGCCAACATGTCAGTAAATACATTCTAAAAGGCATAAAACCTCAAGGACACACCAAAGGGAAAGGATATGACAGCAGACTGAGATGTCAATAAAATTTTGAATGATGGGATGCAGATGGATTGGTGCTAAATAATTTAAAAGAGTGAGAAAGCAGAAATCTAGTTACATGAAAGGGGGAATAAAGGAAGAATTTTAAAATAACTACTAGTTTGAACCTCATAAATTCAGGATTACAGGCACATAAAATGTTCAGTAGTCTGAATAAAAATGGGAAGATTGCTTTAAAATCTATAGAATGATTATGTTGGTCCTTAGATTTCCTCATCTTAGCAGAAGGCACCTTTTGTAGAAAGGTTGAACCAAACAGACTATCGATTCAAGATATAGCTGAGGTATGAGTTAGAGTGAAAATCTATACTGAAGAATGTATATTCCCGCTCTTTAGGTTGCATGCAGGTGGACTTTCCTAACATTCTTGGCATCTGGCCCTATTTCTTTCTCCCTTTCTCCCATGGAGGAGGAGAGAATTTACCTGATTGTTGGTCACTGTTTTGTGACAGGAAGGATCTAACTCATCAGGTTTTTTTCTTCTTTCTCAGTGTGAGGCAGTGATCCCAGTAAGTGAGCCTGCTCTGCTGGGCTGAAACCTCCCTTAAGTGTGCTGATCAGTGACTAGACAGGGCAAGGAATTTGAGAAAGCTCATTTGGCCCTCACACCTAAGCCATATTCTTCTAATCAATCAGTAAGAAAGCTGATATTTGGATTGTAATCTCTCAGATGGTTTAAAATATATTAATACCCATGCAAGCAGTATTTTGCCTTTTAATAAAATACAGTTTAAAATTAGCAAATGGAATAATTGGGCCATTTGTATAGATGAAAGATGCCTGAAATTAGTTTTAGAAAAAGAAGATTATAAATAAATAAAATCTTTTCAAATGAGTGGAGGTGAAATTTTCAATAGACTGTAATTTTCTGAGTTCCTTAAAAATAACATATATTGTGTATTTGTGATTACAAAAAGAACCATGTGTTCATTGTGTAAAGACTGGGAAATGTAGGAGAGCACAAAAGGAATTGCAGTTATACATGATAGACTGAAGATATGTTTTTTCTTGAAAATAAATTGCCAACATGTCAGTAAATACATTCTAAAAGGCATAAAACCTCAAGGACACACCAAAGGGAAAGGATATGACAGCAGACTGAGATGTCAATAAAATTTTGAATGATGGGATGCAGATGGATTGGTGCTAAATAATTTAAAAGAGTGAGAAAGCAGAAATCTAGTTACATGAAAGGGGGAATAAAGGAAGAATTTTAAAATAACTACTAGTTTGAACCTCATAAATTCAGGATTACAGGCACATAAAATGTTCAGTAGTCTGAATAAAAATGGGAAGATTGCTTTAAAATCTATAGAATGATTATGTTGGTCCTTAGATTTCCTCATCTTAGCAGAAGGCACCTTTTGTAGAAAGGTTGAACCAAACAGACTATCGATTCAAGATATAGCTGAGGTATGAGTTAGAGTGAAAATCTATACTGAAGAATGTATATTCCCGCTCTTTAGGTTGCATGCAGGTGGACTTTCCTAACATTCTTGGCATCTGGCCCTATTTCTTTCTCCCTTTCTCCCATGGAGGAGGAGAGAATTTACCTGATTGTTGGTCACTGTTTTGTGACAGGAAGGATCTAACTCATCAGGTTTTTTTCTTCTTTCTCAGTGTGAGGCAGTGATCCCAGTAAGTGAGCCTGCTCTGCTGGGCTGAAACCTCCCTTAAGTGTGCTGATCAGTGACTAGACAGGGCAAGGAATTTGAGAAAGCTCATTTGGCCCTCACACCTAAGCCATATTCTTCTAATCAATCAGTAAGAAAGCTGATATTTGGATTGTAATCTCTCAGATGGTTTAAAACTTTGGCAGAATTCTGGGTAACCGAGATGTTATCAATTCCCTAAATATCAAATAGTTTGCATCTTAAAAAGATTCACCACTTGACTCCACTCGACTGCCAGGACATTGACCTCTGGCATGATGTACTTCAAACAGAAGATGGGTTGAATCTCTCTGGGAAACTGTCCAAAGAGAAGAACTTCACGTATACTGGTATTTTGGAGCCTTCCAATGGGATGGCCAGGTTCCTGGATGTTCGTCTGTGGTAATGCCCAGTGGTCAGTCAGCCTCTTCAGGCAAGGAGAGTGTTCAGTCATCATTTTAGTGCTTCACTCTTAAATATATACTGACTGTCAAAGACTTTTGAGGAAGGAGTCTAACAGATAAGAAATAGAATGAAAGGATTTTCAGAGAAAATAGACTATCAGAAGAAAGCATCACTCTTCATATTTATTTATTTAAAGTATTTATTCATTTGGCTGTTTGAACTCTTGGTGGAGACATGCAGGATCTTTGATCTTCCTGGCAGCAAGTGGGATCTTTTAGTTGTGGCATGCGAGATCTTAGTTGTGGTATGTGGGATCTAGTGCACTAACCTGGGATCAAACCTGGGCCCCCTGCATTGGAAGTGCCAAAAAGTCTTAGCTACTGGACAACCAGGGAACTTCCCACACTTCGTATTTAATATTATCAAAGATAAAAAATAAGTTATTCCATGAAATAAGAATAGGATGCTATAAAAGGTAATATTTAGGAATAAGGCAGAGGTCTTAGAAATTGAAAACAAGATAATGTATTAGTTTTCTATTGCTGCTGTGACAAATTACTCCAAATTTAGTGGCTGAAAATAGAGCAAATGTATTATCTTTAATTTCTGAAGTCTAAGGGGTCAAATGGGTCTCACTGGACTAAAAATCAAGATCTCATCAATGCAGAATTCCTTTCTGGAGACTCTAGGGAAAAATCCATTGTCTTGATATTTCCAGCTTCCAGATGCTGACTACATTCACTGTAGTGTGGCTGTCTTCCGTCTTCCAGTCCAGAATGAGTACCTGAGTCTTGGTGGTATTGCATCTAACCCCTCTGCCTCCCTCTTTCACATATAAAGCCTCCTTGTAATTACATTAGGATTGCCCAGATTATCCAGGATAATCTCCCAATTTTAAAGTTATTTAATCAAGTACCTTAATTACATCTGCTTTTGTTAAATTTGTTTTTTAATTGGAGGAAAGTTGCTTTACAGTGTGTTGATTTGTGTTGTACAACAGTGAGGATCAGCCATAATTATGCACATATCATCTCCCTCTTGAGCCTCCCTCCCCTCCCGAGACCCACCCCTCTAGGGCCTCACAGAGCCCCAGGCTGGGCTCTCTGTGTTACATAGCGATTTCTCACCAGGTAGCTATTTAACACATGATAGTGTACGTATATCAATGCTACTTTATCCACTTACTGACTGTCAAAGACTTTTGAGGAAGGAGTCTAACAGATAAGAAATAGAATGAAAGGATTTTCAGAGAAAATAGACTATCAGAAGAAAGCATCACTCTTCATATTTATTTATTTAAAGTATTTATTCATTTGGCTGTTTGAACTCTTGGTGGAGACATGCAGGATCTTTGATCTTCCTGGCAGCAAGTGGGATCTTTTAGTTGTGGCATGCGAGATCTTAGTTGTGGTATGTGGGATCTAGTGCACTAACCTGGGATCAAACCTGGGCCCCCTGCATTGGAAGTGCCAAAAAGTCTTAGCTACTGGACAACCAGGGAACTTCCCACACTTCGTATTTAATATTATCAAAGATAAAAAATAAGTTATTCCATGAAATAAGAATAGGATGCTATAAAAGGTAATATTTAGGAATAAGGCAGAGGTCTTAGAAATTGAAAACAAGATAATGTATTAGTTTTCTATTGCTGCTGTGACAAATTACTCCAAATTTAGTGGCTGAAAATAGAGCAAATGTATTATCTTTAATTTCTGAAGTCTAAGGGGTCAAATGGGTCTCACTGGACTAAAAATCAAGATCTCATCAATGCAGAATTCCTTTCTGGAGACTCTAGGGAAAAATCCATTGTCTTGATATTTCCAGCTTCCAGATGCTGACTACATTCACTGTAGTGTGGCTGTCTTCCGTCTTCCAGTCCAGAATGAGTACCTGAGTCTTGGTGGTATTGCATCTAACCCCTCTGCCTCCCTCTTTCACATATAAAGCCTCCTTGTAATTACATTAGGATTGCCCAGATTATCCAGGATAATCTCCCAATTTTAAAGTTATTTAATCAAGTACCTTAATTACATCTGCTTTTGTTAAATTTGTTTTTTAATTGGAGGAAAGTTGCTTTACAGTGTGTTGATTTGTGTTGTACAACAGTGAGGATCAGCCATAATTATGCACATATCATCTCCCTCTTGAGCCTCCCTCCCCTCCCGAGACCCACCCCTCTAGGGCCTCACAGAGCCCCAGGCTGGGCTCTCTGTGTTACATAGCGATTTCTCACCAGGTAGCTATTTAACACATGATAGTGTACGTATATCAATGCTACTTTATCCACTTATCCCACTCTCTCCTTCCCACACTGTGTCCACAAGTCAGTTCTCTACATTTGTGTCTGCATTCATTCCCAGCAAATAGATTCATCAATACCATTTTTGTATATTTTAGTATATCTTTGTATATACAATATTTGTTTTTCTGATTTACTACACTCTGTGTAACAGGGTCTAGGTTTATCCACCTCACTAGAACTGACTCACATTTGTTCTTTTCTATAGCTTAGTAATATCGCATCATATATATGTACCACAACTCCTTTATCCATTCATCTGTATATGGTCATCTAGGTTGCCTCCATGTCCTTGCGTAGAAAGTCCAGAGATGAATCCATGCACTTATGGGCACCTTATCTTTAACAAAGGAGGCAAGAATATACAATGGAGAAAAGATAGTCTCTTCAATATGCAGTGCTGGGAAAACTGATCAGTTACATGTAAAAGAATGAAACTAGAACGCTCCCTAATACCATACACAAAACTAACACAAAAATAAACTCAAAATAGATTAAAGACAATACAAGGCCAAACTATAAAGCTCTTAGAGGAAGACATAGACAATATACTCGTTGACATAAATCATAGCAAGATCCTCTTTGACCTACCTCCTAGAGTAATGGAAATAAAAACAGAAACAAATGGGACTTAATTAAACTTAAAAGCTTTTGTTCGCCAAAGGAAATGATAAACAAGATTAAAAGACAGCTCTCAGAATGCCAGAAAATAGTTGCAAACAAAGCAACTGCAGAAGGTTAATTTCAGAATGTACAAGCAGCTCATATAACTCAATATTAGAAAAACAACAGTCCAAACAAAAAATGGGCATAAGAACTAAACTGACATTTTTCCAAAGAAGATATACAGATAGCCAATAAACAAATGAAAAGATGCTCAACATCAATTTTTTTGAGGAAAGTTGCTTTACAGTGTGTTGATTTGTGTTGTACAACAGTGAGGATCAGCCATAATTATGCACATATCATCTCCCTCTTGAGCCTCCCTCCCCTCCCGAGACCCACCCCTCTAGGGCCTCACAGAGCCCCAGGCTGGGCTCTCTGTGTTACATAGCGATTTCTCACCAGGTAGCTATTTAACACATGATAGTGTACGATATCAATGCTACTTTATCCACTTATCCCACTCTCTCCTTCCCACACTGTGTCCACAAGTCAGTTCTCTACATTTGTGTCTGCATTCATTCCCAGCAAATAGATTCATCAATACCATTTTTGTATATTTTAGTATATCTTTGTATATACAATATTTGTTTTTCTGATTTACTACACTCTGTGTAACAGGGTCTAGGTTTATCCACCTCACTAGAACTGACTCACATTTGTTCTTTTCTATAGCTTAGTAATATCGCATCATATATATGTACCACAACTCCTTTATCCATTCATCTGTATATGGTCATCTAGGTTGCCTCCATGTCCTTGCGTAGAAAGTCCAGAGATGAATCCATGCACTTATGGGCACCTTATCTTTAACAAAGGAGGCAAGAATATACAATGGAGAAAAGATAGTCTCTTCAATATGCAGTGCTGGGAAAACTGATCAGTTACATGTAAAAGAATGAAACTAGAACGCTCCCTAATACCATACACAAAACTAACACAAAAATAAACTCAAAATAGATTAAAGACAATACAAGGCCAAACTATAAAGCTCTTAGAGGAAGACATAGACAATATACTCGTTGACATAAATCATAGCAAGATCCTCTTTGACCTACCTCCTAGAGTAATGGAAATAAAAACAGAAACAAATGGGACTTAATTAAACTTAAAAGCTTTTGTTCGCCAAAGGAAATGATAAACAAGATTAAAAGACAGCTCTCAGAATGCCAGAAAATAGTTGCAAACAAAGCAACTGCAGAAGGTTAATTTCCAGAATGTACAAGCAGCTCATATAACTCAATATTAGAAAAACAACAGTCCAAACAAAAAATGGGCATAAGAACTAAACTGACATTTTTCCAAAGAAGATATACAGATAGCCAATAAACAAATGAAAAGATGCTCAACATCATTAATTTTTAGAGAAATACGAATCAAAACTACTACGAGGTATCACCTCACACAGGTCAGAATGATCTACAAATAATAAATGCTGGAGAAGGTGTGAAGAAAAAGGAACCCTACTGCACTAGTAGTGGTGGGGATGTAAACCAATACAGCCACTATGGAAAAACAGTATGGATATTCTTTACAAAAAAAAAAAAAAGAAAATCTACGGATAAATCTACCAGATGTTCCAGCAATGCCATACTGACCTGAGAAAACCACAATTCTAATAGACACATGTACCCCAATGTTCATTGCAGCACTACTTACAATAGCCAGAACATGGAAGCAACCATCTGCAAATTTAATTCTTTGCTACATAACAACATATTCACAAAGTTAGTGATTAGACTGTGAACATCTTGGGGGTAAGAACATTAATCTCTGTACCATAGATAGCACAAAGTAAACAATGTAATTGAAATACCAAAGATAACATTAAAGAAATAGGGCAGTTAGTAAAACAAAAAGATGGAAAATAAGATAAAAAAAATCAAGACATTGGAGAACCAAAACTAGTTAATAGAAATTCCAGAGAGAAAATACAGGAAAAACCAGATAGATGAAATTACTTTAAAACAAGCCAAAGTAATACAAGACTATTTCCCAGAACAAGAAGACTTGATTTCCTGGTTAACAGAAATCCAGAAAAAATATATAGGGAGAAATTATCAGAGGAATAATACAAGAAAATTCCCTCAACTTCCTTGAAGTATTGAATTTCCAGAGTTACTGACCAAGGTTCTTGGCCTCCTTAATCAATACAAATTGATCAAAGAAATTCAGGCGTGACTTTATTGGGACGCTTACTATAGTTGGGGTTGGGGGTGAGTCTAGAACAAGTAACAGGTTACCTTGCTTGTTCACTAGCTCCCTAGTGGGAGGCAAACTGGTTCCTTATATGGGGGTGAGGCTAGGGGTATGTTCAAAGGTCAGACTGGAGGGCGGCTTAGGTGGCTTATTCATACCTTTGTGGTGTTGTACTCAGAGGGCATGCACAGTACCCTGCTTTTGCTCCCGACCCCATGCTTTTGCTCACAGCTCTTCAGAAGTGGCATTTGGACTTTTTTGGTCTTTTTGTATGTTTTGTCCAGAATTTGCTTTAACTATGCCTGCATGCATAGTTATTTTTAATCCCTTATAGCTTCTTTGTATTTTGTAGCTGGAAGAGATGTTTGCTGAGGTGCAAGCACCGTAGCAAAGGATCCCAGGTTCCAGGCCTGTTTCACAGATAGAGGGAGTTTGGGAAAGGATCGTATAGCATACATTTCAAAATAATAGGGGTTAGAAAATATATAAAAATTTCCAGAGAGATAGAAGAAGTCATACTGACATTCTCTAAAACCGTATTGAAAAATCAAAGAAAAATAATACTTTTCAAATTCTGAGAGAAAATAAATCCACTGTTGAATTTTTGGAAGGGGGAGGTGGGTACTGTATGGGGTCTTAGTTACAGCATGCAGGATCTAGTTTCCTGACCAGGGATCAAATTCGGGTCCCCTGTATTGGAATTGCAGATTCTTAACCACTGGACCACTAGGAAATACACATTCTTGAATTCTGATTTGGAATAAATTGTTAATTGAGGTGAAGAGTTAAAAATTGTTTTTACCTTTTGTGCATTCTCAGAAAGCAAATTAAGGATATGAAAATGTGTCTGTGAATTAAGGAAAGAAGAAACAGATTCAATAAGAGAGTGCACTCAAAGGAAGTTTCAAATAAATGGCAGAACGAAAGTTCCATGCTGACTGCTGTGAGGCATAGCTAGGTACAACCAGTCTCAATGGAGTGGAGGGACTGAGAGTTTCATAGCACTATCCCCTAGAAAAAAATTTTTAAAAAGGAAAGAAAGATATGTTTATGATCTAATGTATTCCATTTTAATGAGAGGAATTTGTTACTTCTTTCAAATGTTTTGTTAGGTAGGGAGTTATGCATGAGAGCAAGGGGTGGCCTAGCAGAAAAGAATGCAAACTGATCTCTAAACCCCACCCTAGACAGGCCAGGAGAGCTCACAGATGCACTACAGAAATAACCACAGACATTTACAGTTCCTGCACATGAGTCCTGGGCACACAGTTGATACAAACTAGCCACAGGGGTTTCTCCACCTCCAGCAGGTGTGCCCTTGAGGCACAGCTGTGTCCTCAAGTAACCTTAGGTAGCTAGAAGTCTATTAATGATGCATGAATATTCTATGGGCTTCCCCGGTTGTAAAGAATTCACCTGCCAATGCAGGAGACATGAGAGATGCAGGTTCCTTCCCTGGGTTGGGTAGATCCCCTGAAGGAGGGCATGGCAACCCATTCCAGTCTTCTTGCCTGGAGAATCCCATTGACAGACGAGCCTGGTGGTCTACAGTGCACAGAGTCGCAAAGAGTCAGGCACAACTGAAGCAACTTAGCATGCACACAGACAAATATTCTATACAAACACACATATGATCATAACAGACTGAATTATGGAAAAGACATGCACAATAAAGCCTTGTTGTTATGTAACTTGCAGCTATCAATCAAAACTTTCCGTCCACAGCCATTTAGAAGAATATGTAAAGCCCTATTTTGCATGTGGGCACACTCCCTTCCTGATTGGACTTGGACCTACACCCATTTGCATTTTGCACTGGGTAAAACCAATACAAAAGGAAATCCAAGAGGGACTGTGGCCACTCCTTTGGAGTCAGCCCACTTCACACTTCTTGGGAGTATACTATCTCCTGTCTGTTTAACAAAAGTTACGTCTGCTTGAGCAGTAATAGCTGTAACCAGTTTGTTGATTTGAATCTTTGTTACAGCAAGTCATTGTTAATATAAAATAGTCGTGAGCATAGGCTAAGGAAGTTTCAAATAAATGGCAGAACGAAAGTTCCATGCTGACTGCTGTGAGGCATAGCTAGGTACAACCAGTCTCAATGGAGTGGAGGGACTGAGAGTTTCATAGCACTATCCCCTAGAAAAAAATTTTTAAAAAGGAAAGAAAGATATGTTTATGATCTAATGTATTCCATTTTAATGAGAGGAATTTGTTACTTCTTTCAAATGTTTTGTTAGGTAGGGAGTTATGCATGAGAGCAAGGGGTGGCCTAGCAGAAAAGAATGCAAACTGATCTCTAAACCCCACCCTAGACAGGCCAGGAGAGCTCACAGATGCACTACAGAAATAACCACAGACATTTACAGTTCCTGCACATGAGTCCTGGGCACACAGTTGATACAAACTAGCCACAGGGGTTTCTCCACCTCCAGCAGGTGTGCCCTTGAGGCACAGCTGTGTCCTCAAGTAACCTTAGGTAGCTAGAAGTCTATTAATGATGCATGAATATTCTATGGGCTTCCCCGGTTGTAAAGAATTCACCTGCCAATGCAGGAGACATGAGAGATGCAGGTTCCTTCCCTGGGTTGGGTAGATCCCCTGAAGGAGGGCATGGCAACCCATTCCAGTCTTCTTGCCTGGAGAATCCCATTGACAGACGAGCCTGGTGGTCTACAGTGCACAGAGTCGCAAAGAGTCAGGCACAACTGAAGCAACTTAGCATGCACACAGACAAATATTCTATACAAACACACATATGATCATAACAGACTGAATTATGGAAAAGACATGCACAATAAAGCCTTGTTGTTATGTAACTTGCAGCTATCAATCAAAACTTTCCGTCCACAGCCATTTAGAAGAATATGTAAAAGCCCTATTTTGCATGTGGGCACACTCCCTTCCTGATTGGACTTGGACCTACACCCATTTGCATTTTGCACTGGGTAAAACCAATACAAAAAGGGAAATCCAAGAGGGACTGTGGCCACTCCTTTGGAGTCAGCCCACTTCACACTTCTTGGGAGTATACTATCTCCTGTCTGTTTAATAAAAGTTACGTCTGCTTGAGCAGTAATAGCTGTAACCAGTTTGTTGATTTGAATCTTTGTTACAGCAAGTCATTGTTAATATAATTGTTTGTGAAAGATGGGAGATAGATGTAGGTGTATAGTCAAGATGGTTAAATCTTTATTTTTTCATAATACAAGTTCAAAGAAAATGTCAAAAATAGTTCAAGGATTTTCAATATAAAATTAATATTTTCATAATAAGATAACCAATTAATAGAATTAAAAGAATCAGGAATTCAGAATGATGGGGCAAATTACAATTTAGGTTTTTGGGTTTTTTTAAAACTATATATAGGTAATACTTCTGAAAAGCAAATTAAAAAATTTGTGTCTATGTCATAAATAACGCTTTTTATCTCTCATTCACTATGCTCCAGCCACATGGGGATACTCCCTGTTCCTTGAAAATGATACTTTCCCATCCAAGAGTTTTCACAGGTTTATGATATTCTGTATTTCAGGAACATATGTCTTAGAAAATATCCAGGTCTCCCTCCTTAATATTCATCTCTCAGTTCAATCATCATCTCCTTAGGGAATGTGGTAAAGATGTTTGAAAATTTTGATACCCTTAATAATCAAAGGGTAGAATCTATTTCTCTTTCTCTTGAATCTGAGATGGGCTGTGACTACTTGATCAATAGGCTATATTAGTAGCGATATAATATGCTAGTTATAACTAGCATAGCTTTTTATCTTCCAGCTCCAACTGTGCAGGTGTGTCTGTTTCATTGATTGGCTGCCCCTCAAATAGGAATCTGATGGGCCTCATTAACAAGCCCTGTCGTTCACAATAGGCTTTCATTAGTTTACTAAGTGGTGTATGCCTCTTAATCATAAACTGCACCAAGGAACCATATTGCCCCGCCACCTTCAAATTAATATGGTCGTTGTTCTCAGTCTTGACTCCTTCCTTGGGCTTTTTGTCTGCCATGGCCAGTGCTGGAGACGCCGCAGCTGCCGCTTGCCAAGAGAGGTACCATGTCTTCTGGGAAGGAGCACACAAGCAGCACCAGGAGCAGCAGAGGAAGGAGGCGCCAGAGGTGGAGGAGGGAGAGGGTGCGCGCACGTCGCGCGCTCCCTCCCCCGACCCTGCGTGCACTAGAGTGGCTTTTTAATCCTCTAAAAAGCTATGCTAATTCCAGGCCTAGGTTTTTAGAGGGTTGGCAACCCCTACCTTGGTCTTTTGGAACCTTCAACTTTGTAAAACTTCTGACTGCCTTGATACACTGTTCTGTGAGAAGCCCAAGGCCAACCAATAGTGATGTGTAAGTACTGGGTTGCTTGAACTCAGCTGCACACAGGGGCAGCGGAGGGTTCTCGTCAGACCCAGGCTAGGAAGTCTGCCACTACTGAATCCACTCATTTCCACGTGGTACCTCTTGTGTGTACCCTTATCACAGCCTGCTCTTCTGAATTCTCTCACATCACCCTAGCTAACACTCCATTTTTCTATCTCCTGACCACCCTTCCCTTTCTTTATGGTACAAGAGAGTTTATATTATCATGTATTTTCTTTCCAAGCCTTGTTTCTGCTCAGATCTTTAAGCCTTTTCCTTTAAAGGCTTACACTTCTGATTTCCAAATAACCAATTCTCAAGTTCTTCAAAAATTCTACATTAACATTGAAAATGTATAGGATTTGTCTCTGCTATGAACTTTATAGAAATTAGAAACTCAAAATATGACCTTTTACTTTTCATTCCTACTATAATTGACAATGAAAACCTCTGATTCAGTCAGCTAAAGAGAAGGTTATAGGACAGTGAGATCTACAAAACCTATCCCACTATATTATCAGCTGCAGAAATGGAATCTGAACACTGGGTGACTTTCAAGGCTCCATATCAACATGCGGTAGTTGTCTCTCCTAGAGAAGGAAATGGCAACCCACTCCAGTATTCTTGCCTGGAAAATTCTACAGAGAAACCTGTTGAACTACAGATCATGGGGTCTCAAATATATATATACGGCTTCTCTGATGGCTCAGTGCTGAGGAATCTGCCTGCAATGCAGGATACCGGGGCTTCATCCCTAGGTTGGGAAGATCCCCCTGGAGGAGGACATGGCAACCCACTCCAGTACTCTTTCTTGGAGAATTCCATGGATGGAGGAGCCTGGCAGGCTGAGTCCATGGGGTCACATGGAGTTGGACCCGACTAAAGTGACTAAGAAGCAGCAGCAGCATGTCTGTCCAGACTTTATCCTTTCTAAACAAACCTACTTTTCTCTCAATTAGGAGAAAGGAGAGGGAATACTCTTACTTACAGACTTTCCTCAGTGTGTGTGTGTCTGTGGTGTTAGCCCTAATTACATGGCACTGGTTTTACCAGAAAAAAATGGATTCTTATGTAAAGCTGATGACTAACATTTGCTCTAAGACTGGACTTGCAAATTATTTCTTTAGTCTGCCCTCTTTGTTCTGGAGGTGCAGATATGAGATTTTCCCTAAGTGTGAATGCTGTGGAATCAGTCACATTTGGAGTATTTGAATTCAAAAGGAAGGAAATTACCAAAACATTATAGGGTCAGATTTCAGCTCTCTTGTTAGAGTTCTAAATGACTGTAAACTTGTTAGTCACTGTTGGAAGCTTCATGATTCTTCATATTTCTTGAGTGTCATACTGTGTAGGAGCAATGTTGACTTGCTGACTCATACCATAAAAGTCCCAAAGAGTTAATTAACGGCTTCTGGAGGTGTGTATCTTCTTCACTAAAAACTCTTGTTATTGTGACTTTCAATAAAGTGCTATGCAGAACTAAGACCATTTTCTCAAACACTGAAATAGAGAGTGGGGAGTCACTACTCCTCACTTCTTAGAAGACTGCTTATTTCTCTCTAGGCCTCATCATTTCTTCTAGAGACTCCATTCAGACTCCTTCAGGTAAGATTTTTTTTTTTTAACAATTTTTTTTTTTTTTTGCTTCTAAGTCATCATTTACTTTTCATCCGTCTTTGTTCTTTGGCCTGTGTGGGCCTCCCATCACAGTGGCATCTCTTGTTGCAGAGCACTGGCTCTGGACGCATGCACTCCAGAGTGCTGGCTCACAGTTGGACGCACCGGCCCAGCCGTTCCTTGGCATGTGGGGTCTTCCTGGGCCAGGGATCGAACTGGTGCCCTTTGCACTGCAAGGTGAACTCTTTACCCACTGGACAACCAGAGAAGCCCCAGGTGAGATTTTTGAAAAAATAATAAACAAGCATCGCAATTTTATAGGTGTTCAGCATGGGTGTGAGATGAGAATGATAAAGAAAGGAAGGAATTAGAAGGTGTGGATTTGTTTCCTAAGGTCTGCCTGGCAGCATTTATGATATTGCAAACTCTGGAAATTGTGAGATTAAGAAAGTGACTGGAAGCTACAGGGATATGTTACGTGGCACTGTGGATACTGAGTGTTTGGATATTGTGACAAGTACGCTGAATTTGGCTGTTCAGACTTCATTGATTCAAAACTGACTGGGTCAAAGATTCAAATCAGAGCTGTATAAATAAAGAAAATTCCTCATTTGGGGAATTTAGTTTTTTCCTAAGTGTGAATCAAGTCACATTTGGAGTATTTGAATTCAAAAGGAAGGAAATTACCAAAACATTATAGGGTCAGATTTCAGCTCTCTTGTTAGAGTTCTAAATGACTGTAAACTTGTTAGTCACTGTTGGAAGCTTCATGATTCTTCATATTTCTTGAGTGTCATACTGTGTAGGAGCAATGTTGACTTGCTGACTCATACCATAAAAGTCCCAAAGAGTTAATTAACGGCTTCTGGAGGTGTGTATCTTCTTCACTAAAAACTCTTGTTATTGTGACTTTCAATAAAGTGCTATGCAGAACTAAGACCATTTTCTCAAACACTGAAATAGAGAGTGGGGAGTCACTACTCCTCACTTCTTAGAAGACTGCTTATTTCTCTCTAGGCCTCATCATTTCTTCTAGAGACTCCATTCAGACTCCTTCAGGTAAGATTTTTTTTTTTTAACAATTTTTTTTTTTTGCTTCTAAGTCATCATTTACTTTTCATCCGTCTTTGTTCTTTGGCCTGTGTGGGCCTCCCATCACAGTGGCATCTCTTGTTGCAGAGCACTGGCTCTGGACGCATGCACTCCAGAGTGCTGGCTCACAGTTGGACGCACCGGCCCAGCCGTTCCTTGGCATGTGGGGTCTTCCTGGGCCAGGGATCGAACTGGTGCCCTTTGCACTGCAAGGTGAACTCTTTACCCACTGGACAACCAGAGAAGCCCCAGGTGAGATTTTTGAAAAAATAATAAACAAGCATCGCAATTTTATAGGTGTTCAGCATGGGTGTGAGATGAGAATGATAAAGAAAGGAAGGAATTAGAAGGTGTGGATTTGTTTCCTAAGGTCTGCCTGGCAGCATTTATGATATTGCAAACTCTGGAAATTGTGAGATTAAGAAAGTGACTGGAAGCTACAGGGATATGTTACGTGGCACTGTGGATACTGAGTGTTTGGATATTGTGACAAGTACGCTGAATTTGGCTGTTCAGACTTCATTGATTCAAAAAACTGACTGGGTCAAAGATTCAAATCAGAGCTGTATAAATAAAGAAAATTCCTCATTTGGGGAATTTAGTTTTTCCTGCTGATTCCATTTACAGATACCCTCTGTTTTTAGAAGTTTGCTTTATGCCTCATTGCTTTTACAAAAGGCCTACATTAGTACCTGTTTTCACTAGTGAAGAAAAATCTGAAGAGGATTTTGCTTTGATGAAAATGGTGAACGCTTATAAAGGTAGGGAGAGGGGCACAGTCAAGCTCCTTCCCTGGAGCTACATGCAGCATCTCAGTATCAGGCTACCAAAGCTTTGAACTGCTTCTGTGAGCAGCTGACTTCATCTTGATTTATTTTGTGCCTCTTTTAGTAAGTTGTGTCCTGAGATAACCGCTTCATGACTGTGTGTCACTTTGGTTTACAAGAGGTTTACATACTTTATTTTGGGGGAACCTCTACTCCTTGAGGCAGTGAGTACCAGGTACCCATTATCTAGAATCCACACAACAGACCCAAATTTTAGCTGAAATCTTACTTAAAAAAAGTAATGTTGGGCTTCCCTGGTCATCCAGTGGGTAAAGAGTCCGCATTGCAGTGCAAGGGGCACCAGTTCAATCCCTGACCCAGGAAGATCCCACGTACTGCAGAGCGGCTGGACTGGTGTGTTCAATTACATGCCAGAGCTCTGGAGCACATGCATCCAGAGCTGGTGCTCTGTAACGAGAGAGGCCACTGTAATGGGAAGCCCACACATGCCAAAGAATAAAGATGGATGAAAATAATAAATAACTAAGAAAGAGCTCGTGGCATGAAGTTAACAATAAAAAGTAATGCAGCAGCCATTTTACCAAGTGGATAGGACAGTAGGTCCTTCAGAGGAGGATATTGTTTAGCTCTCTTTGCTCTGTAACGTTTAGTCATGTCCTTTGCATGCAGTAGGTGATCAACAATGTCAATATAGATTAGTTGAATTAATTAGTTAACTGTTACAGAAAGAAGAACTTGTATTCAATATAATGATAGAATCAAAAAGGTTAAAAACTGGAAGCTACAGGGATATGTTACGTGGCACTGTGGATACTGAGTGTTTGGATATTGTGACAAGTACGCTGAATTTGGCTGTTCAGACTTCATTGATTCAAAAAACTGACTGGGTCAAAGATTCAAATCAGAGCTGTATAAATAAAGAAAATTCCTCATTTGGGGAATTTAGTTTTTCCTGCTGATTCCATTTACAGATACCCTCTGTTTTTAGAAGTTTGCTTTATGCCTCATTGCTTTTACAAAAGGCCTACATTAGTACCTGTTTTCACTAGTGAAGAAAAATCTGAAGAGGATTTTGCTTTGATGAAAATGGTGAACGCTTATAAAGGTAGGGAGAGGGGCACAGTCAAGCTCCTTCCCTGGAGCTACATGCAGCATCTCAGTATCAGGCTACCAAAGCTTTGAACTGCTTCTGTGAGCAGCTGACTTCATCTTGATTTATTTTGTGCCTCTTTTAGTAAGTTGTGTCCTGAGATAACCGCTTCATGACTGTGTGTCACTTTGGTTTACAAGAGGTTTACATACTTTATTTTGGGGGAACCTCTACTCCTTGAGGCAGTGAGTACCAGGTACCCATTATCTAGAATCCACACAACAGACCCAAATTTTAGCTGAAATCTTACTTAAAAAAAGTAATGTTGGGCTTCCCTGGTCATCCAGTGGGTAAAGAGTCCGCATTGCAGTGCAAGGGGCACCAGTTCAATCCCTGACCCAGGAAGATCCCACGTACTGCAGAGCGGCTGGACTGGTGTGTTCAATTACATGCCAGAGCTCTGGAGCACATGCATCCAGAGCTGGTGCTCTGTAACGAGAGAGGCCACTGTAATGGGAAGCCCACACATGCCAAAGAATAAAGATGGATGAAAATAATAAATAACTAAGAAAGAGCTCGTGGCATGAAGTTAACAATAAAAAGTAATGCAGCAGCCATTTTACCAAGTGGATAGGACAGTAGGCCCTTCAGAGGAGGATATTGTTTAGCTCTCTTTGCTCTGTAACGTTTAGTCATGTCCTTTGCATGCAGTAGGTGATCAACAATGTCAATATAGATTAGTTGAATTAATTAGTTAACTGTTACAGAAAGAAGAACTTGTATTCAATATAATTATAGAATCAAGTGTTAAAATTGTTTTAAGATTGGTAAATCCTGAGGATGTTATTAACTTATTTAATTATCACTTTCTCTGTGTATTCTTTCTGTTGTTTTAAATCAATGGGGATTTACTGGGAAAAATGTTTTCTGGGATCATTTTATGTTGGCTAATGTGTTTGTTTTCTGTCCTGCAAATATTCATTTATTCATTCGACATATGTTTATTTAGAAGTTAAAACTTTCAGAGTACTGGAAAAACACATATGAAACAGGAATATTCTATAGAGTTATTTTATAGCTTGGGGGCACAGCAGGGGAATGTATACAGAAATCTGTTAGTAGTTAGTAACTTAGGCACATCTGATAGTCATAGAAGGATTTGCAGGAGAGGAGTCATTTAGAAAATGACTAAAGAGATGAGGGTGACTTCACCATTTCCCCAGAAGTGGGTGAATGATTAAATTATTGTCTTTTAGGAGTAGGAGGATTTTGTGGACTTAAGAAAATAAGATAGTTTTCCTTGATTTGATGAGCCAGAAAGACATTCAGAGAAGGATGCCCTGTGGAAGCTAGCTTTTCAGACATATTGGAACCAGAGGCCACAACAGGAAATTGTGTTTGCATATTGACATGGCACATACAGATACAAGTAACAAACAGAAACTAAAGTGTCATGAAACAGTCTTTATCCTTACTATATGAAATACACTATGATACTTCCTATTCTAATCTCGTCGACCCTACTTTGTGCTGGTTGTGATCTACTAAGTAGATATTGGGACCCAGTCATTGCTATAGGCAGTTGTGATCATGGTTCTAGAGCTCATGGTGGAGATAGAGTTTAACACAGAGACCTGTGAGTGATCAGCTACAGGAGGAGGCAGAAGTCACAGGAGTGACCAGTTAAGGGCACCAGATTCTAGAAGTTGGTGATAACGTATCTTTACCTTTTTCATATGGTTCTAAGTCATAAATCTTCCTCCTCATCCTGAATGTTCCTTGTTCTTTTTGTGCTTCTCTAATCTTCTCAGTATCCTAACTCTCTGAGATCCTGAGAAAGTCCCAATACACCTGTGGAAGAGGGTCCATAGGTCCTTAAAGTTTATCCTCCTGCTTCATACAGGATAGAGGTTTTTTAAGATTCTCAATAGTGGAGGTGCTACAAAATAAACACATCCTTTTGTTGCTAATATTGGCCATGTCTCTAATACTACTTTGAGTTGTTATTATGTTAATACAGTCTCAACAAGTCTTTACTGTTTTGAAGTTATCCTATTCGGGACATTTTCTTAATGTGGAAAGGGTAACAATACTGGCGTCTTTCTGTCCTATCACTCATTTCTCCCCAGTGAGAAAAGAATGAATTGTAATGGATGTGCCAAGTAGCAGACTGGGCATGCTCCTCAGTTCCTTTCTTCTGCCCTTCTCTTAGGGCATCTGGTCTCCATCTCCATGTTGTAAAGGAAGGTCTGTGATTCTAGGAGGTATGATCAGTTCAGGAAAATCTTAGGGACTTACGGTACACTGATGGAAAACATTGAGAGACTCCACAGACTGGAATTTAGGGAGCAAAATAATACCCTGCCTGTGATGGAAACTTCTGGCAGACCTTGATCAAGAGGCTTTAACATGGGGCTTCCCTGGTGGTCCAGTGAGCAAAGAGTCCACCTTGCAGTGCTGGAAGCACCGGTTCAGTCCCTGGTGCCAGAGGATCCCACGTGCTGTGGAGCAGCTGGACCGGTGTGTCCAATTATGAGCCAGTGATCTGCAATGGGAGAGGCCACTGCAATGGGAGGCCCACACAGGCCAAAGAATAAAGGTCGATGAAAATAAATAAATAAATGAATAAAACAATAAAAGAGGCCAAAATTTAAAAAAAACAAAACAAAAAAACACTATAATAGCACCAGGACCTTGAGAATCTTTTGAACTGTTTCTCCAACTGAAATGAGTGTGAGTATGAAGGGTAAAGTTTCTTTGAAACAGAATTCCTAACCTAAAGAAAAGTTTCCCAACCTTGTGACTGTAAGCGTTTTGGGGGGAATACTTCTTTGTTGTGGGGACTGTCCTATGCACTTTAAGTGGTTTAGCAGCATCGCTGGCCTCTTGTGCCCTAACTTCCATTAGCACACCCCTTCCTCCCCATCTCCCTAATTGTGAAAATCAAAAATATCTCCAGATACTTAGCATTGTTATATATCCCTTGGGGGCAAAATTATTCCTGGCTGAGAACCACTGAGCTAAACAATTCCTGTTAGAGAAGCTGTGGAAGAAGCCAGTGTTCCATGGATTGGATGTTACAAGGCGGAGCTTGCCTTCAGTTCATCACGAGTGCATTAGAAACAGACAAAAAGAGGAAAAAAAGAAATAAAAGAACTGCATGTATTGATTCAGGAAGAAAAACAACTCAGATAGAACCTGAGGTCTCAGGCTACCATTATGGCAAATTTTTAAACTTCCTAAGAGGACAGGATTGTCTCATTCAGCTTTCTATGAGAGGTGAATGCACGAGGGTCGCCCTCAGTCCCCACCATGTCCTCTAGATACAGTAAACATGTAATGATCCGAGTAGTCTCTCTAAGGAAGAGGTCTTTCATTGTGTTGAATTTTTAAAGTTGTGGACAATTGAAGCTGCTATAGATGACTGGCATCTTGTGGTTGTTCAGTCGCCCAGTTGTGTCCATCTCTTTGCGACCCCATGGACTGTAGCACACCAGGCCTCCTTGTCCCTCACCATCTCCTGAAGTTTGCCAAAGTTAATGTCCATTGCATTGGTGGTGCCATCCTCTGACGCCTTCTTCTCCTTCTGCCCTCAGTCTTTCCCAGCATCAGAGACTTTTTATTACTGTAGGGGGCTAGCATCCTAATTATGTAGAAACTCGGATTTTCTGCATCTATCTGCCTTCCCTCAGATACGAGTCACTACCATGGCCTTTGGAGACAATTAAAATCTGTGTCTGTGGACATAATTTTGCCTGTAAAAACTGCTTAGGAAACAGGGATCATTTCATCTTTCAAATTTCACTGAAGATGGGGCCAGTGCTGTTCCACTCTGGTATGTTTTAGTAGCCCTTTGGCATCTTGAAAAAATGAGGCTCATCAGAGATTTTGGATTCAGGTTCACAGCTCAGAAGGAACTGTGCTGCAGTCCCTTAGAGGACAGAAGATGCTGTGCCTCAACCAAGGTTTCTCACAGAGAATCTCTCCAGCCGAAACTGAACAGAATGAGAAGGTTGACCTCAATTTAACTTGAAATATTTGTAATTTAACTTTCAATGGCAAGGTAATTTCCATTTGTGCTTCAATTTTACTGGATTTAATTTGTGAATACTTTGAAAGTGAGGCACATGAGTGTTCAGTATCGTCATCCCCTGCAAAATTAATAATGGAAGAGAGTTCATATTAAAATTTGAGGACTCTTACTGCTGTCATTTTATTATTAGCATATCTGATCTCACTGTAGAACCTTTGATAGCTATGTTAACGTGGCTGAGGAAAAGATTGGAATTAGAATAGTGAGTGTTAGGCTCTGGATAATAGAGTGGTCTTAGAAAATTTTACCCATTGCATGGTTCTGATCCATTTCAAAGCATTTTGGAGGCAAAACTATGCTCACCTAAAAAAAAAAAAAAAAAAAAAACCTCAAAATGCAGTGATCGTGGCTCTGGGGGAGTGATCTCTTGAAGTTGAGAGTTTGTGTTTTGCTGATAGTATGCTACAAATCTCTTCTCCTGGAAAATAGCTCCATCTAGTTTATCACTAACTTAACAGTTACCGCAGAAAAACTGATGAGAAAACATTGGTTCTTACTTCCTCATATTTCCTTCAATGTGGAGGGACACATATTAATACAACACTCTTGTCTTACTTTACTTCCTGCTGCTGGTAGTGCTCTGAATTCAGCCTAGTGATTTGACAGAGAAAAGTACAGTCCAAGCCCGATCTCTTCCTTCTGCCCTTTTCTCCTGAGCAAGGTTCTCTTGGGAGGCTTGTTGTAGGTTAGCTCCTCTTTGCTCTCAGTCTGACAATGATAGACTCTCATGAGGAAGGTCCGACAACGTTTTGCACCACTTGTCTTACTCTGAGGTTTAGTCATAATGCTGATAGCTATCTCTCACCTCCTCCTCATGTGTCTTTGAGGTGGTTCAGAATTCAGCGCAGGAAAAAAAAGATTACAATTTATGAGCCTCTTCAGACTCCCAATGATCTTACCCCTTAAGAAAGGAATCAAGGTGGTCAGAATAAAAAAGTCCATCCTACCACCCAAATCTAAACTGTCCTTGAGCCTTTTGTTCCTGGCTCCATCTTCACTGGTGCTCCTATTTAGGAGTAGGATAATGAGCAAACACTTAATTATATCCTCCATGGCAGAAATTTTACTATTTTGAAGGTAAAGGAAATGCTTTGGCTCTGATCTCTTTATTCTGAGATTATTATTTTAAAATTTATGGAAGAAGTTCATATTAAATTTGAGGACTCTTACTGGTCATTTATATTGCATATACCTGATTAATAATGGAAGAGAGTTCATATTAAAATTTGAGGACTCTTACTGCTGTCATTTTATTATTAGCATATCTGATCTCACTGTAGAACCTTTGATAGCTATGTTAACGTGGCTGAGGAAAAGATTGGAATTAGAATAGTGAGTGTTAGGCTCTGGATAATAGAGTGGTCTTAGAAAATTTTACCCATTGCATGGTTCTGATCCATTTCAAAGCATTTTGGAGGCAAAACTATGCTCACCTAAAAAAAAAAAAAAAAAAAAAAAACCTCAAAATGCAGTGATCGTGGCTCTGGGGGAGTGATCTCTTGAAGTTGAGAGTTTGTGTTTTGCTGATAGTATGCTACAAATCTCTTCTCCTGGAAAATAGCTCCATCTAGTTTATCACTAACTTAACAGTTACCGCAGAAAAACTGATGAGAAAACATTGGTTCTTACTTCCTCATATTTCCTTCAATGTGGAGGGACACATATTAATACAACACTCTTGTCTTACTTTACTTCCTGCTGCTGGTAGTGCTCTGAATTCAGCCTAGTGATTTGACAGAGAAAAGTACAGTCCAAGCCCGATCTCTTCCTTCTGCCCTTTTCTCCTGAGCAAGGTTCTCTTGGGAGGCTTGTTGTAGGTTAGCTCCTCTTTGCTCTCAGTCTGACAATGATAGACTCTCATGAGGAAGGTCCGACAACGTTTTGCACCACTTGTCTTACTCTGAGGTTTAGTCATAATGCTGATAGCTATCTCTCACCTCCTCCTCATGTGTCTTTGAGGTGGTTCAGAATTCAGCGCAGGAGAAAAGATTACAATTTATGAGCCTCTTCAGACTCCCAATGATCTTACCCCTTAAGAAAGGAATCAAGGTGGTCAGAATAAAAAAGTCCATCCTACCACCCAAATCTAAACTGTCCTTGAGCCTTTTGTTCCTGGCTCCATCTTCACTGGTGCTCCTATTTAGGAGTAGGATAATGAGCAAACACTTAATTATATCCTCCATGGCAGAAATTTTACTATTTTGAAGGTAAAGGAAATGCTTTGGCTCTGATCTCTTTATTCTGAGATTATTATCATTTTCTAGAAGATTGTCAAAGCACCACTGCATAGAGCTTATTTCAGATGTATCTTGGCTCATTGTCCAGTACTTCTTCATTGTACCATATTGTCTAGTAAAATCTGAGGATCCCTCTTTGTGTATTTGCATGACCGAGTGACATGCACTGAGGTGTTCAATGCAGTAGATCCCATTAATACACTTGCATTGGGATGTAACCCCTCACTTCTTTAAAGATGTTCCCTAAGAGTTGAGTGGATATATTCTATAAGTATCATAGGTGAAGGACATGAAGGCTTGGAGTGCTGCATTCCTTGATGTTGCCAGGAGTTGGACACAAGTTACTGACTGAATAATAATCATAGGTGTACAAACAATAGTTTTTTAAAAGAAGCCTCACCTTTATCATTATCCAATGGGTGGCTTTGGGCAATCATTAAATAACTTCAAGTTTCAGTTGTCCAATATGTTAAGAAAGGAAAAAACAATAATGTCTACTTAAATATGTATCGAGTGATATAGTGTTACCTCACCATGGCTCCTGATGATGGGTGTTTGGTGGATGTGCTTATTTATTTATTTACTTATTTATTTGTTTATTAAGTAAAAGTACTGGGTCTCAGTCGAGACATGCAAGATCTTTAGTTGTGGGCATGTGAACTCTTAGTTTGCAACATGTGGGATCTAGTTCCCTGACCAGGGATCAAACCTGGGGCCCCTGCATTGGGAGCACAGGGACATAGCTGCTGGACCACCAGGGAAGTCTCTGAATGTGCTTTTTGTGAATCATCCATTCTGTTGAGTGTAGCCCTGGGCACAAAGCAGGCTCTCTGAAATATCTCTTCTGTGATTATCACATTACACAGGGACATAGCTGAACTGGACCCAGGAACGCATACAAATTCTTTATGAGCCTCTTCAGACTCCCAATGATCTTACCCCTTAAGAAAGGAATCAAGGTGGTCAGAATAAAAAAGTCCATCCTACCACCCAAATCTAAACTGTCCTTGAGCCTTTTGTTCCTGGCTCCATCTTCACTGGTGCTCCTATTTAGGAGTAGGATAATGAGCAAACACTTAATTATATCCTCCATGGCAGAAATTTTACTATTTTGAAGGTAAAGGAAATGCTTTGGCTCTGATCTCTTTATTCTGAGATTATTATCATTTTCTAGAAGATTGTCAAAGCACCACTGCATAGAGCTTATTTCAGATGTATCTTGGCTCATTGTCCAGTACTTCTTCATTGTACCATATTGTCTAGTAAAATCTGAGGATCCCTCTTTGTGTATTTGCATGACCGAGTGACATGCACTGAGGTGTTCAATGCAGTAGATCCCATTAATACACTTGCATTGGGATGTAACCCCTCACTTCTTTAAAGATGTTCCCTAAGAGTTGAGTGGATATATTCTATAAGTATCATAGGTGAAGGACATGAAGGCTTGGAGTGCTGCATTCCTTGATGTTGCCAGGAGTTGGACACAAGTTACTGACTGAATAATAATCATAGGTGTACAAACAATAGTTTTTTAAAAGAAGCCTCACCTTTATCATTATCCAATGGGTGGCTTTGGGCAATCATTAAATAACTTCAAGTTTCAGTTGTCCAATATGTTAAGAAAGGAAAAAACAATAATGTCTACTTAAATATGTATCGAGTGATATAGTGTTACCTCACCATGGCTCCTGATGATGGGTGTTTGGTGGATGTGCTTATTTATTTATTTACTTATTTATTTGTTTATTAAGTAAAAGTACTGGGTCTCAGTCGAGACATGCAAGATCTTTAGTTGTGGGCATGTGAACTCTTAGTTTGCAACATGTGGGATCTAGTTCCCTGACCAGGGATCAAACCTGGGGCCCCTGCATTGGGAGCACAGGGACATAGCTGCTGGACCACCAGGGAAGTCTCTGAATGTGCTTTTTGTGAATCATCCATTCTGTTGAGTGTAGCCCTGGGCACAAAGCAGGCTCTCTGAAATATCTCTTCTGTGATTATCACATTACAAACATCTGAAGGACCCAGCTTTCCATAGGATCCACCATACCTTGCTAAACGTGAAGGAGTAGCCTTTGGATAAACCTTTTTGTTAATGTTGATAATGAGTAAAACAGTCAAAACCACATGTTTATTTTGCTCAGTCTTTGATTCTGCATAGCTGGGGACTGGTTTGACTCCACTTTCTTTCAGGGAAGAGACCTATGAGTCATAACAGGCCTTTTAGAAAGGCCTATTTCAGTTTTTCTCAGATTTGTTAAAATTCTGATTCAGTAGATCGGTATTGGGACCCAAGATACTGCATTTTTAATAAGCTCACAGAGAATACTCATATTATTGGTCTGCAGACTCACTTTGAGTGAGAAGGCAAGTCTCAGAGGAGATAGACAAGGGAAGATAGTTGTCTTCCTAAACAGGACCTTAAAGAGAAAGAAAAAAGGAAAACTACTCTTGCGATTAATTTGAAATTGATTAAGCTTCCAGCAAGGCGGGGGTAGCAGTGTTGTGTTTCATAACTTAACATTTATAGCTTGAGGAATGATTTGTCTATCTAGAAAACTTTATGTAATTTGTAAAAAACAAAACAAAAAAACCAGATAATTATTGACCAGATTTGAAAAATTCTTTGTAAATCTGAGCAGCTGGAAAATGTTGAGCAAATATGATGCATATTTTCCTGCCCATTGAGGTCAATTAGTTGGTAAATGGGAAGAATAAGTTCCTCTCAATATCACTGTTATAGTCATTTTCTTCATCTTGAAAATATCTCTTTGGAGCCTGTCATTAATGATTGATTCTGTTACACATCCTGTCCAATGTTTATCATATAATTTGTATGAGATAGGCCACATTATGATACCAACCTTGTCCAAAATATCAAATGAATTTTTTATTTATAAAAGTATTTATTTATCACCCCATTGATGGTAAATAGGAGGAAGCCAGAACACCCATTAGCTTTTAGCATTTTCTTTTTTTCCTTCTATAGTTTTCATGATCATAATCATGATGAATCTGATGTAATGACCATCAAAACCAAAATGAAGTGCCCACACTATCAAGGACCCCCTTTTTTGTAATGAAAATGATCAAAATAGGGCCTATTTAAATTGAGTCAATTGAGACTTTCTGAATTTAAGTGACTATAACATAGGAATCATGGGCATATTTTAATAATGTATTGTTTTCAGATATTTACAATAACTAGAATGAGACTCAGAAAAAAATTTTAATAAGAATAAAATTAATGAATCATTTGATATGCTGAATAGATTCTTCTAAAATTATTTTTCAAAGTTGTAATTTTATTGCTTCTTTTCACCATTATCATATATCTTTTGTTTAAAAATAAATGAACCCAAACTTAAAAAAAAATACTGTTCCTTCTGTATTGTACCATATGATGGAGCTGGAAAAAGTGAACTTTTGCTGACATTACAAGTTTACTTTTCTGTCTGAAGGTTTTCAGACCCTTATGCCTGTGAACATATGCTTTAGTTATAGTTTGACCAAATCTAGAGGCCGTTTTAGGTGACAGGAGGATACTCATCATTAATTTGAAATTGATTAAGCTTCCAGCAAGGCGGGGGTAGCAGTGTTGTGTTTCATAACTTAACATTTATAGCTTGAGGAATGATTTGTCTATCTAGAAAACTTTATGTAATTTGTAAAAAACAAAACAAAAAAACCAGATAATTATTGACCAGATTTGAAAAATTCTTTGTAAATCTGAGCAGCTGGAAAATGTTGAGCAAATATGATGCATATTTTCCTGCCCATTGAGGTCAATTAGTTGGTAAATGGGAAGAATAAGTTCCTCTCAATATCACTGTTATAGTCATTTTCTTCATCTTGAAAATATCTCTTTGGAGCCTGTCATTAATGATTGATTCTGTTACACATCCTGTCCAATGTTTATCATATAATTTGTATGAGATAGGCCACATTATGATACCAACCTTGTCCAAAATATCAAATGAATTTTTTATTTATAAAAGTATTTATTTATCACCCCATTGATGGTAAATAGGAGGAAGCCAGAACACCCATTAGCTTTTAGCATTTTCTTTTTTTCCTTCTATAGTTTTCATGATCATAATCATGATGAATCTGATGTAATGACCATCAAAACCAAAATGAAGTGCCCACACTATCAAGGACCCCCCTTTTTTTTTTGTAATGAAAATGATCAAAATAGGGCCTATTTAAATTGAGTCAATTGAGACTTTCTGAATTTAAGTGACTATAACATAGGAATCATGGGCATATTTTAATAATGTATTGTTTTCAGATATTTACAATAACTAGAATGAGACTCAGAAAAAAATTTTAATAAGAATAAAATTAATGAATCATTTGATATGCTGAATAGATTCTTCTAAAATTATTTTTCAAAGTTGTAATTTTATTGCTTCTTTTCACCATTATCATATATCTTTTGTTTAAAAATAAATGAACCCAAACTTAAAAAAAAATACTGTTCCTTCTGTATTGTACCATATGATGGAGCTGGAAAAAGTGAACTTTTGCTGACATTACAAGTTTACTTTTCTGTCTGAAGGTTTTTCAGACCCTTATGCCTGTGAACATATGCTTTAGTTATAGTTTGACCAAATCTAGAGGCCGTTTTTAGGTGACAGGAGGATACTCATCATTCATTTTCCTTCCTGTTAGTAGATTTCCATTGCCATCTTCATTTTCCAGTGTCATTTAGAAGCCTGCAAATGCTACCCTGGCAGATGCTTGCATTCTGAGGTTCTTGTCTATAGGTGGAGCCGCCTATCTGGGGTTTGATGAAAACTCACTGATGATTCTATTTTCACATTTTTTAAATAATCTCCCAATTAACTGCTTCAATATGTTTATGAAATTTCTAACCTGATAATACCAACAGGCGTAACATTTGGTGGAGATATTTTGATGTGAGCAGAGCTGGTAGTGGTAATACAGCAATAATTGCCGGCTCATTTACGGACTATTTAGGTCGTGCAGTGAGCCAGATGAGAACAGCTAATGAGCACAGCTTCTTGCTGTAATTAGTGGAACAGTGGTGGCTCACAGATGATTTACAGTTTGCAAAAAAATCTGTGTATTTACTGAAGTGCTTATGTATTCTGTAAAGTTGTGACAAAGTAACAACTTGGGGATGTTGTGCTTTCTGCTCCCACATACTCTTCAGAGAGCTTAAACAATAATGCTCTCGGCACCCACAGCTTTGGCGGCACGTGGTGCGAGGCTAGGTGGCTTCAGGTTTTCTCTTTGCCTGCTTCTCACCCAGCATTTCCTTCACATCCCGCAGTTTCTTTCACATGACTCTTTAACAGTGTGGCAGGTACAACAAAGCACCTCCACAGTTTTTCCATCATGTCTGCTATAAGGTGAGATTGTTTGGTAGTCACATTTTCAAGAGCCAAGCAGCTGGAATAGTCGCAAGCAGTTGCAGAATATGGTGACCTGTCTTTGAAAGGTGGATTCTCAGTTTCTGGAGAGAAGGGAAGCCAGAAAGCTATACTGGCAGATTGGGGAAGGCTTTCACTTCGGAAAATATTGTTTTTTTTTTTTTTTTTTAAAGATTGATCTGAAGCTGTCCTTGGTTTTGGAATTATGCCAAAGACACGACTTTAGGTTCCTGTGATGATTGGCTTTCAAGGAAAGACAGTTCTGCCACTTTGAAATATTTTTCTATAGGTAAAAAACTATTATTGTTACATTTTTTTCTTTTATGTTTTTCTTAACTTCTTTTCTTGCAATCAGACTAATTTCTTGTTTTATTCTCGTCTTTGTACAACTAACTGTTAATGTCCCAGGTTAAATTTAAGTGTTGCTGCACAATTTGCTAAACACAGACTGATCACTGTGGCAGCCAGAAGTGACTGTTGTGTAGAGAAATCCCATTGAAGGCATAAGGATGTTTCCTTATGGAATAAGTCTGATGGGAATTATAGAAAAAAAACAAAAAAAAGAATGAAGAAGGAACCCTGACCTATTAAAGTTAATCACGGAAAGGAATTAGGAGGAATGAATATCTCTTGGGTTATCTGAATATTTTTTAAAGGTGAAATTTTCACTTACTTGCAGTAAAAATCTTGCTGAAGGATATAGCTCCAAGATGTTGCTCATGACTCCTTTTGTCCTAAGTCAAAACAGTTCTGTATAGATGATAGCCCACACTGTCTTGGTGATGAATAGAGTTGATAAATTTTGCCCTGACTTATATTTGCGTTGGAGTTAGAAGGGTGTAAGCAAAGGGATTATGAACTTCTTTGATATTGGTAAATACCATTTAAAAGAAAGCACATGAAACTGGAAAGTATTAAGGAGGAAATATGTGTCTATTGGCAACAACGGGAAAAAGTAGGAGTAAGGAACTCAGAATGACTACTAGGTCTCCAGTGTGAGTACATGGGGCTTCCTTACTAACAGACAGACCCACAAAGTCAATTTTCTTCTCACTGCTCATTTACTCTTACATAGTTAGGCCTTGGTGTCCTTTCTTTCTAATTGCTTGCGTTAACTTCTGTTAGTGAATCAACAGTGAAAAGAAAAATTCCTCCTCACACCATCCTCTGCCAGAGAGCACAGATTATGATCTTTTCAATAAGTATTAATTGATAACCAGTTTAGAGGAAGTTCACTCTGGAAGCTTTATAAGACATAAGTGGTATAAGTATAATCAAAAAGTCAAAAGAATAGTAACATTTTCTTTTGATAAGAAACTGTCAAGTGCTCCTTTTAATGAAGTGTGCTTCCATTAGTGGCCTAATGGTACCTACTTATTTCCTTATTTACAAAGGCAACCTTCTGTCACCACTGTCTCCCAGGAAAAGGAAAGCAGTAATGCACTGAGATTAGGAGGCATCTGGAACATTTTTTTAGTAGAAACATGGCAGTGCTCTAAGTCCTAAGCATTGGAAATGAAATGCTCCGAGCAGAGAAACCCTCACTTTCTTCACTTATAGAATACAGACAATACTAGCCACTATGAGAAATGAGGAAGGATGGATCCTCTGTCCATGGGACTTCCCAGGCAAGAATACTAGAGTGGGTAGCCATTTCCTTCTCCCGGTGATCTTCCTGACCCATGAACTGAACCCAGGTCTTCTGTGTAGCAGGTGGATTCTTTACCGTTGAGCCACCAGGGAACTCCTGAGTGGCTAACATAGCACCTAGTATTTGGTAGATATTCAATAAAAGGTAGCCATTATTCTTATTAATAACAATTATAAGATGTTGCTCATGACTCCTTTTGTCCTAAGTCAAAACAGTTCTGTATAGATGATAGCCCACACTGTCTTGGTGATGAATAGAGTTGATAAATTTTGCCCTGACTTATATTTGCGTTGGAGTTAGAAGGGTGTAAGCAAAGGGATTATGAACTTCTTTGATATTGGTAAATACCATTTAAAAGAAAGCACATGAAACTGGAAAGTATTAAGGAGGAAATATGTGTCTATTGGCAACAACGGGAAAAAGTAGGAGTAAGGAACTCAGAATGACTACTAGGTCTCCAGTGTGAGTACATGGGGCTTCCTTACTAACAGACAGACCCACAAAGTCAATTTTCTTCTCACTGCTCATTTACTCTTACATAGTTAGGCCTTGGTGTCCTTTCTTTCTAATTGCTTGCGTTAACTTCTGTTAGTGAATCAACAGTGAAAAGAAAAATTCCTCCTCACACCATCCTCTGCCAGAGAGCACAGATTATGATCTTTTCAATAAGTATTAATTGATAACCAGTTTAGAGGAAGTTCACTCTGGAAGCTTTATAAGACATAAGTGGTATAAGTATAATCAAAAAGTCAAAAGAATAGTAACATTTTCTTTTGATAAGAAACTGTCAAGTGCTCCTTTTAATGAAGTGTGCTTCCATTAGTGGCCTAATGGTACCTACTTATTTCCTTATTTACAAAGGCAACCTTCTGTCACCACTGTCTCCCAGGAAAAGGAAAGCAGTAATGCACTGAGATTAGGAGGCATCTGGAACATTTTTTTAGTAGAAACATGGCAGTGCTCTAAGTCCTAAGCATTGGAAATGAAATGCTCCGAGCAGAGAAACCCTCACTTTCTTCACTTATAGAATACAGACAATACTAGCCACTATGAGAAATGAGGAAGGATGGATCCTCTGTCCATGGGACTTCCCAGGCAAGAATACTAGAGTGGGTAGCCATTTCCTTCTCCCGGTGATCTTCCTGACCCATGAACTGAACCCAGGTCTTCTGTGTAGCAGGTGGATTCTTTACCGTTGAGCCACCAGGGAACTCCTGAGTGGCTAACATAGCACCTAGTATTTGGTAGATATTCAATAAAAGGTAGCCATTATTCTTATTAATAACAATTATACATAATAAGAGTATACCTATGATATTATATAATACATATTTTATAATATTTAATTGTATAGTCGTGTTTGTTTTATAATATATAATTATTAATAAATAAATTGTTGATAGATACATTATAATAGAATCATAATTATTATATAATTACAAATATTTTTATTTCTTAATATTTTTATTTTAGTTTTACAGAGTTTTGTTGTTTATAGATATGTATAATCTCAGATCAGTCATAGGTAGATCCCTGACCCCTCCCTCCTGTGCTGCCCACCCAGTCCCCCCATCCCACCCCTCCAGGTTGTCGCATAGCCCCCATGGAAGATGCCTTAGTCCCATGGTTCATTGACAATAGTTATCTCCTTGACCTATGATAACATAGGTTTCCATGTTACTCTTTTCATACCTCTCACCCATTCTTCCCTCTTAATTATAATAATATAATATATATCTATTATGTATATATACTGTAATATAATATTATTAATATTATGATAATCTATATTATTATAATACATGTAACTTACTAGAAAAACTAGCCACTCTCAAAAAGTTGCAAAATTGCACTTTAATGACAATGATGAATTTTTGAATACTCTTCTCTGATATAGGTTCTTTAACAAATCCTGTGTGTAGGCATGGGGAGCACCATTAGAAAGACAGGTTAATTGGTGGCCTATAAGCGGTGTCCTCTGTGTAAAGAGAAATGGGAGTCCCAGTTGCTTTACATTCATGCTAATACTTAGCGTGGTCATTCTTGGGTTTTAGTTTTTATCACTATTTTTAATTTTGGCTACTATAATATGTAGTGGTATTTCACTGTGGCTTTATTTTATCTGAGTTCTTACAACTGTATTTTCTTTGTCAGAATTATTTTGGATATTCTAGGTCTTTTGTGTTTCTACATATATGTTATAGTCGGTTTGATCATTTTTACCAAAATACTTTCAGGAGTTTTTGTTTTGTTTTTGTTGTTCAGTAGCTAAGTCATATCCAACTTTGTGACCTCATGCACTGTAGCCCATCAGACTCTTGTTCATAGGATTTCCCAGGAAAGAATACTGGAGGGGGTTGTCATTTCCCTTTTCAGGGGATCTTTCTGGCCTAGGAATCAAACACATGTCACCTGCATTGGCAGGTGGATTCTTTATTGCAGAGCCACCAAGGTAATGTGGGGTTTTTATTAGGATTGCATTAAACTGATAGATCACTTTGGTAAGAACTGACACCTTAATAAGAATGAGTCTTCTGAGCCAGAAACATGGACTGACTATCTCTATATATATTTAGATGTTCTTTAATTTTTCTCATCAATACTTTCTTTTTTATTTATTTATTTATTTTTACTTTGTCTTACATCAATGCTTTCATCAATACTTTTCAGTGAGTAGGTCTTACACATATTTAGCAAAATATATCTCTTTTATATTTTTGGTGTCATTATAAAGTGTTTTTAGATAGATTTAATTTTAATTAATTTTCAGTTTTTGTTGTTGGTATGTATTGATAGAAATAAAATTAAATTTTGTACATTGACCTTACATCCCTGAAATCCTTGTAAATTCACTTGTTAGTTTCCTCTTTGAAGATTTCCTAGGATTTTCTACATAGACGGTCATGTTGTCTACAAATAAATATCTACATGATTTATTGTTAAGTTTCATACCTCATAAACTGTTTAAGATCTTCAAGATCACATTGAGTAGAAGTTATTGAGGAGACTTTTCATGTTGATTCATGTTGTTTGGCAGTGAACAACACAACTCCATAAAGCTATTATACTTCAATTAAAAAAAAAAAAATGTTGGGACACATTGGAAGAAAAGCTATGACAAACCTAGAAAAAGCAGACTTTGCTTTGCTGACAGAGGTATGTATAGTCAAAGCTATGGTTTTTCTAGTAGCTGTGTATGGATGGGAGAGCTGGACCATGAATTAGGCTGAGCACAGAAGAATTAATGCCCCCTGTAATGTTGTAGAACACTCTCGAGAGGCCCTTGGAATGCAGGGAGATCAAACCAATCAATCCTAAAGGAAATCAACCCTGAATACTCATTTGAAGGACTGATCCTGAAGCTCCAATACTTTGGCCTCCTGATGCAAAGAGATGACTCATTAGAAAAGACCCCTTGGAAAGGGGGAATGGAACTTTCAGGTTTTTTTTTTTTAGCTAAGTCATATCCAACTTTGTGACCTCATGCACTGTAGCCCATCAGACTCTTGTTCATAGGATTTCCCAGGAAAGAATACTGGAGGGGGTTGTCATTTCCCTTTTCAGGGGATCTTTCTGGCCTAGGAATCAAACACATGTCACCTGCATTGGCAGGTGGATTCTTTATTGCAGAGCCACCAAGGTAATGTGGGGTTTTTATTAGGATTGCATTAAACTGATAGATCACTTTGGTAAGAACTGACACCTTAATAAGAATGAGTCTTCTGAGCCAGAAACATGGACTGACTATCTCTATATATATTTAGATGTTCTTTAATTTTTCTCATCAATACTTTCTTTTTTATTTATTTATTTATTTTTACTTTGTCTTACATCAATGCTTTCATCAATACTTTTCAGTGAGTAGGTCTTACACATATTTAGCAAAATATATCTCTTTTATATTTTTGGTGTCATTATAAAGTGTTTTTAGATAGATTTAATTTTAATTAATTTTCAGTTTTTTTGTTGTTGGTATGTATTGATAGAAATAAAATTAAATTTTGTACATTGACCTTACATCCCTGAAATCCTTGTAAATTCACTTGTTAGTTTCCTCTTTTGAAGATTTCCTAGGATTTTCTACATAGACGGTCATGTTGTCTACAAATAAATATCTACATGATTTATTGTTAAGTTTCATACCTCATAAACTGTTTAAGATCTTCAAGATCACATTGAGTAGAAGTTATTGAGGAGACTTTTCATGTTGATTCATGTTGTTTGGCAGTGAACAACACAACTCCATAAAGCTATTATACTTCAATTAAAAAAAAAAAAATGTTGGGACACATTGGAAGAAAAGCTATGACAAACCTAGAAAAAGCAGACTTTGCTTTGCTGACAGAGGTATGTATAGTCAAAGCTATGGTTTTTCTAGTAGCTGTGTATGGATGGGAGAGCTGGACCATGAATTAGGCTGAGCACAGAAGAATTAATGCCCCCTGTAATGTTGTAGAACACTCTCGAGAGGCCCTTGGAATGCAGGGAGATCAAACCAATCAATCCTAAAGGAAATCAACCCTGAATACTCATTTGAAGGACTGATCCTGAAGCTCCAATACTTTGGCCTCCTGATGCAAAGAGATGACTCATTAGAAAAGACCCTGATGCTGGGAAAATTAGAAGGCAGAAGAAGGGGTTGACAGAGGATGAGATCATTGAATGGCATCACTCAGTCAATGGACATGAGTTTGAGCAAGCTCTGGGAGATGATGAAGGACAGGGAAGCCTGGCATGCTGCAGTACTTGGCGTTGCAAAGAGTTGGACCCAACTCAGCAACTGAACTGAACTGAATGATCTATTGATGATGGAATTTTATCAAATATACTTTTAATGTTTTAAATTTTAAAGTAATAATCATGAATTAATTTGTTGTAATTAAAGATAAACGTAAATAGTGATAGAAGCAACTACTTGAGTTTAATTTTCACTATTATTTAGCCATTTTACCAGAATAATTGACAACTTACCTTGGAAAGATTTTGGAAAAATGTTTGAAATGTGACAGACTGCATCTAGTTCCATACTGATTTAAGATATTTTCCATTATGTTATATAATTATCTTTTAATAGCATTGATAAACACTCAAAATGATGTTGCTTTGCTGCAGTTTGCAGCAAAGCAAGGACAGTGTACCATCACATTATTAACTGGCTATCACAGCCCACTTGTCTAGAGTAATATAAAATGATCTTTTTACAAAAAATAATGAGAGAAATTCAAGCCTTTGGTTTCATTTAGTTCAAGTACATAACCCAGTTCTCTGCAGTTGCTTCATCTTGAAAGGGTATAATTTTCTGAGATGTTCTCTGATTTTGTTCATTTTAGAAATATCTTTAAGAAGCCTTTTTCAATAAGTTTTGTAGTTCTGCTTTGAGCCTTGGATAAAAGTATCATTGCTTAAAGGTGGTAAAATTTAGAAAACAAAATAAACAATTATGTTGGACCATAGTCAAAGCTATGGTTTTTCTAGTAGCTGTGTATGGATGGGAGAGCTGGACCATGAATTAGGCTGAGCACAGAAGAATTAATGCCCCCTGTAATGTTGTAGAACACTCTCGAGAGGCCCTTGGAATGCAGGGAGATCAAACCAATCAATCCTAAAGGAAATCAACCCTGAATACTCATTTGAAGGACTGATCCTGAAGCTCCAATACTTTGGCCTCCTGATGCAAAGAGATGACTCATTAGAAAAGACCCTGATGCTGGGAAAATTAGAAGGCAGAAGAAGGGGTTGACAGAGGATGAGATCATTGAATGGCATCACTCAGTCAATGGACATGAGTTTGAGCAAGCTCTGGGAGATGATGAAGGACAGGGAAGCCTGGCATGCTGCAGTACTTGGCGTTGCAAAGAGTTGGACCCAACTCAGCAACTGAACTGAACTGAATGATCTATTGATGATGGAATTTTATCAAATATACTTTTAATGTTTTAAATTTTAAAGTAATAATCATGAATTAATTTGTTGTAATTAAAGATAAACGTAAATAGTGATAGAAGCAACTACTTGAGTTTAATTTTCACTATTATTTAGCCATTTTACCAGAATAATTGACAACTTACCTTGGAAAGATTTTGGAAAAATGTTTGAAATGTGACAGACTGCATCTAGTTCCATACTGATTTAAGATATTTTCCATTATGTTATATAATTATCTTTTAATAGCATTGATAAACACTCAAAATGATGTTGCTTTGCTGCAGTTTGCAGCAAAGCAAGGACAGTGTACCATCACATTATTAACTGGCTATCACAGCCCACTTGTCTAGAGTAATATAAAATGATCTTTTTACAAAAAATAATGAGAGAAATTCAAGCCTTTGGTTTCATTTAGTTCAAGTACATAACCCAGTTCTCTGCAGTTGCTTCATCTTGAAAGGGTATAATTTTCTGAGATGTTCTCTGATTTTGTTCATTTTAGAAATATCTTTAAGAAGCCTTTTTCAATAAGTTTTGTAGTTCTGCTTTGAGCCTTGGATAAAAGTATCATTGCTTAAAGGTGGTAAAATTTAGAAAACAAAATAAACAATTATGTTGGACCATAGATTTGAATTTAGCTTCATACTTTCTTTGTCAGCATTTTGGGGCATGCAGCTTCTCTCTCAAGGGGATTTATTTTCTGATTTGCTTTCCTATGTTTCTCCTCATGAGAAACACCTCCAACATTTCATGAAAGTTGTCACCCTCATATATTTTTTAGTTTTTCTACTCTAAGGATTCATTTATTAGATATAAGTTAGAAGAACCAACCTGAGACTTCAGTTTACATGCCAGTGACCTGTGGCTTCCCAACAGTGATTCCCATTGTAGGTTTGTATTACTGTTAGAATACTTGATTTTTTCTGAGGAAATAAAAATTCTTTTCTTTTCTCTTTTTCTTGTTTTTGGTCAAGGAAACATATCCTCAAGTGTAAATTTTAACCTAAATCAGAAGTGATAAAACATAATGTGCTAAAGGCATATTATTGCGTTAGGCAGTTACTAGGTGGAATAAATCATAGATAGCATCAAATGAACATGAGAAAACATGACAGAGATTTACAAGACAGTTTGCAATTAGAGGAATTTGGCTCTAGAGAGATTAATTTAACAGACAGTAAAATTTGATGAACTAGTGTTTGAGAGTCTGTAAAACTAGTATTGAAATGACTTTCTCAGAGGATGTAGTGTCTATACTGATTAAATCTGAAAACAAGGAAAGGATGAAACTCAGGAGCTGGTGCTTGGGATCCACATATAGCATAATCCCACTTTAAAATTTGGAAAACCTGAGGAAGAAGATATCCCTACTAAGTTCATCTAACAAGTATTTATTGAATGGCTGCTATTCACAAGCCCTCTGCAAGAGACAGGGGACTCAGTGAACAAGACAGACATGGCCCCTGTGTTTAGAGAGCTCGATTCCTGAACTGTGAACAGCTTCCAGTCTCAGAGTATATTGGGTACTTTTAACTTTTGTATACCTTTGTATTTTCAAAAGTTCCTATTCCTGAAAATATGATTTCAAAGAAAATAATAAGTGCTGTATTTTAAAAAGTAGCCTCAGGATAAATAAAATCTATAAATCAATAAAGTCATTATTCACTGAAGTCACTCTTGCTTCCAGTCAGCTTTCTGTGGCTGCCATCCTGAGTTTGTTTCTCTCATTTAATGGTTCCTACTTGGTTTTACTTTTTTGCTTTCCCTGTTGTTGATTCACAGAGAGATACTTCCTGCCTTAAGACTGTTTGTTCTGTTTTGCAAGCATTGCAGCCCTCTGGATCAATGGCATTTCCTTCTTTTAATTCCTTTATCTCTGTCAGTTCATTTTGGCCTCATTCTTTAAACTGGTCATTTTAGGACACCCAGAGGCTCCAACCCAACAACTTTTAATGTGCTTTAATAATTACATACTTCATTTTTGAAAATCAGAAAAGGAGAATCCCAACTGTCCTATTCTCTATCTAATAAAATATCTGAATGTGGAGGAAGGCAGGGAGCTGGTGTTTTGTGTATGGACTCTCAGTCTCTCCATCAGTAACTATTTGAGAGGCAACATTTACTGTGTGATTATTCTGAGCTAGGCCTCATGATAAGGACTTATATCAATCATTTCAACTAACATTTTATTCTCAGCCTTTAGGCCAGAAGTACAGAATCAAAATCTTGGCAGGGTTGGTTTCTTCTTTGCGGTACAGAGGGAGAATCTATTCCACACCTCTCTCTTAGCTTCTGATGGTTGTAACAATCCTAATGCTCTTTGACTTGCACAGTTTCCTAATTCCAGTCTTTGCCTCTGTCACCACATGGCTTTCTTCATTCTGGGTCTGCATCTTCACGTGGTGGTCTCCTTTTCTTATTAGGGTACCAGTCATTTTGAAGATTGATGCATTCATTTTTCACTGTGCATGGGTTTTCTCTGGTTGCAGAGATCAGGGTGGGTACTCTCTAGATAAGGTGCACAAGCTTCTCATTGTGGTGGCTTCTCTCATTATGGAGCAAGACTAGCAGGCTTCAGTAGTTGCAGTGCGTGGGCTTAGTTGGTCTGAAGCATGTGGGATCTTCCCAGACCGGGGATCAAACCCATGTCCCCTGCATTGACATGAGAGATTCATAACTACTAGACCACCAGGGAAGTCCTGGGTACCATTCATTTTGGATTGAGGGTCCACTCTATTTCAGCATGACCTCGTTTGAAATAATTATATCTGCTACAGCCCTATTTCCAAATAAGGTCACATTTTGAGGCTTGAGGAAAGAAACGAATCTTTAGGGATAATATTTAACACGGTATATTCTCTTTTGCACAGATGAGCCAACAAAGAATCAGAGCGACTAATTAACTAATTTACCTAAGGTTACATGTGTTGGGGAGAGTTAGGACTCAAACTCAGATGTGTCTTTTGACAAAGCCCAATGTGTTTAACACTGACATGAGGTACATACCTCATGTTAAATCAAGACTATGGGACTTAAAAACCCATTCTCTTAATTACTGCCCTGCACATTTTCTCAGGGAAAGTAGTATTTAGCTGCATATGGTATTTATATAGTTCTTTGAAAGAGAAAAAATAAAGCTTATTATGTACCTAAAATGTATGAGACATTATTTTGTGTGTTTAACGTATGTTTTCTCATTTAATGGAGAAGGAAATGGCAACCCACTCTGCTATTCTTGCTTGGGGAATCTCATGGACAGAGGGTGGACTACAGGGCATGGAACTGCAAAAGAATTGAATACAGCTAAACAACAACAATAGCATCTCACTTAATTCTTATCACTTTTTGTCTTTGTTCCTCAAAATAATGCTATGAAGAGATATTATTATTATTCTGCTCTGTAGATAGGAAGAATGAGACTTGAGACGCCATCAGCTTTTCCAGAAGCTGTAGGCTAAGAAGCTCTTTGACTTGCACAGTTTCCTAATTCCAGTCTTTGCCTCTGTCACCACATGGCTTTCTTCATTCTGGGTCTGCATCTTCACGTGGTGGTCTCCTTTTCTTATTAGGGTACCAGTCATTTTGAAGATTGATGCATTCATTTTTCACTGTGCATGGGTTTCTCTGGTTGCAGAGATCAGGGTGGGTACTCTCTAGATAAGGTGCACAAGCTTCTCATTGTGGTGGCTTCTCTCATTATGGAGCAAGACTAGCAGGCTTCAGTAGTTGCAGTGCGTGGGCTTAGTTGGTCTGAAGCATGTGGGATCTTCCCAGACCGGGGATCAAACCCATGTCCCCTGCATTGACATGAGAGATTCATAACTACTAGACCACCAGGGAAGTCCTGGGTACCATTCATTTTGGATTGAGGGTCCACTCTATTTCAGCATGACCTCGTTTGAAATAATTATATCTGCTACAGCTCTATTTCCAAATAAGGTCACATTTTGAGGCTTGAGGAAAGAAACGAATCTTTAGGGGATAATATTTAACACGGTATATTCTCTTTTGCACAGATGAGCCAACAAAGAATCAGAGCGACTAATTAACTAATTTACCTAAGGTTACATGTGTTGGGGAGAGTTAGGACTCAAACTCAGATGTGTCTTTTGACAAAGCCCAATGTGTTTAACACTGACATGAGGTACATACCTCATGTTAAATCAAGACTATGGGACTTAAAAACCCATTCTCTTAATTACTGCCCTGCACATTTTCTCAGGGAAAGTAGTATTTAGCTGCATATGGTATTTATATAGTTCTTTGAAAGAGAAAAAATAAAGCTTATTATGTACCTAAAATGTATGAGACATTATTTTGTGTGTTTAACGTATGTTTTCTCATTTAATGGAGAAGGAAATGGCAACCCACTCTGCTATTCTTGCTTGGGGAATCTCATGGACAGAGGGTGGACTACAGGGCATGGAACTGCAAAAGAATTGAATACAGCTAAACAACAACAATAGCATCTCACTTAATTCTTATCACTTTTTGTCTTTGTTCCTCAAAATAATGCTATGAAGAGATATTATTATTATTCTGCTCTGTAGATAGGAAGAATGAGACTTGGAGACGCCATCAGCTTTTCCAGAAGCTGTAGGCTAAGAAGCTCCTTGAGAGTGATCATGCTTGAGTTTTTTCTTGATTATTTGCTTTGTGTTTTTATTTTTTTAATATTTTGAAAAAACTTTTTAATTGAAGGATAATAGCTTTACAGAATTTTGTTGTTTATTGCCAAACATCAACCTGAATCAGCCATAGGTATACATATGTCCCCTCCGTATTGAACTTCCCTCTTACCTCGCTCCCCATCCCACCCCTCCAGGTTGTTACAGAGCCCCCATTTGAGTTCCCTGAGTCTTACAGCAAATTCCCAGTGGCTATCTATTTTACATATGGTATTGTAGGTTTCCATGTTGCTCTTTCCATACATCTCACCCTCGCCTCCCTTCCTCCAATGTCCATAGGTCTGTTCTCTATGTCTGTTTTGTGTTTTTATTTTTCATCATGGCAGACCCCAACTCAGCATGGTGCATCATGACACATGTTGGCATTTGTGATAGTAAGTGTTCATCCTAATTTTAGCTCATCTCTTTCTCCTCATTGTTTGGAAAATATGGTGGCATTTGCTAGCAGTCCTCGAGTAGCCAGATGTCCCCCACATTTTCCATCTTCCCTTTCTATGAATTTGGTGTCATATGACTAGTTGCAACCCATGGCTATAGGCTAGTTGTATACCATGGAAGATATCCATACCAGTGCTGTTCCTTTTAGAGCAGTGGTGCCTCTTCCACCTTTCTCTTGCCTGCCTGTGGTGTCCTTGGGAGGCAGATGTTTCAAATAGCAAAGCTATAAGACAGAGAGTAATACAGCCACATGTAAAGTGTAAATGTAAACTTTCACTGTATTATCTCTTTGAGATTTGGGAGATTGTTGGTTAGTGCATCATAACCTATCATACTATTATTAACACAGACAATATCTTTTGTTGATTTTCTTTAATACCTTCTTCCTTTTAAGAAATTTTCCTTATCCTTGATATAGCACTGACTAGAATGGTATGCTTTTGGGTGGGAAGGGCTTTTTAATCAAGAACATCTTAATTATATTTAACACACAATGAAGAATTTCAGTAGTGTTGTATTTCTTGACTTTGTCAGAAGAAAAAAATTCTACTATTAAATACATCTTACAAATTGCTGTGAGGAGTGTGCTATTTGAGTATGTTTAATGAAAGTTAATAAGAAGCGTACTATGCAGGATGAAAGCTCTTTCTTTATCGTAACGGCTACACAATCCAGGCTATAGCAGACATTTCTAATTATGGGCTCCTAACCTTGAATTTATAGCATTTAAAAAATGTTAATTTGAACCCCATTATTGGACGGATGACCTAAAAGGTGCCACTTTTGTTGACTCAGAGTTTACAGAGAAAGCTAAATAATGCAGTGCAAAACTACAAGGAGGATTTCCTTTCACTTTTTGCCAGCAGAGTAGTAATAGAGCCAGTCGTTCTGAGGCAGAAAGTAAGATATTCACTGAGGCGGCCTTCAGCTGCCTGGGCATACAGACCATCTGGCAGTGAGAGGAGTCCCCATAGGTCTGTTCTCTATGTCTGTTTTGTGTTTTTATTTTTCATCATGGCAGACCCCAACTCAGCATGGTGCATCATGACACATGTTGGCATTTGTGATAGTAAGTGTTCATCCTAATTTTAGCTCATCTCTTTCTCCTCATTGTTTGGAAAATATGGTGGCATTTGCTAGCAGTCCTCGAGTAGCCAGATGTCCCCCACATTTTCCATCTTCCCTTTCTATGAATTTGGTGTCATATGACTAGTTGCAACCCATGGCTATAGGCTAGTTGTATACCATGGAAGATATCCATACCAGTGCTGTTCCTTTTAGAGCAGTGGTGCCTCTTCCACCTTTCTCTTGCCTGCCTGTGGTGTCCTTGGGAGGCAGATGTTTCAAATAGCAAAGCTATAAGACAGAGAGTAATACAGCCACATGTAAAGTGTAAATGTAAACTTTCACTGTATTATCTCTTTGAGATTTGGGAGATTGTTGGTTAGTGCATCATAACCTATCATACTATTATTAACACAGACAATATCTTTTGTTGATTTTCTTTAATACCTTCTTCCTTTTAAGAAATTTTCCTTATCCTTGATATAGCACTGACTAGAATGGTATGCTTTTGGGTGGGAAGGGCTTTTTAATCAAGAACATCTTAATTATATTTAACACACAATGAAGAATTTCAGTAGTGTTGTATTTCTTGACTTTGTCAGAAGAAAAAAATTCTACTATTAAATACATCTTACAAATTGCTGTGAGGAGTGTGCTATTTGAGTATGTTTAATGAAAGTTAATAAGAAGCGTACTATGCAGGATGAAAGCTCTTTCTTTATCGTAACGGCTACACAATCCAGGCTATAGCAGACATTTCTAATTATGGGCTCCTAACCTTGAATTTATAGCATTTAAAAAATGTTAATTTGAACCCCATTATTGGACGGATGACCTAAAAGGTGCCACTTTTGTTGACTCAGAGTTTACAGAGAAAGCTAAATAATGCAGTGCAAAACTACAAGGAGGATTTCCTTTCACTTTTTGCCAGCAGAGTAGTAATAGAGCCAGTCGTTCTGAGGCAGAAAGTAAGATATTCACTGAGGCGGCCTTCAGCTGCCTGGGCATACAGACCATCTGGCAGTGAGAGGAGTTGAGGGCTCAACGTGCCCTTTGTTAATAAAGTGATTGCCACTGGGAGGAATAATTCTTCCTTTAATTGTGTACCTATTTGAGAAGAGAGAGCAAATAAAGGGTCTCCCATCTCAGATGAAAATGATGAATGACCTTGAAGACTCAGCACTAGTCATCCTTGGAAAACTGGATTCTCATCAACTCTGCTCATTATGAGTTCAGTCTGAACGTACACAAATCACCTATTGACTTCCGTGGGAGTTCCAAAACACAGTCGGTCCTGAGGGAGGTAATGTTTTTACACTGTGCATCCCATCTCACTGAAAGGCTAGAAAATGAAGATGGAAAACACAGTTATGAGCCTTAGAATGAGCTAAAGCATGCAGTATGATTTTCACATCAATATCAACAATTAACTGCAACCACCACTGCAAATGGAAGCTCATGGTGCGTGGTGTCACTCAGCCACTGATACTATGAATGGGAGAGAGGTGTGTAAAAGGGTCTTCCCTGAATCAAATCTTTAGTTTTATAGTTCATCTAAGGCTAGGATACATGAAAGAGAAATGCTGGAGTTCATGGAGCTTAGATTTTTACCGGTTGATATTAATAGTTATGATTTGTTGAGTTTACTTTTGAAACTAGCAAAGACTGAACTGAACTTCATTGTGCCCAGTTTTTTGTGTCTTACAGCAGTTATCTAGCTATTGATCAATCCATGTTATTATTTTGGTGGACAGTGAGGATGAAGATGATGATGATAGAAATACAGAAGAAATATGACAGCTTCCCCCTCACAGATTTCATGGAATATGGATAACCTAATGACCTTAATCATGTTTTACTAAAGTTACTTCCTTTTAGTCATGATAAGGTTTCAGTGTCATCTGTGCTATCAAGGAGAATTTCTATGTTTATGAAAAAATCATGTTTCAAAATTGTGTTGATCCATCCAACTAAGGAGGCAAATAAGACAACTGGAGGGGAATGAAGAGATTTCTGCCTAAGTCATTATTATTCATTATCAGCTGAATCATTTGCAACCTTGATTGTTAGGAATAGAGAGTTTGCCACTAAGTAGTATCTAATACAATCAGAACACGCCTTAAATCCTTTACTCTGGTCTCATAAAAGCTAATTTCAAAATCAGCCTGAGCAAAGTCTAAAATCCTAAAGCTAAAGTGATATGACATCAGTAAGTATATGCAACAATTTAACCCAGTTTGTTTTATTTTTAATGAAGAGATATCAATGACATTTTTACTGTTTCATAACTAAGTCATGTTTGACTCCTTGAGACCCCCATGGACTGTAGCCCTCCAGGCTCTTCTGTCTATGGGATTTCCCAGGCAAGAATACTGAGTGGGTTGCCATTTCCTTCTTCAGAGGATCTTCCTGTCCCAGGGATTGAACCCACGTTTCCTGCATTGGCAGGATTGGCAGGCAGATTCTTAACCACTGAGCCACCAAAGAAGCCCCTTTTAATGACATAAGTCTCAGTAATTTTATTACCATACTAGGAGCATTGTAAGTGATCCACAAGCATGTTTCAGTAGTTGCTCTCTGTGTCTCAGTTGAGTCCTGTACCTGTTCTATAGCAAGTTTCTCTTTTATTCTGCTTCCTATCTCAAATCCTCTTCTCTCACCTACCCCCAGTGACAGAATCTTTCCATGAGTTGCATGTACCTTTAGGCACACTGCAGGTTTCTCAGAACATAGTTAAACAACAACTCTAATTACCATGTATAATTGAAGAGTAATTTTCCACAGTACAGGTGCAGTTACCTGAAATCCATTCTACAAAATACTTAAACCACTCTTTTTCCCATGTTAATTTTGCAAGCAAGCTATCTTTTAATAATGCCCTTCTGTGTATTTAGAAGGTGAATTGGGCTTTACTTTCTTTGCAATAAGAGATATTTATTATTATCATTTTATTTCTGTCAGCAGTGTTTGCTCAGAGAAAGATGATTCTTTTCAGGAGGGCATGGGCTTTGTCCAGTTACTAGATTTGGCATTTAATGCAGTTGTAATTATTTATTTTTATGTCTTCTATCCAAGACCATTCATACTCTTTACTAAGGATCTAAGTACTTCAATCTGTTGTCTGTCATAAAGAAATGAGCTCTGCAAAGGCAGGTCTGTATCAGTTTTGTACTCTTTGCAGGGTTAAGTCAGATGTACGGGGGAGGGCAGGAAATGGAAGACCTCTTCCATAAAGAAATATTTTCTTTTTAGAAAGTTTTCTGGAGGTCTGATATAAATAAAATAGTGTTCCCTTTGGCATACTAAACACATAGGCAACTTCCATGAGTTTCCTCAACCTCGAAAAAGTCAGTGTATAGTTCTGTATACATATTTAAAAACATGCTTTGTTAGAGAATTTGTTCTATTTTCAGCTTAATGATTAACAATATAGCTTTAGTTTCAGGTAATATTTAATCTGTTAATGGAACATTAATGGATAAAAGGAAGCTAAAATAGAAGTATTGCCCATGAACCATTTATGGCAGGATTGGCAGGCAGATTCAACCACTGAGCCACCAAAGAAGCCCCTTTAATGACATAAGTCTCAGTAATTTTATTACCATACTAGGAGCATTGTAAGTGATCCACAAGCATGTTTCAGTAGTTGCTCTCTGTGTCTCAGTTGAGTCCTGTACCTGTTCTATAGCAAGTTTCTCTTTTATTCTGCTTCCTATCTCAAATCCTCTTCTCTCACCTACCCCCAGTGACAGAATCTTTCCATGAGTTGCATGTACCTTTAGGCACACTGCAGGTTTCTCAGAACATAGTTAAACAACAACTCTAATTACCATGTATAATTGAAGAGTAATTTTCCACAGTACAGGTGCAGTTACCTGAAATCCATTCTACAAAATACTTAAACCACTCTTTTTCCCATGTTAATTTTGCAAGCAAGCTATCTTTTAATAATGCCCTTCTGTGTATTTAGAAGGTGAATTGGGCTTTACTTTCTTTGCAATAAGAGATATTTATTATTATCATTTTATTTCTGTCAGCAGTGTTTGCTCAGAGAAAGATGATTCTTTTCAGGAGGGCATGGGCTTTGTCCAGTTACTAGATTTGGCATTTAATGCAGTTGTAATTATTTATTTTTATGTCTTCTATCCAAGACCATTCATACTCTTTACTAAGGATCTAAGTACTTCAATCTGTTGTCTGTCATAAAGAAATGAGCTCTGCAAAGGCAGGTCTGTATCAGTTTTGTACTCTTTGCAGGGTTAAGTCAGATGTACGGGGGAGGGCAGGAAATGGAAGACCTCTTCCATAAAGAAATATTTTCTTTTTAGAAAGTTTTCTGGAGGTCTGATATAAATAAAATAGTGTTCCCTTTGGCATACTAAACACATAGGCAACTTCCATGAGTTTCCTCAACCTCGAAAAAGTCAGTGTATAGTTCTGTATACATATTTAAAAACATGCTTTGTTAGAGAATTTGTTCTATTTTCAGCTTAATGATTAACAATATAGCTTTAGTTTCAGGTAATATTTAATCTGTTAATGGAACATTAATGGATAAAAGGAAGCTAAAATAGAAGTATTGCCTAACAGCTTAAATATGGCCATAAATAGCTGCTTTTTGAGCTGATGTACCCACACTCCTAGCCCTACCACCTTGCCCCAAGCTCTAAGCAAGTGATGCTCTCATTCTAAGGGGACTCTTATCCTCATGGTTACTACTGAGAAAATTAAATTCTATTCCTGAACGGCATGGTATTCTAGCTTTTGTTGCCTCATGTCATCTTTAACTTAATAATAATCCTAAAGCAGTTGTTGTTTTTTGAGGAGGTTTACCCACTATTTAAGAGAGTCTGCATGTCTTGTGATTCTTGAAAACAAAATGACAATGGCATTTTATACTACAACATGCTACGTAACACTTCCCCACCAGCAGAAATTCAGTGCACCATAAGTGAAGATTCTTAGATTTACACACACACACACACACACGTATACATACACACACAGTTATTAACAGTCTTGTAGGACTTTGCAGGGCAGATTCTATGCCTGAGTTTGCTGATTAATTTGTATAATTCTTTTGAAAGTGTTACCCGGTAGGCTTCTTGGGTATACATTAATACAGTAGACTTAAAGTCACATATGCACAACAAAACAAATCATAAATAATGAGATACTAAAAACCAACTGTCACTGAGGTAGCAATTATTGGTGTCTCTTTTTCGCTTCAGTGACTTTTTCCCTTTACCCTGAGAGATGCAAACAGAACAAACAATTAGCGAAATAATTGATGATCAGTACCTTCAAAGCTTGTGGTGACCTGGTTTATGCTTTATAAGCTTAATAATGAGAACACCTCTTATTACTGATTAGTGTGCTGCCTGGTGCTCTCTGATGGTGCTCGGGGGGTACATCTATATCAGACAAAAGGTTTTTATCTGCCCTTTACAGTTAGTTGGTCCCTAATGAACTGAGCTTTTGTCCCTTGCCGTTTTTAGATTCCAATTAAACTTGTTTATAGAATAGACAAATAATTAAAGATGTACTGTTTTCCGTGACTTAATATTGTCTTCCAATAGGGTTGTGTTGAAGTTGGTGGCAATTAACATATATAGTAATGTTTTTAATCATTTACGTATTAAAACACATGCAAAATGCTCATGTTTTCTTAGTCTTCTTTGTGCTTGTCAACCTATTCTCTTAAGTTGCATTGGGTATGCTAATTACCCTCTGTCAAGCTAGGGTAATTCATCTTTTCTAAGAAAAAAAATCCAGTTTTCATTTTTATGCTTGAGAAAGTCAAAGAATGGCAATTTATTCTGGAGCTTTCAGAACTAGAAAAGAATGCTTTAAGGTTATGACAATCTGATTTTATGTTGTGCACAGGAAGAAGTATTAAACAGATAAATAGCATGTCACGTTAGAAATTATGTGTTAGAGTATAATTTCTTACCTCTATCAACTTGTATCCTATATTAGGTCCTCATCAAAACACATGTATAAAGTATTTCTTGATCATAAAAACATGGAGAATGAAATCATAAATGCTTTTGATAACCATGTCATCCCAAAGCAAATGAAAAATTCCCACAAACCCAGGGGGCTATGGAACTGTTCATTCTTTTGTAATCTGTATATAGGCTCCAGTTTTTACTTTCACAGTTGTAAACAAAGATTTTAAATATGGTCCTACCTTATCAGTGAGATTGGAGACTTTAAAATTCGTCTAGAGTTTTCAGGGAGTGTGTGGCATTAGCTTGTGCTCCCCTGTCCCACTAGTCCTTGCTCAGGGCAGACCATCTATTAATGGATTTACTTCTCCATCTCCATCCATTGGATTCTGATTTTGAGTTAAGTATTAGTCAAAAAGCTACGCCCTGAACTTCCACTGGCCTCATATGAACAAGGAGACTGGGAGGTACTATTTGAATAGACGAGCTTTTGTTTCGTTAAAACACCCAGAGTATGTCTTGCATAGACACTGCAAGGAAAGGAACGGAAAGGAAAGGAAGCTAGTACAATCTGATACCTTTTGAAAGTCATGATGAATTTGGGGTCTTCAACCTATTAAGAGAAAAAGTAAAAATAGAAAAGTTCTTTATTCTACAGACCTGAGGAAAAGATGGAAATATGATTCTAGAGTATTCTACTTTCTTTTCTTCTTTGTTCTGGAACAACATAATCATCTTAGACTTTTTAGGGGCTTCCCTGGTAGCTCAGCTGGTAAAGAAGCCACCTGCAATTCAGGAGACCCTGGTTTGATTCCCGAGTCAGGAATATCTCCTGGAGAAGGGATAAGCTTTTTATACAATGTACATTTGGATTTCAGACACTAAAACTGGATACTCTAGTATGTAATTTAAATAACTTGGGGGATGATCCATGTTTAAAAAAATATATTTCCAGCTGTGTTTTGAATCTTTGAGATTTAGATCAAGTGGACATTTTTTTCTTACACAGTTGCAGTCAGTGAAGGTGCCAGAACAATCAATCCTATATAATAGAGGACTTCCCAGTAGATCATGTGTACATGTAGCTGGAGTAGGTATAAAGATATACACAATCAACTTGTTTGATTAATCATCTGTTTCTGTTCCTTTAGTTAGGTATGTTGACAGATGACCATGGCACAGTGAATGCCAGTGATTAGTAGGCTATGCCATAAGGATCCCACGTTTTTGCTCCCATAAGATGAGCTGTGTGCTTACCAAGAGTTAGTTGTATTTGCTCCCAAGCCTGTGTATGCTATTTGTACTTACTATTTAAACCATATAAAATTGCTTATAATCTTCATTATATTTTACATCCGTGAAATATGCAACATTCTTAATATGGTCCTACCTTATCAGTGAGATTGGAGACTTTAAAATTCGTCTAGAGTTTTCAGGGAGTGTGTGGCATTAGCTTGTGCTCCCCTGTCCCACTAGTCCTTGCTCAGGGCAGACCATCTATTAATGGATTTACTTCTCCATCTCCATCCATTGGATTCTGATTTTGAGTTAAGTATTAGTCAAAAAGCTACGCCCTGAACTTCCACTGGCCTCATATGAACAAGGAGACTGGGAGGTACTATTTGAATAGACGAGCTTTTTGTTTCGTTAAAACACCCAGAGTATGTCTTGCATAGACACTGCAAGGAAAGGAACGGAAAGGAAAGGAAGCTAGTACAATCTGATACCTTTTGAAAGTCATGATGAATTTGGGGTCTTCAACCTATTAAGAGAAAAAGTAAAAATAGAAAAGTTCTTTATTCTACAGACCTGAGGAAAAGATGGAAATATGATTCTAGAGTATTCTACTTTCTTTTCTTCTTTGTTCTGGAACAACATAATCATCTTAGACTTTTTAGGGGCTTCCCTGGTAGCTCAGCTGGTAAAGAAGCCACCTGCAATTCAGGAGACCCTGGTTTGATTCCCGAGTCAGGAATATCTCCTGGAGAAGGGATAAGCTTTTTATACAATGTACATTTGGATTTCAGACACTAAAACTGGATACTCTAGTATGTAATTTAAATAACTTGGGGGATGATCCATGTTTAAAAAAATATATTTCCAGCTGTGTTTTGAATCTTTGAGATTTAGATCAAGTGGACATTTTTTTCTTACACAGTTGCAGTCAGTGAAGGTGCCAGAACAATCAATCCTATATAATAGAGGACTTCCCAGTAGATCATGTGTACATGTAGCTGGAGTAGGTATAAAGATATACACAATCAACTTGTTTGATTAATCATCTGTTTCTGTTCCTTTAGTTAGGTATGTTGACAGATGACCATGGCACAGTGAATGCCAGTGATTAGTAGGCTATGCCATAAGGATCCCACGTTTTTGCTCCCATAAGATGAGCTGTGTGCTTACCAAGAGTTAGTTGTATTTGCTCCCAAGCCTGTGTATGCTATTTGTACTTACTATTTAAACCATATAAAATTGCTTATAATCTTCATTATATTTTACATCCGTGAAATAGGAGTGCAAAAAAGAAAGATGTTTCTGTGACAACTAAATTGAATACTTTGGAAAAACTGTTATTACAAAACAAAGAGGTGTAGAATTAGAGTTGGGTGAGGCAAAGAAGTACATAAAAACCAGTACACATACCCCACTCAGACTGCTGTGTGAGGAGTCTGTTAGTTAAAGAAGCTCTACCTTGAACTCATTCAAAATGCATTATGAATGTGGTTTATACAAGACAGATAGACAGACCCTCCCTCAATGAAAAGGCCCACATGGAAAAGCAAATTACTTGGTTTCTCATCAAAATATTGGTGAAATAATGCACAATATATATTTTAATTTAAATATTTAGGACATATTGTTTTAACTATCTCCCACTTTAACTCTCTTTTTGCATTAATTGGACATTATTCCCATTTGCTTTGGTAAGAGAGTGTCTACTGTAACAGATAAGTAGAATTTCCTTATAACCAGTGCTTTTGGTAATTGATTAATTAAATGCCTTGGGTTAGGAGCCCAAACTCACATTTGTTTTCCCGCATTTTGCCCCATGGTTGATGAAATAGCTCTAGAGCACAGAAAAATATTTTTGTCTCGATTTAAAGCATAGTAAGGGACTAAATCATGGGTACATCAAATGACTTATTCAGGATCAGATCATTTATAAAGTGGAGAGTGTAGGTGATCAGAAACCAGTTTGCTCCTCAAAGCATGAATCCTATACATTTATTTCTAAAACTATAATTTTTTCAAAGGTTAGCTATTCTCATGTGCTGAATACTAGGCTCTTGGATTTTGGCAGCAAGTTCCAGGGTTTCTCCCATTTATATGCATATCTAGCACAGAGCATGTAAGTGAGAACCAAGCTCTGGGTAAGTGGCACATTAGCATGTGTGAAAAGAGCTCAATTAACACAGGTGGAATGTGAGAATGTCCATTAATTCCTCGGGAAACAATGGCTCTCGGTGCTAGGACCAATGCAGGGTCTTGCAGATGGTGTCAAACCAACTGTGTTTGCAAAGTATAGTAGGCTATTGGATCCACGTTTTGCTCCCAAGGCCTGTGTTTTGCTATTTGTACTTACTATTTAAACCATATAAAATTGCTTATAATCTTCATTATATTTTACATCCGTGAAATAGGAGTGCAAAAAAGAAAGATGTTTCTGTGACAACTAAATTGAATACTTTGGAAAAACTGTTATTACAAAACAAAGAGGTATAGAATTAGAGTTGGGTGAGGCAAAGAAGTACATAAAAACCAGTACACATACCCCACTCAGACTGCTGTGTGAGGAGTCTGTTAGTTAAAGAAGCTCTACCTTGAACTCATTCAAAATGCATTATGAATGTGGTTTATACAAGACAGATAGACAGACCCTCCCTCAATGAAAAGGCCCACATGGAAAAGCAAATTACTTGGTTTCTCATCAAAATATTGGTGAAATAATGCACAATATATATTTTAATTTAAATATTTAGGACATATTGTTTTAACTATCTCCCACTTTAACTCTCTTTTTGCATTAATTGGACATTATTCCCATTTGCTTTGGTAAGAGAGTGTCTACTGTAACAGATAAGTAGAATTTCCTTATAACCAGTGCTTTTGGTAATTGATTAATTAAATGCCTTGGGTTAGGAGCCCAAACTCACATTTGTTTTCCCGCATTTTGCCCCATGGTTGATGAAATAGCTCTAGAGCACAGAAAAATATTTTTGTCTCGATTTAAAGCATAGTAAGGGACTAAATCATGGGTACATCAAATGACTTATTCAGGATCAGATCATTTATAAAGTGGAGAGTGTAGGTGATCAGAAACCAGTTTGCTCCTCAAAGCATGAATCCTATACATTTATTTCTAAAACTATAATTTTTTCAAAGGTTAGCTATTCTCATGTGCTGAATACTAGGCTCTTGGATTTTGGCAGCAAGTTCCAGGGTTTCTCCCATTTATATGCATATCTAGCACAGAGCATGTAAGTGAGAACCAAGCTCTGGGTAAGTGGCACATTAGCATGTGTGAAAAGAGCTCAATTAACACAGGTGGAATGTGAGAATGTCCATTAATTCCTCGGGAAACAATGGCTCTCGGTGCTAGGACCAATGCAGGGTCTTGCAGATGGTGTCAAACCAACTGTGTTTGCAAAGACACAATGCAGCATCTGGAGGACTGGCAAAATCCAACAACTTCAAAGACAGCAAGTCAGATTTGATCAGAGAGTCCAACACTTGACCACATTAGTATCTCAGCTTCCTGGGACGTGTTCCAAAATCCATCCATCTCATCCAGTGTGACAGTCAAAAAAAGTCACACTTCACATCTCTGCATCAAGCCATGTCTCTGACTGTCACACAACTCAGCCTGCCTGACAGAATAAATTTATGGCATCCTCCAAAGGCGTCCTCACCTTTTTTTAAATACATAACCTTTTCTTCCCCTTAAGAAAAAGAATATGCATAATACACAATGAACTACAAATGCAGTTTTCTGTGGACAAAGGAAGAGACCAAGGATTTTACTAATTTCACTGACTTTAGAAAATGCTTCTTCTCTTACCAGTGGTCCCCTCACGGGAATCAGGGCACCCAGGCACTATAAGCACCTGCCTGTGTGCAGTGGTTAAGAGGAAGGGCACTTGAGCTCAGCTATCTGAGGGTGCATATCAATGTCTGTTATCAGTTATGTACCCTTGAGCAAGACACTTAGTGTTCCTGGGCTTAGTGTATAGTTTGTCTTTTAACTGGGGGAAGGGCAATAGATATATCTATCTCTAGAGTGTCATGAGGTTTCGCTACAAGTAGAATAGTTAGCATGTTGTCTAGAATGCAATACATGTTAATACATGTTATCTATTATTTTTAAACCTTAGCATTCACGAGAGAGAATAGAGTATGGGGCCTATGGAAAAGGGTCTGGAGGTGCTTTTCCTCTTCTATTCTAGGCCTATGGGAGAGGATAATAGAAAGAAGCCCTCTGACAAGTACTGTTGGGGTTGCCAGGGTAGGACATGATTATAAAGTATGCTCTTGCCTGGAGTCTCCCGTGTCATGTAATTTTACTGTCAGGAATTGGTGGCAGCAGGTGGCTATTAGATGAGGATTTGTGGATCCTGCCATCTTGCCATGTGTTGTGACTATGTAATAACGAACAGACAAGGTAACCATGTTTGTTATAGGGCTAAACACTGTTTTAAGCACGTTTCATCTATTAACCCACTTACTCCTCTCAACTACTCGACACGGTCTCATTCTCATTTTACAGAGGAAGAAACTGACATAGCGATTAAGTGTAAGAGTTGGAACTTAAACCTAAGCAATTTAGGTCTGGCATTTGAGTTATAGGCTATGATATCAGGAACAGATACATGTTTTGTAATGATTTGTAGCATTATATTGTGCTGTAACTTTCAACTCTTCTATCACTTTTATTCCCCCCAAATAATAATTCCAGGGACTTTTAGAAATTGTAAGTAGCAAGTTAATTAGGAATAGGTGGTGGTCATAAAGGCGTCCTCACCTTTTTTTAAATACATAACCTTTTCTTCCCCTTAAGAAAAAGAATATGCATAATACACAATGAACTACAAATGCAGTTTTCTGTGGACAAAGGAAGAGACCAAGGATTTTACTAATTTCACTGACTTTAGAAAATGCTTCTTCTCTTACCAGTGGTCCCCTCACGGGAATCAGGGCACCCAGGCACTATAAGCACCTGCCTGTGTGCAGTGGTTAAGAGGAAGGGCACTTGAGCTCAGCTATCTGAGGGTGCATATCAATGTCTGTTATCAGTTATGTACCCTTGAGCAAGACACTTAGTGTTCCTGGGCTTAGTGTATAGTTTGTCTTTTAACTGGGGGAAGGGCAATAGATATATCTATCTCTAGAGTGTCATGAGGTTTCGCTACAAGTAGAATAGTTAGCATGTTGTCTAGAATGCAATACATGTTAATACATGTTATCTATTATTTTTAAACCTTAGCATTCACGAGAGAGAATAGAGTATGGGGCCTATGGAAAAGGGTCTGGAGGTGCTTTTCCTCTTCTATTCTAGGCCTATGGGAGAGGATAATAGAAAGAAGCCCTCTGACAAGTACTGTTGGGGTTGCCAGGGTAGGACATGATTATAAAGTATGCTCTTGCCTGGAGTCTCCCGTGTCATGTAATTTTACTGTCAGGAATTGGTGGCAGCAGGTGGCTATTAGATGAGGATTTGTGGATCCTGCCATCTTGCCATGTGTTGTGACTATGTAATAACGAACAGACAAGGTAACCATGTTTGTTATAGGGCTAAACACTGTTTTAAGCACGTTTCATCTATTAACCCACTTACTCCTCTCAACTACTCGACACGGTCTCATTCTCATTTTACAGAGGAAGAAACTGACATAGCGATTAAGTGTAAGAGTTGGAACTTAAACCTAAGCAATTTAGGTCTGGCATTTGAGTTATAGGCTATGATATCAGGAACAGATACATGTTTTTGTAATGATTTGTAGCATTATATTGTGCTGTAACTTTCAACTCTTCTATCACTTTTATTCCCCCCAAATAATAATTCCAGGGACTTTTAGAAATTGTAAGTAGCAAGTTAATTAGGAATAGGTGGTGGTGTTCAGTGCCTCCGTCATGTTTGACTCTTTAGGACCCCATGGACTGCAGTACACCAGGCTTCCCTGTCCTTCACCGTCTCCCAGAGTTTGTTCAAACACATGCCCACTGAGTGGATGTTGCCATTCAACCGTTTCATTCTCTGTTGCTCTCTTCTCCTCCTGCCCTCAATTTTTCCCAGCATCAGGGTCTTTTCCAATGAGTCATCTCTTAACATTGGGTGACCAAAGTATTGGAGCTTCAGCTTCAGCCTAAGTCCTTCCAATGAATATTCAGGGTTGGTTTCCTTTAGGATTGACTGGTTTGATCACCTTGCTGTGCAAGGGATTCTAAAGAGTCTTCTCTAACACCACAGTTCGTAAACATCAATTCTTTGGAGCTCAGCCTTCTTTATGACCCGGCTCTCACATCTGTACATGACTACTGGAAAAACTATAGCTTTGACTATACAAATCTTTGTTGGCAAAGTGATGTCTCTGCTTTTTAAAATGTGAACCAAGAATTTCCTGATGTACAAGCCAGGTGGACAAAACGCAGAAGAACCAGAGGTCAAATTGTCAACATTGGCTGGATCATAGAAAAAGCAGGGGAATTCCAGAAAAGCATTTACTTTTGCTTCATTGACTACTCTAAAGCCTTTGACTGTGTGGATCACAACAAACTGTGGAAAATTCTGAAAGAGAGGGAATACCAGACTACTATACCTGCCTCCTGAGAAACCTGTATGAAAGTCAAGAAGCAATAGAACCAGACATGGAACAATGAACTGGTTCAAAATTGGGAAAAGAGTATGTCAAGACTGTTATACTGTCGCCCTGCTTGATTAATTTATATGCAGAGTAAATCATACAAAATGCCTGACTGGATGAAGTTCAAGCCGGAATCAAGAGTGCTGGGAGGAATATCAATAACCTAAAGTATGCTGATGACACTACCCTAATGGCAGAAAGTGAAGAGGAACTAAAAATCCTCTGGGTGAAGGTGAAAGGGGAGAGTGAAAAAACTGGCTTAAAATTCAGCAGTGAAAAAATGAAGATATGGCATCTGGTCCCATCACTTCATGGCAAATAGATGGGGAAACAGTGAAAACAGTAACAGACTTTATTTTCTTGGGCTCCAAAATCACTAAAGATGGTGACTGCAGCCATGAAAGTAAAAGATGCTTGCTCCTTGGAAGAAAATCTATGACACACCTAGACAGCTGTCTAGGACATACGTCACTGATACTAGAAGGGCACTTGTAGCTTTCGTTATTGCAGTTCTGTAAGTTCTCCTGAGAAAAAATAATTGAGAGACATTTTCTATTGGGGGATGTTTTCTGTGTTTACTGAATGACACTATTATTAACTATTGAATTGCCAAATCATAGCATAGTCTACAATCAGAAAAGCAGAAGTCACCAAAGAATTTTGGCAAGAAATGAGAAATTAGTCTAATTTATTAGAGGAACTAAAGGCATATACAACTTCTTAAAATTTTGAGAGGATGAAGTCAGGAGACTTTTCAGTAAATTTCAGGAAATCCAGTGAGACATGGTTTGTAGGGAAGCTGCCACCGGTTATCTCTGCTGCTTGTAGCACCAGAGTGGCTGATTCTTAGTGGAAATCCTCAGAAGTCAAAGATAGGTCACACCTCGCACAATCTAAGCTTCCTTTAGCAGTTTCCACTGGGGAGTGAGTTTCAGCTGCTGATGAGAGTCCCCCTCATAGGCACTAAGAGCATGAGAGGGTCAAGGATTTACGGGAAGTGTTATTTGAAACTTCCCTCCTATCATGCAGAGATGAATGCGGACAGGGAGATACCAAATCTGCACTCAGTATAGATGCTGCACCACACCGAGGCTCAGCCGCAGAAAGTCAGCCACTTCTCAACTGAATTTTGTCAGCCCTACAAAGAAGTTGTTTTCAAAATGTGTGAGACAGTTCATGTTTTTTCCTTGTGATACTGAACTCGTATAATATAAAGAGTTCATTTATTAATTCAACAGATATTTACTGGCCATCTTCTCTTTTCTGAACACTGTTTTAGGGAGTCCTTGCTTACTAAGATGTAGGCCTAAAACTTCATGTTTAGTTAAGACTTCATGAATGGATAATTTAATTTTATGTCATAGAGATGTTAAGATCATTTTCTTGCCTTCTAACAGATACTGCAATCACTGTGTGTCATGAGTAGGACAAAAGAAATGCTAGAGGAATTCTAGAGAAGAATTGTCCTTTTTAAATTTTTTAGCTTATTTTATTGGAGTATAGTTGATTGACAGTGTTGTAATAGTTTCAGATGTAATTCAGTTCCACATGTACATATATTCATTCTTTTTCAGTTTTCTTTTTTTGTATTTGTTTTATTACCGAAATACGTCACTGTAGGCACTTGTAGCTTTCGTTATTGCAGTTCTGTAAGTTCTCCTGAGAAAAAATAATTGAGAGACATTTTCTATTGGGGGATGTTTTCTGTGTTTACTGAATGACACTATTATTAACTATTGAATTGCCAAATCATAGCATAGTCTACAATCAGAAAAGCAGAAGTCACCAAAGAATTTTGGCAAGAAATGAGAAATTAGTCTAATTTATTAGAGGAACTAAAGGCATATACAACTTCTTAAAATTTTGAGAGGATGAAGTCAGGAGACTTTTCAGTAAATTTCAGGAAATCCAGTGAGACATGGTTTGTAGGGAAGCTGCCACCGGTTATCTCTGCTGCTTGTAGCACCAGAGTGGCTGATTCTTAGTGGAAATCCTCAGAAGTCAAAGATAGGTCACACCTCGCACAATCTAAGCTTCCTTTAGCAGTTTCCACTGGGGAGTGAGTTTCAGCTGCTGATGAGAGTCCCCCTCATAGGCACTAAGAGCATGAGAGGGTCAAGGATTTACGGGAAGTGTTATTTGAAACTTCCCTCCTATCATGCAGAGATGAATGCGGACAGGGAGATACCAAATCTGCACTCAGTATAGATGCTGCACCACACCGAGGCTCAGCCGCAGAAAGTCAGCCACTTCTCAACTGAATTTTGTCAGCCCTACAAAGAAGTTGTTTTCAAAATGTGTGAGACAGTTCATGTTTTTTCCTTGTGATACTGAACTCGTATAATATAAAGAGTTCATTTATTAATTCAACAGATATTTACTGGCCATCTTCTCTTTTCTGAACACTGTTTTAGGGAGTCCTTGCTTACTAAGATGTAGGCCTAAAACTTCATGTTTAGTTAAGACTTCATGAATGGATAATTTAATTTTATGTCATAGAGATGTTAAGATCATTTTCTTGCCTTCTAACAGATACTGCAATCACTGTGTGTCATGAGTAGGACAAAAGAAATGCTAGAGGAATTCTAGAGAAGAATTGTCCTTTTTAAATTTTTTAGCTTATTTTATTGGAGTATAGTTGATTGACAGTGTTGTAATAGTTTCAGATGTAATTCAGTTCCACATGTACATATATTCATTCTTTTTCAGTTTTCTTTTTTTGTATTTCTTTTATTACCGAAATACCTAGTAGAATTCCCTGGGCTATATAGTAAGTCCTTGTTGGTTATCTATTTAATATATATAGAAGTATGTGTATGTTAATCCCACACTCCTAATTATCCCTCCCCTCAACATTTCCCTTTAATAACTGGTTTTTTCCATTTCAAAATCTGTTCGTTTGTTTCTGTTTTGTAAATACGTTCATCAGTACCATTTTTTGGGGGGGGGCACTTCTGTTGGTTTTTCATTTATTTATCTTTGATCTTTTGGCCTGTGTGGGCCTCCCATTGCAGTGGCCTCTCTCACTGCAGAGCACCGGCTCCAGGCGCATGCGCTCCAGAGCTCCGGCCCGGTAATTGGACACATCAGTCCAGCCGCTCCTTAGCACGTGGGATCTTCCCAGGCCTGGGATGGAACCAGTGCCCCTTGCACTGCAAGGCAGTGTCCTTACCCACTGGACCACGTGGGAAGCCCCATCAGTACCATTTTTTAAAAATTAAATTCCACATATGAGTGTGATATCATATGATATTTGTCTTTCTCTGTCTGACTTACTTCACTTAGTATGATAATCTCCAGGTGCCATTTTAAACTTCTGTGGTGGAGGAAAACCTCACTAAATACATGGAATCTGAGCAGAGCTTTGAGATAATGACCAGGCACTGCCATAAGCAATGAAATTGCATCAGACACTAAACCTCTCTGAGGGTAGATACTGTGGCTGCTCCCATTGTGCACTGGTGGTAGCCATGGCTCAGAGAGGCAGTGTGACTAACCTCAGTGACCAGTACTACTCTGGAACCAGGGTAGATACTGATTTTTTTGTTTTAGGGAGTCCTTGCTTACTAAGATGTAGGCCTAAAACTTCATGTTTAGTTAAGACTTCATGAATGGATAATTTAATTTTATGTCATAGAGATGTTAAGATCATTTTCTTGCCTTCTAACAGATACTGCAATCACTGTGTGTCATGAGTAGGACAAAAGAAATGCTAGAGGAATTCTAGAGAAGAATTGTCCTTTTTAAATTTTTTAGCTTATTTTATTGGAGTATAGTTGATTGACAGTGTTGTAATAGTTTCAGATGTAATTCAGTTCCACATGTACATATATTCATTCTTTTTCAGTTTTCTTTTTTTGTATTTCTTTTATTACCGAAATACCTAGTAGAATTCCCTGGGCTATATAGTAAGTCCTTGTTGGTTATCTATTTAATATATATAGAAGTATGTGTATGTTAATCCCACACTCCTAATTATCCCTCCCCTCAACATTTCCCTTTAATAACTGGTTTTTTCCATTTCAAAATCTGTTCGTTTGTTTCTGTTTTGTAAATACGTTCATCAGTACCATTTTTTGGGGGGGGGGCACTTCTGTTGGTTTTTCATTTATTTATCTTTGATCTTTTGGCCTGTGTGGGCCTCCCATTGCAGTGGCCTCTCTCACTGCAGAGCACCGGCTCCAGGCGCATGCGCTCCAGAGCTCCGGCCCGGTAATTGGACACATCAGTCCAGCCGCTCCTTAGCACGTGGGATCTTCCCAGGCCTGGGATGGAACCAGTGCCCCTTGCACTGCAAGGCAGTGTCCTTACCCACTGGACCACGTGGGAAGCCCCATCAGTACCATTTTTTAAAAATTAAATTCCACATATGAGTGTGATATCATATGATATTTGTCTTTCTCTGTCTGACTTACTTCACTTAGTATGATAATCTCCAGGTGCCATTTTAAACTTCTGTGGTGGAGGAAAACCTCACTAAATACATGGAATCTGAGCAGAGCTTTGAGATAATGACCAGGCACTGCCATAAGCAATGAAATTGCATCAGACACTAAACCTCTCTGAGGGTAGATACTGTGGCTGCTCCCATTGTGCACTGGTGGTAGCCATGGCTCAGAGAGGCAGTGTGACTAACCTCAGTGACCAGTACTACTGGCAGGAAGGGACAAATGTAGGTTTCAAATCCAGGTTAGTGAGAGTCTAAGGCTTCTTTTGCATTTACCCACATTGAGTACTCACTCTAAATATGAAATTAAAGTGAAAGTGTTAGTTACACAGTCATGTCTAACTTTTTGCAACCCCATGGACGATAGCCCGCCAGGCTAATATGTCCATGGAATTCTCCAGGATGTCTTCTCCAGGGCATCTTCCCAACCCAAGGATCGTACCTGGGTCTCTGCACTGCACACAGAATCTTTGCCGTCTGAGCCACCAGGGAAGGTTCAAGCTATAAATATTAACTGAGACAAACAGATTTCCTAATGTAAGTTTATAGACATATCAGTGAAGCTACACAGATGGCCCAAGTTTCACATAGAAAATTGGGCCATATACTTCTGTCTGATATCAGCAGAGATACAGTGATACAATTGTGAATTAAGATATTATAAACCCTTTCAGTCAACTCTAAATTGTCAGTGTCACCTGGCTGTGGTATAGTCAGTGATCCAGTTTAGGGGAGGAATTTCCATTTATTCATTTATGAGGCAATCTGGTTCTGTGACTAAAAGCATGGACCTTGGAGCTGTACTGCCATGGTTTGAACCCTGTCCCTATTACTTAGTACATACATGAGTCCCAGATTTCTCATCTGAAAATTAGAAATAATAAGAATAATGTCTCATCTGTTGCTTCAGATTACCACAAAACTGAGTCAGGAATCCAGGCATGGCCTAGCTGGGTGCCTCTTCATAAGGCTACATTCAGAGTGTCAGTGAGTGACTGAGATTTCACTTGAAGGCTCAGCTGGGTGAGGGGCTACTGCCAAGCTCATATGGCTGTTAGCAGGATTCAGTTCCTCATGGACTATCAGGCTGAGGGTCTGAGGGCCTCTCTGGGTGTTGGCCAGAAGCTTCTCTCAGTTCCTTGCCATGTGAGTATGAGTATACAGCTCACAGCTCACAGTAGGGCAGTTGGCTTCCCTTAAGCAACTGAACAAAGAGGGAGTGCAAGATGGAATGTACAGTCCCCATGTAAACTAACCTCAGAAGAGACCGCTCACCATTTCTACCTTGTATTTATTAGAAGCAAATCTCAATTACCTAGTTCACACTCAAGAAGAGTTGATTACAGACAGGTATGAATACTAGACGGTAAGAATCATTGCAAGTTCATCTTAAAAGCTACCTACAGCACCTACCCACACTTGCCTAAAGGGTTTGTTGTATAGGTTGAGTTAGTTTATGGAAAAGATCTTAGAACAATGCCTGCAGCATAATAAATGATAGATAAGTACTGGCTCTAACTATTACTACATTCAAATTACTTAATAAATAAAATTAGTTTCTACTTTCAAAATAGCCTAAGATAGTAAATGGCAGAAAATTAAAGCACTATAGTGAAGGCATTAATAAAGAACTGTGACTATTGAATGGAGGGGATGATCACAGTGGGAGGTGAAAGATCAGAAAAAGTTTGATTAAGGAAACAATAATTGTGCTGAGCTCCAGAATATGGGTTGAGTTTTTGTGGCACTTGGTGAGAGAAATTTTGGAAGTGACATGGGTTGGACAGAGAGCTGTTGAAAGCAGCAAAGCAAGGAAGTTAAGGTTATCCTTAACTTATATAACAGAATGGCAATTTAGCCCAGGGTAGCTGGGCATTATCCAAGAAGCTAAGACTAATCCAGGTCAACTGGACCATTCAAAATATAGCTGGAAAATAGTGTGAAAAGAAGGATTTACCCCTGGTTACTGAGAATATTGAAAAGCTAATGTATTTTGATGAGTCCACTCAGGAGTAGAAACCACTGAAGATTAGGAACTGAACTTTAGGAAGTTTATTCTGGCAGCTGGAAGTAAGGATGGATTGGGGGTGAGGAATTCCTGGAGAAGAGCCCAGTTAGGTCATTATTATAATCCTTAAGGTGATTAGAGATGCAGATCTGTCTGACTAGAGCAGTGTCCCTGGGCTGGATAAGGAAGGGGCTAGTAAGCTCCTCAGCTGATAGTTTTATTATCTCTAATTAAAATATCGGATTAGGTTGACTGACTTTGAGAACAAACTTAGGGACAAATTGTAGCTTTAACAGCTTTCAGCAGTATCACCTTGGTTAAACAGTTATAAGCTCTTTGAACCTTGGTTTCTTGATGACAAGATGATTAAATGAGCTAATATTTGTAAATATATGTAAACGACTCAGCATGATTCTAGAATAGTAAATGCTCAATGAATACTAACTTCCTCCCTCTAAAGGATTATTATTTACGAAAGTAAAAGTGTTAGTCGCTCAGTTGAGTCCCCTACCAGGCTCCTCTGTCCATGGGATTCCCCAAGCAAGAATACTGGAGTGGGTAGCCATTCCTCTCCAGGGGTCTCCCGATCCAGAGATAGAACCCAGATCTCATGCATTGCAAGCAGATTCTTTACCATCTGAACCACCAGATAGAACTGTAAGTAGAATTCTAGGTCATAATTTTATTAGTCGCACTTATAATAGGCTTAAGCTCTATTATAGTTTTTTATATATATATATATATATATATACACACACACACATATACACATATATATATATGTATTGATATGTATATTATATATATAATAGCAACAGAAGCTAACTTTTATTAATTTATGCCCAGCATATCATCTGATTTAGTTCTGCCATCAGCCATATGAATATGTGTTTTCATCATCTACATTTTACAGTGTGGAAAACGGAGTCTTAGAGAAATTAACTTTCTTAAAGCCAACAGCTGATGAGTGAAAGAGCTCATGTTTGAACAGGTTTTTTTATTTTTATTTTTCCCAAAGCCATGCTCTTAGTCATTGAACTGCCTTTCTAAGGTATAAATGAGAGCGCATAAATATTTCTCTCATCATGTGTATCTCACCTGATACACCATTTGTACAGTGGGAATTGCTAAATCAATACACGCTTGTTGATGAAGACCCATTACTCATGTTCCAACTGAGATGATGTGGCTGCCATTTTTCTGGCTTCAGACTCTCCAGGCACTTCACCTCCTGCAAGATGAATGTGGTTTTCAGATCTGTCTGACTAGAGCAGTGTCCCTGGGCTGGATAAGGAAGGGGCTAGTAAGCTCCTCAGCTGATAGTTTTATTATCTCTAATTAAAATATCGGATTAGGTTGACTGACTTTGAGAACAAACTTAGGGACAAATTGTAGCTTTAACAGCTTTCAGCAGTATCACCTTGGTTAAACAGTTATAAGCTCTTTGAACCTTGGTTTCTTGATGACAAGATGATTAAATGAGCTAATATTTGTAAATATATGTAAACGACTCAGCATGATTCTAGAATAGTAAATGCTCAATGAATACTAACTTCCTCCCTCTAAAGGATTATTATTTACGAAAGTAAAAGTGTTAGTCGCTCAGTTGAGTCCCCTACCAGGCTCCTCTGTCCATGGGATTCCCCAAGCAAGAATACTGGAGTGGGTAGCCATTCCCCTCTCCAGGGGGTCTCCCCGATCCAGAGATAGAACCCAGATCTCATGCATTGCAAGCAGATTCTTTACCATCTGAACCACCAGATAGAACTGTAAGTAGAATTCTAGGTCATAATTTTATTAGTCGCACTTATAATAGGCTTAAGCTCTATTATAGTTTTTTATATATATATATATATATATATACACACACACACATATACACATATATATATATGTATTGATATGTATATTATATATATAATAGCAACAGAAGCTAACTTTTATTAATTTATGCCCAGCATATCATCTGATTTAGTTCTGCCATCAGCCATATGAATATGTGTTTTCATCATCTACATTTTACAGTGTGGAAAACGGAGTCTTAGAGAAATTAACTTTCTTAAAGCCAACAGCTGATGAGTGAAAGAGCTCATGTTTGAACAGGTTTTTTTATTTTTATTTTTCCCAAAGCCATGCTCTTAGTCATTGAACTGCCTTTCTAAGGTATAAATGAGAGCGCATAAATATTTCTCTCATCATGTGTATCTCACCTGATACACCATTTGTACAGTGGGAATTGCTAAATCAATACACGCTTGTTGATGAAGACCCATTACTCATGTTCCAACTGAGATGATGTGGCTGCCATTTTTCTGGCTTCAGACTCTCCAGGCACTTCACCTCCTGCAAGATGAATGTGGTTTTACTCCTTACTATTTTGGCACTGGTAAAGTGCTTTAAAAATGTTTCCTGCCTGACTTCAAGAGGTGATTTACCAAAATGTCAGTCAGAATTAATTTGAATGATATTCATTGCAGTTCCCCAAGGCCTAGAGTTACTGGCATGTTGTTTTTGGATGTCATATTTTGATGGGAGATAACATTTTAACTGGAGTAGGAAGGGCACAATTTTGGATGATTCAAGCAGTAAAGTCACCAGGGACTGTATTCATAGCCATATTACTGTTCTGCTTTTACAAGCATTTTCTAATCACAGTGATTCCAAGACATATAAAAGTTCCAGCACCCTGTTTTTAATTTTATTTTGCAAAACCCTTCACCTTAAATTACTGTATGCCATGTTTTTCTTAAAGAGATTTCAAATTGAGTTTACTTTGATGATTTTTTTAAAATTATGCTAATACCAGTGAGATAAGGTCATTCTAGGAGGCCCGAGTACCATTATTTGTGTTTATTCGATGATTCCAGTTCTGAGCTCTGCTTATTCAAAGAAACTTGAAGAATCTGAAGTTCTTTCTTCCTTTTTTGGGAAAGAAACTCTTTTTTTTAAAGCAACTTTATTGAGCTACCCTTGGCATGTGGGAATTGTATATATTTAAGGTTTATAAATATATACAATTTAAGGTTTATAACTTGATATGTGTAGATGTGTGTGTATATATATATATATATATATATATATATATATATATATATATACATATATATGTATGTATGTATATATAGTCCTATAATCAAGCTAAATACTATCCATCACATGTGCATTGTTACCCTTGTGTATGGGTATTGAGAAGATTTAATTTAAGATCTTTTTAGAAAACTTCAATATGTGACACAGTATTTTTAATTGTCATTGCCAAGGTGTACTTTAGATCTCCAGAACTTACTCATCCCCATAATTGAACATTCATACTCTCTGACCGACATTTTCCATTTCCCCCATCCCTCAGCTCTTTCCTTTCTGGTTTTATGAGTTTAATGCTTTAATTTTTATTCCACATAATAAGTGAAAACATGCAGTATTTACCTTTCTGTGTCTGGCTTATTTGACTTAGCATAATGTGGAGGTTCATCCATGTTGTTAGAAATGTTAGGCTTTCCTTTGAAGAGATTATCTCCAGGTGCAAAAGCAGAATAACAATGTTTCTGTTTCCTAGGATCAGAAGAGCATTTAATATAAGAATTACAAGAGATTTTAGAAATCATCTAATTTATGACTTGTCTTTTAGGATCAAGAAAATTAAGATTCAGGGAGGTGAGGTAATTCATTCAAGGTCATACAACTGCTTAGTGATGGAACTAGAAGTGAAATTCAGGACGCCTGGTACCAAACCCAGTTCAAATTAAATTGACTTAGCAGGTGCTTAGCTCTTCAGAGGTGCCTTGTCTGTGTTCAATACAAAGTCATAATCCTTAAGAATACATTACTGTTTATTACTGAAGGTTAATTTTATTTTGCAAAACCCTTCACCTTAAATTACTGTATGCCATGTTTTTCTTAAAGAGATTTCAAATTGAGTTTACTTTGAGGATTTTTTTAAAATTATGCTAATACCAGTGAGATAAGGTCATTCTAGGAGGCAGTAAGTATTTGTGTTTATTCGATGATTCCAGTTCTGAGCTCTGCTTATTCAAAGAAACTTGAAGAATCTGAAGTTCTTTCTTCCTTTTTTGGGAAAGAAACTCTTTTTTTTAAAGCAACTTTATTGAGCTACCCTTGGCATGTGGGAATTGTATATATTTAAGGTTTATAAATATATACAATTTAAGGTTTATAACTTGATATGTGTAGATGTGTGTGTATATATATATATATATATATATATATATATATATATATACATATATATGTATGTATGTATATATAGTCCTATAATCAAGCTAAATACTATCCATCACATGTGCATTGTTACCCTTGTGTATGGGTATTGAGAAGATTTAATTTAAGATCTTTTTAGAAAACTTCAATATGTGACACAGTATTTTTAATTGTCATTGCCAAGGTGTACTTTAGATCTCCAGAACTTACTCATCCCCATAATTGAACATTCATACTCTCTGACCGACATTTTCCATTTCCCCCATCCCTCAGCTCTTTCCTTTCTGGTTTTATGAGTTTAATGCTTTAATTTTTATTCCACATAATAAGTGAAAACATGCAGTATTTACCTTTCTGTGTCTGGCTTATTTGACTTAGCATAATGTGGAGGTTCATCCATGTTGTTAGAAATGTTAGGCTTTCCTTTGAAGAGATTATCTCCAGGTGCAAAAGCAGAATAACAATGTTTCTGTTTCCTAGGATCAGAAGAGCATTTAATATAAGAATTACAAGAGATTTTAGAAATCATCTAATTTATGACTTGTCTTTTAGGATCAAGAAAATTAAGATTCAGGGAGGTGAGGTAATTCATTCAAGGTCATACAACTGCTTAGTGATGGAACTAGAAGTGAAATTCAGGACGCCTGGTACCAAACCCAGTTCAAATTAAATTGACTTAGCAGGTGCTTAGCTCTTCAGAGGTGCCTTGTCTGTGTTCAATACAAAGTCATAATCCTTAAGAATACATTACTGTTTATTACTGAAGGTAATATTCACTCTTGCACATCATCATTGGAATTATTGCTGGTTAGGAAATTCATTTTGACTTTAGTCAGTATTGGCTGTATTGGTCCATAATTATTTTCCTACCACATTTTAGAAATATATTGATTAAAAGAGATGATTCTATCAAACCAAATGATTTTCCTAAAGTACTTTTGAAATGGCAACAAGATCTTCCTAATACCAGCATGGACATTATTTATTAAGTACCTATCTATATGTGCAATAGTTTAGTCATTGTATAGAGTAAGACAAACATATATTCTGATTTTTCTCCTTCGGTGAAATGATTGTTGAAGGAAATGGAGTTGACAGAATAGCATCCACTAGTTTAGTTAAGTAAATAACGTGTTAAGATACATATAACAAGAGAGTTACTTGCAAATTGGTCAACAAAGGATTGTTTTTTTAACACCAAAAAGATTTTTATTGGGGTATAGCCAATTAACAATTTTGTGATAGTTTCAGGCAAACAGTGAAGGGGCTTGGCCATACATGTACACGTATCCACTCTCCCCCCAATCCCTCTTCCATCCAAGCTAGTACATAACATTGAGCAGAGTTCCATGTTCTATACAATAGATCTTTGTTGGTTATCCATTTCAAACATGGCAGTGTGTGCATGTATTTCCCAAAGTCCCCAACCATCCCCTTTCCCTGGCAACCATGAGTTTGTTTTCTAAGTTTATGAGTCTCTTTCTGTTTTGTAAAGTTCATTTGTATCATTTCTTTTTAGAATCCACATAAAAGGTATGTCATATGATATTTGTCCTTCTATGTCTGAGTTACTTCACTCAGTATGACACTCTCACACAGTATGACACTCTCTCTCAGTATGACACTCTCTAGGTCCATACATATTGCTGCAAATGACCTTATTTCATTCTTTTTAATGACCAAGTAATATCTCTCTATATATGTATATAGATATAGATATATATACCCCATCTTCTTTATCCATTCCTCTGTCGATGGACATTTAGGTTGTTTCCACATCTTGGGCTATTGTAAACAGTGCTGCAATGAACACTGGGGAGCATCAGTCTCTTCGGGCCATGTTTTTCTCTGGATATATGCCCAGGAGTGGAGGTGTAGGGTCATATGATAGCTCTTTGTCTTATTTTTTAAGGAACCTCCACACAGTTCTGCATAGTGGCTATACCAATTTGCATTCCCTCCAACAGTGCAGGAAGGTTCCTTTCACTCTTCACCCTCTCCAGCATTTATTGATTGTGGAATTTTTGGTGTGAGGTAGTATCTCATTGTAATTTTAATTTGCATTTCTCTAATAACTAGCAACTTTGAACATCTTTTCATGTGCCTGTGGGCCATCTGTATGTCCCCCTTAGAGAAACGCCTATCCAGGCCCACTTTTTGAGTGGGTTGAGTGTCATAAGCTGTTTGTAAATTTTGGAGATTAGTCCCTTGTCCGTCACATCATTTGGAAATATTTTCTCCCAGTCTGCAAGTTGTCTTTTTGTTTTATTGTTTCCTTTGCTGTACAAAAGTTTTTGAGTTGAAGTAGGTCCCATTTGTTTATTTTTGCTTTCATCTCCATTATTCTAGGAGATGGATTAAAAAAGATCTTGCTGGACTTCCCTGGTGGTCCATTGGCAGAGAGTCTGCCTTGCAGTGCAAGGGGCACCAGTTCGATCTGGGAAGATCCCATGTGCTGTGGAGCTGCTGGACAAGTGTGTCTAATTATGAGCCAGCACTCTGGAGCACATGCACCCAGAGTTGATGCTCTGCAAGGAGAGGGGCCACTGCAATGGTAGGTTTACACAAGCCAAAGAATAAAATGGATGAAAATAAACTTTAAAAAAAAAACAATAAAAGAGACAATTTTTAAAAAAACATATAATATACCATCAATTCAGAATTTTGCATGCAACAAAAACATGCTTCAAAAATAAAGGCAAAATACATATTAAAAAAATATCTTGCCGTGATTTATGTCAGAGAGTGTTCTGCCTATGTTTTCCTCTAAGAGTTTTATTGTGTCTGGTTCTAACATTTAGGTCTCTAATCCATTTTGAGCATATGTTTGTGTAGGGGGTTAAGGAATGATCTAATTTCATTCTTTTGCCTGTGACTGTCCAGTTTTCCTAGCACCATTTGTTGAAGAGACTGTCTTTCCAACATTGTGTAGTCTTGCCTCCTTTGTCATAGATTAATTGGCTATAGGCTTATTTCTAGGTTTTCTATCCGGTCCCATTGATCTATATTTCTATTTTTGTGCCAGTACCACACTGTCTTGATGACTATAGCTTTGTAGTGTAGTCTGAAGTCAGGGAGCCTGATACCTCAAGCTCCATTTTTCTTTTTCTAGATTGCTTTGGCTATTCAGAGTCTTTTGTGTCTCCATACAAATTTTGAGAATCTTTTGTTCTAGATCTGTGAAAAATGCCATTAGTAATTTAATAAGAATTCCATTACATCTATAGATTGCCTTGGGTAGTATAGTCTTTTTAATAATGTTGATTTTTCCTATCCACAAACATGGTATATCTTTCCATCTGATTATGTCTTCTTTGATTTCTTTCATCAGCACCTTATAGTTTTCAGAGTACAGGTCTTTTGTCTCCCTAGGTAGGTGTATTCCTAGGTTATTTTATTCTTTTTAATGGAATGATAAATGTAATTGCTTCTTGAATTTCTCTTTCTGATCTTTCATTATTTGCATTTAGAAATGCAACAGATTTCTGTGTGTTAAATTTGTGACCTGTGACCTTACTAAATTAATTGATGAGTTTTAGTAGTTTTCTGGTAGCATCTTTGGGATCCTCTATATATAGTGTCATGTCATCTGCAAAGAGTGACAGTTTAACTTCTTCTTTTCCCATTTGGATCTACTTTGCTTCTTTTTCTTCTCTGACTGCTGTAGATAGGACTTCCAGAACTATGTTGAATCAAACTGGTGAGAGTGGGCATCCTTGTTTGGTTCCTGATCTTAGAGGAAATGCTTTCAGCTTTTCACCATTGAGTATGATGCTAGCTGTAGGTTTGTCATGTATGGCCTTTGTCATGTTGAGGAACATACCCTCTATGCCCACTTTCTGGAGAGTTTTATCATAAATGGGTGCTGAATTTTATCAAAAGCCTTTTCTGCATCTAGTGTTCTAATCCAATTTTTTTGAGCATATGTTTGTGTGTGGAGTTAATGGATGATCTAATTTCATTCTTTTGCGTATGACTGTCCAGTTTTCCTAGCACTATTTGTTGAAGAGACTGTCTTTCCAACATTGTGTAGTCTTGAGTACTTTGTCGTACATTAATTGACTCTAGATGCATAGGCCTATTTCTGGGTTTTCTATCCTGTTCTATTGATCTATATTTCTATTTTTGTGCCAGTACCACACTGTCTTGATGACTATAGCTTTGTAGTGTAGTCTGAAGTCAGGGAGCCTGATACCTCAAGCTCCATTTTTCTTTTTCTAGATTGCTTTGGCTATTCAGAGTCTTTTGTGTCTCCATACAAATTTTGAGAATCTTTTGTTCTAGATCTGTGAAAAATGCCATTAGTAATTTAATAAGAATTCCATTACATCTATAGATTGCCTTGGGTAGTATAGTCTTTTTAATAATGTTGATTTTTCCTATCCACAAACATGGTATATCTTTCCATCTGATTATGTCTTCTTTGATTTCTTTCATCAGCACCTTATAGTTTTCAGAGTACAGGTCTTTTGTCTCCCTAGGTAGGTGTATTCCTAGGTTATTTTATTCTTTTTAATGGAATGATAAATGTAATTGCTTCTTGAATTTCTCTTTCTGATCTTTCATTATTTGCATTTAGAAATGCAACAGATTTCTGTGTGTTAAATTTGTGACCTGTGACCTTACTAAATTAATTGATGAGTTTTAGTAGTTTTCTGGTAGCATCTTTGGGATCCTCTATATATAGTGTCATGTCATCTGCAAAGAGTGACAGTTTAACTTCTTCTTTTCCCATTTGGATCTACTTTGCTTCTTTTTCTTCTCTGACTGCTGTAGATAGGACTTCCAGAACTATGTTGAATCAAACTGGTGAGAGTGGGCATCCTTGTTTGGTTCCTGATCTTAGAGGAAATGCTTTCAGCTTTTCACCATTGAGTATGATGCTAGCTGTAGGTTTGTCATGTATGGCCTTTGTCATGTTGAGGAACATACCCTCTATGCCCACTTTCTGGAGAGTTTTTATCATAAATGGGTGCTGAATTTTATCAAAAGCCTTTTCTGCATCTATTGAGATGATCATGTGGATTTTATTCTTCAGTTTGTTGATATGGTATATCACATTGATTGATGTGTGGATGTTGAGAAAACCTTGCATCCTGGGATGAATCCCACTTGATTTCTGTGTACGATCTCCTTAATGGATTGTTGCATACAGATTGCTAGTATTTTGTTGAGGATTTTTGAATCTATGTTCATCAGTGATATTGACCTGTAGTTTTCTTTTATTGCACTGTCATTGTCTGGTTTTGGTATCAAGGTGATGGTGGCTTCATAAAGAGTTGGGAAGTTTTCCTTCTGCTGTGACTTTTTGGGACAGTTTCAGAAAGATAGGTGTTAACTTTTCTCTAAATATTTGATAAATTCACCTGTGAAGCCAGCAGGTCCTGGACATGTTTGTTGGGAGGTTTTCTTCTGATGGTTTCAATTTCAGTGTTTGTGATTGGTCTGTTCATGTTTTCTATTTCTTCCTGGTTCAATCAAGGGTGATTGTACCTTTCTTAAGAAATTGTCCATTTCTTCCAGGTTGTCCATTTTATTTGCATACTGTTGTTCCTAGTATTCTTTTAAGATTCTTGATATTTCTGTGGGGTCAGTTGTAACTTCTTTTTCATTTCTAATTTTACAGTTTGATTCTTTTTTTCTTGATGAGTCTGACTAAAGGTTTATCAATCTTGTTTATCTTTTCAAAGAACCAGCTGTTAGTTTCATTGATCTGTGTGACTGTACTTTTTGTCTTTATTTCACTGATTTCTGCTCTGATCTTTATGATTTCCTTCATTCTACCAACCTTAGGTTTTGTTTGTTCTTCTTTCTTTAGTTGTTTTAGGTGTAAGCTTAGGTTGTTTATTTGAGAGTTTTCTTGTTTCTTGAGGTTGCTATAAACTTCCCTCTTAGAACTGCTTTTGCTGCATCCCATAAGTTTTGGACCATTTTGTCTCTAGGTAGTTTTTTATTTCTTTTTCATTTTTCAATGATCCAACAGTTGTTTAATAGGATATGTTTGTTTCTTAGCATTTGTTTTTTCTTGTAGTTTATTTCTAATCTCATAGCATTGTGATCAAGGAAGATGCTTGATATTGTTTTGATTTTCTTAAATTTACCAAGGCTCACCTTGTGGTCCAGTATATGGTCAATCCTGGAAAATGTCCCATCTGCAGTTAAGAAAAATGTGTAGTCTGCTACTTGGATGGAGTGTCCTATAAACATTCTATAAATATCAAGTCTAACTCATCTTATTAAATGATCGAAGTCCTTAGAACTATTTCTGTGTACGATCTCCTTAATGGATTGTTGCATACAGATTGCTAGTATTTTGTTGAGGATTTTTGAATCTATGTTCATCAGTGATATTGACCTGTAGTTTTCTTTTATTGCACTGTCATTGTCTGGTTTTGGTATCAAGGTGATGGTGGCTTCATAAAGAGTTGGGAAGTTTTCCTTCTGCTGTGACTTTTTGGGACAGTTTCAGAAAGATAGGTGTTAACTTTTCTCTAAATATTTGATAAATTCACCTGTGAAGCCAGCAGGTCCTGGACATGTTTGTTGGGAGGTTTTCTTCTGATGGTTTCAATTTCAGTGTTTGTGATTGGTCTGTTCATGTTTTCTATTTCTTCCTGGTTCAATCAAGGGTGATTGTACCTTTCTTAAGAAATTGTCCATTTCTTCCAGGTTGTCCATTTTATTTGCATACTGTTGTTCCTAGTATTCTTTTAAGATTCTTGATATTTCTGTGGGGTCAGTTGTAACTTCTTTTTCATTTCTAATTTTACAGTTTGATTCTTTTTTTCTTGATGAGTCTGACTAAAGGTTTATCAATCTTGTTTATCTTTTCAAAGAACCAGCTGTTAGTTTCATTGATCTGTGTGACTGTACTTTTTGTCTTTATTTCACTGATTTCTGCTCTGATCTTTATGATTTCCTTCATTCTACCAACCTTAGGTTTTGTTTGTTCTTCTTTCTTTAGTTGTTTTAGGTGTAAGCTTAGGTTGTTTATTTGAGAGTTTTCTTGTTTCTTGAGGTTGCTATAAACTTCCCTCTTAGAACTGCTTTTGCTGCATCCCATAAGTTTTGGACCATTTTGTCTCTAGGTAGTTTTTTATTTCTTTTTCATTTTTCAATGATCCAACAGTTGTTTAATAGGATATGTTTGTTTCTTAGCATTTGTTTTTTCTTGTAGTTTATTTCTAATCTCATAGCATTGTGATCAAGGAAGATGCTTGATATTGTTTTGATTTTCTTAAATTTACCAAGGCTCACCTTGTGGTCCAGTATATGGTCAATCCTGGAAAATGTCCCATCTGCAGTTAAGAAAAATGTGTAGTCTGCTACTTGGATGGAGTGTCCTATAAACATTCTATAAATATCAAGTCTAACTCATCTAAAGTGTCATTTGAGGCCTGGATCTCCTTATTGATTTTTTGTCTGGAGATCTGTCCTTTGAGGAAAGAGGGCTATTAAAATCCCCCACTATAATTGTGTTAGCATCAGTTTCTCAATTTGTTAGTATTTGCTTTACATATTGAGGTACTCCTATTATAACAGCCTTTGTTTTAAAGTCTATTTTGTCTGATATAAATATTGCTACTCCAACTTTCTTATGATTTTTCATTTTCCTGAAATACATTCTTCCATCCAATTTTCTTCAGTCTGTAAGTATCTCTTGGTATGGAGAGGGTCTCTTGCAGAGAACATATATATGAGTCTTGATTTTGTATCTACTCAGCTAGTCTGTGTCTTTTGGTTGGTGCATTTATTCCATTTACATTTAAGGTAATTATCAATTTGCATGATCCTGTCACCATTTTATTAATTGTTTTGGGTTATTTTTTAGTAGATCTTTTCTTTCTCTTGTGTTTCCTGTCTATAGAAGATTCTTTAGCATTTGCTATAAAATTGGTTTAGTGGTGCTGAATTCTCTTAACTTTTGTTTGTCTATAAAGCTTTTGATTTTTTTCATCAAATTTGAATGAGAGTCTTTCTGGGTAGAGTATTCTTGATTGTAAGTTCTTCCTTTTCATCACTTGAAATATATCATGCTATTCCCTTCTGGCTTGTAGAGTTTCTGTTGAGAAATTGGCTGATAACCTTATGGGTTTTTCTTGTATAGTATTTGTCTTTTTTCCCTTGTTGCTTTTAATAAATTATCTTTGTCTTTAATTTTTGTCAGTTTGATTGCCATGCATCTTGGTGTGTTCCTCATTAGATTTATCCTGCCTGGAACTCTCTCTGTGCTTCCTGGACATGGATGACTATTTCCTTTCCCATGTTATGAAAGTTTTCAGCTATTATCTCTTCAAATATTTTATCAGGTCCTTTTTCTCTTTCTTCTCCTTCTGGGACCCCTATAATATGAATATTGGTGCATTTAATGTTGTCCTAGATGCCTCTTAGGCTGTCTTCATTTCTTTTCATTATTTTTCTATATTCTATTTTGCAGCAAAGATTTCCATCATTCTGTCTTGCAAGTCACTTATCCATTCTCCTGCCCCAGTTATTCTGCTACTGATCCTTTCTAGTTTATTGTTCATCTCTGTTTGCTTGATGTTTAATGTTTTTAGGTCCTTGGAAAGTGTTTCTTGCATCTTCTCCATTTTGTTTCTAATATCTTGAATCATCTTCACTGTTGTTATTCTGAATTCTTTTTCTAGGCGGTTGCCTATTTCAACTTCATTTAGTTATTTTTTTCTGGGTTTTTTTCTTGTTCTTTGTCTGGGACATAATCCTACTTCTTTTCATTTTTGGTATCTTTCTATGATTGTGGTATTAGTTCTGGTGGCTGATGAAACTGTAGTTCATATTTTTTCTGTCTGCCTTCTGGTGAGGATAAGAGACTTATGCAAGTTTCCTGATGGGAAGGGCTGGCTGTGGGTAAAACAGGATCTTGCTGTGTTGAGCAGGGCTGTGCTCAGTAAAATTCTAATCCATTTATCTGCTGTTGTGGGGCTGTACTCCCTCCCTGTTAGTTGTTTGGCCTGAGGCACTCAGTCCTGAAGTTTGTAGGCTTCTCTAGTTGGGTGATCTCCAAGAGGGCCCATGTCCTGACACAGCTCCCAGCATTGTTTCTGTCAGTGCTCCTGTCCCTGTGGCATACAACTGCTGACTCACATCTCTCCAGAAAACTCTCAGACACTCACAGGTGGGTCTCTCTCAGTACCTTGTGGGGTCACTGCTCCTTTCCCCTGGGACCTGGGGCTCAAAAGATTTTGTTTATGCCCTCCAGGAGACTCTTTCCCCCAGTTTTATGGAAGCTCTGGAATCAAATCCTGCTGACCTTCAAAGTCAGATTTCCTTGGGATTCTCAGGCCTTTGGCCCAATCCCTAGGTCAGAGAGGCTGACATGGGGGCCTAGAACCTTCATAACAGTGCAAGAACTTCTCTGGTGGTATTGTTCTCTAGCTGGTGAGTTGCCCACCAGCAGGCATAGGATTCGATTTTTATCGCAATAGCTCCCCTCCTACCATTTTGTTGTGGCTTCTTCTTTGTCTTTTGATGTGGGATGTCTTTTTTTTTTTTGGTGGATTCCAGTGTCTTCTCGTTGATGTTTATTCATCTCCTACTTTTGATCTTGGTACTCTAGCAAAGAAGGATTGAATCAGTTATTTAGACAAGTGGTTCCAAAGTCTTTTGAATTTAAATTTTAGGGAGTTTTTCCCCCCAATGTTTGAAAATCAAATAAAATAAAGCATTGCCTGTAAACAAATTTTATTTTAACGAATAATGAAAAAAAGTTTAAATGGCACTTCCTCTACCATTGCCATTATGATGTAAGACACAGGATAATTATTATTTAAAAAGTATAAGAGCAAAATTTCAGAATAAAGGATAAGCCTTCCCAAGGAAAGGTAGCTTTTCTGGCACTTGGCACCTTTATAATAGGGCTGTATGAGTGTGCGTGGGTGTGTGTACTTGTGCATGAGTGTGCACACTTATAATAGGACTATATGGGGGTGTGTGAGTGTGTGCACTTGTGCATAGCTCATGTTCTCATTTTGCTACAGGTGGTTCAAATTCTGTAAGACCAGTGATCCAAGGACTATTGGACCATTGGCATTTGTTATGTACAATCTGTAGGTATTTACTTTCTATACATCCTAAGGAAGGATTAAAGGAAAAGGAAAAAATTTAGGAATGTTAAAAAAACTTAAAATGTCACAGGTGAAAGTCAAGTATGTTTTCAGATATAGGTATAGCCTGGGAGGAAGTCTTAGAAAACTGATAACTACATCAAAGGAAAACACAGATGCAAAAAAAAATCCAAAATCACTGGTGGGTCTCTCTCAGTACCTTGTGGGGTCACTGCTTTCCCCTGGGACCTGGGGCTCAAAAGATTTTGTTTATGCCTCCAGGAGACTCTTTCCCCCAGTTTTATGGAAGCTCTGGAATCAAATCCTGCTGACCTTCAAAGTCAGATTTCCTTGGGATTCTCAGGCCTTTGGCCCAATCCCTAGGTCAGAGAGGCTGACATGGGGGCCTAGAACCTTCATAACAGTGCAAGAACTTCTCTGGTGGTATTGTTCTCTAGCTGGTGAGTTGCCCACCAGCAGGCATAGGATTCGATTTTTATCGCAATAGCTCCCCTCCTACCATTTTGTTGTGGCTTCTTCTTTGTCTTTTGATGTGGGATGTCTTTTTTTTTTTTGGTGGATTCCAGTGTCTTCTCGTTGATGTTTATTCATCTCCTACTTTTGATCTTGGTACTCTAGCAAAGAAGGATTGAATCAGTTATTTAGACAAGTGGTTCCAAAGTCTTTTGAATTTAAATTTTAGGGAGTTTTTCCCCCCAATGTTTGAAAATCAAATAAAATAAAGCATTGCCTGTAAACAAATTTTATTTTAACGAATAATGAAAAAAAGTTTAAATGGCACTTCCTCTACCATTGCCATTATGATGTAAGACACAGGATAATTATTATTTAAAAAGTATAAGAGCAAAATTTCAGAATAAAGGATAAGCCTTCCCAAGGAAAGGTAGCTTTTCTGGCACTTGGCACCTTTATAATAGGGCTGTATGAGTGTGCGTGGGTGTGTGTACTTGTGCATGAGTGTGCACACTTATAATAGGACTATATGGGGGTGTGTGAGTGTGTGCACTTGTGCATAGCTCATGTTCTCATTTTGCTACAGGTGGTTCAAATTCTGTAAGACCAGTGATCCAAGGACTATTGGACCATTGGCATTTGTTATGTACAATCTGTAGGTATTTACTTTCTATACATCCTAAGGAAGGATTAAAGGAAAAGGAAAAAATTTAGGAATGTTAAAAAAACTTAAAATGTCACAGGTGAAAGTCAAGTATGTTTTCAGATATAGGTATAGCCTGGAGGAAGTCTTAGAAGTGTAATCATCCAATGAAGAAAGCACTTGATAACTACATCAAAGGAAAACACAGAACCTGCTTAAGGAAAGAGATGGAGAAGAAGAGATTAAAGAAAACCTTTGGGTATCTAAATAATTTAAGTTTGAGGGCATTCATTACCTTTTCTTAAGTTTATTTTTATTTTCCTTTTACAGAGCTTTGTTGTTTACTGCTATACATAAACCCCAAATCATTCATAGGTATACACTTGACCCCCTCCCACTTGAATTTACCTCCCATCTCCCTCCCCATTCCACCCCTCCAGGTTGTTGCATAGCTCCAGTGTAAGCTGAGAGGGAGCTTATTACTTTTAAGTTTGTAATCATGGACAGAATAAAAATGAAGAGCACTGGTTCAAGAAGAGGAGGGAGAAGAACTGATAAAATGGCTGTTCTGAATAAACACCTAGGATTTTTTTCCTTTTGAAAGTGCTCTAACTGAAATAAATACATATCTGTCAAGCTTCAAGGTAAATGCACTAACTCTCTTTTATAGGAGTCTGTCCTTTAAAGACATGTCTTTCCTGTTAAGAAAATGTTATTTAAAAATCCATAGTATAGAAAATAGCGAACAGTCATTACAAACTATTCCTGAACACCTTGCCTTGGGACAGCAAGGCCAGGCTATGCCAGGAGCGAAGGGACTTCCTTTCAGCCAGAAAAATGGCTTCCAAGTAATTGGAACATAGTGCAAGTACCAGCTTTAGAGAATTGTTATGTGAATAAGTTGAGCTAATATATCAGAGTTCCTAGAATGATACCTGATACAGTAAGTGTTCTCCAAAGGAGAAAGTGTATTCCTCAGAGACTGATAATCCAAACATCTATTTATGTCTATTTCATCTTAGACTTTTAAGTTTCCCACTTTGTATATGTTTTGTCATATACAGAATATTTGTGAATTATGTAGTATATATATTTCATAAATGCTATATAAACATGTTTTAGAGGTATATAAATGTAATAGTTGTAAAGATTGAGAGGCCATTGATATGATAGTTTCCTAATTTTATTTTAAAATATAATTTCAATTTGTGATCCTTGGAAAGAATCTTTATGCATAGCAAATTTTATTTTGCGTTGCAGCTATATCCAAACTGACAAGAGTAGGAATATCCTGCTTTTAAGACAAAACTAACACCATTAAATTTACTCAAACTTATTCTTTTTCTTGTATTAAATAATTTCTTCAGAATGTCCCCAAGTAGGGCATAATTCTTTAATTTTTATTAATATTTCAAATAATTTATATTGACGCATTTCTTGAAAACAAGGAACCACTCTGGATGTCATGTATATTTAGAAAGACTTCATCTGGTTATTTGTAAACAACTCTTAACATCTTTCTACTTTCCTTTTAGTTAGATTTTCTTCCCCACATTGATATATTAATTTCCCAAATTATCTCCTGAAAATCTAAGGGCAGGGGTATAAAAGAATCATTAACTAGGTGAATGTTTTCTTTTTTAAGTTACGTATTTTAAAACTATACTTCAAAACATGTCCCTCTGTGCCCCAAACCTTTTTGTTACAACTGGAGAACAAACCTGTGACATCCAATTTAGACTGAATATTAGCAGGAAGTTTTCTAAAAGCACCACTGTGGCTACAGAGAAAATATATGAAATAATTATTACCTTCAGAAAGTTCTAGAGAGGCTTGCTTTCACAGGATGTCATTATATAAATGATCTTTGGAGGGCCTCAGAGCTCATGATAAAACTACCAAATTGCTTATTAGGGAGGCAAACAACAGCTCTACTGAGATAAGTGTAACAGGCTTAGAAAAGCACATCCGTGGCGCAGTCCACCTACACAAATTCAGCTCCTACAGGAACACAGAAAACACTTTGGAATTCATTAGCATGCAGTATTTACTCAAAAGCTGCAAAAGCATTGTGTTTGCATAATTTTATCAATTGTCAATAGCAGTGCTTGCCAACATTCATATCTTTATTGAAATGCAAAATTAAGAACAGGAAGAAAGTTTGTATCAATATTAATACTGAACTCACTTGAAAAGATGACATTTATTAATAATGCATCTGGCTCAGAATTCACAGTGGTATTTAAAGGCTAAACACAGTCCTGGTGCAGGAAACTTTTTTTTTTTTTTCAGCAAATCTTGTTCATCAGCCACCTTATAGTTTTGAAATACAGAAATCATTTTTCCATTTCACAAGTGGCTACTTCCTAAAATTCTTTTGAAATTTGAGATGGGCTGGATGTAGTGAGAACAAGAGCAGTAATAAGACAAAGATTACAATGCATTAAACATTTTATGGAGAATTGTGTTGGTGCAAAGCATATTAGTTTTAAAAACTCTATGTTTGGGGAACAGCTGGTGTGGGCATGGAACAAGAAAAAGTTAAGGAATTGCTATAAACAAGACTCCATCTATTTAAAGTATGGGCATAATTCTTTAATTTTTATTAATATTTCAAATAATTTATATTGACGCATTTCTTGAAAACAAGGAACCACTCTGGATGTCATGTATATTTAGAAAGACTTCATCTGGTTATTTGTAAACAACTCTTAACATCTTTCTACTTTCCTTTTAGTTAGATTTTCTTCCCCACATTGATATATTAATTTCCCAAATTATCTCCTGAAAATCTAAGGGCAGGGGTATAAAAGAATCATTAACTAGGTGAATGTTTTCTTTTTTAAGTTACGTATTTTAAAACTATACTTCAAAACATGTCCCTCTGTGCCCCAAACCTTTTTGTTACAACTGGAGAACAAACCTGTGACATCCAATTTAGACTGAATATTAGCAGGAAGTTTTCTAAAAGCACCACTGTGGCTACAGAAAAAATATATGAAATAATTATTACCTTCAGAAAGTTCTAGAGAGGCTTGCTTTCACAGGATGTCATTATATAAATGATCTTTGGAGGGCCTCAGAGCTCATGATAAAACTACCAAATTGCTTATTAGGGAGGCAAACAACAGCTCTACTGAGATAAGTGTAACAGGCTTAGAAAAGCACATCCGTGGCGCAGTCCACCTACACAAATTCAGCTCCTACAGGAACACAGAAAACACTTTGGAATTCATTAGCATGCAGTATTTACTCAAAAGCTGCAAAAGCATTGTGTTTGCATAATTTTATCAATTGTCAATAGCAGTGCTTGCCAACATTCATATCTTTATTGAAATGCAAAATTAAGAACAGGAAGAAAGTTTGTATCAATATTAATACTGAACTCACTTGAAAAGATGACATTTATTAATAATGCATCTGGCTCAGAATTCACAGTGGTATTTAAAGGCTAAACACAGTCCTGGTGCAGGAAACTTTTTTTTTTTTTTCAGCAAATCTTGTTCATCAGCCACCTTATAGTTTTGAAATACAGAAATCATTTTTTTCCATTTCACAAGTGGCTACTTCCCTAAAATTCTTTTGAAATTTGAGATGGGCTGGATGTAGTGAGAACAAGAGCAGTAATAAGACAAAGATTACAATGCATTAAACATTTTATGGAGAATTGTGTTGGTGCAAAGCATATTAGTTTTAAAAACTCTATGTTTGGGGAACAGCTGGTGTGGGCTGAACATGGAAACAACTGTTATAAAACAAATGTTAAGGAATTGCTATAAACAAGACTCCATCTATTTACAGTATGTTTCAATTCTTTTTTCTTTCTCACTCTCTCACTTTTCTATCTATATTCAATCCATCCAATAGAACCAGAATGGTGAAAGATTCCAATATGTAGATAGGTTTGTGTGTGTGCATGCGTATGTTGTATGCTTACACGTGTGATCGAAATGTCATATGTACACGTGCACACACATATATATACACACGTAAATATGTAGTATGAAATATATCAATATTCTGCTTTTAAAGTCAAACTTCTGTGTTCAAAAACTGTAAAGATAGAATAATGATGATATTATGCCAAGATGTAAATTGTTGTTAAAAATATACAAATTTTATTTGCTGTGTTACCCATATTCTTCATGACCAGTCATCCCTTCATTTATGAACTTCAGTTTTCAATGCATTGTGAATACATTGCATGCTAAGCTGCTTCAGTCATGTCTGACTCTTTGAAACCCCACTGACCATAGCCCACCAGGCTCCTCTGTCCATGGGATTCTCCAGGTAAGAATACTTGAGTGATTTGCCATTTCTTCCTCCAGAGGATTTTCCCAACCAAGGATAGAACTCAAGTCTCTTATGTCTCCTGCATTGGCAGCCACCCACCAATGTAGGAGAGCTAGTGGCTTTACCACGAGCACCTGTGACATTATCCATAAATAAATTATATTGCTCAAGACCAACCACACTTCATATATACCTTAAACAGTTTGAAACTTGAAACTTTAGATAAAATCAAGAAGGACGCTGAGAAGACTTGAAGTGGGATAGGCCCTCAGATTCCAAAGGTTTCTTCAGAGTGAATCTATATGAGTGTCTAGGAACATTAAAGACCTAACACCTTCTTGTCCTATTTTCAGTGTGCTTCCAACCCACTCCTGCTTAGCTGTTCAGTATATGAGGAACTCATGTATCAGTGTCATCTTTTTCATTTTAATGTTATTGCCTTGCAGTTAAGGAATTTTAAAGGAATTGTGTTGGTGCAAAGCATATTAGTTTTAAAAACTCTATGTTTGGGGAACAGCTGGTGTGGGCTGAACATGGAAACAACTGTTATAAAACAAATGTTAAGGAATTGCTATAAACAAGACTCCATCTATTTACAGTATGTTTCAATTCTTTTTTCTTTCTCACTCTCTCACTTTTCTATCTATATTCAATCCATCCAATAGAACCAGAATGGTGAAAGATTCCAATATGTAGATAGGTTTGTGTGTGTGCATGCGTATGTTGTATGCTTACACGTGTGATCGAAATGTCATATGTACACGTGCACACACATATATATACACACGTAAATATGTAGTATGAAATATATCAATATTCTGCTTTTAAAGTCAAACTTCTGTGTTCAAAACTGTAAAGATAGAATAATGATGATATTATGCCAAGATGTAAATTGTTGTTAAAAATATACAAATTTTATTTGCTGTGTTACCCATATTCTTCATGACCAGTCATCCCTTCATTTATGAACTTCAGTTTTCAATGCATTGTGAATACATTGCATGCTAAGCTGCTTCAGTCATGTCTGACTCTTTGAAACCCCACTGACCATAGCCCACCAGGCTCCTCTGTCCATGGGATTCTCCAGGTAAGAATACTTGAGTGATTTGCCATTTCTTCCTCCAGAGGATTTTCCCAACCAAGGATAGAACTCAAGTCTCTTATGTCTCCTGCATTGGCAGCCACCCACCAATGTAGGAGAGCTAGTGGCTTTACCACGAGCACCTGTGACATTATCCATAAATAAATTATATTGCTCAAGACCAACCACACTTCATATATACCTTAAACAGTTTGAAACTTGAAACTTTAGATAAAATCAAGAAGGACGCTGAGAAGACTTGAAGTGGGATAGGCCCTCAGATTCCAAAGGTTTCTTCAGAGTGAATCTATATGAGTGTCTAGGAACATTAAAGACCTAACACCTTCTTGTCCTATTTTCAGTGTGCTTCCAACCCACTCCTGCTTAGCTGTTCAGTATATGAGGAACTCATGTATCAGTGTCATCTTTTTCATTTTAATGTTATTGCCTTGCATGGTTCCCTAAATAATTATGATTATAAGTTTAATTAAAAGAATATGAAAGAATTCTAAATAAAGTGATCTAATGGAGGACTTCCCTGGCGGTCCAGTAGTTAAGACTCTGTGCTTCCAATGTAAGGGGTAATGAGTTTGATCCGTGGGTTGGGAAGACCACCTGGAGGAGGACATGGCAACCCACTTCAGTATTCTTGCCTGGAGAATCCCATGGACAGAAGAGCCTGGTGGGCTGCAGTTCATAAGTTTGCCAAGAGTCAGACATGACTGAAGCAACTTCGCACATGAACAGGGCAAATAAGATCCTATATTCTGCGTGGGGTGGTCAAAAAAAAATCTAATGGAAAGCTTCTTACGCAATCATTGCTTAGATATAAATTCCCAGGGGACAGAGGATGCTCCAAGCATCATTCGTGTTTTTCTTTCATTGCAGGCTTCTGGAAACACCTCTGTTTTCTAGAAGACACTGGTATCACTGTGACTTGATTCTTAGTAAGTATACTTTTTAAAAAAAATTCTGCCTCAACTCTAATATATTAGGAATCCTCACTAGATCATGCTATGATTCGGGTCAAAATCCTGTAATGGTTGTCTGGTTCTAGACCATAAGATCTGCTTGCTTTAATTTTAGTGACAAAATGTTATTAAGGAAAGAATATTTTTCTCAGAGAAGTGCTTTTGTTCTAGTTCTCTCTTAATCTTTCATTACTTTGTTGTATAGTTTTAAGGTGAATCATGTGTATTCTGCTTCTTATGAAATGAGAATTACTGATTTTTAGGAAATGAAGATTTTTCTTCAGCAGTTGTAGGCCATTATTTATCATCTTTTACCATGTATGTTATAAAGTCTGATGAGTCCTGATTGTTTGATTTTTAATCCTTAGGAAGAAAAGTACCACATAGAATTACTTTCATTATTGCAAGAAATCTATTAAACTATTCCATTGATTTTGCTTAGAGTGATCCATGTATTATCTCTTTTTTGTTTCAACAAAATTATCAAGTGCCTATTATTAGGGAAGTTACAGACAATTGAATAGTCTTTGTCATAGAGCTTACAGTGTAATAGAGCACCAGAAAAATCCCCCAGAGTACTGAAAATTGTATGTGTTTGATGAAAGAAAAGGAGCTAACATTTATTGTGCTAGGCTACTTTCATAATAACCTCATTTAATTCATCCTGGTTTGCTGGTAAGGATGCAAATATTCTGAAAGGATAAAGAGCTGAAAGTGTCAAGGCCTGGCAGTGAGGCTATGGAAAGTCAATTTCACTCCAGAAGCCACATACTTTCATCATAGTGAAGGTATATTTGGAATTCAGAAAAATACGGATACGGAAGGGTGTCAGAGGAGTCAGCGGGAAGGGAATAGATCAGGAAGACCTTTAGAGGGAACACAATTGGGAAAATCCTATTTTATACAAATATATATTTGCAAGTGGTAATACTTTTTGGCTGCTTACCCGTACTCTCAACTTGCTCTTCCATTAAACTCATCAAGAGACTTGAAACCAGATTAGAATGGAATTTTGCCATTAGATTATTAAATGGTAGAGTGCTCCAATGGTTGTCTGGTTCTAGACCATAAGATCTTAGTAAGTATACTTTTTAAAAAAAATTCTGCCTCAACTCTAATATATTAGGAATCCTCACTAGATCATGCTATGATTCGGGTCAAAATCCTGTAATGGTTGTCTGGTTCTAGACCATAAGATCTGCTTGCTTTAATTTTAGTGACAAAATGTTATTAAGGAAAGAATATTTTTCTCAGAGAAGTGCTTTTGTTCTAGTTCTCTCTTAATCTTTCATTACTTTGTTGTATAGTTTTAAGGTGAATCATGTGTATTCTGCTTCTTATGAAATGAGAATTACTGATTTTTAGGAAATGAAGATTTTTCTTCAGCAGTTGTAGGCCATTATTTATCATCTTTTACCATGTATGTTATAAAGTCTGATGAGTCCTGATTGTTTGATTTTTAATCCTTAGGAAGAAAAGTACCACATAGAATTACTTTCATTATTGCAAGAAATCTATTAAACTATTCCATTGATTTTGCTTAGAGTGATCCATGTATTATCTCTTTTTTGTTTCAACAAAATTATCAAGTGCCTATTATTAGGGAAGTTACAGACAATTGAATAGTCTTTGTCATAGAGCTTACAGTGTAATAGAGCACCAGAAAAATCCCCCAGAGTACTGAAAATTGTATGTGTTTGATGAAAGAAAAGGAGCTAACATTTATTGTGCTAGGCTACTTTCATAATAACCTCATTTAATTCATCCTGGTTTGCTGGTAAGGATGCAAATATTCTGAAAGGATAAAGAGCTGAAAGTGTCAAGGCCTGGCAGTGAGGCTATGGAAAGTCAATTTCACTCCAGAAGCCACATACTTTCATCATAGTGAAGGTATATTTGGAATTCAGAAAAATACGGATACGGAAGGGTGTCAGAGGAGTCAGCGGGAAGGGAATAGATCAGGAAGACCTTTAGAGGGAACACAATTGGGAAAATCCTATTTTATACAAATATATATTTGCAAGTGGTAATACTTTTTGGCTGCTTACCCGTACTCTCAACTTGCTCTTCCATTAAACTAATCAAGAGACTTGAAACCAGATTAGAATGGAATTTTTGATTCCAAGTTAGATTATTAAAAATGGCTATTGTCGGGCTTCCCTGGTGGTCCATTGGGTGAAGAGTTTGCCTTGCAGTGCAGGGAGCACTGGTTCGATCTTTGGTGGGATTAAGAGCCCAAGTGTGGCGGAGCGGCTGGACCAATTACCAGCCAGCACCCTGGAGCGCATGCGCCCAGAGCCGGTGCTCTGCAAAGAGAGGCCACTACAATGGGAGGCCCGCAGGGGCCAAAGAGTAAAGATGCATGAAAATAAATTAATAAAGGACCAATAAAAAAAAAGAAGCCAAAATTAAAAAAAAAAAAAAAAAAAAACCACTTGTCAATAGTGAAAGAAGTCAGAGATAAATAATATCATTTGTTTGTATTCCTTGTTCTGAATGCAAACCTGTGACTGGAATCTTTCAGAACTCACAGTGAATACCAAGCTACCTATATTGCAATAGAATATGTTACAGATATGCTTATTCTTTATCTACTGATGTCGCTCTGTGGTAGGATCATGTCCTGCACTTTTCAGAGCCCTGACTGAAACAACTTGCTTGGGTGCTCTGGAGGGATAGAGTGGCTCCAGAGCTCTGAGACAGGCTGTAAATAGCAAGAATGTGGAGAAAAGGGAGCCCTAGTGCACTAATGGTAGGAGTATAAATTGGTGCAGACATTATAGAAAACAGTATGATGATTATTGTTGCTGTTTAATCATAAAGTTGTGTCCAACTTTTTTGAGACTCCATAGATGGTAGCCCACCAGGCTCCTCTGTCCGTGGGATTTGCCTGGCAGAAATATTGTAGTGGGTTGCCATTTCCTTCTCCAGGAGATCTTCCCAACCCAGGGATAGAATTACACCTCATGCATCTCCTGCATTGGCAGGCAGATTCTTTACCACTGAGCCACCAGGAAAGCCTCAAAACAGTATGGATATTCCTCAAAATATTAAAAATATAACTACTGTATGATCCAGTAGTTCCACTTCTGGATATTTATCTGAAAAGAATGAAAATACTAAGTCAAGGAGATATATGCACCTCTGTGTTCTTTGTAGCACCGTTAACAGTAACTGAGATGGGGAAACAACCTAAATGCCTATTGGTAGATGAATGAAAACGAAGTTTGGTGTTTGTGTAAACACACACACACACAACACAACACAATGGAGTATTACTCAGCAGTAAAAAGAATGAAATCTTGCCATTTGTAACAACATGGATAGACCTGGAGGGTGTTATGCTAAGTGAAATAAGTCAGAGTGAGAAAAAACAATATCATATGATTCTACTTATGTGTGGAATCTAAAAACCAAAGCAATGAACAAATGAAACAAGATGAAAACAGATTCATAGATACAGAGAACAAAGTGGGTGGTTGCCAGGATGAGGGTGGATGAAATATGTGAAGGGCATTAAGAAGTATAAACTTCCAGCTATGAAATATATAAGTCTCAGGGATATAATGTATGTATAGGGAGCATAGTAATATTGTAACAAAGCTTTTATATGGGAGACATGTTAACTGGACTTGTGATCATTTCATAATGTGTAAAAATATCAAATCACTGTATTATACATCTGAAACTAATGTAATATTACATGTCAAGTAAAACTTAATTTAAAACAGATTAAATCCATATGGTTAAAAAAAATAATTGAAGATCTCAGAACAGCTCTCATCCTCTGCTTTAATGACTCCCAACAGTCAACCAGGAAAGTGATACTCAGAGGAATGTGGGGAAAACATTCCTTTAATGGCGGAGAGCATGCAGAAAACTAGCTGCCATGCTTAGTATCTTTGTCACCAGTGTTCTCTCACCTGCAAATTTTACAGGATTCCACATACATCAATCTGAACAAACAATAAAGAAAGCAGTGCAGATTCTCTCAAACAATGACATTTTCAGTACTCAGGTATATACAGAGTTGGGGGAAAAGAGCTTTAGTTTAAAGTCTTCATATGAATGAGAGAGGAGCCCAAGCAAATGGGTTTGATAATCTATGGTCATCAGAATTTGACACAGAATTCTTCAGTTCGGTTCAGTCACTCAGTCGTGTCTGACTCTTTGTGACTTCATGGACTGCAGCACTCCAGGCTTCCTTGTCCTTCACTGTGGAATTCTTAGGTATGTGCGTATCTTTAATGATCAATTAAAAATAATTTTAAAATACATTTGTAGGAACCAGATTTTGAACAGCTCCTGAGTACTACTGTAAAACTCTATAATCTTCTAAGGGACAGAATTTGAAGAGTACTGATTAAAAGCGTTATTTTCCTCCTGGAAATTTTCTAAAACTGTTGAATGTAGAGGTAAATACTTAATTTTACTCTAAGCAAACAGGGGTCATTCGTGCCTGTCCAACTGCTTTTTCTAAATCTGCAGAGGATCGCCTACTGCTTTTGTTGACATTACTAATAACCCACTGAGTAAGAAACTTTGTGGAGGGAAATGTCAGATATTTCCTTCTAAAAACTGAAGGTGGTGGGGAGAAGTATACAAGACAGGACTGTATATGGGTAAGTAAAGTACTCCTAGATGATTTAAAACAAAAGTAGCAGAAAATTTTTTTCCTTTCAAAGATGACTTTTCCAAAGATGTTTTGACTATGAGAAAGGATTATAATAAAAACATAATATAAATTGGAATGCCTCCAACTATATCTGTAATAATTGAAAGTTATTCTGTTCAATTAGATAATAACTCAGTCACACACATCTACAGCTCCACAGATTCTAGTTCATTTTACTATATGAAAAGAATAATCATTTTAACAGAGCAACTTGAATGGTAAATTAACTAGAAGAATATGTCCAATTTCAGATGAGATGCACCATTGTCCATTCCTTTAATGGCGGAGAGCATGCAGAAAACTAGCTGCCATGCTTAGTATCTTTGTCACCAGTGTTCTCTCACCTGCAAATTTTACAGGATTCCACATACATCAATCTGAACAAACAATAAAGAAAGCAGTGCAGATTCTCTCAAACAATGACATTTTCAGTACTCAGGTATATACAGAGTTGGGGGAAAAGAGCTTTAGTTTAAAGTCTTCATATGAATGAGAGAGGAGCCCAAGCAAATGGGTTTGATAATCTATGGTCATCAGAATTTGACACAGAATTCTTCAGTTCGGTTCAGTCACTCAGTCGTGTCTGACTCTTTGTGACTTCATGGACTGCAGCACTCCAGGCTTCCTTGTCCTTCACTGTGGAATTCTTAGGTATGTGCGTATCTTTAATGATCAATTAAAAATAATTTTAAAATACATTTGTAGGAACCAGATTTTGAACAGCTCCTGAGTACTACTGTAAAACTCTATAATCTTCTAAGGGACAGAATTTGAAGAGTACTGATTAAAAGCGTTATTTTCCTCCTGGAAATTTTCTAAAACTGTTGAATGTAGAGGTAAATACTTAATTTTACTCTAAGCAAACAGGGGTCATTCGTGCCTGTCCAACTGCTTTTTCTAAATCTGCAGAGGATCGCCTACTGCTTTTGTTGACATTACTAATAACCCACTGAGTAAGAAACTTTGTGGAGGGAAATGTCAGATATTTCCTTCTAAAAACTGAAGGTGGTGGGGAGAAGTATACAAGACAGGACTGTATATGGGTAAGTAAAGTACTCCTAGATGATTTAAAACAAAAGTAGCAGAAAATTTTTTTCCTTTCAAAGATGACTTTTCCAAAGATGTTTTGACTATGAGAAAGGATTATAATAAAAACATAATATAAATTGGAATGCCTCCAACTATATCTGTAATAATTGAAAGTTATTCTGTTCAATTAGATAATAACTCAGTCACACACATCTACAGCTCCACAGATTCTAGTTCATTTTACTATATGAAAAGAATAATCATTTTAACAGAGCAACTTGAATGGTAAATTAACTAGAAGAATATGTCCAATTTCAGATGAGATGCACCATTGTCCATTCTGGTATACATGTTTAACAACTTGTTCTTACTAAATTAAGTAAAAATGTGTGACTTTCTTCAGTTTAACTTATTAAAGTAAGAAACAAACCATACCACCACCACCCCCAACATACACACAAATCTATCTATAAAGGAAATGAAATATTAAGTAAATGTTGTTCACTTAATAACTGAGTTTAGAATCAGCTCTGTCATTTATATCACCTACATCACTGCATTCAAGGTCATCTTTACGTCTTTATTGGAGATCTGTATGTTGAAAATTTATGTTCAGATCAATGATCCAAAGATATTTCCGTGTGTTAGCCATCCCAGACAGATTCATGTAGATTCCCTTGTGAGTTTCTTACTAAACAATTCTAGAATACCTATCTATTCACATGTATAATTGTATAACGATATTTTTATCTTATTTTATTTACTATATATGTTATTCTCTCTCAGTGGATCAGAGTTTGGCAGACTTAAAGGTGCCGATACTTTATACATTAAGATTTGTGATCATACTGTCTCCATCATAGCTACTTAATTCTACCTTTGAGCTCAAAAGCAGCTGTGGCCAGCGAGTAAATGTATGGGTTGGCTGTGATACAATTAAACTTTATGAAAATAGGAATGAGCAAGATTTGGTCTTTCATCCTTCTCTGTATTAGTAATTCAAGTTCATCTTTATAGATCGTATATATAATCAAATCCTATTGAAGAATATTTAGGTTTCTAAGTTCTACTCTTGTAGGCTGCTGTAATAAATACCTTTGTTATATATATATATATATATATATTTAACTTGTTATTTCTTTATAGTGATTCCTAGAATTTGAATTGTTATGTCAAAGAAGATAGGGCCTCCCAGGTGCTGCTAGTGGTAAAGAACCCACCTGCCCATGCAGGAAACGTAAGAGACCTGGGGTCAGTCCCTGGATAGGGAAGATCCTCTGGAGGAGGGCATAGTAATCCACTGCAATTTTCTTGCCTGGAGAATCCCATGGACAGAGGAGCCTGGCAGGCTACAGTCCATAGGGCTGCAAAAGGTCAGACTTGACTGAAGCAACTTAAAATGCATGCATACTGAATATGAGTGCTTGTTTTTCCGTATCCTCTTCAATACCAAGTCTTATTTATTGTTTAAATTCTTTCTCATATTGGTTGGTAAAACATTGATTCCCCTTAGTTCTTTAGGTTTTTCTGGTTTTGATTTTAATAATAGGAAACATCTTTTTGATTTTCTATTGGTTATTTATTTATTTTTCTGTGAGTTGTCTATGTAATTTGCTTATGCTTATACTCGTGCTTTTTTCTTATTAATTGATAAGAACTCTTTAAATAACAAAGAGACTGACATTTTGATCCTTATATGTCCTACAAAAAGAATTCACCAATTTGTTATTCTTAAAATCTGTATATTTTTCCATGTAGAAGCTTTTACTTTTTAAAAGTATTTTAATGTTGAGCTTTTCTTTTATTACTTCTGAATTTGGAGTCATGTTCACAAAGAGATTTACTAAACCAAGATGTAAAATAATTTCCTTGTATTATTCCTAGTATTTACAGCATTTTCCTTTTTAAATCTATAATACTCTTTAAAATAGTACTTCTCCATTTTATATTATTAGCTTTTTTACTTAATTCTACCTTTGAGCTCAAAAGCAGCTGTGGCCAGCGAGTAAATGTATGGGTTGGCTGTGATACAATTAAACTTTATGAAAATAGGAATGAGCAAGATTTGGTCTTTCATCCTTCTCTGTATTAGTAATTCAAGTTCATCTTTATAGATCGTATATATAATCAAATCCTATTGAAGAATATTTAGGTTTCTAAGTTCTACTCTTGTAGGCTGCTGTAATAAATACCTTTGTTATATATATATATATATATATATTTAACTTGTTATTTCTTTATAGTGATTCCTAGAATTTGAATTGTTATGTCAAAGAAGATAGGGCCTCCCAGGTGCTGCTAGTGGTAAAGAACCCACCTGCCCATGCAGGAAACGTAAGAGACCTGGGGTCAGTCCCTGGATAGGGAAGATCCTCTGGAGGAGGGCATAGTAATCCACTGCAATTTTCTTGCCTGGAGAATCCCATGGACAGAGGAGCCTGGCAGGCTACAGTCCATAGGGCTGCAAAAGGTCAGACTTGACTGAAGCAACTTAAAATGCATGCATACTGAATATGAGTGCTTGTTTTTCCGTATCCTCTTCAATACCAAGTCTTATTTATTGTTTAAATTCTTTCTCATATTGGTTGGTAAAACATTGATTCCCCTTAGTTCTTTAGGTTTTCTGGTTTTGATTTTAATAATAGGAAACATCTTTTTGATTTTCTATTGGTTATTTATTTATTTTTCTGTGAGTTGTCTATGTAATTTGCTTATGCTTATACTCGTGCTTTTTTCTTATTAATTGATAAGAACTCTTTAAATAACAAAGAGACTGACATTTTGATCCTTATATGTCCTACAAAAAGAATTCACCAATTTGTTATTCTTAAAATCTGTATATTTTTCCATGTAGAAGCTTTTACTTTTTAAAAGTATTTTAATGTTGAGCTTTTCTTTTATTACTTCTGAATTTGGAGTCATGTTCACAAAGAGATTTACTAAACCAAGATGTAAAATAATTTCCTTGTATTATTCCTAGTATTTACAGCATTTTCCTTTTTAAATCTATAATACTCTTTAAAATAGTACTTCTCCATTTTTATATTATTAGCTTACATTCATATTTACCTTCTTACAATTTTAACTCTCTCTTCCATGAAAAATGTGATTACATCTCTTTTCTTAAAGTTATACATCTGTTTTTTCATCTATTTTTAATCTATTCCTCATATTAGTACATGTTATATGTTATTTTTCTTTTCAGAAAATGCTCTTTTCAATTAATTCTTCTCCATTTTTGCTTTGTAACTTATTTGCTGCCTCTTGTTTTACGAGTTTATCCCTCTACTTTCTGTTTATTTTCTTGCACTTGTTTCCATTTTGAATTGAGAACTTTATTGAATTATGTTCAACAGTTCTTTCATTATTGTAAAGGAAATACTTAAGGGTATAGGTCACATCTCATTGCCTTGCATCTATAAAGATATCACGTGATTTGATTATTAAATAAGCCGGAATGGTTAAACTTCCACACATTACAGTTTCACAGTTGATTTAGCTTAGGTCTTACCATTAAGAGATCATCAGTTCTGTTCAGTTGCTCACCCGTGACTGACTGACTCTGACCCCATGAACTGCAGCATGCCAGAATTTCCTGTCCTTCACCATCTCCCAGAACTTGCTCAAACTCTTGTCCATTGACTCAGTGATGCTACCCAACTACCTTGTCCTCGGTCATCCCCTTCTCCTTCTACCTTTTATTTTTCACAACATCTGGGTCTTTTCCAATGAGTTGTCTCTTCGCATCAGGTGATGAAGGTATTGGAGCTTTAGCTTGACAGTTGTCGTCTTCGTATGCTTATACTCGTGCTTTTTTCTTATTAATTGATAAGAACTCTTTAAATAACAAAGAGACTGACATTTTGATCCTTATATGTCCTACAAAAAGAATTCACCAATTTGTTATTCTTAAAATCTGTATATTTTTCCATGTAGAAGCTTTTACTTTTTAAAAGTATTTTAATGTTGAGCTTTTCTTTTATTACTTCTGAATTTGGAGTCATGTTCACAAAGAGATTTACTAAACCAAGATGTAAAATAATTTCCTTGTATTATTCCTAGTATTTACAGCATTTTCCTTTTTAAATCTATAATACTCTTTAAAATAGTACTTCTCCATTTTTATATTATTAGCTTACATTCATATTTACCTTCTTACAATTTTAACTCTCTCTTCCATGAAAAATGTGATTACATCTCTTTTCTTAAAGTTATACATCTGTGTTTTCATCTATTTTTAATCTATTCCTCATATTAGTACATGTTATATGTTATTTTTCTTTTCAGAAAATGCTCTTTTCAATTAATTCTTCTCCATTTTTGCTTTGTAACTTATTTGCTGCCTCTTGTTTTACGAGTTTATCCCTCTACTTTCTGTTTATTTTCTTGCACTTGTTTCCATTTTGAATTGAGAACTTTATTGAATTATGTTCAACAGTTCTTTCATTATTGTAAAGGAAATACTTAAGGGTATAGGTCACATCTCATTGCCTTGCATCTATAAAGATATCACGTGATTTGATTATTAAATAAGCCGGAATGGTTAAACTTCCACACATTACAGTTTCACAGTTGATTTAGCTTAGGTCTTACCATTAAGAGATCATCAGTTCTGTTCAGTTGCTCACCCGTGACTGACTGACTCTGACCCCATGAACTGCAGCATGCCAGAATTTCCTGTCCTTCACCATCTCCCAGAACTTGCTCAAACTCTTGTCCATTGACTCAGTGATGCTACCCAACTACCTTGTCCTCGGTCATCCCCTTCTCCTTCTACCTTTTATTTTTCACAACATCTGGGTCTTTTCCAATGAGTTGTCTCTTCGCATCAGGTGATGAAGGTATTGGAGCTTTAGCTTCAGCATCAGTCCTTCCAATGAACATTCAGGGTTGATTTCCTTTAGGATTGACTGATTTGATCTCCTTGCACACCAAGGGAGTCTCAAGAGTCTTCTCCAACACTGTAGTTCAAAGGTATCAATTCTCTGGTGCTCTTCTTTTTTTTATGGTCCAACTCTCATATCCATACGTGACTACTGGGAAAACCATAGCTTTGACTATGTGGAATTTTGTTGGCAAAATGATGTCTCTGCTTTTTAATACACTGTCTTGGTTTGTCATAGCTTTTCTTCGAAGGAGCACACATCTTTTCTTTTTCTTTTTTTTACAGAGTTGTTTACAGATATGTATATTCCCAGATTAGTCATATGCATATCCTTGGCCCCCTCCCTCCTCCAACCCCAGTCCCTCCATCCCAGCCCTCCAGGCTATTGCACTGCACCCCTGAAGTATCCCCTATTCCCACAGCGCAGTAACAATAGCTATCTTTTTCACATATGATACTATAGGTTTCTGTGTTACTCCCTCTCTGCCTCCCACCCACTGTTCATTTCCCTCAATGTCCATAGGTCTGTCCTCTGTGTCTGTTTTTCCATAACACGCTTCACTGCGTGTGTTGTTATTACCATCTTACTAGATTCCATATATATGTGTTAGTATACTATACTTGCCTTACTCTTTTTGACTTCACTTTTTATAATAGGCTCTAGATCCATCTACTGCCTTAGGGCTGATTCTTCTGCATTTCTTATTACAATTGAGAAGTACTCCATTGTGTGTGTATATATATATATATATATATATATATGCACCAGAGGTTTTTTTATCCATTCATTCGTCCGTTGATGGACATCTGGGTTGCTTCCATGTTCTAGCTATTGTATAAAGAGCTGCAGTGAATATTGGGGCACAGATGGTTCTTTCAGTTTTGATTTTATCAGGGTATAAACCTAATAGTGGGATTTCTGGGTTGTATTGTGCTTCTATTTTTAGATTTTTAAGGAATCTCTATACTGTCTTCCATAGCATATGAGCACGCATCTTTTAATTTCACGGCTGCAGTCACCATCTGCAGTGATTTTGGAGCCCAAGAAAATAGTCTGTTGCTGTTTCCATTGTTTCTCCATCTATTGCCATGAAATGATGGGACTAAATACCATGGTGTTTGTTTTTTGAATATTGAGCTTTAAGCCAGCTTTTTCACTCTCATCTTCATCAAGAGACTCTTCAGTTCCTCTTTGTTTTCTGCCATAAGAGTGGTGTCATCTGCATACCTGAGGTTATTGATATTTCTCCTGGCAATCTTGATTCCAGCTTGTGCTTCATCCAGACCAGCATTTTGCATCTTGTACTCTGCATATACATTAAATAAGCATGGTGACAGGCTTCCCTGGTGGTCCAGTGGGTAAGGACACCACATTGCAGTGCAAGGGGTGCTGGTTCGATCCCTGGCCTGGGAAGATCCCATGTGCTGTGGAGTGGCGGGACCGATGTGTCCAATTACTGAGCCAGAGCTCTGGAACACATGCACCCAGAGCTGGTGCTCTGCAGCGAGAGAGGCCACTGTGATGCGAGGCCCACCCAGGCCAAAGAACAAAGATAAATGAATGAAAGATCACTAGAAGTGGCCAAAAAAAAAAAATCTCTTCGTATTTATAAGTGACTGGTTAGAAGTCATCACCACTAGTTCCATGAGAACATGGAACATGTCTATCTTAATAATCACTCTGCCCTCAGTGTTTAACATATTATTTTATACTATAAGACAGTAAGCTGGTTGGGATTCTCCTTCAGCAAACCAGACAGAAAGTTGTTGTCCTAAAGCATGGGCTGAAGGGTAACCAGATTATCTTCCTAAGGAGGTACTAAAGAAGACCAAGGGAGACCTACCACCAGGTATGCTAGATGGAAGGGGCAATGATACTCTAGCAGGTAGGAGATCTGGTCCACTTCTAACCTATTGCTAAGACCTCTCAGTAATCATCTGTGGTTGAAATGATGCACATATTTAGCACTTGGCTTTTAACATTGATTGAGCTCACTCATTGTGGAATTTGGAAACAGATTCAACTTAGATTAATGTTTTGCTTCCCCCAAATCCAATAAGTATAATTTATTTAGGTTATCAAGTATGAATATAAAGATAATATTTCTAGTTGTAAGAAATTTAAATGTACTAGTGTCCCATTCTGTATAGTTTTATTTAACATGATTTGTCGTAATTGTGGTATAAGTTTATAGTGGTTGTGTTTTTAATTGGCAACCTATAAAACTCTGAATTCTAAATTGCATCATTGAAGCATTAAACATGTGCTTGCTAAAGGAAATGACACATGTAAGATTTTTCTTTACCTGTATATTCTAAAATTCACCATTTCTATACTTTTTCTGTAGAGAAAAAGACAAAAAATTATTGATATTTCTCCTGGCAATCTTGATTCCAGCTTGTGCTTCATCCAGACCAGCATTTTGCATCTTGTACTCTGCATATACATTAAATAAGCATGGTGACAGGCTTCCCTGGTGGTCCAGTGGGTAAGGACACCACATTGCAGTGCAAGGGGTGCTGGTTCGATCCCTGGCCTGGGAAGATCCCATGTGCTGTGGAGTGGCGGGACCGATGTGTCCAATTACTGAGCCAGAGCTCTGGAACACATGCACCCAGAGCTGGTGCTCTGCAGCGAGAGAGGCCACTGTGATGCGAGGCCCACCCAGGCCAAAGAACAAAGATAAATGAATGAAAGATCACTAGAAGTGGCCAAAAAAAAAAAATCTCTTCGTATTTATAAGTGACTGGTTAGAAGTCATCACCACTAGTTCCATGAGAACATGGAACATGTCTATCTTAATAATCACTCTGCCCTCAGTGTTTAACATATTATTTTATACTATAAGACAGTAAGCTGGTTGGGATTCTCCTTCAGCAAACCAGACAGAAAGTTGTTGTCCTAAAGCATGGGCTGAAGGGTAACCAGATTATCTTCCTAAGGAGGTACTAAAGAAGACCAAGGGAGACCTACCACCAGGTATGCTAGATGGAAGGGGCAATGATACTCTAGCAGGTAGGAGATCTGGTCCACTTCTAACCTATTGCTAAGACCTCTCAGTAATCATCTGTGGTTGAAATGATGCACATATTTAGCACTTGGCTTTTAACATTGATTGAGCTCACTCATTGTGGAATTTGGAAACAGATTCAACTTAGATTAATGTTTTGCTTCCCCCAAATCCAATAAGTATAATTTATTTAGGTTATCAAGTATGAATATAAAGATAATATTTCTAGTTGTAAGAAATTTAAATGTACTAGTGTCCCATTCTGTATAGTTTTATTTAACATGATTTGTTGTAATTGTGGTATAAGTTTATAGTGGTTGTGTTTTTAATTGGCAACCTATAAAACTCTGAATTCTAAATTGCATCATTGAAGCATTAAACATGTGCTTGCTAAAGGAAATGACACATGTAAGATTTTTCTTTACCTGTATATTCTAAAATTCACCATTTCTATACTTTTTCTGTAGAGAAATAAATGGACAAAAACAAAATGTTTACTTTAGAAAAGAATGAAAATTCAGTGTGCTCTCAAATTCTTAGTACTGGACCATATTTTTGAAACAAGATTCTTTGTAATCTTGTTGGGGAATAAATCATCAACTTGGATCCACTACAAAGGTTATTTTTTAAATTCTAGATAATAAAGTCATTTTTTTCCCTACGGAAAACAATCAAAATAAAAGACCCCCCCCTCCCTTGCATGATGCTGCAAAATCCGAATATGTTACTAGCTACATTCTCAGGCAGTCTGAAGCTAGTGACACCAAGAATGTGTGCACAATCAGTTGAGTGACTTGACATTAAAAAGCAAGGTTTCCAGTCAGACTCTAATGAGAAGAGAATTCATAAAGGGTAAAAAAAGAGAAACCCCTGAAGAGACTTGACTACATTTCTAGACCACTGGAGGAAAACCTAAAGACTTGTGTTTGGATGATGATGGGCATTATTGGTATAAAATATGATTTTGCCAGTTGTTGCAGATCACGTAGCAGTTCTCATACCTTACTGACAGAAAAATTCAAATTAACGTTGTCTTCTCTGGAAGTTATAGATACCGATATTTCTTCTCTAAATTCTTTCTTGTTCAGTCTCAAAATTCAATTCAAACACCATTATACTTTCCTTCTATACCCAGCCTTTCTGCTTTCCTGCTATGAACTGTAGCTTCCTGTGTGTTAACATCTTTGGGAATGTACTAACAGCCATCTTCTGATTACACATAAAGGGGAATTCAGACTACAGGGAATGATTACTTGAAAGTATAAAAACCTTATGTAGAAATGAGCTCTCGTATATACCTATGGCTGATTCATATTGCTGTATGACAGAAACCCAATGTAACATTGTAAAGCAATAATCCTCCAATTAAAAATAAATAAATGATTAAAAAAAAAGGACCTCTTCTAAGGAGTTAAACTGAATTTTCTTAAATAAGACTTGGAAAACTTAGAATTAATCTTTTCCAAAAAAATGTGGGAGTCACTATCCCAATGTTCTGTGAAAGACAGGCATGTACTGTGTCTGATTAAACACAAACTCCTGGGCTCTCAGCTGGGCCTGTAGCAAAAAAGGGAAATTTAACAATAGCTTATGAATTCATTAGAAATGACAGCAGTGTTTTTTTAATCAAACATCTCATCTGTTGTATTTATGAGTCACATCAGTAGAATGAAAACTTTCACCACTTTGTGTACAAAACTTAGGAAAGCAACATACAGCACCAATTCATAACATGTACACACACATCATCTGGTTTGTAAACCATTAGATTTGGGGCCTGAATACACTGTTTGACAGATGCTTCCAGCCTTTTAGGTTTTAAACAGTTTTCACTTGCCAAAATTCTCACTTCATTATTGTGAACATAACATGAGGTGGTAGCAGCTGGTTCAGGTAAGCTAGCGATTCTCATCTATACCTAACAGTGTATCTTAAATTAAGAACTACCTTCTTTTTCTTAACAAAAATGAATTCGGAAGTTATAGAACGATGATAGCTTGTGTTTGGATGATGATGGGCATTATTGGTATAAAATATGATTTTGCCAGTTGTTGCAGATCACGTAGCAGTTCTCATACCTTACTGACAGAAAAATTCAAATTAACGTTGTCTTCTCTGGAAGTTATAGATACCGATATTTCTTCTCTAAATTCTTTCTTGTTCAGTCTCAAAATTCAATTCAAACACCATTATACTTTCCTTCTATACCCAGCCTTTCTGCTTTCCTGCTATGAACTGTAGCTTCCTGTGTGTTAACATCTTTGGGAATGTACTAACAGCCATCTTCTGATTACACATAAAGGGGAATTCAGACTACAGGGAATGATTACTTGAAAGTATAAAAACCTTATGTAGAAATGAGCTCTCGTATATACCTATGGCTGATTCATATTGCTGTATGACAGAAACCCAATGTAACATTGTAAAGCAATAATCCTCCAATTAAAAATAAATAAATGATTAAAAAAAAAGGACCTCTTCTAAGGAGTTAAACTGAATTTTCTTAAATAAGACTTGGAAAACTTAGAATTAATCTTTTCCAAAAAAATGTGGGAGTCACTATCCCAATGTTCTGTGAAAGACAGGCATGTACTGTGTCTGATTAAACACAAACTCCTGGGCTCTCAGCTGGGCCTGTAGCAAAAAAGGGAATTGAACAATAGCTTATGAATTCATTAGAAATGACAGCAGTGTTTTTTTAATCAAACATCTCATCTGTTGTATTTATGAGTCACATCAGTAGAATGAAAACTTTCACCACTTTGTGTACAAAACTTAGGAAAGCAACATACAGCACCAATTCATAACATGTACACACACATCATCTGGTTTGTAAACCATTAGATTTGGGGCCTGAATACACTGTTTGACAGATGCTTCCAGCCTTTTAGGTTTTAAACAGTTTTCACTTGCCAAAATTCTCACTTCATTATTGTGAACATAACATGAGGTGGTAGCAGCTGGTTCAGGTAAGCTAGCGATTCTCATCTATACCTAACAGTGAATCTTAAATTAAGAACTACCTTCTCAGAAAGTTAGAAAAATTTAGATTGGTGCTTTGAAGTCCTCTTCTGGTTTCAAAGTATTATTCAAATACCAGTCTTAAGTTCTCAAAAAATAGAACCACAGAAATACCCAAACTCAAGGAATTTATAAATTATTTCTTTTGCTCCCTTATTGTACAGACTCCAAAATTTATGTCTAAAAAAATCTGTTTACCTCTGATGATACCAGGAAAACCAAAGGCCTGAAGCCTGTGGTATGGGCCACATATTACCATGAATAAGGTATAAATCTACCCTGAAATCTAGGAAAGACAAGAGAAAAGGGTGACTGCTCACATTCTGCCTTTCTTTAAGACCAAACTTCTGTAAAAAATTTGTCTCAGAAGGCAAATGAATGAAGCTTGCACTTTTCTTTTTCTTTCTTTTTGTTAACATGTTTTTATAATTGAATAAAAATAGCTGATCATAGTCCACTAAAACCAAAAAAATAAGACAAACATAATAAGAACATTTGCTGAAGCAAATAGGTAAATGATAAGAATAGAAGTTTGTAATTGGAAATTATAAAAGATGAATGATACGACCTGATAGTAGTAGACTTCTCAATTAGATAACACATTTGCTTTCCTTATTTTAGTTTCTTTCCTGATACACTTTGTCACTTTTTTTATACTATCATAGAACAAGACTTAAGACTTAACAAGACTTAATAAGACTTAAGGGCATGCAGATGATTAACTTCATCTGCTAACATGTTAATGTTGACTTGAGTTTCTGATAGGTACATATTTTCTTTATCTGGGAGGACTTTGTGATGCTTTATCATGGGAGCATGTACTCCTGTGGAGCTAGCGCATTCATGCCATTCTTCCTTTCCACAGACCCACAGCCACACATATTTACGTTCTTACGAATGTTACATTTTTTCTATTTGTGTATTTGTTTCTTTTTTCTTTCCACCTATAGTTTTGGTGAAGGACTTAAAGGGCATAGTAGTAGGTAAATGGATCACAAAAAGCAGTGGTGTCCTTAGGTCTTAAATAAATGGAAAACTGCAAAGTTGAAGTTTCTTTCAACCGTATCTCCCTACATTATGCCTTCAAACACAAGAAAAGTACTAATTTTTATTACAGGTTTACGTGCTTTAGATTTCCCCAGTGTTATTAATCTGCCAGTTCCAGCTCGAGAATTTACTTACATCATGCATGTTCTTTTTTCTAATCTCTTATTGTTCCTCACTTGTTTGTGTGCAATTTTTTCATGCCAAGGTATTTTTAGGATACAGATGGAAACCAGTAGAATACAGTGCTCTCTTATTCCTAAACAAAGGGAGCCAGGTCCCAAGACATTAGGAAATAAAAAAAAAATGCTTTGCAGGATACGTATTAGAATGAAAAAGAATGTTTTACTCTCTATATGGTTTTACTCTCTCTATAGTCTGTTTGTCTAGACTCTTGTGTAAATTAATGAGATATCTCTTATTTCATATTTCCATAATGAGCATATGAGTAAGTACATTTGTGATTTGCAAGTACTGAATCTGTAGGTTCGATCTCTCTGTGTTCATCTGTATTTATCAATGGGAAATGGCCACATGAGTAGCACCATGAACAAGTGGTTATAGTCTCACCATTTATAATCTTTATTCTTCTTGCCCATGTCTTTCTGTATATAGACATATGTCATCCAGGCCAGAGCATTCACATTTTTTCAGTAATGGGTCATTGAATCAGATTATATGTATTCAGATTATAAGAATGTCTACTTTATTATAATATAAATTATAACTGTATATTAAAATATCTAGTTTGACAGTCATATATTAAATCAATTTTAATCAACTCATTTATGTGAAAACCTTACCACTAAGAATATATTGCTTGTCATTGATCATTTTTCAGTAAATCAATAAAAATACTGCTTCTTAGCCCATTGAGTTAATTTCAAAGCCTGTGGGGTATTTCTTACTTAGGACACATAACAAAGATGTTATGTGTTATATATATATATACGTATATATATATATATATACGTATATATATATATATATATGTGTGTGTATATATATATATATACATATATATATATATATGTACACAATGGAATATTATCATTCATAACAAAGATTGAAATAATGTCATTTTGTAGCAATGTGCATGAACCTAGAGATTATCACACTAAGTGAAATAAATCAGAGAAAGACAAATAGCATATGATATCACTTACATGTGGACTCTAAACATAAGTGATACAAATGAACTTATTTACAAAATGGAAATGAACTCGCAGACATTGAAGCCAAACTTAAAAGGTTATTAGAGGAGGAAGGGGAATATAAATTAGTAGGAGTTTGGGATTAACAGATTCAAACTACTATCTATAGGACAGATAACAACAAGCACCTACTATATAGCCTACAGGAAACTGTATTCGGCATCATAATAACCCATAATGGAAAATAATTGAAAAAAGATATATATGTGTTTATTTTTCATTCATTTGTTTATCAAACTAAATCACTTTGCTGTGCTCCTGAAATTAGCACATTGTAAATCAACTATACTTCATAAAAAAAGACACATAACAATTAAAAAAATTTTTTTTGACCTCTTTTATTAATTTTTTCCATTCATTTTTATCCATCTTTATTCTTTGTCCTGCGTGGGCCCCTCACTGCAGCGGCCTCTCTCATTGCAGAGCACCAGTTCTGGGTGCATGCGCTCCAGAGCGTCCGCTCGCAATTGGACACACCGGTCCAGCCAATCCGCAGCACGTGGGATCCTCCCAGGCCTGGGATTGAACCGGTGACCCCTGCACTGCAACACGGACCCACCACCCACTGGACCACCAGGGAAGCCCAACACATAACAATTTTGATTCAAAATTGCATCATTTGTAGTTACTCTCACTTTTGAATCTGTAGTTTCATGGAAGAGAATATATTTTCAGAGTCAAGTAAAATAAAGTAAAAACCATAGTTTTGCTAAAGGGCCACAAATTAAAGAACAGTTCTGAAATTTGTATATTCATTACCAAATTTCAGGGAAACGATGTTTTCTGTAGTTCTCCCTCAGCTAAGTGCCATATCCTTGTTAGCAGCTGCTTTATATTTCACTAAGAAGATTTTCCTCCTTGCATCTCCACTGAGGAAACCTAAATCATGATAAATATTTACCATTCTGTAAATTACTTCCAAAATTGTGGTTTCCATTTTCTCCTCTAGTTGTGCGGAGAAAATTACTACAGAGCTTAAGGCAAAACTTGGGAGTCACAGTGTCTGATATCCGCAATAGAGATTCGTAAGGCCATGGGGAAAAGGAAAGATAAGACCTGGAATTGACATCCAAGTTAAATTCTAAACTCTTGTTCCAAAGAGGTTGTTAATATAGACAGTGAAGGGCTTCACTGGTGGCTCAGATGGTTAAGAATCTGCCTACAGTGCAAGAGACCCAGGTTCAGTGTCTGGATTTGGAAGGTTCCCTGAGAGAAAATGGCTACCCTAACAGATTCAAACTACTATCTATAGGACAGATAACAACAAGCACCTACTATATAGCCTACAGGAAACTGTATTCGCATCATAATAACCCATAATGGAAAATAATTGAAAAAAGATATATATGTGTTTATTTTTCATTCATTTGTTTATCAAACTAAATCACTTTGCTGTGCTCCTGAAATTAGCACATTGTAAATCAACTATACTTCATAAAAAAAGACACATAACAATTAAAAATTTTTTTGACCTCTTTTATTAATTTTTTCCATTCATTTTTATCCATCTTTATTCTTTGTCCTGCGTGGGCCCCTCACTGCAGCGGCCTCTCTCATTGCAGAGCACCAGTTCTGGGTGCATGCGCTCCAGAGCGTCCGCTCGCAATTGGACACACCGGTCCAGCCAATCCGCAGCACGTGGGATCCTCCCAGGCCTGGGATTGAACCGGTGACCCCTGCACTGCAACACGGACCCACCACCCACTGGACCACCAGGGAAGCCCAACACATAACAATTTTGATTCAAAATTGCATCATTTGTAGTTACTCTCACTTTTGAATCTGTAGTTTCATGGAAGAGAATATATTTTCAGAGTCAAGTAAAATAAAGAAAAAACCATAGTTTTGCTAAAGGGCCACAAATTAAAGAACAGTTCTGAAATTTGTATATTCATTACCAAATTTCAGGGAAACGATGTTTTCTGTAGTTCTCCCTCAGCTAAGTGCCATATCCTTGTTAGCAGCTGCTTTATATTTCACTAAGAAGATTTTCCTCCTTGCATCTCCACTGAGGAAACCTAAATCATGATAAATATTTACCATTCTGTAAATTACTTCCAAAATTGTGGTTTCCATTTTCTCCTCTAGTTGTGCGGAGAAAATTACTACAGAGCTTAAGGCAAAACTTGGGAGTCACAGTGTCTGATATCCGCAATAGAGATTCGTAAGGCCATGGGGAAAAGGAAAGATAAGACCTGGAATTGACATCCAAGTTAAATTCTAAACTCTTGTTCCAAAGAGGTTGTTAATATAGACAGTGAAGGGCTTCACTGGTGGCTCAGATGGTTAAGAATCTGCCTACAGTGCAAGAGACCCAGGTTCAGTGTCTGGATTTGGAAGGTTCCCTGGAGAGAAAATGGCTACCCATTCCAGTATTCTTGCCAGGAGGATCCCATGGACAGAGGAGCCTGGCAAGCTGCAGACCATGGGTCACAAAGAGTCAGAAATGAATGACAGAGTAAGCACTTGTAGATAGTAAAAGAAACCCAGGACAGGGTGAGGTGGATCCAGGAAAGGAAGGAAGAGCAAAAGCAGCAGTGGGAGAAACCACGTGCTGATTCCAGAGACAAGGTATCAATACTTGCGGGAGATGTTTAGTACATTACTACATCCACATATATTTGTGTTTACTAGTCAGGTTCACTAAAAGATCAACATTCTATTCGCCTTTTACTTAATCTAGGCAGTTTGGGTTTCTTCTAAAAATTCCATAAATTGGCAGATGTTAATGACACGAGTATAAGGAGATATTCCCTCATAATCCATTCTTGTCCCATTACTTAGGAACCCTTAAACTGAAGTTCATAGTATATAGTTTCCTGTGGTACTGGACACTGTACCATTTAGAAAGAACAGCTTCCATTTAGAAAGAAATTTTTATTCAACTATAGTTGACCCACAATTCTATCAATATATTAGTTTCAGGTGTACAGTATAGTGATTTTTGATATGGTTAGAATATATACTGTATGTCATATTGTTGTTGTTGTTGCTCAGTCAGTCAGTCGTGTACAGCTCTTTGCAACATCATGGACTGCAGCACACCAGCCTTCTCTGTCCTTCACCATCTCCCGGAGCTTGCTCAAACTCATGTCCATTGACTCAGTGATGCCATCAGCCATCCAACCCTGTTGTCCCCTTCTCCTCCTGCCCTCAGTCTTTCCCAGCATCAGAGTCTTTTTCAATAAGTCAGCTCTTTAAATCAGGTGACCAAAATATAGGAGCTTCAGCTTCAGCATCAGTCCTGCCAATGAGTATTCAGGGTTGATATCCTTTGGGATTCACTGGTTTGATCTCCTTGCAGTCCAAGGGATTCTCAAGAGTCTTCTCAAACACCACAGTTCAAAAGCATCAATTCTTTGGCAATCGGCCTTCTATATAGTCCAGCTCTCTCATTTGTACAGCAGTACTGTAAAATACATAGCTTTGACTATATGGACTTTTGTGAGCAGAGTAATGTCTCTGCTTTTTAATACACTGTCTAGACTTGTCATAGCTTTTCTTCCAAGGAGCAAGCATCTTTTAATTTCTGAATGACAGAGTAAGCACTTGTAGATAGTAAAAGAAACCCAGGACAGGGTGAGGTGGATCCAGGAAAGGAAGGAAGAGCAAAAGCAGCAGTGGGAGAAACCACGTGCTGATTCCAGAGACAAGGTATCAATACTTGCGGGAGATGTTTAGTACATTACTACATCCACATATATTTGTGTTTACTAGTCAGGTTCACTAAAAGATCAACATTCTATTCGCCTTTTACTTAATCTAGGCAGTTTGGGTTTCTTCTAAAAATTCCATAAATTGGCAGATGTTAATGACACGAGTATAAGGAGATATTCCCTCATAATCCATTCTTGTCCCATTACTTAGGAACCCTTAAACTGAAGTTCATAGTATATAGTTTCCTGTGGTACTGGACACTGTACCATTTAGAAAGAACAGCTTCCATTTAGAAAGAAATTTTTATTCAACTATAGTTGACCCACAATTCTATCAATATATTAGTTTCAGGTGTACAGTATAGTGATTTTTGATATGGTTAGAATATATACTGTATGTCATATTGTTGTTGTTGTTGCTCAGTCAGTCAGTCGTGTACAGCTCTTTGCAACATCATGGACTGCAGCACACCAGCCTTCTCTGTCCTTCACCATCTCCCGGAGCTTGCTCAAACTCATGTCCATTGACTCAGTGATGCCATCAGCCATCCAACCCTGTTGTCCCCTTCTCCTCCTGCCCTCAGTCTTTCCCAGCATCAGAGTCTTTTTCAATAAGTCAGCTCTTTAAATCAGGTGACCAAAATATAGGAGCTTCAGCTTCAGCATCAGTCCTGCCAATGAGTATTCAGGGTTGATATCCTTTGGGATTCACTGGTTTGATCTCCTTGCAGTCCAAGGGATTCTCAAGAGTCTTCTCAAACACCACAGTTCAAAAGCATCAATTCTTTGGCAATCGGCCTTCTATATAGTCCAGCTCTCTCATTTGTACAGCAGTACTGTAAAATACATAGCTTTGACTATATGGACTTTTGTGAGCAGAGTAATGTCTCTGCTTTTTAATACACTGTCTAGACTTGTCATAGCTTTTCTTCCAAGGAGCAAGCATCTTTTAATTTCATGGCTGCAGTCACCATCTGCAGTGATTTTGGAGCCCAAGAAAATAAAGTCTGTTACTATTTCTGTATTTCCCATCCATTTGTTATGAAGTGATGGGACTAAAACAAAAGTAAAAACAAATGTGATCTTTATTTGAATATTGATTTTTAAGCCAGCTTTTTCACTCTCTTTTACCTTCATCAAGAGACTCTTTAGTTCCTCTTTGCTTTCTGCCATAAGGGTGGTGTCATCTGCATACCTGAGGTTATTGATATTTCTCCCAGCAGTCTTCATTCCAGCCTGTGCTTCATCCAGACCAGCATATCTCTGCATATAAGTTAAATTAGCAAGGTGACAATATACAGCCTTGACGTATTCCTTTCCCAGTTTGGAACCAGTCCATTGTTTCATGTACAATTCTAACTGTTGCTTCTTGGCCTGCATACAGTTAGGAAGCAGGAAAGGTGGTCTGGTCTTCCCATTTCTTTGAGAATTTTCCAGAGTTTGTTGTGATCCACACAGTCAAAGGCTCAATATGTTATACATAAAATAAACTACATTCACCTATGTCACATTGCCTCAATTACTATAGTTTTATAATAAGTCTTATAGACTGTGTGAGTTTTCCAGTTTGTTCTGTTTCAAAAAAAAATTTGGCTATTCTAGTTCTTTTGCCTTTCATATGAAATCAATTTCCCTGCTGGTAATTGGTCTGTTCTGATTTTCTCTTCCTTCATGATACCATTTAGTAAGATTATGTATTTCTAGGAATTTATCTATTTCTTCTAGAGTATCCAGTTTGAACTGCCATTTGAATTGAATAAATTGCTAAAACATTTGCTTTCTTTCACTATTCTGCCTGATATGAGATAACTGAACTCAGTGTTTGCAGCTTAGATTGAGTCTTTTAATATAAGCAAAGAGCTAAGTGCATAGTTTGTGTGTGTTAAGTATATTGTTCTAATATTTTTAATTTTATCAGTTCAGTTTGATTTCAATTCAGTTTTTTTTTTTTTAATTTTGGTCTGTTTTATTGTTTTTTATTTCTTTATTTATTTCTTTATTTATTTTCATCCATCTTTGTTCTTTGGCCTGTGTGGGCCTCCTGTCGCAGTGGCCTCTCTCCTTGTAGAGTACTGGCTCTGGGTGTATGTGCTCCAGAGCACTGGCTCGTAATTGGACACATGGGTCCAGCCACTCCGCGGCTTGTGGGATCTTCCCATGAAGATCGAACTGCTGCTCCTTGCATTGCAAGGTAGACTTTTTACCCACTGGACCACCAGTGAAGCCCTCAATTTGTTGAATTTTGTTGTCCTAAAATTCATGAGTCTCAGGTAAATTTTACTTGACACTTAGACTAAATACAAATCTTTAGAGTTAGTTGGTGCTTAAAGAGCCATTTGAAATAGTCAACACAAGTTAATGCTATTAGAATATAAAGCCACACAAAAAAAGGATTTCAAATAACATCTTGCCTCAGAAAGTAATAAATTATGTGAGTTTTGAGGATGTTAGTGTTTTAGATCAATATAAGTGGGTAGTACTTAAAAACAATTCTTTTCTATTTATTCTTGTGTTGGTGATTTTCAGGAAAGGTTTCAGCCGTTATTAACTTTTAAAAATTATTTATTTCTATCTTATTTGTTTCTATTTCTTCCTTATTCTTGGTTTCCATCTTTCTAGATTTTTTCCTTCCACAGAACTCCTATTATCTAACATTATTTTAATTTTTTTATCTTTCACCTCTATATAAATTCTGAAATTCATCTTCCATTTTACTATAGTGAATTTTCTGTAATACTTAATTTGCTGTTTATTGCCCCTCCTCAGGTTTTAATTGAACAATTTTATTTTTTACCTTCATGAAATCTGACATTTCTTAGCTTCCTCCTTTTTGATGTTTGACATTTATTTTGAGAACTCAAGTTAGACATTTTATAAAATGTGCTCTTTTTCTTGCAATAAATCTGTTTCAGGGAAGGCATCTTCTCTGCTTCCTCCAGATGGTCTCTCTCCTTTTGACTTACAGTATCTTTTACATGTCTTTCTGAGCAAGCCCTACTTTGCCAACTCTTGGTTTTGGGGGGCCATCTGCTCTAGATTAAAACTCATCCACATGTATTTTCTTTTTGGTGTGACTTCTTGTTCCATGTCCTGCCCTCATTTGTAAGTTATAGGGTATTAGTGGGGTATTTTAGGGTCTCCTGTACCTGTTTTCTAGGTAATTTACAGTATAGAATAGTCACCACGTGGCTTCTGTATCACCTTCAATACAGTAGAAATTCCAAGTGTCTGACATATGCGTGATATTTTCCCTGCATTTGCAGCACTGATACTGGTATATTCATTTGAAATAGTCTCAGGTAAATTTTACTTGACACTTAGACTAAATACAAATCTTTAGAGTTAGTTGGTGCTTAAAGAGCCATTTGAAATAGTCAACACAAGTTAATGCTATTAGAATATAAAGCCACACAAAAAAAGGATTTCAAATAACATCTTGCCTCAGAAAGTAATAAATTATGTGAGTTTTGAGGATGTTAGTGTTTTAGATCAATATAAGTGGGTAGTACTTAAAAACAATTCTTTTCTATTTATTCTTGTGTTGGTGATTTTCAGGAAAGGTTTCAGCCGTTATTAACTTTTAAAAATTATTTATTTCTATCTTATTTGTTTCTATTTCTTCCTTATTCTTGGTTTCCATCTTTCTAGATTTTTTCCTTCCACAGAACTCCTATTATCTAACATTATTTTAATTTTTTTATCTTTCACCTCTATATAAATTCTGAAATTCATCTTCCATTTTACTATAGTGAATTTTCTGTAATACTTAATTTGCTGTTTATTGCCCCTCCTCAGGTTTTAATTGAACAATTTTATTTTTTACCTTCATGAAATCTGACATTTCTTAGCTTCCTCCTTTTTGATGTTTGACATTTATTTTGAGAACTCAAGTTAGACATTTTATAAAATGTGCTCTTTTTCTTGCAATAAATCTGTTTCAGGGAAGGCATCTTCTCTGCTTCCTCCAGATGGTCTCTCTCCTTTTGACTTACAGTATCTTTTACATGTCTTTCTGAGCAAGCCCTACTTTGCCAACTCTTGGTTTTGGGGGGCCATCTGCTCTAGATTAAAACTCATCCACATGTATTTTCTTTTTGGTGTGACTTCTTGTTCCATGTCCTGCCCTCATTTGTAAGTTATAGGGTATTAGTGGGGTATTTTAGGGTCTCCTGTACCTGTTTTCTAGGTAATTTACAGTATAGAATAGTCACCACGTGGCTTCTGTATCACCTTCAATACAGTAGAAATTCCAAGTGTCTGACATATGCGTGATATTTTCCCTGCATTTGCAGCACTGATACTGGTATATTCATTTCATACTCTTTAGTGTTTTTCATGGCAATTGAGAGTGGGATGAGTTAATATTTACATAGATGGTTTTCTTTTTCTCTTAAAAACGTGGTTTTTAGGTTCCATGTAGTACCATTTCCAGCAGGCACCAATGGCAGCCCAGTGAGTGTTTGGTCTATCAGATCTTTTCCTTATTCCTGCTTTTTTCCCACCCTCCTTCTGGTTTTGAACTCTCCATGAGTGTATGGGAACCATGGCATGCCCATGCTTAGTGCTCCCCTTCCTTTATGCATTCTCTAAATTGCTTCCCAGCAGCAGTTGCACCCTCTTCTGCCTCAGGTATTCATCTCCTCCTGGAGGTGCTCAGGGTTAAGATTATACTGCTACATTATTGTGAGAGAATGAAACATCAGGTTATCTGACTGCATCAAGCATGCGCTTAGAAGGCAGCTCTCTCAGTGTAAGAAAGGATTCGTCTCCCCATTGAGAGAGCAGGTGAGCTCCTGACACTGTAAAGAACACTTCTTCCCATGAATTCAACCTGATTTTAATCTGTTCTGTGTGATTGAATAAACTGTTGTATGGAAACTTATTTTACTTCTCTTTATAACTCTGAAGTGTCTGAGGAACTGAGAATTCAGGGACATTGAAATCTTTGGAGTCTGGAAAATTAGTTGGACCCGTTTTGTTTAAAACCAGTATTTTAGTCTCTTTTTCTTTTGAAGCTTTTTAAAAATTACATATATTTGATAATTTGGGGTTTGCATGAAAGACTTTTTTTTTTGATAAATCTGCTGGAAGCAACCCAAAGCAATCAGACTTTAATTTGTCATATGATTACCCAAGTACTTTTGTTGTCTGCACCTAACTAGTTTCCTGAGAACTTCCTTAGCCTCTTAGATTAGTCAAAAAGTTAGCCACAAGAGCTGTCAAAGCTGAGTTTCAATATGCTTTGTTGCAAACATATATTTCTCTTAAAGCAACAGCAAAGGTTAGCAGAAGCAGAAGGTGTTAGGAAGAGGTGGCAAGAATACACAGAAGAACTATGCAAAAAAGACATTAATGATCTGGGTAATCATGGGATCCCCAGAAGAACTAGTGATTAAATCGTCTAAAGTGATTTTCCTGCATTTGCAGCACTGACGTTACTTTATTTTAGTGTTTTTCATGGCAATTGAGAGTGGGATGAGTTAATATTTACATAGATGGTTTTCTTTTTCTCTTAAAAACGTGGTTTTTAGGTTCCATGTAGTACCATTTCCAGCAGGCACCAATGGCAGCCCAGTGAGTGTTTGGTCTATCAGATCTTTTCCTTATTCCTGCTTTTTTCCCACCCTCCTTCTGGTTTTGAACTCTCCATGAGTGTATGGGAACCATGGCATGCCCATGCTTAGTGCTCCCCTTCCTTTATGCATTCTCTAAATTGCTTCCCAGCAGCAGTTGCACCCTCTTCTGCCTCAGGTATTCATCTCCTCCTGGAGGTGCTCAGGGTTAAGATTATACTGCTACATTATTGTGAGAGAATGAAACATCAGGTTATCTGACTGCATCAAGCATGCGCTTAGAAGGCAGCTCTCTCAGTGTAAGAAAGGATTCGTCTCCCCATTGAGAGAGCAGGTGAGCTCCTGACACTGTAAAGAACACTTCTTCCCATGAATTCAACCTGATTTTAATCTGTTCTGTGTGATTGAATAAACTGTTGTATGGAAACTTATTTTACTTCTCTTTATAACTCTGAAGTGTCTGAGGAACTGAGAATTCAGGGACATTGAAATCTTTGGAGTCTGGAAAATTAGTTGGACCCGTTTTGTTTAAAACCAGTATTTTAGTCTCTTTTTCTTTTGAAGCTTTTTAAAAATTACATATATTTGATAATTTGGGGTTTGCATGAAAGACTTTTTTTTTTGATAAATCTGCTGGAAGCAACCCAAAGCAATCAGACTTTAATTTGTCATATGATTACCCAAGTACTTTTGTTGTCTGCACCCTAACTAGTTTCCTGAGAACTTCCTTAGCCTCTTAGATTAGTCAAAAAGTTAGCCACAAGAGCTGTCAAAGCTGAGTTTCAATATGCTTTGTTGCAAACATATATTTCTCTTAAAGCAACAGCAAAGGTTAGCAGAAGCAGAAGGTGTTAGGAAGAGGTGGCAAGAATACACAGAAGAACTATGCAAAAAAGACATTAATGATCTGGGTAATCATGATGGTGTGATCACTCACCTAGAGCCAGATATCCTTAAGTGCAAAAACAAGTGGACTTTAGGAAGCATCACCACAAAAAAAGCTAGTGGAGGTGATGGAATTCCAGCTGAGCTATTTCAGATCCTAAAAGATGATTCTGTTGAAGTGTTGCATCCAGTATGCCAGAAAATTTGGAAAACACAGCAGCAGCCACAGGACTGGAAAAGGTGAGTTTTCACTTCAATCCCGAAGAAGGGCAACGCCAAAGAATGTTCAAACTACCACACCATTGCACTCATTTCACATGCTAGGTCATGCTCAAAATTCTCCAAGCTAGGCTGCAACAGTACATGAACCAAGAACTTCCAGAGGTACAATCTGGATTTAGAAAAAGCAGAGAAACCAGAGATTAAATTGCCAACATCTGTTTGAACATAGAAACAACAAGGAATTCCAGAACAACATCTACTTCTGCATCAGCGACTATGCTAAAGTCTTTGACTGTGTGGATCACAACAAACTGTGGGAAATTCTCGAAGATATGGAAATATCAGACCACCTTTCCTGCCTCTTGAGAAACCTGTATGCAAGCCAAGAAGCAACAGTTAGAATCGTACATGAAACAATGGACTGGCTCCAAATTGGGAAAGGAGTACATTAAGGCTGTATACTGTCACCCTGCTTATTTAATTTATATGCAGAATAAATCATGAGAAATGCCAGTCTGGGTGAAGCACAGGCTGGAATGAAGATTGCTGGGAGAAATATCAATAACCTCAGGTATGCAGATGACACCACCCTTTTGGCAGAAAGCAAAGAGGAACTAAAGAGCCTCTTGATGAAGACAAAAGACGAGAGTGAAAAAGCTGACTTAAAACTCGACATTGAAAAAATGAACATCATGGCATTTGGTCCCATCACTTCATGGCAAATAGATGGAGAAACAATGGAAATAGTGACAGACTTTATTTCCTTGGGCTCCCAAATCACTGCAGACGGTGACTATAACCATGAAATTAAAAGATGCTTGCTCCTTGGTGTTAGGAAGAGGTGGCAAGAATACACAGAAGAACTATGCAAAAAAGACATTAATGATCTGGGTAATCATGATGGTGTGATCACTCACCTAGAGCCAGATATCCTTAAGTGCAAAAACAAGTGGACTTTAGGAAGCATCACCACAAAAAAAGCTAGTGGAGGTGATGGAATTCCAGCTGAGCTATTTCAGATCCTAAAAGATGATTCTGTTGAAGTGTTGCATCCAGTATGCCAGAAAATTTGGAAAACACAGCAGCAGCCACAGGACTGGAAAAGGTGAGTTTTCACTTCAATCCCGAAGAAGGGCAACGCCAAAGAATGTTCAAACTACCACACCATTGCACTCATTTCACATGCTAGGTCATGCTCAAAATTCTCCAAGCTAGGCTGCAACAGTACATGAACCAAGAACTTCCAGAGGTACAATCTGGATTTAGAAAAAGCAGAGAAACCAGAGATTAAATTGCCAACATCAGTTGGATCATAGAAACAGCAAGGGAATTCCAGAAAAAAATCTACTTCTGCATCAGCGACTATGCTAAAGTCTTTGACTGTGTGGATCACAACAAACTGTGGGAAATTCTCGAAGATATGGAAATATCAGACCACCTTTCCTGCCTCTTGAGAAACCTGTATGCAAGCCAAGAAGCAACAGTTAGAATCGTACATGAAACAATGGACTGGCTCCAAATTGGGAAAGGAGTACATTAAGGCTGTATACTGTCACCCTGCTTATTTAATTTATATGCAGAATAAATCATGAGAAATGCCAGTCTGGGTGAAGCACAGGCTGGAATGAAGATTGCTGGGAGAAATATCAATAACCTCAGGTATGCAGATGACACCACCCTTTTGGCAGAAAGCAAAGAGGAACTAAAGAGCCTCTTGATGAAGACAAAAGACGAGAGTGAAAAAGCTGACTTAAAACTCGACATTGAAAAAATGAACATCATGGCATTTGGTCCCATCACTTCATGGCAAATAGATGGAGAAACAATGGAAATAGTGACAGACTTTATTTCCTTGGGCTCCCAAATCACTGCAGACGGTGACTATAACCATGAAATTAAAAGATGCTTGCTCCTTGGAAGAAAAGCTATGACAAACCTAGACAGATACTAAAAAGCAGAGATATTACTTTGCTGATAAATGTCCATATAGTTGAGGCCATGTTTTTTCCAGTAGTCATGTATGGATATGAGATTTGGACTATAGAGAAGGCTGAGTACCAAAGAATTGATACTTTTGAACTGTGGTATTGAAGAAGATTCTTGTGAGTCCCTTGGACTGCAAGGAGATCAAACCAGTCAACCCTACAGGATATCAGTCCTGAATATTCGTTAGAAGGATTGATGCTGAAACTTCAGCTCCAATACTTTGCCTACCTGATGAGAAGCACGACTCATTGGAAAAGACCCTGATGATGGGAAAGATTGAAGACTGGATGAGAAGGGGACGGCAGAGGACAAGATGGTTGGATTGCATCACTGACTCAATGGACATGAGTTTGAGCAAGCTCTGGGAGATGGTGTGGGACTGGGAAGCCTGGCGTGCTACATTCCATGGTGTTGTCAGACACGACTGAGCAACAACAACAACAAAAGATTAGCACAGGGCTTCCCTGGTGGTCCAGTGGGTAAGGACACTGCCTTGCAGTGCAAGGGGCACCGGTTTGATCCCTGGCCTGGGAGGATCCCACGTACTGTGGAGCGGCTGGACCAGTGTGTCTGACTACTGAGCCGTAGCTCTGGGGCGCATGCACGCAGAGCTAGTGCTCTTCAACGAGAGAGGCCACTGCGATGGGAGCCCCACACAGGCCAAAGAGCAAAGATAAATAAATGAAAGATTGATAGAAGTGGACAAAAAGATCAGCAAAATTTCTGTCGATGGAAGTATGCATGAACAAGTGAAGCATATAGCCTAATCAAGACCCAGTGGATGTGACTGTAAATGCAGCACGTTTGGGGGAAGAACACCTGGGCCAGCCTATGGCCCAGGCTAGTGCCCAGAGAAGAGCTGATGATGTTGGAGGTAGGTAACTGGGCACAGCAAGAATTCATAACTTGCTAATCAAGTTAATGCCCCTGCTATACTCTTAACCTAATGTATGAAGGGGTGAGAGCCTGAGACTCCAGCTCCTATGACTGAATGAATTGCTTGTTGACTATCTGAATAGGAGATGCTGCAGCAGGGTGAGTTGTCTCGTATCTCAATCTCCTTTACAGTCTGTTTTCTTGCACCCACGTCCCCTTTATATTTTTTCTCATACTTATTGACTGGTTTGACAAGAAACTGAAGTGAAAATAGCCTTAGGAAAATCTGATTCTCTATTCTCAGAAATCTCTGAGTTTATGTGAATTTGTGTTTTCTGTCTGGCTTAGTGCCATGCATACAAGGTCAGTTTTTAATGAGAACTTTTCATCCTAACTATTCTACCAATGATTTCCTTAAAAAAAAAAAAAAAAAGTAAAAAAGGTTTGAGGGCAAAATTAACCATTTTACCAGTGTATCAGAATCATCTTTCAAATGTAAACACTATTCATGATCTGAGATTGACAAGCTTACCTCTGTAGAGCTCTGAAGATTGTCATTTTTGGTTAGAAAATATCTCATTAATCAGAATGGTAAATAATCCACAGCATTTATATAATGTGTTATTATTTATCAGTCTTGTGCAGCTCTATTTCCAAAGGGTAGAAACAGAGTAATTTCAACCAAGTGAGCATAATATTAATGACAGCAGTTTTATAAATAAATTTAAAATGATGCCAGAAAGCATGTGACAACAAGAAAAAGAGGCCAGTTCTCTTTGATTTTTTTTCCCCTTCAATGTGCAAAACATGCTGCTATACTTTTATCCACAGACTTTGTTTGAAAATGTCTTAAGACACAAGGCAACCCCCTGTCAACAAGGATTGGTACTTGGTTTGGTGCAATTAAAAGATTTTTACAACTTCTACAGTGGAAATCTGCAGGAAATCAAGAAAACTAGCAATTCATCAAACAATCTAATTGAAGAGAAGAAACAAGGCATAGATGAACCATGGAAAAGAGCACTATTCTCTGATATTACTATAGGAATGATCTTAGGGTCCCATGAACATGAATTTCAGGCTCCCTTTCATTAAATTTTCTTTGGACTAGGAATTATTCCAATATGATGTGAATACCCCCTTTATATCCTGCCGTCTTATAATTTAACTTGGAGCAGCTATGTTGTCATTCTCCAAATAGGACAAACAGACAGGGACACTGTAGGAGATGGTTGTTGTCTATACAACACCACTCAGTCTTCCTACAGAGAGAATCATGTTTCCTGTTTGAAGTTTGCTATTTTGACACAAGTAGGCAGAGTAGTCTATGAAGATGAGTTATCTTTTTATACCTAATTACATTGGCTTTTAAGACCTGTTCTGCTTATTTGCATACCTGAAAATTAAGTTGTTCTTTTGCTGAGACTTGACACCAGAATGGTAAGAAGTGGATTTTCTAATCTCAATATTTTTTCCTCTAGTGCTTTATCCAACGGGTACTGTTCTAAAAGAGAAGTGCTATGCAACGATCAAATACCAAATAGGAATGCTAGTTCATGTGGACTGATTCTAGGATGCCTCTTAAGATTTTGAATTTGCAGAAGTTTATATTATACAAATATATTCAGATTCAACCCAAATCCAGTCTAAATCCCAACAGTATTTTTCAGTAGAAACCAACCACGCTGATTCTGGGCTGCCCTGGTGGCTCAGATGGTAAAGATTATACATGCAATGTGGGAGACCTGGATTTGATCCCTGTATTAGAAAGATCCTCTGGAGAAGGAAATAACAATCCACTGCAGTATTCTTGCCTGGAGAATTCCATGAACACTACAGTCCATGGGGTCGCAAAGAGTTAGACACAACTGAGTGACTAACACATTCATCAAGCTGATTCTAGGTTTTATTGGAAAGGCAAAGGACCTAGAATAGCCAAAGCAATTTTGAAAAAGAACAAATTGGAAGACTCACACAATCTGCTTTTAGGGCTTATTACAAAGCCACAGCAGTCAAGGCACTGTGGCATTGGTGAAAAGATAAACACAGAGGAACTCTTACGAGAGTCAAAAGTCTACATATTTGGTCAATTGATTTTTGGCAGAGGTGCGAAAGCAATTTAATAAAGAAACTATAGCATTTCGTCAAATGATGTTAAAGCAGTTGCACAAAGCAAATAAATAAACCTTGACCCATCCCTTATATTTTATACAAAAATTAACTCAAAACAGACCATAGGCTTAAATATAAAATCTAAAACTATCAAATTTCTAGAAGGAAAAAATAAGAAAAGAGATTTGTGACTTTGGGCCCGGAAATTTTTTTTTTACCTATGACACCAAAAGCACCAAAAGGAAAAATTGAATTTCATCCAAATGAAGAGCTGCTCTACAAAGAACACTGCTAAAAAAATGAAAAGATAAGTCATAGGCTTCATGAATATATTTTCAAAGCACATTATCTAAGGAAAAACTTTTATCAAGGATACCTACATAACTCTCAAAGCTCAGTAAGAAAACCAAGAATCCATTTTATACTGGATTTGTACATCACCAAAGAAAATACATGGATCACAAGTAAGCTTGAAGGAGATGGTCAACATCAATAGTGATTAGGAAAATGCAAATTAAAACATAATGAAATTTCACTAGAAACTATCAGAACAAGTCAAATTTAAAAAGAACTCCCAGTACCAATTGTAAGCAAGTCCTGTGAGCAAATGAATTCTTATACCTTGCTAGTGGAAATACAATATGGTATAGCCAGTGAGGAAGACAGTTTGCCAATTTCTTTTAAAGTTGAACACACACTTAATATATGACCTAACAGTTCTACTACTGTTCTAATACTCAAGAGAAAGCATGTACCGAAGAGAAATATAAGTTTATGTTTACATAAAAACCTGTACATGAATAATGATAGCAACTTTATTTATAATGACCGAAACTAGGAGCAATATGGATATCTTCAATTGGAGCATGAGTAGACAAATTATGGCATATCACATAATGAAATTCTATTCACCAAAGTGAAACAAAGTGAAATGCACTATAAATCCATTTAAGAAAATGAGTGAATCTTAGAAAGCAGCTGTGCTCACCAATATACCACCAAGGCACACAGAATATGTTGTTGTTGTTCAGTTGCTCAGTTGTATTTGACTCTCTGTGACCCCAAGGACTACAACACACCAGGCTTCCCTGTCCTTCACCACTTCGCAGAGCTTGCTCAAACTCATGTCCATTAAGTCAATGATACCATCTAATGAGCTCATCCTCTGTTATGCCCTTCTCCTGCCTTCAGTCTTTCTCAGCATCAGGGTCTGTTCCAATGAGTTGACTCTGCTCATCAAGTAGCCAAAGTATTGGAGCCTCAGCCTCAGCATCAGTCCTTCCACTGACATGAGTGAATCTTAAATATGCTTTGCTAAGTGAAACAAGCCAAACCCCAAAGACTCTATACTATATGATTCAATTTATAAGATGTTCTAGAAGAGATAGTATGTATACAGAAAACAATAAGTGGCTGGTAGGATTTGGGATGGGTGCAAGATTTGGCTACAAGGGAACTTGGAGGACGTTCTGGGATAAAAGAACTATTTGTGTCGTTATTATGATGGTATTAAACTGCAGTATGCATTTGTCAAAAATAGACCTGTGCATCAAAAGAATGAATTTTACTGCATAAAAACTTTTTAACTTAAAAAAAGAATCAGCACTTAGAATGTAAAAAAAAGTCATGTTGTAGCTTTTCGAAGGTAAGGATCCTCCTTTTTTTTTTTTTCATCCTACTTCCATACAGTGAATGTGCATGTGCTTAACACTTGTATAAAGTGAATTTTGTCCACATTACATCATAGTGAGATTTCTGTCATCAGAACACTTCTGTGTTCTCGAGATCAACTAGATTTGTTTTTTACCAGAGTTTTTAAAATACACATAAAAAAGAAATAAATGAAAGAGATCATTCATTAAAGCATCCCCAAAGGCATTCCTGAGAATTGTTTTGTCTCATGTAACAAAGGAAGACTTTGTTTTATAAAGTATCTGCATAAATAAGCGTATTTCACCAAAATGAACTAGAAATATATTTTTAAGGCAGAAATAACAGAAGAGAAATACATGTGACCCCTTTAAAGTGTTTTTCTTCCCCCTACATTTGAAAATGTGACAGCCCTTTGCCTCCAGCACCTCAGCTGCACAATCCGGGTGTAGAAGGATTATTAACGAGAGCGCTCCCATTCTGCTTTCAAACCCACATAATACCCATTAAAAAAATAGCCTTGCTGAAAGAATATTACACATCTTTCACACCATACTTGGAGATTTCTGACAGCCAAATCCAGAAAAGTACAAACTGTAGCCTTTGTCAACCAGAACGAGTTTTCTCAACATAAAATCAAAAAGCAGTGCCAGTTCCCCTCCTGAGATTCTCCCGGCCTAATAATCCCCAAGTCAAATTGTGTCAGGGGAAACTACATCTTGCTCTGGGATTCAGATGTAGTTAATAGAAAGAAACATTCCTGTTGCGGTAGTTATGGTGGTGACAATCTAAAAAGTTCTCATGACAACAGAAATGACACTTTTGACATGCTATATAGAGAGACAGAAGTGCACCAAGTAGAATCTGCAGTGGATCGTGACTCAGTCTGCTTGTTCTCACACTTTGTATTGTTTCTTGGCACTGCAGCGTGTCTTAAAACACACACCAGTACTGCCAGTCACAGACCTCTTTGGCCGATCCTCATTAGCACCATGGCACAGGATCAAACCCCTATTCAGTTCTCTCTGCTTTTAAGAAGAGTATCTTAAATAAAGATTTACTTCAGTTTCATGTCAGAAAACTAGGGAGCTCCTTGCATATGGATTTGCCCTTTTGAATAGGAAACAAGTAAATGAAATAGTCAATATTTGCGTTGCAACAGAAGAAGGCTCCCAGCCCTAACATTTGCCCCACTGGGCCAACTAATATCAGAGAAAGCAATCTTCTGCCTCTAGGGCGATAACCTTCATGAAATTGGAACCATTCATGTTTTCAGTCCTTCTCTACATCCTTCACTCTTGGCCATGAGGGAACTGGAAGAAACTCTTCCAACTTTACTATCATCTGAAAGGCCATGCATATTCTGTTTGCCACCCTGATGGCTTTTATAGTAATGGAAAATTTTCTGAGTAATGGAAAATATCCCGAGGCTATGGTGGTTCCTGAGAGTTAAATCCGCAGAAAATGGAATGGAAGCGAGAAAATTATAGAAGGCCCAGAGACAAGGTAGAAAAGAAAGAGAAGCTGAGGGGAGTCCAAGGAAAAGAGGTCAGTGTTTGGGCAAACTGAAGAACAGTAACTGTGGGAATTCCAAGAGGGCCACTGAACCTTTCCGATGTACTGTTCTTTGCTCAGACAGCTACCTCTGCTGTTTGGATAATTCAGGATTCTGCTCTTCAACTCCAGCTTCATTATTTGCAATCAAGGCATTTTCCATTGACAGGATACTTGTTCAATACAAATTTTATTGATGTATTTACAACAATTGCATTAATTTCTGCTGTACAGCAAAGTGACTCAGTTATACGTATATATATTCTTTTTTGCATTCTTTTCCACTATGATTTATGACAGGACATTGAATAGTTTCCTGTGCTACACAGAAGGACCTTGTTGTTTATTCATCTATATGAAATAGTTTGCCTCTGCTAATTTGCAAACTCCCAATTTGTCCCTTCCCAACCCAACCTTCCCCTTGGCAACCACAAGTCTGTCCTATATGTCTGTGAGTCTGTTTCTGTTTCTTAGCTGTGTTAATTTGTGTTGTATTTTAGATTCCACATATAAATGATATCATATGGTATCTGTCTTTCTCTTTCAGATTTACTTAGGTGGGGACATTTATTCTTAAAGTTCTATCCCACGTTGTACAGTACCGCAGCATTCCCCCTGCCACCAAGGGTCTTTTCACTTGCCTCAGGGTTGTAGCATATAAGCACCCATTTACCTTGCCCATGCCCTCTTATGCCCCAGCCTAACATTTGCCCCACTGGGCCAAATTGGAACTCTTCCTAGGGCGATAACCTTCATGAAATTGGAACCATTCATGTTTTCAGTCCTTCTCTACATCCTTCACTCTTGGCCATGAGGGAACTGGAAGAAACTCTTCCAACTTTACTATCATCTGAAAGGCCATGCATATTCTGTTTGCCACCCTGATGGCTTTTATAGTAATGGAAAATTTTCTGAGTAATGGAAAATATCCCGAGGCTATGGTGGTTCCTGAGAGTTAAATCCGCAGAAAATGGAATGGAAGCGAGAAAATTATAGAAGGCCCAGAGACAAGGTAGAAAAGAAAGAGAAGCTGAGGGGAGTCCAAGGAAAAGAGGTCAGTGTTTGGGCAAACTGAAGAACAGTAACTGTGGGAATTCCAAGAGGGCCACTGAACCTTTCCGATGTACTGTTCTTTGCTCAGACAGCTACCTCTGCTGTTTGGATAATTCAGGATTCTGCTCTTCAACTCCAGCTTCATTATTTGCAATCAAGGCATTTTCCATTGACAGGATACTTGTTCAATACAAATTTTATTGATGTATTTACAACAATTGCATTAATTTCTGCTGTACAGCAAAGTGACTCAGTTATACGTATATATATTCTTTTTTGCATTCTTTTCCACTATGATTTATGACAGGACATTGAATAGTTTCCTGTGCTACACAGAAGGACCTTGTTGTTTATTCATCTATATGAAATAGTTTGCCTCTGCTAATTTGCAAACTCCCAATTTGTCCCTTCCCAACCCAACCTTCCCCTTGGCAACCACAAGTCTGTCCTATATGTCTGTGAGTCTGTTTCTGTTTCTTAGCTGTGTTAATTTGTGTTGTATTTTAGATTCCACATATAAATGATATCATATGGTATCTGTCTTTCTCTTTCAGATTTACTTAGGTGGGGACATTTATTCTTAAAGTTCTATCCCACGTTGTACAGTACCGCAGCATTCCCCCTGCCACCAAGGGTCTTTTCACTTGCCTCAGGGTTGTAGCATATAAGCACCCATTTACCTTGCCCATGCCCCTCTTATGCCCCCAGATAGACTGAGCAACATTGTCTGTCTATACATCCTTACATTCTATTTTTTAAAAAACTATTACCTTTTGAAAAGGCTGGTAAAATTTAGGTATGTTTTTGTGTTTTCTATGTATTCATTCATGATTTTTTTTTAATTGAGCAGTGCATACAATTTTTATTTTGTTCTAGAGGTTTTTGCAAAGTGGGAAAAAATCTAATTTCATGTATTAAAACACATGCTTATTTTTAAATATTAGAAGAAATAAAATTATACCAAAGAAGACATAAAATACTGTTATTTCATATACAGAAACAAACTAGATTATCTTCTAGCATATTATGTCCTTGATATTTGTTTTCTCTAACATGCCCTGAATCTTTTAGAATGTGTATTAGTTAGGATTGGCTAACTTAAGCTGCTGTAACAAAAGTCCCCAAATCTCAGTAGTTTAATACTAGGAAAGTTCATTTCTTGCTCACGTTACATATCCTAAATGGGTCAGTGGAGGGCTCTCTACTACACATTCGTTTATGGACCCAGGCTGGTGGAAGTTCCATCATCTTATAGCTGCAAACGCTGGAATGCTCTGCTTATTCAATTTCAAAGTAAGCGATTGTAAAATTTTATAAGGGCTTTCAATTGCCTCAATTTGGAAGTGGCACACCTGACTTCCATATTATGCATCTGCCAGAGTGAATTTCTACCTCACTGCAAAGGTGTGATAAAAAAATAAAATGAGTAAGTGAAACATCTAGTAGGTATTACTGTCTCTGCCAGATAGGGATGGAAAAATGAAGGAACATCATTGTTTTCATTTATACTTGATTCTTTGCCCTATACTTTTAGATGTTCCATCATTCTCAGGGAAATAGCTCAAGACAATTCAGGAATTCAAGAAATAGGCTAATACAGCAATTTGTATGAAATGAGAAAAATTAAATAATTTCCATATAAATTATTTCTGATAAAGATATCTTTTCAGGGGCTTCCCTGGTGGTCCAGTGGGTAAAGAGTCCACCTTGCAGTGCAAGGGGTGCCGGTTTGATCCCTGGCCCAGGAAGATCCCACCTGCCATGGAGCGACTGGACAGGTGTGTCCAGTCACGAGCCAGCGCTCTGGAGCACATGTGCCCAGAACCGGTGTTCTGCAAGGAGGAGGCCACTGCAATGGGAGGCCCACACAGACCAAAGAATAAAGATAGATGAAAATAAATAAATAAAAAAACAATAAAAAAGGCCAAAATTTAAAAAAAGAGATCTTTTGAAATTGTATAGTACATAACTCATCTACTTAAACTTAAAAATCAAATTCAATTCTGGAAAGTTTTGAAGCAGCTATACTATAATTTCAGAAGTTTTGCCAGGACTTTTTAACCAAAAGCAAGTAAAATATTATCAATTTTGAAAAATAAATTTTGTATATTCTTTCAATCATACATGGAAATCCTTTATCATTTTTGTCTCAAACAATAGATTTTTAAAAAATTTTTGCACATGCACTCCAGAGCACTGGCTTGTAATTGGACAAATGGGTCTAGCTGCTCCGCGGCACATGGGATCTTCCTGGGCCAGGAATCGAACCAGTTCCCCTTGCACTGCAAGGCGGACTGTTTACCCATGGAACCACCAGGGAAGCCCCACGATAGAATTTTTAAAAGTTGAATTGGTTAGGTGGGTTCAGCATTTGGGAAGGTCTGTGAGCTAATTGCTTAAAGTATATTTTAATATATACTGTTTATATATACTATAAAGTGTACTATAAACATAACCTTAATAATATCATAAAATTCTTTTCCTATAAAAGAAAAGCTCACTTCTCTGGTTAGATTTTTTAAAATAGATTTATTTGTTTGATTGTACCAGGTCTTAATTGTGGCTTGTGGAATGTCCAGTTGTGGCACGTGAACTCTTATAGCATGTGGGATCTAGTTCCTTTACTAGAGAGTCAAACCCAGGTGCTGTGTATCAGGGGCATAGAGTCTTAGCTACTGGAGCACCAGGGAAATCCCTCTAGTCAGATTTTTGAAAAGTATACGATATACAGAAAAACCATATTGAACACAGAGAACAAAGTAAACATATTGAATCAGAATCTTTGATAAATGAATGTGAATAAATGTTACTACATTGATAAATACATTATTGATTTGAAGAGAGAGAAAGAAGTTATTTTTGTCTGTTTTTCCTCACTGTTTTCCTATCTTCTATATTTAACTTTTTCATTAACTTAATGAGATGACTTTATCATGTTTGTAAGTCAAGGGGAGGATCATCTTCTATATTTCATTGTTTCTATGACATACTTTTTCTTGGTTTGCATTTTCTTATTTCTGAAATTGGGGTGCTTTATACAGTTGCTGTTAGGTAGGTGACAGTCATGACCATTAGTCACCATCAGAAGATGCACTTCGTAGGATAGAGGAGGGGAGAAGCAAGTGGAAGAATGTCTTGGACACATCAGTGAAGCACTTGTAAGAACTGGCATATCACACTTTTAATAGCACAGAGTACAACATTGTGTGAAAAATACCAAGAATCTTAAGAATGGGAGGAATCAACCTGTGATTGCAAAGTTTTAGGAATACCTTATTCTACTTACTTGCTTATGTTTTCCTTTTTGTGTAAACTTAAGAGTGATATATGTGAGTGATAAGTGTTCTAGTTTAATGGCAACCTTTTTTATTCTTAACAAATGATGATGTCTTAGAGTCAATAAAATAGAGTTACAGAGTATAAAAGGACAAAAGTTTGAAATCTTGAAAGAGAAGTTAAGATGCTAGAAGAAGCAAGAGTAGGTAAGATCATTGACATAAATAGAGGTGCCACCTTGGGAAAGAAGCTGAAATGCTTTCTCTGTTGGAAGGAAAGAAGGTGAACTTTCCTCCTTTACTGTCCCACTGTGCCTTATACCCACCATCCACTCGTGCTGCTGCAGAAATGCAAGTCAGTCTATGAAGAGGAAGTGATTTTCCTGTTGCACATTGACACCAGAGAATTCACATAATAAAATCTGTCCTTTATTCAGCATGTGTTTTATTTCAGGCTTTATACCAGCTACTTTATTTGTAGATCAGAAGAAAAATTTTCAAAGTGCACCTGTTTGAAGGTTCTAACTTTGAAAGTAAAAGTTAAGGCAGGTGAGTTTTCTTCAAGGTATTTGATGGAGGAGGAGGAGGCAAAAAGCCCTATATGACAATTTTTTTTTTTTTTGGACACTTATATTGGTCTTTCATTTATTTATTTTCATCCGTCTTTGTTCTTTGGCCTGTGTGGGCCTCCCTTCGCAGTGGCCTTTATTGTCGCAGAGCGCCAGCTCTGGGCGCATGCGCTCCAGAGCTCCGGCTCCGTGATTGGACACATTGGTCCAGCCGCTCCGCGGCACGTGGGATCTTCCCAGGCCAGGGATCCAACCGGCGCCCTTGCACTGCAAGGCGGTGTCCTTACCCACTGGGCCACCAGGGGAAGCCCCTATATGACAATTTTTAAAGAACTTTTATTTGTTTGTCTTTGGCCACACTGCGTGACACGCAAGCCTACTTCCCTGACCAGCGGTCAAATCCATGTCCCCTGCAGTGAAAGCATGGAGTCTTAACCACTCATCTGCCAGGGCAAGTCCCAACAGTCTTAAGAGGCAATTCATAGATTCCATGCTCTAGTGGTCTACAGAGATACTTAGGCAAACTAATGTAAGGTCATCTGTAAGTTGATAGATATTCAAGTCTAGATTTCAGTGGAAAATTTAAAATAACCTTTATAGAAAATAAAAACCATTTATAGAGTGCACCTATAGATGAAGCAGTGGGCTAAGTATTTTGCCTTATTTCTTCATATACTTACAGGGAAAAATTACTAGGAGGCAACAGTGAAGTGCTGTAGAGCACTGGTTCTGGACGTCTACATCCTGTCTCTGCTGTGTGTTAACTGTGTGGCCTTGATCAAGTTAGTTACCTTCTTGTTCCTCAGTTTCCTCATTTGTAAAATAATAATGTCCCCTTCATTATCTTGTTGTAAGAATCAAATGAGTTAATTGTGAAGGACATAGAAGATGCCTTTATTTTCACCGTTTTCAATGCATGAGAACATCAAGACAGAGAAATCTATGTGATAGTTGTCATGGTAAAAATCCTACATTCAAGTAAGGAAACAGAGGCATGGAGAGGTTAGAGTTTTTTAGTAAGTGGTAGAGCTGTGGCTTCCTATTAGGTCTCTTTAATGCCAAATCCTGTACTGCTGTCCTAATGTGACTGGCACCCTATCTGAAGTGTAAAGTGATTGCAGAGCAGTAGAGCAGACCCACTTTAATAGTACAGATTTTTAGTCAAAGCACCCCACTCAGTAAGTTTGGTGAATTAAACTGCAGATGAATTTGTGGGTGATCATTGTATGTGTATATAAATGTAAGCATTTTTCTTTGCATATTATATATATATATATATATATATATATATATACACATATATATATGCTTATATCTATAATTGCAATATAGTATATTTTAGATGAACACACAAAACATGATTAAGAAAAAAAACTTGATATGTCAGTATTAAAAATGTCTTTCTGACAAGTCAAAGCAAAGTTATAAAGCATAGACATTATAGAGAGGAGATAAACATATATGAGATATAATAGTATTCAGAATATATAAAGAACTCCTACAAATAAGTGTAACAAAAAGGCAGACCTCTCAAAAGAAAATGGGATAAAATACATGAAAAGACAACTCATGAAATAGGAAACCTAAATGGCCAGTAATTATCAAAAAAGCTTCCAGCTTGGTAATCAGTAAGAAAATTTGAATTAAAATAGGGAAATTTTAGTTTATACCCATCAGATTGGCAAATGGTCTGAAAATATAAATGCAAAGTGTTGGTGAGCATGTAGAGAAAGAAGAACTATTAAACATTGCTGGTGGGAATGCAAATTCACATAACTCTTCAGACAACCAATTGGTTTGATGTGGTAAAGATGAAAGTTCTCGAATCCTACAACCCAGCAATTCCACTCGGAAGTCTAAGCACCTATGGAGAGTCCTTGCACATGTGTAGAGACATGTGTAAGGATATTCATACAGTCTGGAGAAGGGAATGACTACCCACTCCAGTATGCTTGCCTGGAGAATCCCTATGGACAGAGGAGCCTGGCGGGCTACAGTCCACGGGGTTCCAAAGAGTTGGACACAACTGAAGCAACTGAGCACGAACACACTCATACAGTATTATGTATTATCATGAAAAGTGGGAAATATCTAATAGGAGAATGGGAAAAAATTATGCTATGGCAAATTATATCATGAAATATTACCTAGCAATTAAAGTGAGCCAACTACTCATGTATTGTTTCTATAACACTTTGTTGAGTGATAAAAAGCAAGTTGAAGAATATGTACAAGATGAGGGCAAGATGTACAAGATGGATAATTAAAATAACATACAAGGCAATATCATAGATTATTTACACATAGATATATGCATAAAATGACCTAGAAGCAAATCAAATATGATAGAATCTGCAGAAGGAGGGAGGAAGGGGTGAAGCAGAGTAACAAATACTATTTCAGATATCTGAAATGCTCTATTTTTTTTTACAATCACAAGTTTTTTATTTTGCTTTTCTGATTTTACAGAGTTTTGTTGTTTACAGATATGTATAATTCCAGATTAGTCATATGTATATCCCATTCCCCCCATCCCACCCCTCTAGTCCGTCACACAGCCCCCATGTACGATCTCTTTGTCCCACAGCACATTGACAATAGTTACCTCTTTTACATAAGAGTATGAAACGCCCTATTTTTTAAAAAATCTGAAACAAAATGACAAGTTATAAGCACTTATAACTTGTTAAAAGTTCTAGTAAATAAATAGGACATGCATGACGATGGTATGTGTGTGTGTGTGTGTATGTGTGTATGTGTGTGTTTGCATTTTAAAATTCTTTAAAATTCTTTCCTCCAAAATATTTAATGGGAAAGTAGAGTTTCCAGGAAGTCACTGAAATGAGTAAATGGTATTACTGACTGAACAATGCAGATCTCAAAAGAAGCGTGATTGTCTCTAAAATGTTCTCCCTTAGCCCTGCTACTCTGGCAGACTACTTTCTCTTCTTTCTAAATCCTTTTGCATGACCAATATAAATGCAGGTGTCATTTTGGAAGTTTAACCCTTTGACCCAGTGGCATAGTACCAGATTACTTTTCCAGCTTTGCAGAAAGTACTGCAAGGCTTCAAGGCAAGACACGGGGCAAGAGGAGTAATTTGGATCAGTAGTGCCCCAATTGTGATAATTCTCATCAGTTTCTGTGTGGACACAGTTTAAGACAGTGTCCAAACTGTAAGGTATAAAAGGAAAAGCCCAAAGTTTAGTATGCAGAGTTTGGGGTTAGGGCAGAGCAAGGCTTGGCAGTACATGGAGAGTGGCCCTCGTGGAGGGACGGCTGTGCAGCTGGGACAGAGGAGGAGAACTCTGGAACTTGAGGAGGTGACAGTCCTAACCGTGGAAGCAAACCAGTCCTGCACCCCAACATTGAGCCTGCCTCAGCTTCCTGAAACTGCTGGACTCTCCCTCTGTTTTCCATGCTGGTATTGGGTTGTTGCTGACACTATCAGTCAACATTTAATGGTTCTTCTTCGCTATTCATGGAATACTGTTCTCAGCGATGTGGAAAGTAAAGGGGCAGAGATAGAAGCCACTTAGAAGAGGAATGAAGTAACTATAGCAATAAATCTCATCCATAATAGGGTTAAGAAAAGAAATTTATGGTTTTTTGTGTGTTTTTTTAAAATATATTTATTTATTTGACTGCTCCGGATCTTAATTGTGACAACATGGCTTCTTTTAGTTGTAGCATGCATGCAAACTCTTAGCTGAGTTGGGCATGTGAACTCTTTGTTCTGGCAGATGGGATCTAATTCCTCAACCAGGAATCGAACCCAGGCCCCCTGCACTGGAAGCACAGAGTCTTAGCCACTGGACCACTAGGGAAGTCCAAAGAAAAGATTTTTGATTAACTATACATTCTCTCCTCTGTCATCACACTCAGAAATCAACAAATAAAATTAGCTCCCCTGAGCTAGTTTTAGGCTTAGTTGTTGTGGGTAAAATTGTTTTTTCCTTTCAATTAAGCTCCCTCAACCAAGATCTCTCAAATCTGTTATGTAGAGATTTCACAAGTCTCTCTTGACTTTATACATTTCCCACAAAGACAAACTGTAAAATATATATAGCACTGCAATTTCCTTCTTTTCAATTTTTATTTTGCCCTCAGAGGAATGCATTTCCACAATGACATGTAACTACTACTTGGGCTCATTTGATGTATTGCTCAGAAAACCTTCCTAAGCCTTAATAACATTTTCAGTTCTGTTTGTTATTGTGGTGTATGGTGCTGACACACTCGGAAAGTTTGTGGTCTTTCCCAGCACCTGCTTTTTTCAAATATGCAATTGAATTTTTCACAGTTGAACTCTAACATTTCTCTCCTAACTGAGTGAAGTTTCACAACACATTTGAAATATTTCTGAGCCTGGGCATATGTTCCTGTTTATCCAACTTGAAGCTGAGGCCTCTTTGAACTTTCATCTCCTGATAATGTGCCTCATATTTTAACATCGTAACACTCTAAGATTGGAGCTGTTTGGAGGCCTTGTGCTTTCCAAAGGTTTTTCTCCTGTTTCCTCTGTGCTTCCTCTGTTTTCCATGCTGGTATTGGGTTGTTGCTGACACTATCAGTCAACATTTAATGGTTCTTCTTCGCTATTCATGGAATACTGTTCTCAGCGATGTGGAAAGTAAAGGGGCAGAGATAGAAGCCACTTAGAAGAGGAATGAAGTAACTATAGCAATAAATCTCATCCATAATAGGGTTAAGAAAAGAAATTTATGGTTTTTTGTGTGTTTTTTTAAAATATATTTATTTATTTGACTGCTCCGGATCTTAATTGTGACAACATGGCTTCTTTTAGTTGTAGCATGCATGCAAACTCTTAGCTGAGTTGGGCATGTGAACTCTTTGTTCTGGCAGATGGGATCTAATTCCTCAACCAGGAATCGAACCCAGGCCCCCTGCACTGGAAGCACAGAGTCTTAGCCACTGGACCACTAGGGAAGTCCAAAGAAAAGATTTTTGATTAACTATACATTCTCTCCTCTGTCATCACACTCAGAAATCAACAAATAAAATTAGCTCCCCTGAGCTAGTTTTAGGCTTAGTTGTTGTGGGTAAAATTTTTTTTTCCTTTCAATTAAGCTCCCTCAACCAAGATCTCTCAAATCTGTTATGTAGAGATTTCACAAGTCTCTCTTGACTTTATACATTTCCCACAAAGACAAACTGTAAAATATATATAGCACTGCAATTTCCTTCTTTTAAATTTTTTATTTTGCCCTCAGAGGAATGCATTTCCACAATGACATGTAACTACTACTTGGGCTCATTTGATGTATTGCTCAGAAAACCTTCCTAAGCCTTAATAACATTTTCAGTTCTGTTTGTTATTGTGGTGTATGGTGCTGACACACTCGGAAAGTTTGTGGTCTTTCCCAGCACCTGCTTTTTTCAAATATGCAATTGAATTTTTCACAGTTGAACTCTAACATTTCTCTCCTAACTGAGTGAAGTTTCACAACACATTTGAAATATTTCTGAGCCTGGGCATATGTTCCTGTTTATCCAACTTGAAGCTGAGGCCTCTTTGAACTTTCATCTCCTGATAATGTGCCTCATATTTTAACATCGTAACACTCTAAGATTGGAGCTGTTTGGAGGCCTTGTGCTTTCCAAAGGTTTTTCTCCTGTTTCCTCTGTGCTTCCCTCTCTCGTTTTAAGCAGCTGTGTAAGGGCTGCAGTATCAGGGTATATCATTGCCAATAAACCTTTGATATGTACCCTCTGTTTTCTCAGTGGGGAATTTTCTAAGACTCTTTGATCTTACACGTATTTAAAATCCTACAAGACCTTCTCGTGAGTTCCAGTACACCATCCTGGGTGTCAGAAGCCCAATCTATACCAAATGGCTTTGCTCCTGAACTGAGTCCCTTCACTTTGTTTGTTTGTTTTCTTCAGATGCATTTCCAGCCCCTTGTTCATTCTATTTCAGATGTGTTGCTTCCCATAGATGAGAGGCTAACATAGCACAGCCTTATTTCCATTAACACATGGAATGGTGTGCATACAGGTTGGATATACTACAATACTAAACCTCATCTGGAATCTGTCAGGTTTGACTTTTTATCTTTTGTGAGTTTTTTTTCTTTAAGAAATCTGGCTCAGAGAAATTTGAAAATGACTTTTCTTTAGCTCTTTAACACCTTCTTAACACACCACAGGAATATTATCCAGGATGCATTTGGCCTCCTATCTGCCATGAAACCTTGGTGAGATATTTCTCTGGAGTTCCTCCAAAGCTGGGGGAGCCCACATGGCATCCTTTTACACCTCTATGAAAGAATGAAAGTATTCAAACTTCACTTGTTGACTGATTTCTTGGTTGGCTCCAAAATACCAGCCCTATTTGAACATTGGCACCTTATGCTAGGGAAATATTACCTTCCCAGTCCTTTCTGATAGTTGGACGTATTCTTCACCTCTTTTTGTCTTTTCCTTCTTTCTCTTCTCACAATAAACATAATAAATCTTTAAGGTGAGTTCTAAAGCAATGGATAAAGTGATAAAGTGTTTTAAGACACAGTAATTATTTGGGATGCATAAAAGCAAAACTTTAGCATTATGCTGCAAAAGATTAGAACCTCCGATTATAAGAAGATTTACAATTGTAGCACCTCATGTGAGCAGATTTTTATTTGTTTATGTTGTCTGCACTATTAATTATCTTGAGTTCTTCATAAAAACAACAGTTTGTACATCCATGATGTTATCATAATTATGCTTTTGTCTTCCTGGAAATTTACTCAAGTGGTTGGGCGAAAATGAACTTCTCAGCAACTCATTTTCTTGATCTATATTCTAAAGCTTAATTTTTCTATATGCCTTTTGTCCATGATTGTATTTACAAAGAAGAAATTAGCAATTGCTCTGTTTGATATAGATACACTGACAAATATTTGGATCATTTGGATCTGAGGCCTACTCTTAGGCCTAAAATACCTGAATGAGCTGTCTATACTGGCAGCGTTGTTTGGATTACTAGATAAGTCTTCCTAAAAAGAAATAGTTTTTTTTTTTTTGGCTGCACCATCCAGTTTGTGGGATCAAAGCTAGGTCACCTTCCCCAACAGTGGGAAGTTCAGAGTTTCAATCACTGGTGCGTGTGCCTATGTGCTAAGCTGATTCAGTCGTGTCTGACTCTGTATGATCCTCTGGACTGTAGCCCACCAGTCTCCTCTGTCCATGGGATTCTCCAGACAAGAGTACAACAGTGGGTTGTCATGCCCTCCTCCAGGGGATCCTTCCGACCCAGGGATCAAACCAGTGTCTCTTATGTTTCCTGCATTATAGCAGGCAGGCATTGTACCATGACACCACCAGGGAAGCCCTCCAAAGCTGGGGAGCCCACATGGCATCCTTTTACACCTCTATGAAAGAATGAAAGTATTCAAACTTCACTTGTTGACTGATTTCTTGGTTGGCTCCAAAATACCAGCCCTATTTGAACATTGGCACCTTATGCTAGGGAAATATTACCTTCCCAGTCCTTTCTGATAGTTGGACGTATTCTTCACCTCTTTTTGTCTTTTCCTTCTTTCTCTTCTCACAATAAACATAATAAATCTTTAAGGTGAGTTCTAAAGCAATGGATAAAGTGATAAAGTGTTTTAAGACACAGTAATTATTTGGGATGCATAAAAGCAAAACTTTAGCATTATGCTGCAAAAGATTAGAACCTCCGATTATAAGAAGATTTACAATTGTAGCACCTCATGTGAGCAGATTTTTATTTGTTTATGTTGTCTGCACTATTAATTATCTTGAGTTCTTCATAAAAACAACAGTTTGTACATCCATGATGTTATCATAATTATGCTTTTGTCTTCCTGGAAATTTACTCAAGTGGTTGGGCGAAAATGAACTTCTCAGCAACTCATTTTCTTGATCTATATTCTAAAGCTTAATTTTTCTATATGCCTTTTGTCCATGATTGTATTTACAAAGAAGAAATTAGCAATTGCTCTGTTTGATATAGATACACTGACAAATATTTGGATCATTTGGATCTGAGGCCTACTCTTAGGCCTAAAATACCTGAATGAGCTGTCTATACTGGCAGCGTTGTTTGGATTACTAGATAAGTCTTCCTAAAAAGAAATAGTTTTTTTTTTTTTGGCTGCACCATCCAGTTTGTGGGATCAAAGCTAGGTCACCTTCCCCAACAGTGGGAAGTTCAGAGTTTCAATCACTGGTGCGTGTGCCTATGTGCTAAGCTGATTCAGTCGTGTCTGACTCTGTATGATCCTCTGGACTGTAGCCCACCAGTCTCCTCTGTCCATGGGATTCTCCAGACAAGAGTACAACAGTGGGTTGTCATGCCCTCCTCCAGGGGATCCTTCCGACCCAGGGATCAAACCAGTGTCTCTTATGTTTCCTGCATTATAGCAGGCAGGCATTGTACCATGACACCACCAGGGAAGCCCCTCCAACCACAGGACTACCAGAGAAACCCCTGACATTTTTAATTAGAAAATGACACAGTCACTTTTATTTCTGAGGAGATTCAGCAAAGCAGAAAATCTAATCATAAGGAAATTTTGTCCTTGGTATTATAATAGCAACGTGTTCCTAACTAAGAGTCAAATCAACTCACATAACTTAGACAATCTACACAATCATTCTCCATATATGTGGTCAGTGGCCATGTGAGGCAGCTAAATCTTTAGTATTCACTGTATTCCATATTTCTCCTAAGTTTATATTTGTTTTTTATTTTGTTTTAATTAATTTTATTACATTATAGTTGATTTACAGTATTGTGTTAGTTTTTGCTGTATAGCAAAGTGAATCAGTTATACATATCCACATATCCACTCTTGTTTAGATTCTGTTCCCATATAGGTCATTGCATAGCAATGAATTGAGTAGAATTCCCTGTGCCATACAGTAGTTTCTTATTAGTTACCTATTTTATATATAGTGGTCTGGCTTTAAAAGCTGGCTTAAAACTCAGCATTCTAAAAATGAAGATCATGGCATCCAGTCTCATCATTTCATGGCAATTAGATGAGGAAAACAATGGAAACAGATTTATTTTCTTGTGCTCCAAAACCACTGTGGACAGTGACCGCAGCCCTGAAATTAAAAGACGCTTGCTCCTTGGAAGAATAGCTATGACAAACCTAGATAGAATATTATAAAGCAAAAACACTACTTTGCCTACAAAGGTCTGTATAGTCAAAGCTATGGTTTTTCCAGTAGTTATGTGTGAATGTGAGAGCTGGACTGTAAAAAAGACTGAATGTCAAAAAAACTGATCCCTTCAAATTGTTGTGCTGGAGAAGACTCTTGAGAGTCCCTTAGACTGCAAGGGGATCAACTGTAAATATTCTTTGGAAGGACTGATGCTGAAGATGAAGCTCTGATACTTTGGCCACCTGATGCATAGAGCCAACTCATTGGAAAAGACCCTGATGCTGGGAAAGATTGAATGCAGAAGGAGAAGGGGCCAACAGAGGATGAGTACTTGGATGGCATCACCAACTCAATGGATATGAGTCTGAGCGGACTCCGGCAGATGGTGAAGGACAGGCAAGCCTAGCAGGGAAGTGCTGCATTCCATTGGGTTGTAAAGAGCTGGACACAACTGAGCCACTGAACAACTACAACAAGTGTACATATGTCAGTCCTAATCTGCTAATTTATCCCTCCTGGCTTCCCCTCTTCCACTCTTGGTAACTGTAAGTTTGTTTTCTACATCTGTGACTCTATTTCTTTTGTCTCCTAAGTTTTTGATACAATGAATTATGTTTTGATTCAAAGATTTTACATTAAAAATGGATCAAGGCCTACATTTCTATTTTTTACATAATCATTTAGGGATAGTCACATAACTGTTTATCATAATCTTTCTGTTTTCTAATCCATTTGTCTCACAGTTGTTATGTACTCATTCATTTAGCTATTATCTCTCAAAATCCTAGAAAGTCCCACACAAATTAGTCTTCTGAATAACTTCCAAGTTGAGCTTCCCTGGTGATCCAGTGGGTAAAGAGTCCACCTTGCAGTGCAAGGGGCACCAGTTCGATCCCTGGCCCGGGAAGAGCCCGTGTTCTGCAGAGCGACTGGGCTGGTGTCCAATTATGAGCCAGCTCTCTGGAGCGCATGTGCCCAGAGCTTGTCCTCTGCAATGAGAGAGGCCACTGTGATGGGAGGCCCACACGTGAAAAGAATAAAGACAGATGAAAAATAAATGAGGACTTAGAGGCAAAAAAAAAAAGTTAAAATGAGTGAATTAAAAAAAATAAATAACTTCCAAGTTAACTGATATAATTTACCTTTCTTTTCCCTGTAATCCACATAACCTGTGTATCATTGGCATCTTCCAAGGGCTTCTCCTTGTAACACAGTACCTCTTCACTATAGCATCACTGATTGTGTGCACTATCATCCTGTGCACAAAATTAAGAAGTATGCCAGAGATGGATGAAAGGAAATATATTCATTCAAACAATCTTACTGAAAAGTAAACTTCCAAAAAGGTATGGCTCAGAGATACTGTAGGTTCAGTTCCAGGCCACCACAATAAAGTGAAATCACAATAATGTGAATTTCACATGAATGTTTGGTTTCCAATTGCATATAAAAGTTATAGACTGTAGTCCAATAAGTGTGCAGCACATCTAAAACAATGTTCATATCTTAAGTCAAAGCTACTTTAGAGCTAAAAAAAAAAATGCTAACCATTATCTGAGCCTTCAGCAAGGTGTAATCATCTTGCTAGCAGTGGGTCTTGCCTTGATGTTGATGACTGATGGTTGGTAAGGGTGGTGGTTGTTGAAGATTAGGATGACTGTGGCAATTTCTTCAAGTAAGAAGGAGGTGACTTGTACCTCATCAGTTGACCCTTCCTTTTATGAATGATTCCTCTGTAGCATGCAATGCTCTTTGATAGCACTTTACCCACAGTAGAACTTCTTTCAAAATTGTAGTTAGGCCTTTCAGACAGTGCCACTGCTTGATCAACTAAGTTTATGTAATATCCTATAACTTTTGCTGTCATTTCAATAACCTTAACAGCATCTTCACCAAGAGTAGATTCCATCTTGTGAAACCACTCTGTTCATCCATAAGAAGGAACTCCTTTTCCCTTCAAATCTTATCACAAGATTTTAGCAATTCTCATCTTCAGGCTTCACTTCCAATTCTGGTTTTCTTGCTATTTCTATACCACATTTTCAGTGACTTCCCCTACTGAAGTCCTGAACTCCTCAAAGTCATCTATGCAGGATGGAATCAACTTCTTCCAAATTCTTCCTAATGTTGATGCTTTGACCTCTTCCCATGAGTCATGGGTGTTCTTAATAACATAAAAATGTGAAACACTAAAGAAGGTTTTTCACTTACTTCACCCAGATCCATCAATGAATCACTATGATAGCTGTAGCCTTACAAAATATATTTCTTAAATAATAAGACTTGAAATTGAAATTAGTCCTTGATGAATGGGCTGCAGAGTAGAGATCATGTTAGCAGGCATCAAAACAACATGAATGGTATATCTCCATGAGAACTCCTGGCTGACCAGGTGCATTGTCGTTGTAGCGTTTTGAAAGGAATCTTTTCTCTGAATCTTTTCTTGCACCAGTGGGTTTAACATATTCAGTAAACATGCTATAAACAGACATGCTGTCATTCAGGTTTTGCTGTTCCAGTTAGGAGCCTTAGCAGCATTAGCAGAGTATATCTGGCATAATTTTTAAGGGCCCCAAGATTTTCAGAATGGCAAATAAACATTGGCTTCAACTTAAAGTCACTAGCTGCATTAGCCCTCCAAAAGAGAGTCACCCAGTGGGTCTTGCCTTGATGTTGATGACTGATGGTTGGTAAGGGTGGTGGTTGTTGAAGATTAGGATGACTGTGGCAATTTCTTCAAGTAAGAAGGAGGTGACTTGTACCTCATCAGTTGACCCTTCCTTTTATGAATGATTCCTCTGTAGCATGCAATGCTCTTTGATAGCACTTACCCACAGTAGAACTTCTTTCAAAATTGTAGTTAGGCCTTTCAGACAGTGCCACTGCTTGATCAACTAAGTTTATGTAATATCCTATAACTTTTGCTGTCATTTCAATAACCTTAACAGCATCTTCACCAAGAGTAGATTCCATCTTGTGAAACCACTCTGTTCATCCATAAGAAGGAACTCCTTTTCCCTTCAAATCTTATCACAAGATTTTAGCAATTCTCATCTTCAGGCTTCACTTCCAATTCTGGTTTTCTTGCTATTTCTATACCACATTTTCAGTGACTTCCCCTACTGAAGTCCTGAACTCCTCAAAGTCATCTATGCAGGATGGAATCAACTTCTTCCAAATTCTTCCTAATGTTGATGCTTTGACCTCTTCCCATGAGTCATGGGTGTTCTTAATAACATAAACATGTGAAACACGAAAGAAGGGTCTTCACCTACTTCACCCAGATCCATCAATGAATCACTATGATAGCTGTAGCCTTACAAAATATATTTCTTAAATAATAAGACTTGAAATTGAAATTAGTCCTTGATGAATGGGCTGCAGAGTAGAGATCATGTTAGCAGGCATCAAAACAACATGAATGGTATATCTCCATGAGAACTCCTGGCTGACCAGGTGCATTGTCGTTGTAGCGTTTTGAAAGGAATCTTTTCTCTGAATCTTTTCTTGCACCAGTGGGTTTAACATATTCAGTAAACATGCTATAAACAGACATGCTGTCATTCAGGTTTTGCTGTTCCAGTTAGGGAGCCTTAGCAGCATTAGCAGAGTATATCTGGCATAATTTTTAAGGGCCCCAAGATTTTCAGAATGGCAAATAAACATTGGCTTCAACTTAAAGTCACTAGCTGCATTAGCCCTCCAAAAGAGAGTCACCCAGTCTTTTGAAATTTTGAAGCCAGGCATTGACTTTTCCTCTTTAACTGGGAAAGTCCTAGATGGCATCGTCTTCCAGTATAAGGCTCTTTCATCACCACTGAAAATTTACTGTTTAATGTAGTCACCTCTGTCCATTATCTTAGCTAGATCTTCTGAATGACTTGCTGCGGTTTCTATATCAGCACTTGCTGCTTTAGTTTGCCTGTCTGTCATGGAGATGGCTTCTTGAGCACTTGTGAAACACTTGCTGCTAGCTTCATTCAGACTTTTCTTCTGCAGATTCCTCACTCAGCCTTTCTAGGATTGAAGAGCTTGGGCCTTACTGTGGACTAGGCTTTGGCTTAAGGGGATGTTGTGACTAATTTGATCTTCTGTATGAACTACTATTTTCTCTGTATCAACAGACTTTCCTAATATTTGTGTGTTCACTGGCATCACTTTTAATTTCTTTTGAGAACTTCTCCTTTGCATTCACAGCTTGGCTAACTGTTTAACACAAGAGGCCTAGCTTTTGACCTATCCTGGCCTTCTACATCTCTCCCTCAGTAAGCTTAATCATTTCCAGCTTTTGATTTAAAGTGAGAGACGTGTAACTCTTCCTGTCACTTGAACACTTAGGAGGCCATTTTAGGGTTACTTACATTGATGTAATGTCAAAATTGTTGTGTCTCAGAGAGTAGAGAGTCATGAGGAGACAAAAAGAGACTGGAAAATGGCTGATAAGTGAGCAGTCCAAAACATCTATCAGTTAGGTTCACTCTCTGTCTCATATGGGGACAGTCTGTGGTGCCCCAAAGCAATTAAATAGTAATATGAAAGATCACTGGCCAGGACTTCCCTGCTGGTCCAGTGGGTGTAGAGTCTGCTTTGCAGTGCGGTGAGGCACCAACTCGATCCCTGGTCTGAGAGGATCCCACGTGCTGCGGAGTGATTGGACTGGTGTGTCCAACTATAAGCCAGCGCTGTGGAGTGCATGTACTCAGAGCCGGTGCTCTGCAAGGAGAGAGGCCACTGCAATCGGAGGCCCACACAGGCCAAAGAATAAAGATGGATGTAAATAAATAAATAAATAAAACAATAAAAGAGGCCAAAATTTAAAGAAAAAGATCATTGGCCACAGATCTCTATGAAAAATATGCTAATAATGAAAAAGTTAAGTATTGCAAGAATTCTTAAAATGTGGCACAGGGTCACAAAATGAGCAAATGCTGTTGGAAAAACACTGCCTAGAGACTTATTGTACATAGGGTTTCTGTAAACCTTGAATTTGTGAAAACATAGTATATATGAAGCATAGTAAAATAAGGTATGCCTGTACATGAAAACTGAGAAAGGAATGAGAACTAAGAATTGAAGAATGAGGTAGTCATAGAGTAACAACACTACTGTTGAAGTGAAGCTAGCATTGCTTTTAGTTAAACGTTTCTTTTCAGGTAAACAGAGGTCAAAAAAATTATTGTAACTATAATTGTAATGCACAACACAAATGTCAAAATGACTTTGAAGAGAAAGCACGAAATGTTCAAAAGAGTATTTTAGTTTCAGATAGGTGAAACTAAACATTCACATTATGTTAACAAGGTGATGAAGGATGAGGGTTGAGGGTAAAAGCGATAGAAATTTGTTAAATGCCTTGTAAAAAAAGAGCCATTCTGGGGCTTCTGTGGTGGTCCAGTGGGTAAAGAGTCTGCCTTGCAGTGCAAGGGACACAGGTTCGATCCCTGGCCTGGGAAGATCCCACATGCCACAGAGCGGCTGGACTGGTGTGTCCAATTATGAACCAGTGCTCTGGAGCACATGTGCCCAGAGTGTTGCTATGCAAGGACAGAGGCCATTGCCATGGAAGGCCCACAGAGGTCAAAGAATAAGGATGGATGAAAAATAAAATAAATAAAAAACCAATAAAAGAGGCCCCCAATTTTTTTTTAAATGCACAAGTTTAAAAAGAAGAGGCATTCTGTAGATGAATTGCTGATTTGTAGTTGCTGATGTTATTTTTCAAGTTACAAGTATTTATTATTATATATATATATATCACTTGAAAACAATTTCTCGTTGATTTAAATTTTTTCTCTGGGTCTACTTTTTGTTTTTCTAGTATTTCTAAAATGAATCAGCTTATATGCACGTATTTCAGGTATTACTTAGATATATTCTGCAAAATGAAATTTTTTTTTAAACCTTTATTTTACTTTTAACTTTTACAGAGTTTTGTTGTTTACAGATATGTATGTTCCCAGATTTGTCTAATAGTGCTTTCTCTAAGTACATAAAACTTAGAATTTGTATTCAATCAGGATTCAATGATGAAATCTAAAACCAAAATTTAGTTTGTATTTTTCCCCAAGATTCTGTTGTTAAAGTTGTCGATTATAACAACCAGGGGAGCCCATAGGTAAAACAGTGAAATATATTAACAAATAAAGGTTGAAGACTGAGGATGACTGTGTATGTTGGTTTTATCTATGATATTATTGAGATTCACCAACATGTGAGAAAATGAGTCTCATGGAGGTACAAAGTTATTAAACCAAAGAAAGAAGGAGGAGGTATGGCTTGTCTCTGCTGAAAGATTTAGTCAGGGTGTATGTGGGGAGGGGGGCAAAGAGGGGCAAGAGATGGGGCACTGTAGGAAGCCTATGTTCCCATCTGAGGTCCAGAATGTCCTCTAGAGATCCCCCAAATTCAGTTGATATGTTTTAAAGTTAGCTTCCTCTTGTCCCCATCCCCAAAACTGTGATTACTGAGTCAGAGGATAGGCTAACTAAGCTGCTTTGAGACATCTCTTAACTAATGACAGAAAGGAAGTGAACGCTACCTAGCAAAGTACAAAGTGAGCATAAGGGAAGCAGTGATGTGCATATTGCTAAAGCAGTAACTTCCCTGGGATTGGAAAGAGTATGAGGAAGTCCTTGGGAAATAAACACGTTTCAAGAATCTTAAGTAACTCAGCAATCCCACATCATATTGCAATTTTATTTCAATTTTTTTTTTTTGCTTCTTTTTTTTGATTGATTTATTGATTTGTTTTCCATCCATCTTTATTCTTCGGCCTTTGTGGGCTTTCCACTGCGGTGGCCTCCAGAGTGCCACAGAGTGCTCCAGAGTGCTGGCTCTAATTGGACACACTGGTCCAGCCGCTCCGCAGCAAGTGGGATCTTCCTGGGCCAGGGATCGAGCCGGTGCCCCTGGCACTGCAAGATGAACTCTTTACCCACTGGAGCACCGGAGAAGCCCCTGCAATTTTATTTTTAAAGAGACAAAAAAAGAACTGCCCTTTAAAATATATAAAGAAATTGGATTCTTAGTGTAGGATACCACTTTCAAAAGTATATTTATGTATGTTAGGAACAATAATGAAAAGTTTAAAAGTAGAGTACTTAATTTGAGGAATATTCTTCACACATTTGAGGCTGCCTAATCATACTTCTGCCTGGTGGCTCATTGATAAAGAATCCACCTCCCAATGCAGGAGACGCAGGTTCTATCCCTGGGTCTGGAAGATCCCCTAGAAAAAGAAATAGATACCCACTCCAGTATTCGTACCTGGACAATTCCATGGGCAAAGGAGTCTGGTGGGCTACAGTCCATAGGGTCGCAAATGACATACAACTTAGCGACTAAAACAACAACAATTATACTTTTGAAATATTTTGAAATGATATAGGCAACTTAAAAATGAAATGAAATTCTTCATTTTTGGAAAAGTCAAAAGTATTTTTAAAAGAATATTCCTGCCTATTGGGCACTACCAGAATGTCCTCTAGAGATCCCCAAATTCAGTTGATATGTTTTAAAGTTAGCTTCCTCTTGTCCCCATCCCCAAAACTGTGATTACTGAGTCAGAGGATAGGCTAACTAAGCTGCTTTGAGACATCTCTTAACTAATGACAGAAAGGAAGTGAACGCTACCTAGCAAAGTACAAAGTGAGCATAAGGGAAGCAGTGATGTGCATATTGCTAAAGCAGTAACTTCCCTGGGATTGGAAAGAGTATGAGGAAGTCCTTGGGAAATAAACACGTTTCAAGAATCTTAAGTAACTCAGCAATCCCACATCATATTGCAATTTTATTTCAATTTTTTTTTTTTGCTTCTTTTTATTGATTGATTTATTGATTTGTTTTCCATCCATCTTTATTCTTCGGCCTTTGTGGGCTTTCCACTGCGGTGGCCTCCAGAGTGCCACAGAGTGCTCCAGAGTGCTGGCTCTAATTGGACACACTGGTCCAGCCGCTCCGCAGCAAGTGGGATCTTCCTGGGCCAGGGATCGAGCCGGTGCCCCTGGCACTGCAAGATGAACTCTTTACCCACTGGAGCACCGGAGAAGCCCCTGCAATTTTATTTTTAAAGAGACAAAAAAAGAACTGCCCTTTAAAATATATAAAGAAATTGGATTCTTAGTGTAGGATACCACTTTCAAAAAGTATATTTATGTATGTTAGGAACAATAATGAAAAGTTTAAAAGTAGAGTACTTAATTTGAGGAATATTCTTCACACATTTGAGGCTGCCTAATCATACTTCTGCCTGGTGGCTCATTGATAAAGAATCCACCTCCCAATGCAGGAGACGCAGGTTCTATCCCTGGGTCTGGAAGATCCCCTAGAAAAAGAAATAGATACCCACTCCAGTATTCGTACCTGGACAATTCCATGGGCAAAGGAGTCTGGTGGGCTACAGTCCATAGGGTCGCAAATGACATACAACTTAGCGACTAAAACAACAACAATTATACTTTTGAAATATTTTGAAATGATATAGGCAACTTAAAAATGAAATGAAATTCTTCATTTTTTTGGAAAAGCAATATCAAAAAGTATTTTTAAAAGAATATTCCTGCCTATTTGGAAGCTTCTTGCATTTTACTACCAGATCAAATATGAAAAAAAGATACAGACTAACTCCAACTGATTAAAAAGTATTTTTCCCCCCATACTCACAGCTTGTGGTAATCCTAGTTCCCTGACCAGGGATCAAACCTGGACCGTAGGCAGTGAAAGCATGGAGTCCCAACCACTGTACCACCAAGGAATTCCCAAAAATTCAGTAATATTTTATCATTAACTATACAAGGTGTTAGGGTTCTGTCCTCATGAAACTGGCATGACAACTATAACAAATCAATGCCTAAAATTAAAAATCTACCTCAAAAGGAAAATAGCCAAAATGATGGTACTTGTGTTAGGGTGATCACTTTATGAGGGATCTTTTTCTCTGTGTTATTTTCTCAGTTTCCTATAATGTGAATATTGTCCTTAAAGTAGCACTGATTGAGATCACTATGCTAAGTGCTTTATAAACATTGTCTCATTAAACTTAAAGATTAATAACAATCCCTATTTTACACTCGTAGAAGGTACGGCTTAAAAGATTAAAATCATATCTCAAACACTTATCATGGAGTAATTTGAAACCTGGTTGGTTTTACCTCAAATGCTCGCAACCATTATGAAACATTAGTAAATTACAGAACAATATTTATTTCTTCTAAATATCATATGTTAAAAGACAAAGTAAAATAAAATTTTCCTGGACTTGTACTTTGTAAATGAAATGTTTTTGTGAAAAACACAGCAATTCTTTACTTTCTTTAATATCAAAAGTTAAAAGAAAGTATGTTAGGAACAATAATGAAAAGTTTAAAAGTAGAGTACTTAATTTGAGGAATATTCTTCACACATTTGAGGCTGCCTAATCATACTTCTGCCTGGTGGCTCATTGATAAAGAATCCACCTCCCAATGCAGGAGACGCAGGTTCTATCCCTGGGTCTGGAAGATCCCCTAGAAAAAGAAATAGATACCCACTCCAGTATTCGTACCTGGACAATTCCATGGGCAAAGGAGTCTGGTGGGCTACAGTCCATAGGGTCGCAAATGACATACAACTTAGCGACTAAAACAACAACAATTATACTTTTGAAATATTTTGAAATGATATAGGCAACTTAAAAATGAAATGAAATTCTTCATTTTTTTGGAAAAGCAATATCAAAAAGTATTTTTAAAAGAATATTCCTGCCTATTTGGAAGCTTCTTGCATTTTACTACCAGATCAAATATGAAAAAAAGATACAGACTAACTCCAACTGATTAAAAAGTATTTTTCCCCCCATACTCACAGCTTGTGGTAATCCTAGTTCCCTGACCAGGGATCAAACCTGGACCGTAGGCAGTGAAAGCATGGAGTCCCAACCACTGTACCACCAAGGAATTCCCAAAAATTCAGTAATATTTTATCATTAACTATACAAGGTGTTAGGGTTCTGTCCTCATGAAACTGGCATGACAACTATAACAAATCAATGCCTAAAATTAAAAATCTACCTCAAAAGGAAAATAGCCAAAATGATGGTACTTGTGTTAGGGTGATCACTTTATGAGGGATCTTTTTCTCTGTGTTATTTTCTCAGTTTCCTATAATGTGAATATTGTCCTTAAAGTAGCACTGATTGAGATCACTATGCTAAGTGCTTTATAAACATTGTCTCATTAAACTTAAAGATTAATAACAATCCCTATTTTACACTCGTAGAAGGTACGGCTTAAAAGATTAAAAATCATATCTCAAACACTTATCATGGAGTAATTTGAAACCTGGTTGGTTTTACCTCAAATGCTCGCAACCATTATGAAACATTAGTAAATTACAGAACAATATTTATTTCTTCTAAATATCATATGTTAAAAGACAAAGTAAAATAAAATTTTCCTGGACTTGTACTTTGTAAATGAAATGTTTTTGTGAAAAACACAGCAATTCTTTACTTTCTTTAAAGTAACTCAGTGTCCAATTATTCCCCATCCTATTTGGGCTGCTGGACAACTCATTGATTATTTCTGAAGCTCTTCCTCTGAAAGGCCGCACCAGGATCGAATATTATAAACAAGTTTCAAGAGGGTCTGGAGATCCCATGGATAGTGGTTAGTACTAAAATGTCTGTTGTCCGAGCCACACATCCCATTCATGTTTGGGTAACTCTATAGCTTTTTTTTAAATTATATTTTAGGCATAGAGTCTTTGGAGAAACTGGAAACTTGTGTCTATTCCTCCTTGGGGTCTTGTAATCTCTTTGGGGCACTGTCAGAGAATAGGAACTAGGTCAACTGCCCACCCACTCCCCCATGAAAACATCTATAAAGTGTAAAACTTCTGTTGTCCCCCACTCCCCAAAATCCTGGGAAAGGAAAGAAAGAGTTAAGTTGTCCAAAACCGATCTGTAGATTGCCTTCCCAAAGAGAGCTGAACTCCTGTAAAGCTCTGTGAAAACCGCTTGTGACCTACCGTTTAAGGCTACCAATACTTGCTAGTCTCAAGGCTCAGACCCCAGTTCCTCACCCCATCATGCCAGTCAAGGGTTCACTGCTTCCTCAGCTCAGAAGGCACAGGGACGGATTCTTTGCTAACTAACCACAATATGCGCCTACCTGACTCCTAAGAAAGGGACTGGCATTCTTGCCAACTGTGAACACCAAGAAGGCAGCTTAAAACCGTAGCAAAAGTCTGCATGCTGCACTGCTATCTAATCTTCACTTTTAATCCCCTCGGGAAAGGGGTTGACCTTTTTCAGTCCTGCTACATAAAAGCATCACAGCCCAAGGATCTGAGTTGGTTGCTTTCCCAGATGCCAGAGTTGGGCTCTACTAGATTGCTGTGAGGTGTTCCATGGCCCCTGCCCCTGTGCCTTCAGTGTTTCCCAGGAAATGCTACTTGAGCAAGCCTGGTATTTGAGATGTGTGGCCATTTGAACTTATTTACATGATATTTTGACTGCATCAAATTTCAAAAAATTGTTGCTAACCTGAAGGGTATAAAATGATATATACTGTATTTTTAATATCCATTTTCTTGGCTATTAATGGACTGGGCATCTTTCCATATGTTTATTGATCATTTTTGTTTCCTCCCTCTGTGAAATTCTTGTTCACAGTTTTTGCTGTTTTCTTATTAATTGGTAGAAGTTTACTGAAAGCCAACCTTCTGTTTCTTATATGTGATGCAAACCTTTTTGCCCATTGTTTTTCTTCTAACTTTCGTTATGCTATCTGTGTTTGCAAAGAATTTACATTTCCACTCCTGAACTTTATCCAAGCTTTGATACCATATTTTTTTCTTTTTATAATATCTGATCTTATTTGCCACTCTTAGAAAATCTTAGTTTTTGACTGGTCTTAGACTAGCACAGAAGCTCTTAGAGTAGCCTCTGTCTCTTAAAATCGTTCCTGGTGGTTCTCTTTTGTCTCCTATTTTCTAGGCTGAAAGTTCAGCATACTCTTTGACCTTCTCCTTATTTTTCTTAGAAAGCTGTTTCTTTAGAGCAATACCTTAATTTTGTGTTGTAGAGTCCATGATGTAACAAGATATAGAATTTGGGCACCCTAGTTCTGGATTTCTTACTTTCTTATGCAGTGACTTTTTCACAACATCTTGGTGGACATCATCTTTTGAGAGAGATTGGAAACTTTGCAGATGCTTTTAGCTTTTTCAAACCTAAGCAATGAGGCACAGCAGTAACAGTTATTCTAAGAATTTTCTTTTCTCTGTTTTAAAAAGTAACCAAATTGAAAAAGTAAAAAAAAATAAGTTAACCATCCACAACACAACCTAAACAGATTTGTACCTTCCTTCTCCTAATGTCCTTGGTCAATCATGGGAAAACCCCCCACTCAGTAGCAGGTAAACATAGCCATAGATCAAGACTACCTAGGTCAAAACCTTGTTTATCACTCCCACCACTAATTGAAACCACATAACCCTTCCATTTTTCACTCAGAGCATCAGCAGCAACTGCATTTTCCATAGGCTTCTTAACAAAAGTGTGGCTTTTGTTTTGTTTTGTTTTTGGCTGATTGTTTTAGTGAGTTGCTGGCAACTAGTGACTGGGAAGAAAATATCGGTCTTTGTCCTGAAGCAGCTGCTTTTCCTGAGATGCCATGTGAAAGAGGGAGCCAATCTTGTATTTCTAACTATATGTTGGACATCTTCAATTGCATGTGTAAAAAAAACTCATCTTACCTTTTGTTTAGGAACTCTTGTTTCCCAGTTTTTCTGTCTTGCATGGTCCCAAACTGCTGCTGGACATAATAACTTGAGACAAATTTTACTTTTTAAATTTTCATTAACATTTATACCCTTTCTAAAGACAATAAGTCAAAACACATTTCATGCCAAACAGACACATCATTTTTCAAAATTGGTAGAGAAAATATTTTATTGTGATTTTTCTTGCAACATGTTCCTGAATTTTAAGTTTAGTTGGAACAGAAAAATGTTTATGCAAATAAAGTATCATGTGACAGGTTTTAGCTATATTGTAAAATCTTTCTATGATTACCAAATAAAAGGGTTCTCTTCAGACCTCCTTTCTTAACCTTTTAATAGAACAGTTGTGAGTATAAGGGTGCTCTGGAGATGGCCCTACATCCAAATAGATGTAGCTCTCTTTCCTGACTATCCATTTTTCTGTGTGGTTACCTCCAGTCCTATCTGTGGGAATTTCTGTGCAAATTTACCATATGTTGCCTCTCTGCTTGAGCCATACAATCATCAACATTTTATTTCTCAGTAGCCAGCTAGGTAGAAGAAAAATCAACTGTGATTGTAATTTTAATGAAGCAGAATTTATATTGTTTCCAGGCTGTCTGCCAGTTTGTTATTCAGGAAAGTTAACCCAGATGCAGCTTAATCAGTTTGTCTTTTTTTTCTTATCACAAAAAAATGTTCTTGTCAAGATCAGATGAAAGGTAATAATATCCCTCAATGGTTCTTGTCAAGATAGGAACCAGCCATAGATCAGTCAAAACCTTGTTTATCACTCCCACCACTAATTGAAACCACATAACCCTTCCATTTTTCACTCAGAGCATCAGCAGCAACTGCATTTTCCATAGGCTTCTTAACAAAAGTGTGGCTTTTGTTTTGTTTTGTTTTTGGCTGATTGTTTTAGTGAGTTGCTGGCAACTAGTGACTGGGAAGAAAATATCGGTCTTTGTCCTGAAGCAGCTGCTTTTCCTGAGATGCCATGTGAAAGAGGGAGCCAATCTTGTATTTCTAACTATATGTTGGACATCTTCAATTGCATGTGTAAAAAAAACTCATCTTACCTTTTGTTTAGGAACTCTTGTTTCCCAGTTTTTCTGTCTTGCATGGTCCCAAACTGCTGCTGGACATAATAACTTGAGACAAATTTTACTTTTTAAATTTTCATTAACATTTATACCCTTTCTAAAGACAATAAGTCAAAACACATTTCATGCCAAACAGACACATCATTTTTCAAAATTGGTAGAGAAAATATTTTATTGTGATTTTTCTTGCAACATGTTCCCTGAATTTTAAGTTTAGTTGGAACAGAAAAATGTTTATGCAAATAAAGTATCATGTGACAGGTTTTAGCTATATTGTAAAATCTTTCTATGATTACCAAATAAAAGGGTTCTCTTCAGACCTCCTTTCTTAACCTTTTAATAGAACAGTTGTGAGTATAAGGGTGCTCTGGAGATGGCCCTACATCCAAATAGATGTAGCTCTCTTTCCTGACTATCCATTTTTCTGTGTGGTTACCTCCAGTCCTATCTGTGGGAATTTCTGTGCAAATTTACCATATGTTGCCTCTCTGCTTGAGCCATACAATCATCAACATTTTATTTCTCAGTAGCCAGCTAGGTAGAAGAAAAATCAACTGTGATTGTAATTTTAATGAAGCAGAATTTATATTGTTTCCAGGCTGTCTGCCAGTTTGTTATTCAGGAAAGTTAACCCAGATGCAGCTTAATCAGTTTGTCTTTTTTTTCTTATCACAAAAAAATGTTCTTGTCAAGATCAGATGAAAGGTAATAATATCCCCTCAATGGTTTTGCACTGGACAGGAGTCAGTCCTTAACTGCAGTGAGTAGGAACCAGCTGAAGGTCCTAATCGGCCCTTCTCCACTCCACCATGGTCTAATGCCTTCACACTCTCTCCTCTTCCATCCAACCTGTTTCTGTTGCCTTCATCTAATCCAGCAGTAGCTGGAGTGTGTGGTCGCTTAACCAAATAGCTTGGGAAGCAAAATCTGCCCTCATTGTAGTAAGTCTTCCTGTGAGCCATAAAAGTTTTCATTACGTGAGAAATGTCTTGATGAATCAATTTGAATTTTACACTGCCACAGAACATTGGGATCACAGCTTATGTTTCACAATTTACAGAGCTGATTCTTATAGCCATTACATTTTATATTCTATCACATTTCTATCAGTTAAAATGTGATGTCACATTGTGATGTCATACTGAGATGCCCAAAGTTTGTGCTGAGACAGGGTAAAGTGGTCCCTGCTCCTTGGGGGAAACCTAGAAGTGAGATTATACTGGCATTGAAAAGCCCAGTGTGGAATGCAAAAATCAAAAGGCAGAATAGTTTATCTCAGTTCCAAACACACTGATCATTTTTTATGTAAAAGAATAAAAACTTCAGGGTACATTTAATATCCTCTACCAAAATGTAAACACACATATTCTGTGTTGTTTTCTTCACCACAACCTTCTCCTACTTGCTCCTCTCCACTAGTTCCAACGAGTAGGTTGCTTTATGATGTGTGTGTCCTGGCTCTCTTACTCTCATATCCTTTCCTTGCTTTTCCTCTGGCTTGGTTTATATAAAGAGATTGCTCTGGTTCCCGTGCTTTTCTGACTTCAGACTGGATTGTGGGGCTGGGGAGGGATAAGCCAGGGTATCTCTCTTCTTCTTTCCTGCCAGCAGCTTCGTGAATCCAACTCTTGGCAAGCTTGTTTTCCTTAGGCTGTGCTTTCGGGCCCAGCCATACAATCATCAACATTTTATTTCTCAGTAGCCAGCTAGGTAGAAGAAAAATCAACTGTGATTGTAATTTTAATGAAGCAGAATTTATATTGTTTCCAGGCTGTCTGCCAGTTTGTTATTCAGGAAAGTTAACCCAGATGCAGCTTAATCAGTTTGTCTTTTTTTTCTTATCACAAAAAAATGTTCTTGTCAAGATCAGATGAAAGGTAATAATATCCCCTCAATGGTTTTGCACTGGACAGGAGTCAGTCCTTAACTGCAGTGAGTAGGAACCAGCTGAAGGTCCTAATCGGCCCTTCTCCACTCCACCATGGTCTAATGCCTTCACACTCTCTCCTCTTCCATCCAACCTGTTTCTGTTGCCTTCATCTAATCCAGCAGTAGCTGGAGTGTGTGGTCGCTTAACCAAATAGCTTGGGAAGCAAAATCTGCCCTCATTGTAGTAAGTCTTCCTGTGAGCCATAAAAGTTTTCATTACGTGAGAAATGTCTTGATGAATCAATTTGAATTTTACACTGCCACAGAACATTGGGATCACAGCTTATGTTTCACAATTTACAGAGCTGATTCTTATAGCCATTACATTTTATATTCTATCACATTTCTATCAGTTAAAATGTGATGTCACATTGTGATGTCATACTGAGATGCCCAAAGTTTGTGCTGAGACAGGGTAAAGTGGTCCCTGCTCCTTGGGGGAAACCTAGAAGTGAGATTATACTGGCATTGAAAAGCCCAGTGTGGAATGCAAAAATCAAAAGGCAGAATAGTTTATCTCAGTTCCAAACACACTGATCATTTTTTATGTAAAAGAATAAAAACTTCAGGGTACATTTAATATCCTCTACCAAAATGTAAACACACATATTCTGTGTTGTTTTCTTCACCACAACCTTCTCCTACTTGCTCCTCTCCACTAGTTCCAACGAGTAGGTTGCTTTATGATGTGTGTGTCCTGGCTCTCTTACTCTCATATCCTTTCCTTGCTTTTCCTCTGGCTTGGTTTATATAAAGAGATTGCTCTGGTTCCCGTGCTTTTCTGACTTCAGACTGGATTGTGGGGCTGGGGAGGGATAAGCCAGGGTATCTCTCTTCTTCTTTCCCTGCCAGCAGCTTCGTGAATCCAACTCTTGGCAAGCGGACCAAATGATAGTTCCAGCTTCCACGGGTGCCGGGAATACTGCCTTTGCCTTTTAGCCCATGAGCTGTGGGCGAGGGTGGCTTCCTACTGTTGTTAATCTTTGGGCTGCCCCAGTGTCCCTTGTTTAGTGTCTCAGCTCTTTCATCACCCATGGAATCAATTTTCTGCTTTAAAGTCTCTTTAACTACTCAGGTGGTTTCTGTTTCCTGGCTAGACTTTGATGATACACGTAATTTCCTCAGTACATATAAAATAACCTTTCAGACTTTTAAAAAATTTCTCTATAAACACCGAGAAATTATTCAGCCACTCACAGAGGGTAAATCCAAAAATATACCTGTCACTGTGGAAGTCCAGGAATGTGCAAATTTTTAATTTACTCTGATACATCTGCTGACTAGCTCTATTTAGAATATATTTTTCCTCACTAAAAACTATGTAATAAAGGAATCTTCACTTTAATAAATTTCAAGAAGTTGAAATATTGCTTTTTACTTAACCATGTCTTTTCTCTAGTTAAACTTTACTGATAGAATTTTTAAAAATAAACTTTTACAAAGAGAATTATTTCAGTAGTTTGTGGAGAAGCAAAAATTAGCATATAACATTTTACATTACTTTTCTCTGATTAACTGGTACAAAATATTAACCTAGTAAAAGTGAAAGTAGCTTCCAAGGTTTCCCATTTAATTTGAAACTAAGCAATAGCATATAGTAGAGCTGTTTCAAAGCTATATATGGAAACGTGTATTATTTAATTGTAAATGCTGACTTTCAGTGAATTGCATGTTGACATTATTCCTCTGTTTTTTTAGTGTGAGATGGCAGATTTTTTTTTTTTTTTTTTTGGCCACTTCTATTGGTCTTTCATTTATCTCTTTCATCCATCTTTGTTCTTTGGCCTGTGTGGGCCTCCCATCGCAGTGGCCTCTGTCACTGCAGAGCACTGGCTCTGGGTGCATGTGCTCCAGAGCTCCAGCTTAGTAGTTGGACACATCGTTCCACTCATTCCACGGCACGTGGGATCTTCCCAGGCCAGGGATCAAACCGGCACCCCTCGCACTGCAAGGTGGTCCTTACCCACTGGACCACCAGGGAAGCCCAGAAATTTTTATAAAATAAGAAATAATATTGGGCGTTTATGTGTGTTTGTTTGTGCATGCCTGTGTGTCACACTTTCTGTCTGTTGCTGTATATTGCCTTTGAAATAAATGGTGAGAGTTCCAAGAAAATGATGGCACTGGTGAGGAGGACTTAGATACAAAATTGTAATAAAAATAGTACAAATCCGAAATAACAGTTTAGCTATTTAAATTATTGCCATTCTCCCTTTTCATTTGTTTCTAAGATAAGAACTCTAAACTTACTTTTTTAATTGTCACATTGCTTTTATAGTAATGAAAGCACATGCCATGTATCAAATATCTGCCATGAGCTATATGATTTACTTATCTGTTTCTGACCTTTATTATTCATAACATGTTAGACATTTTTTACTCTCATTTTACAGATAGAAAAGTTGTGACTCAGATGTAAATTAATCACTCAACATACAGAATTTAGGTGGCAAAGTCAGGATTCAAGATAATGTAGCATTCCTTTCATTTCACTGAATTACTTCCCTGTGCGAATGGAAAACATTTTTGATCATTTATTTATACATAGGATTCTGTTAGGATTTTTCAGACTTTAAAGTTGAAAATATTGACCATACTCAACAGAGCTTACTATTTAGTCTGAGATATAGTATTCCAAATCATAAACAATAACAGGATAAATGGCAATCGAGATTATGACCATGACTATGTCAGAGCAGTGTGGATTAAAAAGAAAAATCTCTGGAGCAGTAGGGCCATATTAATCAGGGCTGTTTTCTTTGAAGGATTAAATTATGAAACTTTAAAAAGATAAGAGAGGGCTTCCTTGGTGATCCAGTGGGTAAGGAGTCCTCCTTGCAGTGCAAGGGGCACCGGTTCCATCCCTGGCATGGGAAGATCCCACATGCCGCAGAGCGGCTGGACCGGTGTGTCCAATTACCAGCCAGCACCCTGGAGTGCATGCGCCCAGAGCCGATGCTCTGCAAATGAGAGAGGCCACTGTGATTGGAGGCCCACATAAGCCAAAGAATTAAGATGGGTGAAAATAAATAAATGAAGGACCAATAAAGAGGTCAAAATTAAATATATATATAAAGAGAAGAGAGGATACAAAGTACTGAAAGAGAGTGAGGGGATTGGTTTGATCAAACCAATTTAATAGATAATGCATAAAAGAGAAATGAAATACAAAATAGATAATTTTAAAGACTAAGCAGACCTTGCCAAGGCAATTAGACATAAAAAATATCCAGATTGAAAATAAAATAGGAGTAAACTTAACGAAAGAAGTACAAAAGTACTCTGAAAACTACAAAATACAGTTTAAAGAAATTTAAGAATACCTAAATAAATGGCAAGACGTCCCATATTCATGGATCAGAAGACAATATTATAGTAGCAATATCCCTGAAATAAATCTACAAATTCAGTGTAATCCCTGCCAAAATCTAACTGACATTATTGCAGAAATTGACAAGCTTCTTCTAAAATTCATTTGGAAATTCAAGGGATCTAGAATAAGCACAGAAAAACTTGATAAAGGAGAATAAAGTTGAAGGGTTCGCATTTACTAATTTCAAAAGCATTACAAAGTTATAGTAATCAATGCTGAGTGATACTGACCCAAGGACAAAGACAGAGATCAATGGAATAGGATTGAAAGTCCAGAAATAAACCCTCATATTTATAACCAATTGATTTTTGATGGAGTGCCAAGACAATTCATTAAAGAAAGAATATTCATTCAACAAATGGTTTTGAGATAACTGTTTACACAGACAACACGGTTCTCTGTTTTATTTCTCTTGGCCCAGTTTACGCATTTCTCACACCTGCTTTGGATCTGTAAGCATTTGATTTTCCAACTTTTAGTCCCTTCACCCAGTGCTTGAATTCTGCCTACCATTTTATGCTAAGAGATTTCTAGCATATGCAAGGAGTCCTCCTTGCAGTGCAAGGCACCGGTTCCATCCCTGGCATGGGAAGATCCCACATGCCGCAGAGCGGCTGGACCGGTGTGTCCAATTACCAGCCAGCACCCTGGAGTGCATGCGCCCAGAGCCGATGCTCTGCAAATGAGAGAGGCCACTGTGATTGGAGGCCCACATAAGCCAAAGAATTAAGATGGGTGAAAATAAATAAATGAAGGACCAATAAAGAGGTCAAAATTAAATATATATATAAAGAGAAGAGAGGATACAAAGTACTGAAAGAGAGTGAGGGGATTGGTTTGATCAAACCAATTTAATAGATAATGCATAAAAGAGAAATGAAATACAAAATAGATAATTTTAAAGACTAAGCAGACCTTGCCAAGGCAATTAGACATAAAAAATATCCAGATTGAAAATAAAATAGGAGTAAACTTAACGAAAGAAGTACAAAAGTACTCTGAAAACTACAAAATACAGTTTAAAGAAATTTAAGAATACCTAAATAAATGGCAAGACGTCCCATATTCATGGATCAGAAGACAATATTATAGTAGCAATATCCCTGAAATAAATCTACAAATTCAGTGTAATCCCTGCCAAAATCTAACTGACATTATTGCAGAAATTGACAAGCTTCTTCTAAAATTCATTTGGAAATTCAAGGGATCTAGAATAAGCACAGAAAAACTTGATAAAGGAGAATAAAGTTGAAGGGTTCGCATTTACTAATTTCAAAAGCATTACAAAGTTATAGTAATCAATGCTGAGTGATACTGACCCAAGGACAAAGACAGAGATCAATGGAATAGGATTGAAAGTCCAGAAATAAACCCTCATATTTATAACCAATTGATTTTTGATGGAGTGCCAAGACAATTCATTAAAGAAAGAATATTCATTCAACAAATGGTTTTGAGATAACTGTTTACACAGACAACACGGTTCTCTGTTTTATTTCTCTTGGCCCAGTTTACGCATTTCTCACACCTGCTTTGGATCTGTAAGCATTTGATTTTCCAACCTTTATCAAGTCCAACCATTCACCCAGTGCTTGAATTCTGCCTACCATTTTTATGCTAAGAGATTTCTAGCATATGCGTGAGTATGTCGTATGGTAGGGATCTCCATTACTTAAACCAGTAGTTCTTTACCAGGGAGAATTTTCAAGTGATATGATTGTTTTTATTTTTCATAGCAAGTGGAGGATGATGTTATTTTTTAGAGGGTGAGTAGATAGAAATGATAGCTGTCCCACTATGCATATATCAGTTGTACACAATAGAGAGCTGTGGTATATGACTTTCAAACCTTTGGAATTCGAAGTTAAAATTTGTGTAGGGATAACGGTTTATGATTATTTAAGAGACTAGAAAATGATTTTATATATCACAACAAAATTTCTTCCTTGCACTTTTAAACTCAGATTTCTGGGAATGTAATGCTGTTTATATCAAGGGACTATTGCCCTCTGTTTTCTGAGTGCAGAAAATCCCATCTACAAAGCAATGCCACTCATTATAATTGAGTCACCACTATAAAATGCCAGCTTCAGTTGGCACACTGAGCTGCCACATGCAAATATATATCAAAGGAAATTTGAGCCTCCTTTTAATAGACTTAGAATTAAAGATTGTTAAATTGGTGAAGACACCCAAGATGCAGGGATGCCACTGAATTTTATTTATAAACATGGGTATTATGTTTTGTGTAATTGCCATCACATATATTTAAAAATTTTTTGGATGACAATGATAAGAAATCTAGACTATAATTTACATTTTGGAGTTATTTATTCTGATGGCTGTCTGTTTTTGCCAGTGTACATAGATTCTCTCTCTATCATAGTTGCTCTGTGGTTTCTTGTATTTTTGTTTCTTTTTACAGTGTACCCTCCATTCCCCATAACTTACCAAAGGATATGATCTCCTAGGTCTCTCTAAGTGCCAAAGACTGATTATGAGCCTCAACATGTGGAGGAATTCAAGGCAGGAGATATGTTTTCAGAAATACTTTGTCACTATCCCGTCATAACATTGGGAATTATTTTGACATTGCGCTTATAAATAAGGCCCGGCTCATTTGTGCTAATATAATACTTCATAACATTTTGGTGTTTTTGTCACAGGGATCTCCATTATCAAGTCCAACCATTCACCCAGTGCTTGAATTCTGCCTACCATTTTTATGCTAAGAGATTTCTAGCATATGCGTGAGTATGTCGTATGGTAGGGATCTCCATTACTTAAACCAGTAGTTCTTTACCAGGGAGAATTTTCAAGTGATATGATTGTTTTTATTTTTCATAGCAAGTGGAGGATGATGTTATTTTTTAGAGGGTGAGTAGATAGAAATGATAGCTGTCCCACTATGCATATATCAGTTGTACACAATAGAGAGCTGTGGTATATGACTTTCAAACCTTTGGAATTCGAAGTTAAAATTTGTGTAGGGATAACGGTTTATGATTATTTAAGAGACTAGAAAATGATTTTATATATCACAACAAAATTTCTTCCTTGCACTTTTAAACTCAGATTTCTGGGAATGTAATGCTGTTTATATCAAGGGACTATTGCCCTCTGTTTTCTGAGTGCAGAAAATCCCATCTACAAAGCAATGCCACTCATTATAATTGAGTCACCACTATAAAATGCCAGCTTCAGTTGGCACACTGAGCTGCCACATGCAAATATATATCAAAGGAAATTTGAGCCTCCTTTTAATAGACTTAGAATTAAAGATTGTTAAATTGGTGAAGACACCCAAGATGCAGGGATGCCACTGAATTTTATTTATAAACATGGGTATTATGTTTTGTGTAATTGCCATCACATATATTTAAAAATTTTTTGGATGACAATGATAAGAAATCTAGACTATAATTTACATTTTGGAGTTATTTATTCTGATGGCTGTCTGTTTTTGCCAGTGTACATAGATTCTCTCTCTATCATAGTTGCTCTGTGGTTTCTTGTATTTTTGTTTCTTTTTACAGTGTACCCTCCATTCCCCATAACTTACCAAAGGATATGATCTCCTAGGTCTCTCTAAGTGCCAAAGACTGATTATGAGCCTCAACATGTGGAGGAATTCAAGGCAGGAGATATGTTTTCAGAAATACTTTGTCACTATCCCGTCATAACATTGGGAATTATTTTGACATTGCGCTTATAAATAAGGCCCGGCTCATTTGTGCTAATATCATACTTCATCATTTTCTCTGTTTCCAAAGTCTGTAATTTGTCTTGGCGTGTTATCTTTATTTCAGTTAAGATTATTTCCCTATATTTCTAATACACAATTAAGTCTGGTATATTAAGGCTTATTTTTAGTTTAGTGACCAACGATATCTCCAGTCTTTGATCTTCTGAATTTCTTTTGATAATAGGTTCCTGATCTTAACTTCTTAAATCCCAAATATGTTCATTATCAGTAAGTGTGAGCATCTGTCTACATTTTTAAGTCTTCTGGGTTAACCTTGCCTGAACATCTGCATATTGAAATGCTTATTATTTTACTATAAATTATGTTTTTATTCCCCTAACAGTGCTGTGTGAGCCATAGTGGAGCTAAGGCTTCTTCATGCTACTTATTAATATTATCAACTTCTGAACTGAACCAAAATACAAGCATTCCAGAGCTGTGTTCCTATCCTTATTTATTCTCTTCCAACTTGCAGCCCAAAGCAGCCTCTGAAGTCTAGCCTAGTATAGCAATAAAAAGAATCTATCCTTGGGTTTTCTCTTCTGTATGGCAAAATTCCCAGTTTTATTAGCTACTCCTCATGTGGTATAGTTTAAACTGATGAAATATCAGTAGCAAGATGCTTTCAACTCTATCTCTACATTGATTTTGGAGTCAATCTCCCAGTGCTCTCTGATTTATTCTTAAGTTTCATGTGAGTTATTTCAATAATATCTGAACCAATGTTTTGATTTTCTATTTCTTTACTTTCAGTTCTGCTTCCATAGGAGCCAAGTTAGCCTGTGAAACCCAGATGTGATCATGTAATTCTCCTACTCAAAGACCTACTATATAGATAGATAGATAGATAGATAAACAGAGATCTATGTAATGTGTATGCATGTGTATACCTGGAGATACAGGTATATTGCACATAATATATAAATGCATATATTTTATCTCTTACTATTTCTCATTTTTTCACTGAATTAAATCTAGATCCCTTATTATTTCGCTCATGACTTAATGCTGATTGCGATTAACTTTCCTGGTATCATTTTCATCAATCTCCCATGCACAGACTTTGTTTATGTCATGCAGGGGGTTTGCAACTCCTGAATCCATTCATTGATTTCAGATTTTCACACTTCTTTTCAGGCAATTCCATTTGCCTGAAATAACCTTTTCATGTCTGTGGGCATCTTTGCTACCCTTCAAATACCCATTCAATTGTTGTTTCTTTTGAGCTTTTGCTTAAGCCCCAATCTGATTACCATCTCTGTCCACTGATTTCTGAAGCCCCTTTTTATTTTTACAGCACTTAGATGACATCATGGATGTACTGCATATTTTTAATTTTCTTAACAGAAATCCAAGTTCCTTGGTGAAGCAATATGGCACAGAATTAAGAATGTGAACTCTGGAGCCAGACCTACAGGGTCCACATCTGGACTCAACCATTTACTAGACATGTGGCTTTGATGATGCCAGTACTGTGCCTCTAGGATGTGTTACACACTTATTTTTATTCTGATTTGATGTGTGGGAGCTTTCTGGCACTGGAGACTTACCTGCCTCTCCCAGAGCCAGCCAGTTCAGAGTGACAGTAAATGACTGGTTTATGAGTGTCTCTCTCATATGCAGACTAACCAATCCAAAGCCTGCACCCTCTCCTATCTTGTCAGGCTCTTACACCGCAGGTTAATATTCCCCTGCTTTAGTCACCTGCAGGCCAGGCACGGGACAACTTGGAACACTCCCTATACTCCAGAGCTCCCTGAAATCCTTCAGACTAATTTTAAGCCTGTTTACCCTGCCTTGCTTATTTTCCACAATGAAAACCACAATAAAGGCTCTTGGCCACATTGTCCTTCTGCTGCTTTTATGTCCAGTTGATCCTGATGCTCCTTTGTGTGGCCCTGCACAGTTTGATGAGTTCCCTCCTCTTGGGAACTGTGAGTAATAAATTGTCTTTTCAGTGGTGGTCATCTGCTGATCTGTTGGTCTCACTGTACCTGAATAATAAAACCTGCATATTAAAAATAGGGGATATTGGGAGGACCAAGTGAGTTGATATTCGTAAATCACATAGATCAATGTCAGACACAGATATTTCGCTCATGACTTAATGCTGATTGCGATTAACTTTCCTGGTATCATTTTCTTTTGTTTTTTCATGCAGGGGTTTGCAACTCCTGAATCCATTCATTGATTTCAGATTTTACACTTCTTTTCAGGCAATTCCATTTGCCTGAAATAACCTTTTCATGTCTGTGGGCATCTTTGCTACCCTTCAAATACCCATTCAATTGTTGTTTCTTTTGAGCTTTTGCTTAAGCCCCAATCTGATTACCATCTCTGTCCACTGATTTCTGAAGCCCCTTTTTATTTTTACAGCACTTAGATGACATCATGGATGTACTGCATATTTTTAATTTTCTTAACAGAAATCCAAGTTCCTTGGTGAAGCAATATGGCACAGAATTAAGAATGTGAACTCTGGAGCCAGACCTACAGGGTCCACATCTGGACTCAACCATTTACTAGACATGTGGCTTTGATGATGCCAGTACTGTGCCTCTAGGATGTGTTACACACTTATTTTTATTCTGATTTGATGTGTGGGAGCTTTCTGGCACTGGAGACTTACCTGCCTCTCCCAGAGCCAGCCAGTTCAGAGTGACAGTAAATGACTGGTTTATGAGTGTCTCTCTCATATGCAGACTAACCAATCCAAAGCCTGCACCCTCTCCTATCTTGTCAGGCTCTTACACCGCAGGTTAATATTCCCCTGCTTTAGTCACCTGCAGGCCAGGCACGGGACAACTTGGAACACTCCCTATACTCCAGAGCTCCCTGAAATCCTTCAGACTAATTTTAAGCCTGTTTACCCTGCCTTGCTTATTTTCCACAATGAAAACCACAATAAAGGCTCTTGGCCACATTGTCCTTCTGCTGCTTTTATGTCCAGTTGATCCTGATGCTCCTTTGTGTGGCCCTGCACAGTTTGATGAGTTCCCTCCTCTTGGGAACTGTGAGTAATAAATTGTCTTTTCAGTGGTGGTCATCTGCTGATCTGTTGGTCTCACTGTACCTGAATAATAAAACCTGCATATTAAAAATAGGGGATATTGGGAGGACCAAGTGAGTTGATATTCGTAAATCACATAGATCAATGTCAGACACAGAGTTGTTGCTATTTTGCCATCACCTGCTGTTAAGAGAAATAGTGGTGTATACAGCATCTTTGTGTTCTCCGCAGTGTGGTGCACATAGCAAGTTCTCACTGAATATGTGAGTAACAAGTGCAACTGTTCTTCTTCTGCTGTCCTCTCTAAGAAGTCTCTGTTAATGAAGAGAGGAGCAAGTTCATGAATGGATTAGAGAATAGAAAAATCAAAAGGAAAATAATACAGTAAATGAAGGAAAACATTAGCATGGACCATTTAGAGTGGATTTTGAGAGGGAGCAAGGGAGATGAATAAAGCTGAAATCAGAAAAGTAGACTGCTGTGAAGAGGAGAGATAAGAGTTAGTGGGAGGTAAAGATCTAAGGGATGTGGAGCACCAGAGAAGGATCCAAAAGAGGAAAGTCAACACATAGGAAAATTAAATCCAAAGCTTTTACTGTTACAGCCTAATTGCCAACTTCTTACTTAGGCTATTCAGGTGTGACTTGCCCCATCTGTAGACTTTGATTCTGACAAAAATGGGGGGATGAAGAGTGGAGCTATTCAGTGCATGTGCTGGGGCCAAAGTAAAAACTGTGTGAAATGATTCCATTTTCACTACATGAATTTTCACTTATGAAAAATTAGACTTTTACAGAAACCATGAATTTGATGAGAACTAAAATTGTGTCATTTCTACCACAGAACAGTAGGTTGTCATAGCACAGAAAATAAATACAAGTGGCAAAATTCCATGTCAATAATACATCCAGAACTCACTGATATTGCCCCTGGCAAAAAATTTGCTGAGCTATAGAAGGAAAAACAACTCTTGGGGAAAAATGACAGACTTTCACCTGTGAGAAGTCACCTATCATGGCAGAGGGAAAGAACAGTCTAGAAATTTCCAGAAAAAAAAGCAAGTTGATTTTGTTACGCATATATCACATTTTTTCTCACCAACAGTGAGAATTTTTTTTGCTCACAGTTCTAGAAGAGAAAACAGAACTCAGCCAAAGTGTCCTGTATGAAAAAACAAAAAGCAACAACAACAAAAACTGTGTCCATAAGCTTGGAAAAGCACAGTGTTTAATTTTCAATTTTTTAAGAAAATATGACAACTATAAAAACAGAACAGATGTTATGTCTCTAAGCAACATCATCTTTGACACATCTGAAACTTTGTGAAACCTGCTCTATTTTATTTCTTCCTTTTTATATCATAAATGGAGGAAGATGAAAATGTTTGCCTTCCATGTTCCCATGGGCTGCTAGTTAATCCTTTGCTCTTTTTCTTCCACACCACAAGCATATACTTGTGGTTAAGCTTTCTCAATCTATAATCAAAAGGTCGTTTAAGTGCAGTTACTCATTTTATTTAATTTAACTGTGTGGCATAATTATTATTTATAGATTGTGAAGAAATACCTAAAGAAAACTATGCCAGTGCTAAGCATATTATGGTATGGTATAAATGTATTATTATGTCACCTCTGCAACCCTTTAGGCAAAATTACTGTTTATTTTCAAAAATAAATTTATGAATCGCAAAAGAAAATATACACAGAAAATTTGAGTCCTTTACCTGGCACAACAAGTCAATGCTATAGTCAACAGCTTTGTTCATTATTTATTAAAATCTAACATATAACGGTGAAATTATTAGACAAAGTAATGAGTCTCTATCAATCTGTCTTTAGTTTTATAAAACCCAGCTTTACTCTGTCAGCTTGTCAATGCTACTGAATATTAATGGGAATAAAGTTAATTGCTGGGTGGAAAAAGGTCTTACTCAAAGTGAAAAGGAAGCACCTTGTTGAAATCTGTCATTTTTGACAAGCCATAATTTATTTCTACTTAGTGATATGTACCGACAGGTTTCAAACTTCACTCTTATCTTTACCATAAATCTAATTATTTTAATTTGGAATATTGTTGGATCCTAAGCCTTTGACCACCTTCATCATGTAGAAATAAATTATTTCATGAAAGATTAGTACACATTGTTAGTAGAAGAAATTTTGTATAGAGTATAGGGAAACAACTGCCTTCTGCAACCTACAGAAGACATATAAATGTATTTATTGTATTTCAGTAACCTAGGAGAAAAAACAATGACTTTCAAAACAAGAAAGGATTATATATTAACATAATAACTTGCTAGCATAGCTCCATGCTAGTTAAACAATTTCACTCAAAGAAAATGAATAATGAATTATCACGTATGTTCATCCTGATTAGATTGTCACTGGATTGGAAACACAGCATTCAGTTGTGTTAAGAATCTTTAAGAAGTTTCCATTAACTTTAAACAGTTATAATGTTAAAACAGTACATATTTTACTTTGTATCAGTAGCCTAACAAAACCAATACCATTCTTAACTCAGTAGAGTTTAGGAAATTAATTAACCTTGAAAATAAGCACTGGCCAGTGAATTAAAGTTCTTATTCAACAGAACCAAATTAAAATAATTGGTAAGATGAAGATACATTTAGTATTACCCATTTCCCCTTCACATATCCTGGTACTTGCTTTTTAATCAGAATCTGCATTAATTGTTGGAAGCTTTGAATAACATATTATTAGCTGAAGATTTCTTGTGGTCCTTACCCAAGTAATAAAGAAAACACAAGAGAGAATAGAAAACAGCTAAGAGGAAAAGGGGTAGTTCTGTGAGATCAACACAGGATTTTGGTTTTAAAAATTAGACTTTGTGACTTGATGATTTTGGTAATGATTCAATAAATGAAGTTCACCTATCTTCATGACCTGGTCTTTGATAGTTAGGTATAGATTCTTCATTATATTTGGCATCTACATTTAATAACATTTCAGGAACCTGCTCTTTTCCCTTGGCTGAAAGTAAGTGCCACATGCGACTAGCCAGCAGATTGGGTGGCGTTTATGTTGTGGTTCTTAGTCATCTCAATTTTTCTCCACCACATCCCCGTCACAATGGGGAAAAATGAAAAGCAGCTGCTAACAGCCTCACAACAGTTCTGTAATTACTTTCCTGGGCTGGCATTATATGATTTGACAATGGCCTGGGGATGTAACAAATAAGAAAAACCTTGTCATTCAATTTAAAAGGCTTCCCACCAGGCCAACACACTCCCCACTTCATCAAAATGACAGTACTCATCTCTGACACAGCCTGTGTGTTTAGTTCTGAGAGATGTAACTGCAGCCAGGTGGTGCCAAGCACAAACAGCCAACTTGCTCTCCTCTTGACACACTGCCATTGAATTCAAAGAAGAATCCTAACCAGTTAAACAATTTCACTCAAAGAAAATGAATAATGAATTATCACGTATGTTCATCCTGATTAGATTGTCACTGGATTGGAAACACAGCATTCAGTTGTGTTAAGAATCTTTAAGAAGTTTCCATTAACTTTAAACAGTTATAATGTTAAAACAGTACATATTTTACTTTGTATCAGTAGCCTAACAAAACCAATACCATTCTTAACTCAGTAGAGTTTAGGAAATTAATTAACCTTGAAAATAAGCACTGGCCAGTGAATTAAAGTTCTTATTCAACAGAACCAAATTAAAATAATTGGTAAGATGAAGATACATTTAGTATTACCCATTTCCCCTTCACATATCCTGGTACTTGCTTTTTAATCAGAATCTGCATTAATTGTTGGAAGCTTTGAATAACATATTATTAGCTGAAGATTTCTTGTGGTCCTTACCCAAGTAATAAAGAAAACACAAGAGAGAATAGAAAACAGCTAAGAGGAAAAGGGGTAGTTCTGTGAGATCAACACAGGATTTTGGTTTTAAAAATTAGACTTTGTGACTTGATGATTTTGGTAATGATTCAATAAATGAAGTTCACCTATCTTCATGACCTGGTCTTTGATAGTTAGGTATAGATTCTTCATTATATTTGGCATCTACATTTAATAACATTTCAGGAACCTGCTCTTTTCCCTTGGCTGAAAGTAAGTGCCACATGCGACTAGCCAGCAGATTGGGTGGCGTTTATGTTGTGGTTCTTAGTCATCTCAATTTTTCTCCACCACATCCCCGTCACAATGGGGAAAAATGAAAAGCAGCTGCTAACAGCCTCACAACAGTTCTGTAATTACTTTCCTGGGCTGGCATTATATGATTTGACAATGGCCTGGGGATGTAACAAATAAGAAAAACCTTGTCATTCAATTTAAAAGGCTTCCCACCAGGCCAACACACTCCCCACTTCATCAAAATGACAGTACTCATCTCTGACACAGCCTGTGTGTTTAGTTCTGAGAGATGTAACTGCAGCCAGGTGGTGCCAAGCACAAACAGCCAACTTGCTCTCCTCTTGACACACTGCCATTGAATTCAAAGAAGAATCCTAACTTAGGCCAGAGAGTTACATCGCAGGTCCAGAAAGCACCAACCTATTTATTCCAAGAAGAAATACTAATATATTGGAACATTTTAGTTAAAAGCAAAGTTTTTGCCAGAGATTTCAAGTTTCTTTGATGCTAACACGTGCCATTTTCATAGCTTTGCATAATCAAGTTTCATGCTACCTTTCTGAGATATTAGGAGCTGACTCTGCTGGTCATGGTGGACTAGACACAAAAATCAACTCCAATTATCAGTACATTAAAACTATAAAGATTTTAGCCATTATTCACACCATTGTCTAATAAAGAGTTTGATGAACTATATTCTACCTTCTGATTCAGAGACTCATTTTTCTTTCACCTGGTGACTCCATCAGCTTCTAAGTCATTTGAATCCTCCACTGCATCCTCTCCTTCTGGCCAGGGGACAGAAAGAGAAGGCACAAGGGAAATTTAAGGACTCAGCCTTAAAAAATGCAGTTCTATTCTATGGAATATCTACTCTATCTACTGTTCAAAACTGCTATCATGACCTATCTAAGACTGCCAAATCTAAGAAGTGGAGTCCAGCTATATACCAAGGAAGATAGCATCATCCCTGCTAGGCAAGAGGGCACAGTAAGGTGAAGGACCATTAATCATTGTAGCTTACAACCACTTAACAGTAACCTTTCACAGACCAATAAATTGCTATGTCCCTCAACATACTCTAAAGGTCTTCTCCCTAGTATCTTTTTCCATTATATTTGGCATCTACATTTAATAACATTTCAGGAACCTGCTCTTTTCCCTTGGCTGACAATGGGGAAAAATTTTTGAAAAGCAGCTGCTAACAGCCTCACAACAGTTCTGTAATTACTTTCCTGGGCTGGCATTATATGATTTGACAATGGCCTGGGGATGTAACAAATAAGAAAAACCTTGTCATTCAATTTAAAAGGCTTCCCACCAGGCCAACACACTCCCCACTTCATCAAAATGACAGTACTCATCTCTGACACAGCCTGTGTGTTTAGTTCTGAGAGATGTAACTGCAGCCAGGTGGTGCCAAGCACAAACAGCCAACTTGCTCTCCTCTTGACACACTGCCATTGAATTCAAAGAAGAATCCTAACTTAGGCCAGAGAGTTACATCGCAGGTCCAGAAAGCACCAACCTATTTATTCCAAGAAGAAATACTAATATATTGGAACATTTTAGTTAAAAGCAAAGTTTTTGCCAGAGATTTCAAGTTTCTTTGATGCTAACACGTGCCATTTTCATAGCTTTGCATAATCAAGTTTCATGCTACCTTTCTGAGATATTAGGAGCTGACTCTGCTGGTCATGGTGGACTAGACACAAAAATCAACTCCAATTATCAGTACATTAAAACTATAAAGATTTTAGCCATTATTCACACCATTGTCTAATAAAGAGTTTGATGAACTATATTCTACCTTCTGATTCAGAGACTCATTTTTCTTTCACCTGGTGACTCCATCAGCTTCTAAGTCATTTGAATCCTCCACTGCATCCTCTCCTTCTGGCCAGGGACAGAAAGAGAAGGCACAAGGGAAATTTAAGGACTCAGCCTTAAAAAATGCAGTTCTATTCTATGGAATATCTACTCTATCTACTGTTCAAAACTGCTATCATGACCTATCTAAGACTGCCAAATCTAAGAAGTGGAGTCCAGCTATATACCAAGGAAGATAGCATCATCCCTGCTAGGCAAGAGGGCACAGTAAGGTGAAGGACCATTAATCATTGTAGCTTACAACCACTTAACAGTAACCTTTCACAGACCAATAAATTGCTATGTCCCTCAACATACTCTAAAGGTCTTCTCCCCTAGTATCAGTGATGAGATATTTTTCAAGGCATTTTTTGGTGTCACACTAGTCATAATTATCTTAATTAGTGAGATAACCAGAGGAAAAAGCAAAATTATTTTTGCCTTCATTAGCTATTAGTCCAGCCTTAAGAGTTAGACAGAGCCTTCATTTACTCAACAAACATTCATTGTTCTTGATACTTGAAATACATCAGTGACTGGACAAAATTTCCTGTTCTCATGAAACTTAGAATACTCTAGAGGAAGAAGATAAAAAAAGAAATGTTTGTTATATTGTATAAATAAGATGGTAGTTCAAAACAATGAATACTTAGAGGAGGTGATGATGGGCAGTGAGAAAAGACTCATTGAGAAGTTAATAATTACTCAGACTTGAAGGAGTGAAGAGTTAGAAATTGCAAGTATCTGGAGAAGAGGCATTTTAGGCAGAAGAAAAGGGGTTGCAAGGATCCTAAGGCAAGGAAAACCTGACATATTTGATCAATGTTAAGAGCTAAGTATGGCTAGTGTGACATTAGTGACATAAAATAGAAGGAGATTCAAGATTTCAAGGAGCTGATTAATATAAGGCTTCATGGGCCACTGTAAAGACATTGGATTTTATCCTGCATTAGGTGAAGGGTCATTGAAAGATTTTCAGCAAAAGAGAGATGTTATATTAAGTTTTAACAACTGTTCTCTGACTGCTATGTTAGTAATAAACTGTAGGAGGACAAGGATAGGAATGGGCCAGTTATAGCAAAATTAAGATAATAAAGAGTTTGATGAACTATATTCTACCTTCTGATTCAGAGACTCATTTTTCTTTCACCTGGTGACTCCATCAGCTTCTAGCTTGTCTCACATTCTTGGCCAGGACAGAAAGAGAAGGCACAAGGGAAATTTAAGGACTCAGCCTTAAAAAATGCAGTTCTATTCTATGGAATATCTACTCTATCTACTGTTCAAAACTGCTATCATGACCTATCTAAGACTGCCAAATCTAAGAAGTGGAGTCCAGCTATATACCAAGGAAGATAGCATCATCCCTGCTAGGCAAGAGGGCACAGTAAGGTGAAGGACCATTAATCATTGTAGCTTACAACCACTTAACAGTAACCTTTCACAGACCAATAAATTGCTATGTCCCTCAACATACTCTAAAGGTCTTCTCCCCTAGTATCAGTGATGAGATATTTTTCAAGGCATTTTTTGGTGTCACACTAGTCATAATTATCTTAATTAGTGAGATAACCAGAGGAAAAAGCAAAATTATTTTTGCCTTCATTAGCTATTAGTCCAGCCTTAAGAGTTAGACAGAGCCTTCATTTACTCAACAAACATTCATTGTTCTTGATACTTGAAATACATCAGTGACTGGACAAAATTTCCTGTTCTCATGAAACTTAGAATACTCTAGAGGAAGAAGATAAAAAAAGAAATGTTTGTTATATTGTATAAATAAGATGGTAGTTCAAAACAATGAATACTTAGAGGAGGTGATGATGGGCAGTGAGAAAAGACTCATTGAGAAGTTAATAATTACTCAGACTTGAAGGAGTGAAGAGTTAGAAATTGCAAGTATCTGGAGAAGAGGCATTTTAGGCAGAAGAAAAGGGGTTGCAAGGATCCTAAGGCAAGGAAAACCTGACATATTTGATCAATGTTAAGAGCTAAGTATGGCTAGTGTGACATTAGTGACATAAAATAGAAGGAGATTCAAGATTTCAAGGAGCTGATTAATATAAGGCTTCATGGGCCACTGTAAAGACATTGGATTTTATCCTGCATTAGGTGAAGGGTCATTGAAAGATTTTCAGCAAAAGAGAGATGTTATATTAAGTTTTAACAACTGTTCTCTGACTGCTATGTTAGTAATAAACTGTAGGAGGACAAGGATAGGAATGGGCCAGTTATAGCAAAATTAAAGTAATAGTTTACGTGAGAGATAGTAGTGTATTTATGAGGATATATCAGTGGCAATGGAGACAGTAGTTGGATTTTGATTACATTGTGAACGTACTTTATATTTTGAACAATAAATCTGTGTTGATTTGATGTGGCATGTGAGAAGAAGGTATAAGTCAAGATAGACTATAATTTGGGGCACCAATGATGGAAAGCATGGAATTGCAGTCATCAGAGATGGAGGTGCTCTAAGCAATCAGGTTTGGTGGGAGGATGACTTCAGCTTTGAGCATGGTGAGTTTGAAGTGTCTGTTTCACACCCAAGAATATTCACTTGGTCGTTAGATAATGTGAGTCTGAAGTAGACAATAGGGGTCTGGACTGGTGATGTAAATTTTGGAGTCATTAGCATATATACGGTAGGGTCAAGAGATTGGATGAAGAGTCAAAAGAGCGTGTGTGTGTGTGTGTATGTGTGTGTGTATAAAGAGATACAAGGATGCTCTAGTATACTCAAATATGAAATATTAAGAAGTTGAAGATGAACCACCAGAAAAGAAAAGAAAACTAAAAGGAGCAACTGGGGAAGTGCAAGGAAGTTGAAAAGAGTGCAGTGTCGTGGAAGGCAAATGTAGCTATAAGATGAGAATAGTCAGCTGTGTCGAATGCTGTTGAGTAAAAATGAGACTGCAAAAGTATGAAATCGAATTGAAAGGGGAGTGAAGAGTTAGAAATTGCAAGTATCTGGAGAAGAGGCATTTTAGGCAGAAGAAAAGGGGTTGCAAGGATCCTAAGGCAAGGAAAACCTGACATATTTGATCAATGTTAAGAGCTAAGTATGGCTAGTGTGACATTAGTGACATAAAATAGAAGGAGATTCAAGATTTCAAGGAGCTGATTAATATAAGGCTTCATGGGCCACTGTAAAGACATTGGATTTTATCCTGCATTAGGTGAAGGGTCATTGAAAGATTTTCAGCAAAAGAGAGATGTTATATTAAGTTTTAACAACTGTTCTCTGACTGCTATGTTAGTAATAAACTGTAGGAGGACAAGGATAGGAATGGGCCAGTTATAGCAAAATTAAAGTAATAGTTTACGTGAGAGATAGTAGTGTATTTATGAGGATATATCAGTGGCAATGGAGACAGTAGTTGGATTTTGATTACATTGTGAACGTACTTTATATTTTGAACAATAAATCTGTGTTGATTTGATGTGGCATGTGAGAAGAAGGTATAAGTCAAGATAGACTATAATTTGGGGCACCAATGACGGAAAGCATGGAATTGCAGTCATCAGAGATGGAGGTGCTCTAAGCAATCAGGTTTGGTGGGAGGATGACTTCAGCTTTGAGCATGGTGAGTTTGAAGTGTCTGTTTCACACCCAAGAATATTCACTTGGTCGTTAGATAATGTGAGTCTGAAGTAGACAATAGGGGTCTGGACTGGTGATGTAAATTTTGGAGTCATTAGCATATATACGGTAGGGTCAAGAGATTGGATGAAGAGTCAAAAGAGCGTGTGTGTGTGTGTGTATGTGTGTGTGTATAAAGAGATACAAGGATGCTCTAGTATACTCAAATATGAAATATTAAGAAGTTGAAGATGAACCACCAGAAAAGAAAAGAAAACTAAAAGGAGCAACTGGGGAAGTGCAAGGAAGTTGAAAAAGAGTGCAGTGTCGTGGAAGGCAAATGTAGCTATAAGATGAGAATAGTCAGCTGTGTCGAATGCTGTTGATTGGTCAAGAAAGAGGAAGCTTGAGAACTGACCATTGGGTTTAGAATGTGGAAGCTATTGATAATCATGACCAGAACATTTAGAGTGGAATAGTGGGGTGAGAGTCAAATTGGAATGTCATCTTTATAGGAATTTTGTTCAGAGGGAAATAAAATCTTGTGCAGCACCTGGCAGATATAGTGGACTCAAGAGTTCTTTTGAGATGTGCAAAATAAAAGTATCTTTATGCATGTTGATGGGGATGGTCCACTTGAGAGTGAAAATAGGAATTTCAGGGAGAGGAATTTGCTGAATTATAGGATTTAGGATACAGAGTTATAGATAGGCATAAGATAAAGAGACTAAACAGTATATCTCTGGTAACAGTCAAGATTCAAAAAAATATCAGGAAATGTCTAGGAAAATATTTGGAAATCCCCAGCCAAGTAGGAAGAAGAAACATCAAAGAATGAAAGAATAATCAAAGCATCAAAGAACAATCAAACAAAATAACATTGTTGAAGAGTTCTAGAGGATATATTTCTAATACTTCAAATTTATGTAGGCTATTTTGGGAAAGACACCTTTGGAATTGATTAATATGGTGTTGCATCTGCACAATGAATATTTATGACCCAGGTCTCATGAATTCCATTTTCATGATTATCCTCATTTTTTCCATAGTACATGTCCTCCATTTCATTCAGGCTAGTTTCCTAACTGGACTGGTGTAGGTTGAATTGTATCTCCCAGGAAGATTTGTTGAAATTCTAATCCCTGGTACCTATGAATATGATTATGTTTGGAAATGGGTCTTTGCAGATTTTGTATGAGATTTTATACTGAGTTACAGCCTTCAATTCAATAACTAGTATCTTTATTAAGGAGAAAGAGATTTGGACAGACATATACATGCAGAGCAAAGACAATCATGTGAAGAAAGAAGCAAAAATTGGACTGATGTAGCAGAAAATCAAAGAACAAGAATTGCCAATTACCAGATTCTAGGGAGTAGCAAGAAAGGGATCTTTCTTAGAGTCTTCAGAGGCAGCATGCTTTGTCAATATCTTGCTTTTAGGGCTTCCCTGGTGGTCCAGTGGGTAAGGAGTCCGCCTTGCAGTGTAAGGGGCACTGGTTCGATCCCTGGCTGGGGAGGATCCCATGTGCGGTGGAGCGGCTGGACAGATGTGTCCAATTACTAGCCAACTCTCTGCAACACATGCACCCAGAGCTAGTGCTCTGCGGTGAGAGAGGCCACTGCAATGGGAGGCCCACGCATGCCAAAGAATAAAAGATCGATGAAAAATAAATATAAATAAAAAAGAGGCATGATGAGTTAAAAGAAAGAAAAGAAAAGAAAAAAAAAAATCTTGCTTTTAGATGCCTAGCCTCGAGAACTGTGAGAGAATACATTTCTATTGCTTTAAGCCACCCAGTTTGTGGTATTTGTTACAGCAGCCATAGGAAAGTACAACTGCCATGATTATTTCAGCCTCCATAATTTGGCAGTGCTTTTCCCTCATGTGAAGTGCCTTTTCCTGACCTCAATTCAATTCTTATGTATTTACACTCATTAATTAAAATTATATACTGTAAACATTTGTGTCAAATAGCAGAGAAGGAAATGGCAACCCACTCCAGTATTCTTGCTTGGAGAATCCCATGGACAGAGGAGCCTGGCAGGCTACAGTCCATGGGGTCGCAAGAGTCAGACACAACTGAAGTGACTTAACACACACATGTTAAATAGTCCATAATCAAAAATTGAGGTCTGTGACAAAGATGTGCTGGAGAATACTCTTGAGATTCCCTTAAACTGGGCAAGGAGATCAAACCAGTCAATCCTGAAGGAAATTGAGACTGAATATTCATTGGAAGAACTGATTCTAAAGCTAAAGCTCCAATAGTTTGACTACCTAATGCAAAGAGGTAGCCCCTGATAAGAGGATGGTTTGAATGATTGAATTGTTGAAATTCTAATCCCTGGTACCTATGAATATGATTATGTTTGGAAATGGGTCTTTGCAGATTTTGTATGAGATTTTATACTGAGTTACAGCCTTCAATTCAATAACTAGTATCTTTATTAAGGAGAAAGAGATTTGGACAGACATATACATGCAGAGCAAAGACAATCATGTGAAGAAAGAAGCAAAAATTGGACTGATGTAGCAGAAAATCAAAGAACAAGAATTGCCAATTACCAGATTCTAGGGAGTAGCAAGAAAGGGATCTTTCTTAGAGTCTTCAGAGGCAGCATGCTTTGTCAATATCTTGCTTTTAGGGCTTCCCTGGTGGTCCAGTGGGTAAGGAGTCCGCCTTGCAGTGTAAGGGGCACTGGTTCGATCCCTGGCTGGGGAGGATCCCATGTGCGGTGGAGCGGCTGGACAGATGTGTCCAATTACTAGCCAACTCTCTGCAACACATGCACCCAGAGCTAGTGCTCTGCGGTGAGAGAGGCCACTGCAATGGGAGGCCCACGCATGCCAAAGAATAAAAGATCGATGAAAAATAAATATAAATAAAAAAGAGGCATGATGAGTTAAAAGAAAGAAAAGAAAAGAAAAAAAAAATCTTGCTTTTAGATGCCTAGCCTCGAGAACTGTGAGAGAATACATTTCTATTGCTTTAAGCCACCCAGTTTGTGGTATTTGTTACAGCAGCCATAGGAAAGTACAACTGCCATGATTATTTCAGCCTCCATAATTTGGCAGTGCTTTTCCCTCATGTGAAGTGCCTTTTCCTGACCTCAATTCAATTCTTATGTATTTACACTCATTAATTAAAATTATATACTGTAAACATTTGTGTCAAATAGCAGAGAAGGAAATGGCAACCCACTCCAGTATTCTTGCTTGGAGAATCCCATGGACAGAGGAGCCTGGCAGGCTACAGTCCATGGGGTCGCAAGAGTCAGACACAACTGAAGTGACTTAACACACACATGTTAAATAGTCCATAATCAAAAATTGAGGTCTGTGACAAAGATGTGCTGGAGAATACTCTTGAGATTCCCTTAAACTGGGCAAGGAGATCAAACCAGTCAGTCCTGAAGGAAATTGAGACTGAATATTCATTGGAAGAACTGATTCTAAAGCTAAAGCTCCAATAGTTTGACTACCTAATGCAAAGAGGTAGCCCCTGATAAGAGGATGGCCATAGGAAGTTATAATTACTTAGATAAGCTCAACTCACTGGCCAGAGATTATTGACCCAAAGTGGATGAATCATATTTTTTCTTTTGAGAATTGTAAGGTGAACACTAAATGAATCAGTTGCTGAAGAAGAGCTGTAACATCTGTAAAGATGGCGTAAGTCAGTTATTACCAAGCCAAAGTCCTGTGGCCTTTTGTGGGAGCAGAGAGACCATGAGTAAACAAAGAAAACTGGTTTATAGAGGAAAGTGGGAAGACAAATAAGATACGGGGAAAGGCAGAGACGCACGAGCATAAGCCTGCATTAGAGCCAAGGTGAACAGCCTTGTCCTGACCATTGGGGTCTCATCCCATAAATCTTGATGTTATTATTTTCCATTCTTGAATTCCTGTGAGACTATCAGTCCATAAGCCAAACTCCTCTATTGACCCCACTTGAAAGCAAACACCTACACATTCTTGGGGAGAATAGACTGACACACTGTGTTTTATGAGGAATATGTGTTTCTGGAAGTAGATATGAAGCTGAATTAGGTCTATTGGAGAATGAAGATAGGTAACCCCAACCCTGACCAGCAGCAATCATCCTTTTCTTAAAATTCTCAGAAATCATGATACTTTATGTCTATTTTTTAAGCTACCATTTCACACAATTATTGCTTAGTGCCGCTAGGTTGCTATGCTCTTAGGATGCCATAATGTCATGGTGTCTTTTGTAATAACAAGGCTATTATGAACCCCCATTAATAACATGCTGACTGCTTTCTAGTCTTTACCCTCCTTTATGGATCATTTAATAATCCTATACCACTGGTAATTACAAAAAAACCCCTCCAGTATTCTTGCTTGGAGAATCCCATGGCCCTTACAGTCCATGGGGTCGCAAGAGTCAGACACAACTGAAGTGACTTAACACACACATGTTAAATAGTCCATAATCAAAAATTGAGGTCTGTGACAAAGATGTGCTGGAGAATACTCTTGAGATTCCCTTAAACTGGGCAAGGAGATCAAACCAGTCAGTCCTGAAGGAAATTGAGACTGAATATTCATTGGAAGAACTGATTCTAAAGCTAAAGCTCCAATAGTTTGACTACCTAATGCAAAGAGGTAGCCCCTGATAAGAGGATGGCCATAGGAAGTTATAATTACTTAGATAAGCTCAACTCACTGGCCAGAGATTATTGACCCAAAGTGGATGAATCATATTTTTTCTTTTGAGAATTGTAAGGTGAACACTAAATGAATCAGTTGCTGAAGAAGAGCTGTAACATCTGTAAAGATGGCGTAAGTCAGTTATTACCAAGCCAAAGTCCTGTGGCCTTTTGTGGGAGCAGAGAGACCATGAGTAAACAAAGAAAACTGGTTTATAGAGGAAAGTGGGAAGACAAATAAGATACGGGGAAAGGCAGAGACGCACGAGCATAAGCCTGCATTAGAGCCAAGGTGAACAGCCTTGTCCTGACCATTGGGGTCTCATCCCATAAATCTTGATGTTATTATTTTCCATTCTTGAATTCCTGTGAGACTATCAGTCCATAAGCCAAACTCCTCTATTGACCCCACTTGAAAGCAAACACCTACACATTCTTGGGGAGAATAGACTGACACACTGTGTTTTATGAGGAATATGTGTTTCTGGAAGTAGATATGAAGCTGAATTAGGTCTATTGGAGAATGAAGATAGGTAACCCCAACCCTGACCAGCAGCAATCATCCTTTTTCTTAAAATTCTCAGAAATCATGATACTTTATGTCTATTTTTTAAGCTACCATTTCACACAATTATTGCTTAGTGCCGCTAGGTTGCTATGCTCTTAGGATGCCATAATGTCATGGTGTCTTTTGTAATAACAAGGCTATTATGAACCCCCATTAATAACATGCTGACTGCTTTCTAGTCTTTACCCTCCTTTATGGATCATTTAATAATCCTATACCACTGGTAAGGGGACTTAACTATAAAATTTGCATTGTGAAATCCATCGTGATTCTCTTTCTTTGCTTATTTGGGACAGGTTCAGCCCTGTCTCTTGCACCACTGTAATAAAGCATACATATCAAAATTGGTCTCCAAGGCAGAAACTACATGGCGGAAAAGGGGTCTACTGTGAAATAAGGATTGCATGATCTGAAGGTAGAACTTTGAGCCACGTGGGAAGGAAGAGGTCAGCAAATCCTGTTCTTGAGAGCCAATTATAAAACGGTACAAAATTGTCAAAGCAAATCCCCCAAGCACTTTTGGGCTTTAGAAATCAACCAAAGGCAAACAATAAAGAGAGAACCATTTATTTATGAAAAGCGGCTAAAATTTAAGTGAAAGCAATGGGAGACAGTGGCCTTCTTGCCTGAGGCTGCTTCTCTCCTCCGTCCCAGCTCAATTGGCAGAGTGTTTAGACCAGGATAAGGTTTTCTGTGAAGCCAGCAAGTTCTCTGCCAGAAGGAGTGGTCTGTGGCTGAAAGCAAAATCCCATGGTTGGCAGGTTTTTTTTGATAAAAGCAGCAAACTTGGTGAGAAATGAACAAGGCCAAGCTTCCAGCTTTGCTAGCTGGAGATTACGGTCCTGGCTGTGATGGGTGGCAGGCCAACAGACCAGTCAGAAATTTAAAAGGAGATCCTGGAAATGAGAGAACTGTAGCAGGACTATATATTACTCTTCCACTCATTCCTGTGAGACTATCAGTCCATAAGCCAAACTCCTCTATTGACCCCACTTAAGGGGAGAATAGACTGACACACTGTGTTTTATGAGGAATATGTTTTTCTGGAAGTAGATATGAAGCTGAATTAGGTCTATTGGAGAATGAAGATAGGTAACCCCAACCCTGACCAGCAGCAATCATCCTTTTCTTAAAATTCTCAGAAATCATGATACTTTATGTCTATTTTTTAAGCTACCATTTCACACAATTATTGCTTAGTGCCGCTAGGTTGCTATGCTCTTAGGATGCCATAATGTCATGGTGTCTTTTGTAATAACAAGGCTATTATGAACCCCCATTAATAACATGCTGACTGCTTTCTAGTCTTTACCCTCCTTTATGGATCATTTAATAATCCTATACCACTGGTAAGGGGACTTAACTATAAAATTTGCATTGTGAAATCCATCGTGATTCTCTTTCTTTGCTTATTTGGGACAGGTTCAGCCCTGTCTCTTGCACCACTGTAATAAAGCATACATATCAAAATTGGTCTCCAAGGCAGAAACTACATGGCGGAAAAGGGGTCTACTGTGAAATAAGGATTGCATGATCTGAAGGTAGAACTTTGAGCCACGTGGGAAGGAAGAGGTCAGCAAATCCTGTTCTTGAGAGCCAATTATAAAACGGTACAAAATTGTCAAAGCAAATCCCCCAAGCACTTTTGGGCTTTAGAAATCAACCAAAGGCAAACAATAAAGAGAGAACCATTTATTTATGAAAAGCGGCTAAAATTTAAGTGAAAGCAATGGGAGACAGTGGCCTTCTTGCCTGAGGCTGCTTCTCTCCTCCGTCCCAGCTCAATTGGCAGAGTGTTTAGACCAGGATAAGGTTTTCTGTGAAGCCAGCAAGTTCTCTTCCAGAAGGAGTGGTCTGTGGCTGAAAGCAAAATCCCATGGTTGGCAGGTTTTTTTTGATAAAAGCAGCAAACTTGGTGAGAAATGAACAAGGCCAAGCTTCCAGCTTTGCTAGCTGGAGATTACGGTCCTGGCTGTGATGGGTGGCAGGCCAACAGACCAGTCAGAAATTTAAAAGGAGATCCTGGAAATGAGAGAACTGTAGCAGGACTATATATACTCTTCACTCATTCCCAACTGACAACTGTGTGAACACAGAGGGACTCCAGAGAGCTGAGAGGAAAATACAATCTGGGACAGATGTGAATATTGTCTGAACTTTGAATGTCTTCTTCAAATCAGTCAGATCCATTAGTAGAAGAAAAGTTTTGTGAGCACAAAGTAATTGAGCACAATATCTGACTACTAAACGATAGCTTATTGACTGGCCACTGAGGTGACCCCTAGGGAACCAAGCTAATCAATATAAATAAGAATCTTTAAAAATCTTAGCAGAGGGCTTCCCTGGTGGTCCAGTGGGTAAGGAAACAACTTTGCAGTGCAAGGGGCACCGGTTCGATCCCTGGCCTGGGAGGATCCTGCGTGCTGCAGAGCGGCTGGACTGATGTGTCCAGCTACCAAGCCAGAGCTCTGGGGTGCATGTGCCCAGGGCCAGCGCTTTGCAGTGACAGAGGCCACTGTGATGGGAGGCCCGCACAGGCCAAAGAACAAAGAAAATAGATAAATGAAAGACCAATAGAAGTGACGAAAAAGAAAAAAAACTTCAAAAAAAAAAGTCTTAGCAGAAACATTAGTAGTGACACGTTACAGAAAAGATAGCTTCTAAAGAATAAGTTCAATGAAGTTAATATAAAAAGAAGAAAGGAGGGAGAGTGGAAAGGAGAGGGAGGGAGGACAGAGAGAGAGAAAAAGAAGAACGAACGAACAAAGAAAATAAAGAAAACCAGAGTCCCGAGTTACTCCAATGAGCTATCTAAAATATCCACTGTTTGGTCTTCCTTGATGGTTAAGAATCTGCCTGCCAATGCAGGGGACATGAGTTCAATCTTCAGTCTTTGGTCCAAGAAGATTCCACATGCTGCAGAGCAACTAAATCTGAGCACAACTCCCGAGATTGCGCTCTAGAGCCCACCAGCCCCAATACTGAAGCCCCAGGGCCCTGAAGCCTGTGCTTCTCAAGAGAAGCCACCGCTCAACACAACTAGAGAAAGCCTGTGCACAGCAATGAAAGCCCAGCACAGCCTAATTTTTTTTTTTTTAAAAGAAAACATAACATCTTTAAAAATATATACAATATACAGTGCTTGCATGTGTGTGTGTACACATGTGTGTGCTAAGTAGCTTCAGTTGTGTATGACTTTTTTTTTCCTTTAAAGATTTATTTATTTATTTATTTTGGGCGGGGGTCGCGTTGGGGAGGGAGGGGAGCGGGCAGGCCACTTCTATTGGTCTTCCATTTCTCTATTTTCATCCGTCTTTGTTCTTTGGCTCCTGTGGGCCTCCCATCGCGGTGGCGTCTGTCGTTGCAGAGCGCCGGCTCTGGGCGCATGTGCCCCAGAGCTCCGGCTCGGTGATTGGACACATCAGTCCAGCTGCTCCGCGGCACATGGGATCTTCCCAGCCAGGGATCGAACTGGAGCCCCTTGCACTACAAGGCGGTGTCCTTACCCACTGGACCACCAGGGGAAGCCCGTGTATGACTCTTTGTGATTCCATGGGCTGTAGCCCTCCAGGCTTCTCTGTCCATGAGATTCTCTAGGCAAGAGTACTGGAGTAGGTTGTAATACCCTCCTCCAGGGGATCTTCCTGACCTAGTGATTGAACTCATAGTTCTTATTACATCTCCTGGATTGGCAGGTGGGTTTTTTACCTGCCTGGAAAGTGCCTCCTGGGAAGCCCATCCAATGCTTAACCCCCGCAGAAAATGAGAAAGATGAAAAAAAAAAAAAAAAAAAAAACAGGTAAATGTGACATGTACACAGGTACAGGTTAGCAGTAAACAGAAACTGACTTTGAATGGGCTTTTCAATATTTTGGAGCTACCAGATACAGACCTCAAAGCAGCTGTAATAAATATGCTTAAAAATTGAAAGAAACCATGCACGTGTAATATAAATATAAATGGTTAAAAGAAAATATGATGACAGTGGTACACCATGAATCTTAGAAAAGAGATTAACCAAAATAGAAAATTCACTAAGCTTCCCAGGTGGCTCAGTGGTAAAGAGCCCTCCTGTCAAGGCAGGAGAGACATGTTTGATCACCTGGCAGGCTATATACCTTAGGGTCACAAAGAGCTGGACAGGACTGAGTGACTAATGCTTTCACTTTCATTTTGGGAAGATCCTACGTGCAGGTGGGGTAGCTAAGCCTGTGCACCCAGAACTACTGAGCCTGCTGTCTAAAGCCCGGAACTGGAGCTCCTGAAGCCCCCATGCCCTAGAGCCTGTGCTCTGCATCAAGAAAAGCCAGCACAATGAGAAGCCCACACACTACAGCTCGAGAGTAGACCCCGGTTGCCATAACTAGAGAAAAGTCCACACATCAGTGAAGACCCAGCACAGCCAATAAATAAATAATTTTTAAAGAAGAAGAAAATTCACTAAAAGTGTTCAACAAAAGATTTCAGATGTTAGGGGAAATGATCATAGAACATGAAGACACATCAGTAGAAAAATCAAACACATTTTTTGAAAGGAGATAAAAATGATTCTTTAAATACAGGGAAAATAATATGATTAATAACTAATTTCTCATCAGAAACAACGGAGGCCAGAAGATAATGGAATAGTATTATCAGAGTGATAAAAGAAATGGAAAACTACTGTCAACCTATAATTCTGCATCCATAACTGTTCTAAAATTTGAAAACCACTGAAATTTATATTTTAAATGGATAGATTGCATATAAATTATATCACAATAAAACTGTCAAAAACAGACACACAAATTTCTACATACAGCAAAGTTATACTTCAAATATGAAGGCAAAATATAGATATTTCCTCAAAAATATACACTGGAAGAATTCATTACTTAGCAGATCTTCCTGACAAGAAATACTAAAGCTAGTTGTTCAGGCTAAAAGGAAATGACACCAGAAAATAACACAAATTCACAGGAAGTAATACATAACGTCAGACATGGTAAATATGTGGGTAAATACAGGACCATGAAAACAATTTTTTCTTTTTTCTTCAGTTTTTTTAAAGACATAAGATTATATATAAAACAAGAATGAATGATGCCAAGCACACTTAGCTTAAAGGGGTACAATAGAACTTTCATTGACTGAAAGCAAGGGAAACAGGGTGTGCCATGCCCACTGCCTGAAAGCTTACATGATAGTTTGCCTTTAAAGTGCTCATTAGCTGATAGAAAATGACTCAGACAATGAAAACACACTATAAAGTTTTATCAATATATATATTTAATGTGTATATAATTCTTTTGGGCTACCCTGGTGGCTCAGTGGTAAAAATCCATCTGCAGTGCAGGAGTTGTGGATTCAGTCCCTGGGTTGGGAAGATCCCTTGGAGAAGGAAATGGCAGCCCACTCCAGTATTCTTTCCTGGTAAAGCCCATGGACACAGGAGATTTAAATGGACACTATTAAATCCCTAAATACTTATGAAGGTGGTTAGTAGGTGTTTTCACTGGCAGGCTACAGTCCATGGAGGCTGCAAAAGAGTCGGACTTAGCAACTAAACAACATAATTGTTTTATATGGTTGGCTGTCTGTATCCATGGGTTCCACATCCTCAGATTCAAACAAACCAAAGACTGAAAATATCGTAGAAAAAATTTCAAAAAAAACCAAAACTTAAATTTGTTGACAACTATTCACATAACAACACATTGTAGTTGCAACTATTTACATAGTATTTACATTGCATTAATATTAGATGTTAAATGTAATCTAGAGATGATTCAACATGTACAGGAGGATGCACTTAAGTTAAATACAGTACTAGGTCACTTTATATAAGCATTCTCAGATTTTAATATTGGTCCTGAAACCAATCCCACGCAGATACCAAGGTCAACTGTATTCCAGCTTCAGGAACTGGACCAGCTGATGTATCACCATCTGTTTTCTCATCGCAGGGTTCTGAGGGAATGGGACACAGGAAGGGAAAATATTGATGGGAGAAAATACAGGGGGAAAATTGGGAACATGAGTTGCTTCCAAAGCTCTCAAAACCTTAGGTGTGGTGACAGAGGTGTGGGAGAGATGGTGGTGATCGTGGCGGTATTGAAGGCTAGAGCAGCAGCTACAGATAGCAGGGTGGGAGCCCTAAAAAATTGGAGGAGTCTTCCAAAAGTAGGGACAGCCAAAGCACAACTCCTCATACTTTATAGTTTTGCCTTGGGATGACCTTATCAATAAAGTTTGATGACAATAATGGTAGTGCCATGCCCACTGCCTGAAAGCTTACATGATAGTTTGCCTTTAAAGTGCTCATTAGCTGATAGAAAATGACTCAGACAATGAAAACACACTATAAAGTTTTATCAATATATATATTTAATGTGTATATAATTCTTTTGGGCTACCCTGGTGGCTCAGTGGTAAAAATCCATCTGCAGTGCAGGAGTTGTGGATTCAGTCCCTGGGTTGGGAAGATCCCTTGGAGAAGGAAATGGCAGCCCACTCCAGTATTCTTTCCTGGTAAAGCCCATGGACACAGGAGATTTAAATGGACACTATTAAATCCCTAAATACTTATGAAGGTGGTTAGTAGGTGTTTTCACTGGCAGGCTACAGTCCATGGAGGCTGCAAAAGAGTCGGACTTAGCAACTAAACAACATAATTGTTTTATATGGTTGGCTGTCTGTATCCATGGGTTCCACATCCTCAGATTCAAACAAACCAAAGACTGAAAATATCGTAGAAAAAATTTCAAAAAAAACCAAAACTTAAATTTGTTGACAACTATTCACATAACAACACATTGTAGTTGCAACTATTTACATAGTATTTACATTGCATTAATATTAGATGTTAAATGTAATCTAGAGATGATTCAACATGTACAGGAGGATGCACTTAAGTTAAATACAGTACTAGGTCACTTTATATAAGCATTCTCAGATTTTAATATTGGTCCTGAAACCAATCCCACGCAGATACCAAGGTCAACTGTATTCCAGCTTCAGGAACTGGACCAGCTGATGTATCACCATCTGTTTTCTCATCGCAGGGTTCTGAGGGAATGGGACACAGGAAGGGAAAATATTGATGGGAGAAAATACAGGGGGAAAATTGGGAACATGAGTTGCTTCCAAAGCTCTCAAAACCTTAGGTGTGGTGACAGAGGTGTGGGAGAGATGGTGGTGATCGTGGCGGTATTGAAGGCTAGAGCAGCAGCTACAGATAGCAGGGTGGGAGCCCTAAAAACTTGGAGGAGTCTTCCAAAAGTAGGGACAGCCAAAGCACAACTCCTCATACTTTATAGTTTTGCCTTGGGATGACCTTATCAATAAAGTTTGATGACAATAATGGTAGTAGGCAGGTGAGTAAACAGCAATTGTAAGCTCAGGTGGGGAGTTGCAACACCTTTTACCCCTCAAGAATAGGTTCTTGTGCTTTTTTCCCTCTATGAAGTCAGTAAAATTGACCTATTCAGGGCTTTTCTAACTTTAACAAGTGTGATTTAGTCACACTGTTCTGAATTCTTTTGACTTTCCATACATCATCCGTCACCTTTGGGGAGAAGAAAAGAATGGAACCATTAAATCGGAGAGGATTTATCCATAACTACTTCTATTCTCCTCTCATCATCAAAGAACTACCCACTTCCCTGCCTACCTGCCTAACAACAGGAACAAACCAAAGTGGATATGTGACATTAGGCCTTTCTGGATGTTAAAAGGGATGGACTGAGCAGAGATGGTTTTGTGGCAGTTATTTGCCTTTGTTTCTTTGTGTGTGTATCTGTTTTCATAACAATTTCCTTTTTCTCTGTGCTGTGTAAGTGTCCTAACAGTAGTCATTAACAATAAATATCCACACACGCTAAACAGATGCCTAATAGATAAGCCAATTAGTGTTTTTATTATTGAGAATAAAGCCTTTCCTTTGCATTCCCACTTTAATTTTCTTCCTTGAGGCAGATATGCAGTGGCAAACCAGAGGGGAGAAAACTGGGAGTTAGGACTACAGGCCTGCCCTGTTAAGGAGCAGTATTCTGTGATCTATGTGATTTAGAAATGCATGGTGGTAAGAAAAAGTAAGTGGATTTTTTGTGGGTTTTATTATGGTTCTTCAATTCCCTATGGACAGTATGCCTCCTTTCAACTTCTGCCTGGGGCAGAACACACCACTGTCCCACCCTCACTTTACTCTGCCCCTGGCTTTGGAGAATACACAAGACGTGCATATGGAGTCCCAAGAAAGCAGACACCTTGGATGCACCTTTATACAAATGAATACATTTTGACATGATAAGACAGTTGTGTTAATGTAGAATCTAGAGCTACTATCTATAATTATTTCATTAGAACCTCTGGTTCTACTCGTTACGTGGCGGTATTGAAGGCTAGAAACTTGGGGAGCCCCAAATAGGGACAGCCAAAGCACAACTCCTCATACTTTATAGTTTTGCCTTGGGATGACCTTATCAATAAAGTTTGATGACAATAATGGTAGTAGGCAGGTGGGGAGTTGCAACACCTTTTACCCCTCAAGAATAGGTTCTTGTGCTTTTTTCCCTCTATGAAGTCAGTAAAATTGACCTATTCAGGGCTTTTCTAACTTTAACAAGTGTGATTTAGTCACACTGTTCTGAATTCTTTTGACTTTCCATACATCATCCGTCACCTTTGGGGAGAAGAAAAGAATGGAACCATTAAATCGGAGAGGATTTATCCATAACTACTTCTATTCTCCTCTCATCATCAAAGAACTACCCACTTCCCTGCCTACCTGCCTAACAACAGGAACAAACCAAAGTGGATATGTGACATTAGGCCTTTCTGGATGTTAAAAGGGATGGACTGAGCAGAGATGGTTTTGTGGCAGTTATTTGCCTTTGTTTCTTTGTGTGTGTATCTGTTTTCATAACAATTTCCTTTTTTTCTCTGTGCTGTGTAAGTGTCCTAACAGTAGTCATTAACAATAAATATCCACACACGCTAAACAGATGCCTAATAGATAAGCCAATTAGTGTTTTTATTATTGAGAATAAAGCCTTTCCTTTGCATTCCCACTTTAATTTTCTTCCTTGAGGCAGATATGCAGTGGCAAACCAGAGGGGAGAAAACTGGGAGTTAGGACTACAGGCCTGCCCTGTTAAGGAGCAGTATTCTGTGATCTATGTGATTTAGAAATGCATGGTGGTAAGAAAAAGTAAGTGGATTTTTAGTGGGTTTTATTATGGTTCTTCAATTCCCTATGGACAGTATGCCTCCTTTCAACTTCTGCCTGGGGCAGAACACACCACTGTCCCACCCTCACTTTACTCTGCCCCTGGCTTTGGAGAATACACAAGACGTGCATATGGAGTCCCAAGAAAGCAGACACCTTGGATGCACCTTTATACAAATGAATACATTTTTGACATGATAAGACAGTTGTGTTAATGTAGAATCTAGAGCTACTATCTATAATTATTTCATTAGAACCTCTGGTTCTACTTCTGAGAAAATATGTAGTGTATGGACACATATACATCTGTTAACTATATGTATGCACATTCAAAGTTTAGTGCAAAGTTAGTAATTCTTATTCCTATCTATCTAGGAAGAAAAGGAAGATAATTAGGAAGACAGCAGTTGGATAAACTACTCCCAGCTCTTTGTGTATAAGCTGTATCATTTTCACTTCTCAACGCTTCATTTTCCTCAGTGGTAAAATGTGGGTAATAGTCATGCCTCCTCATAGAGTTACTGGAGAATGCAGTGAAATGATGCACTCACTCCAGCAGAAGTCCATGTCCAATATAAACTATTATTGTTCTATGAAATAGCTCTACATTATAGTGACTTGAGTATGCTTTTATATGCTCCATTTTTATCTTGCCTAATTTCCTCACACTGCATATGCATCAGGCAGAGGAGGGAAGGTACAAACATTCCTTCATGCCATCAGACTTTAGGGTGTGTGTACCTGATGTTGCCAGGGCTACTTCAGGGCCACCGTGCACCACTGCTGCTCAGAGAGGACTGCATTTTCCATGGATCATGTATTATCCTAAGTCTTTCATAAATATTGACTACTTCAGTCCTCCCAACAACACTATGAGGTTGAGGAAACAGATAAGGAAACTGAAACCTAGGAACGGGCATTTTGCTGGAAAGCATGCTAACACATGACAGAGACAAGAAGTAAATGCAGGTGACTGGGAAAAACCCTGGTGGTTTGGACCACCCCTCTGCACCACCTCGCAGATCCACGCCATGCAGGGACCTGGCTGTTTTCCCAGGACATAGGTGCTTAGACAGAGATGCTAATAAGGTCAGGTTAAAGAGTTCTGAAGACAAGTCAGTTTCATAAAATGAATACCTCTGCCCTTCTGTCATCTGCCTTAAAAGCTGCTGCTTCTGGTTGTGAGAAGCACTGCAGAATGCTTCACCACAAGAAGGGAAAAAATCCCAAGTCATCTTTTATTATTCCCAGGTGTAAGATGCACCATTATTTTGTATGAAATAGGAGACATTATTTCCTGGGCTAGACTCTCTCCTTTTTGTCTTAAAACAGCCTGTCATTTTTCTAGTCATCACTGGGCCTTTTCTGAACCTTTCTTTGGGAAGAATTTCTCCAGATTACATCCCCCTCCCTCACTCCCCTAGGGAGAAAAACAAAATAAGAGCAAAACCCTCTTTAGTATTATAAACTAAATTTCAAAAGAAAATCCATCCCAGAGAGTACAGTAATACAGTAATGTCTTACTTGGGGATCTATTTGCCTTCTCTAGACTAGAGCTCTCGAAAGAATCTCCAGGAAGACACAGTAAAAAGTATTTTTTGAGTAAAGGGGCATGCCTCCTCATAGAGTTACTGGAGAATGCAGTGAAATGATGCACTCACTCCAGCAGAAGTCCATGTCCAATATAAACTATTATTGTTCTATGAAATAGCTCTACATTATAGTGACTTGAGTATGCTTTTATATGCTCCATTTTTATCTTGCCTAATTTCCTCACACTGCATATGCATCAGGCAGAGGAGGGAAGGTACAAACATTCCTTCATGCCATCAGACTTTAGGGTGTGTGTACCTGATGTTGCCAGGGGCTACTTCAGGGCCACCGTGCACCACTGCTGCTCAGAGAGGACTGCATTTTCCATGGATCATGTATTATCCTAAGTCTTTCATAAATATTGACTACTTCAGTCCTCCCAACAACACTATGAGGTTGAGGAAACAGATAAGGAAACTGAAACCTAGGAACGGGCATTTTGCTGGAAAGCATGCTAACACATGACAGAGACAAGAAGTAAATGCAGGTGACTGGGAAAAACCCTGGTGGTTTGGACCACCCCTCTGCACCACCTCGCAGATCCACGCCATGCAGGGACCTGGCTGTTTTCCCAGGACATAGGTGCTTAGACAGAGATGCTAATAAGGTCAGGTTAAAGAGTTCTGAAGACAAGTCAGTTTCATAAAATGAATACCTCTGCCCTTCTGTCATCTGCCTTAAAAGCTGCTGCTTCTGGTTGTGAGAAGCACTGCAGAATGCTTCACCACAAGAAGGGAAAAAATCCCAAGTCATCTTTTATTATTCCCAGGTGTAAGATGCACCATTATTTTGTATGAAATAGGAGACATTATTTCCTGGACTAGACTCTCTCCTTTTTGTCTTAAAACAGCCTGTCATTTTTCTAGTCATCACTGGGCCTTTTCTGAACCTTTCTTTGGGAAGAATTTCTCCAGATTACATCCCCCTCCCTCACTCCCCTAGGGAGAAAAACAAAATAAGAGCAAAACCCTCTTTAGTATTATAAACTAAATTTCAAAAGAAAATCCATCCCCAGAGAGTACAGTAATACAGTAATGTCTTACTTGGGGGATCTATTTGCCTTCTCTAGACTAGAGCTCTCCGAACGTTTCGTTCACAGTACATTGCTCCTTTTTATGTGACCACCTGCATGGTTCTGTGCACCTTTAGTGCCAAGAAGCATGAGAAGATTTTATAACAAGAGAAATTGTAGTAGGAGTTAATCGGGTTGTTGGCAGCAAAGGGCCAGCAACCCTAATGATAATGTTACAATAGAGAGCCCTGGAAATGGTGTAAGTAGGTAAAATACTGTAAATTGAAGGTGCCTTATGCCTGTAATATACACTTTAATAGCCATTCAAAGCCAGGCAACATAAAAAATATGCCCTGCATCTATACAAGGCATTAAACATGAAGCAAACCTCCAGCAAAAATCCAAAACCCCAAAGGATGCCATCATGGAAAAACCCTGTCTGTTAGAAAACTGAATTGCAATGCATCGATAACAGTGAAATCAACAGTGAAAAAAAGGGAAAATTATAAATCATAAATTATTAGATTATTTCAGAAGTTTGAACAAGTAAAACTTCATGACACATTATTTCACCTTTTTACATGGAATGTGTAGTCTGGCAGCATGAGTTTACATGGCAAGTAGATATACCTGTATAATCTTTTGGCAGATGCTTTGGGTGAGTGAGACTCTGGGATAAGCCCATTACCAGGTTGATCAGGAAGCTATCACTTATAGATCACATAGGTTCTTTAAGGGACCATTTATGCATTAAATAATGCTGACACTGTTTATTCCAGCCCTTTCTGTAGAATATTGCAAATGTTATTTCACCAGCCCCCACAATACCCTTTTGGAATTATATAAAAGTAATATTAATAACACTTTGGGCTTAGATAATGCTTTTTATCTGAAAATCCCAGAAGGCATCATAAACAGCCTGTCATTTTTCTAGTCATCACTGGGCCTTTTCTGAACCTTTCTTTGGGAAGAATTTCTCCAGATTACATCCCCCTCCCTCACTCCCCTAGGGAGAAAAACAAAATAAGAGCAAAACCCTCTTTAGTATTATAAACTAAATTTCAAAAGAAAATCCATCCCCAGAGAGTACAGTAATACAGTAATGTCTTACTTGGGGGATCTATTTGCCTTCTCTAGACTAGAGCTCTCCGAACGTTTCGTTCACAGTACATTGCTCCTTTTTATGTGACCACCTGCATGGTTCTGTGCACCTTTAGTGCCAAGAAGCATGAGAAGATTTTATAACAAGAGAAATTGTAGTAGGAGTTAATCGGGTTGTTGGCAGCAAAGGGCCAGCAACCCTAATGATAATGTTACAATAGAGAGCCCTGGAAATGGTGTAAGTAGGTAAAATACTGTAAATTGAAGGTGCCTTATGCCTGTAATATACACTTTAATAGCCATTCAAAGCCAGGCAACATAAAAAATATGCCCTGCATCTATACAAGGCATTAAACATGAAGCAAACCTCCAGCAAAAATCCAAAACCCCAAAGGATGCCATCATGGAAAAACCCTGTCTGTTAGAAAACTGAATTGCAATGCATCGATAACAGTGAAATCAACAGTGAAAAAAAGGGAAAATTATAAATCATAAATTATTAGATTATTTCAGAAGTTTGAACAAGTAAAACTTCATGACACATTATTTCACCTTTTTACATGGAATGTGTAGTCTGGCAGCATGAGTTTACATGGCAAGTAGATATACCTGTATAATCTTTTGGCAGATGCTTTGGGTGAGTGAGACTCTGGGATAAGCCCATTACCAGGTTGATCAGGAAGCTATCACTTATAGATCACATAGGTTCTTTAAGGGACCATTTATGCATTAAATAATGCTGACACTGTTTATTCCAGCCCTTTCTGTAGAATATTGCAAATGTTATTTCACCAGCCCCCACAATACCCTTTTGGAATTATATAAAAGTAATATTAATAACACTTTGGGCTTAGATAATGCTTTTTATCTGAAAATCCCAGAAGGCATCATAAACATTAATAACATGAACAGAAGTCCTAATAATACTAGCTGTATCTCAAACAGAAAAGATTCCTAACCTCATTTTGTAGATGCTGACATTTAGTCACAAATCGGTTAGGAAAATTGCCTCTGACTACAGAAGCAGTCACCAGCTGAGCCAGCAATAGCAATCAATGCTTTTTGATTCTCACGTCCCCATTCCAGATACTGGACTTTTTTCTATAGAAGCAAATCGATCTTTGCTCCTGAATGTAACATTTCACGTTCACATAACTGTCTAAAACTATCTCAAACTCTTTTCCCTACCAAAATCTGTTGTCCTCAGTATCAAGACCTGCTTGTAAGTTCACTCCAGGTGTCTTTTTTAGGTGTGGATACAGATATCATAATGGCTGCCTGTCGAGTTCCCAATCCTACTTGCCAGATGTACTAGATCCTTAGATGCTTCAACTTTTAACAAGATTAAGAATGGTTTGGTTCTCTTTCACGACACCTAGACTCGGAATCTTTATGAAATTTGAAACTTGCTAAAGCAACTCACACACACATGCACACACATACCTAATTCATTAGATGATCTCACTAAATAAGAATTTTTTCCCTGCAAACTGTTGGTAAATATTTACCTTAAACTTGATCTGTGTTAAATACAACTTGTACTCTGAGTGTCTAATATCTTTCAGAGCAAATCCAAATCTTCTCAAAGCCAGATAACTAGTTTCTTCTCCCGTGATAGATCTTCATGACTTTTAGTATTTCTCCCTTAGTGCTGCTTTTATGAAATGATGTGGAGCTTTTTAGCTTTACTTTTGAAGAAAGGTGATGCTTTGCGTCCCTTTCATATAAAGCACCTTCGCCATCCAGCGAGCATCTGTACTACATGTGAACTTTTCTACAGAATCTCCCAAACAAGACGAAAAAAATCATTAGTAGTCCAGATTTCAATCTTCTGCACAGCTCAGGTAACAATAAATGAGTAATGTGCCACCCTTCGCTTTGGCAAGCTGATGCCTAATGATTACCCAGGGACAGGATAATAGTACCATAGTGATTACAGTATGTTTTTCTAACCGCTTTCAAGACCTTTGCTTTCAGACCTGCCCTAATGAAAAGAAAGCTCTGAAATTGGGCCAGGTTTTTATTAGAAATGTTCTGATAGTCTCTGCTTAGATAAAATGTATTCACTTCTCAGATTTGAACCTTTTTCAGAGGATTTGGAAGGCCTCAGTCTCCAGAGTGGATATGATTGCCTGAATGTTTTCATAATCGGGAAATGAGGTGTTGGTTAATTCCAAAAGCCACTGGAAAGATTTATTTAAAGAAGTTACAATGATAACCCATCTCCAGACAGTTTCCTGGCTAAGAGATTACACAAGACAAGAAGTCAGAAAATTGTAAAACTCTGATCTTTGTTTATATTACTGAGTTACACTGTGTGATTTTACAGAAGTTAATTAATATTTCTTTTTAAAAAAAAACCATTTATTTTATTTATTTATCTTTTGGGGGGTGGGGGGAAAGGAGGGGGACAGGTGGGCCACTTCTATTGGTCTTTCATTTCTCTATTTTCATCCGTCTTTGTTCTTTGGCTCCTGTGGGCCTCCCATCGCCGTAGCCTCTGTTGTCGCAGAGCACCGGCTCTGGGTGCACGCACGCCAGAGCTCCGGCTCGGTGATTGGACACATCAGTCCAGCCGCTCCGCGGCACATGGGATCTTCCCAGCCAGGGCTCGAACCGCGCCTAGCAGTACAAGGTGGTGTCCTTATCCACTGGACCACCAGGGAAGCCCTGAAGTTAATTAATATTTCTGAGTTTCTTGGTCATTGTGGGCTATCAGTGCAGATGTTAATAATCTATTTTATAGCTAGAAGAGATTGATAGATGATAATGATAGACAGGAAGACTTACTGTTGACAAGGACCACTATCTGTATAAGCAGTTGTGCCTTTAACATTTTGAAGAAAGGTTTTCGCCAAAAACACCGATAGCGACATCTGTACTACATGTGAACTTTTCTACAGAATCTCCCAAACAAGACGAAAATCATTAGTAGTCCAGATTTCAATCTTCTGCACAGCTCAGGTAACAATAAATGAGTAATGTGCCACCCTTCGCTTTGGCAAGCTGATGCCTAATGATTACCCAGGGACAGGATAATAGTACCATAGTGATTACAGTATGTTTTTCTAACCGCTTTCAAGACCTTTGCTTTCAGACCTGCCCTAATGAAAAGAAAGCTCTGAAATTGGGCCAGGTTTTTATTAGAAATGTTCTGATAGTCTCTGCTTAGATAAAATGTATTCACTTCTCAGATTTGAACCTTTTTCAGAGGATTTGGAAGGCCTCAGTCTCCAGAGTGGATATGATTGCCTGAATGTTTTCATAATCGGGAAATGAGGTGTTGGTTAATTCCAAAAGCCACTGGAAAGATTTATTTAAAGAAGTTACAATGATAACCCATCTCCAGACAGTTTCCTGGCTAAGAGATTACACAAGACAAGAAGTCAGAAAATTGTAAAACTCTGATCTTTGTTTATATTACTGAGTTACACTGTGTGATTTTACAGAAGTTAATTAATATTTCTTTTTAAAAAAAAACCATTTATTTTATTTATTTATCTTTTGGGGGGTGGGGGGAAAGGAGGGGGACAGGTGGGCCACTTCTATTGGTCTTTCATTTCTCTATTTTCATCCGTCTTTGTTCTTTGGCTCCTGTGGGCCTCCCATCGCCGTAGCCTCTGTTGTCGCAGAGCACCGGCTCTGGGTGCACGCACGCCAGAGCTCCGGCTCGGTGATTGGACACATCAGTCCAGCCGCTCCGCGGCACATGGGATCTTCCCAGCCAGGGCTCGAACCGGCGCCCCTTGCAGTACAAGGTGGTGTCCTTATCCACTGGACCACCAGGGAAGCCCTGAAGTTAATTAATATTTCTGAGTTTCTTGGTCATTGTGGGCTATCAGTGCAGATGTTAATAATCTATTTTATAGCTAGAAGAGATTGATAGATGATAATGATAGACAGGAAGACTTACTGTTGACAAGGACCACTATCTGTATAAGCAGTTGTGCCTTTAACATTTTGATCTGCAAGAAAACTTGTGAGCAGCATTTAATCAACCACTAGTCTATCCTGCACACAGCTTCCTGAACTGTCTTTCTGAAGCACAGCATTATATGCAACATCACTGTATAATACCTCACCAAGGCCCAGAGTTTATCAGACAGTGGATTACTTGATAATCACCTGGGAAAATTGTAAAACGCACATTATTTCTGTCCCCTTTTGACTCAATGTGTTTAATGTAGGGGGATGGATAGGTGCACAGATAGCAAACCTGTATTTTTAAATAATCTTCCTCAGGATTTCTGGGTAAGTCAGATTTGGAAGCCATTGACTATAGTATACATCCATCCCAAGCTCTTTGGGGGGCTAAAGACCCTTTACTGGAGGACACTAGGAAACTATTCTAAGAGGCCATGCTGAAGTAGAAGAATAAAGATGTAAAAATAGGGGACAAAGGTAGGAGGAGGTCTGGATATTACTTGGGATTTTGGATTAGGTGATAGGAGGATAAATACCAAAACAGGGGATGTAAAATGAAGTAGAGACATCTTCGATGGTGAAATAGAAGGTGAAAGTATGGGAAGAGTGATGAGTTTAACATGTACAGAATCTGAAGCACTCGGTGATAATTGGTAGCCAGTTAGAATGAGAGATCTCAGGGAAAAGCTTTGGTTAAGACATATGCTTTGAAACTGAGAAGTCATGAAATGTGGATAAGATGACCCAAGGAACAAGCTGAAAATTGAACCTCTAGCAGCTCCAACATTCAGTGCAGGCAGGGGATGGGGAGCAGAGGAAGAGATGACTGAAAACAAGTGGTTAGAGAGTTACAAGTATCCCAGAAATGTGCATGTAGGGGTGTGGAGTTGACAGGATCCCATGTTCTAGAGGGCCCAGGAGGACAGTGAGAGCCAGTTTATTGATATGTGTTGACTGATTGTTGCTGCAATTCCCTGGGAGTGAATGGGTTGCAGTATATTTAATTATTCATGTATCTATCTTTATTAAAGTATAGTTGATTCAGAATGTTGTATTTTAGGTGTACAGCAGAGCAATTCAGTTATATGTATATATACATTTACATAAATATGCATATGTATGTGCATGTGTGTTTGTGCTAAGTTGCTTCAGTGACATCTGACTCTTTGAAACCCCATGGAGTGTCTAGTCTATCCTGCACACAGCTTCCTGAACTGTCTTTCTGAAGCACAGCATTATATGCAACATCACTGTATAATACCTCACCAAGGCCCAGAGTTTATCAGACAGTGGATTACTTGATAATCACCTGGGAAAATTGTAAAACGCACATTATTTCTGTCCCCTTTTGACTCAATGTGTTTAATGTAGGGGGATGGATAGGTGCACAGATAGCAAACCTGTATTTTTAAATAATCTTCCTCAGGATTTCTGGGTAAGTCAGATTTGGAAGCCATTGACTATAGTATACATCCATCCCAAGCTCTTTGGGGGGCTAAAGACCCTTTACTGGAGGACACTAGGAAACTATTCTAAGAGGCCATGCTGAAGTAGAAGAATAAAGATGTAAAAATAGGGGACAAAGGTAGGAGGAGGTCTGGATATTACTTGGGATTTTGGATTAGGTGATAGGAGGATAAATACCAAAACAGGGGATGTAAAATGAAGTAGAGACATCTTCGATGGTGAAATAGAAGGTGAAAGTATGGGAAGAGTGATGAGTTTAACATGTACAGAATCTGAAGCACTCGGTGATAATTGGTAGCCAGTTAGAATGAGAGATCTCAGGGAAAAGCTTTGGTTAAGACATATGCTTTGAAACTGAGAAGTCATGAAATGTGGATAAGATGACCCAAGGAACAAGCTGAAAATTGAACCTCTAGCAGCTCCAACATTCAGTGCAGGCAGGGGATGGGGAGCAGAGGAAGAGATGACTGAAAACAAGTGGTTAGAGAGTTACAAGTATCCCAGAAATGTGCATGTAGGGGTGTGGAGTTGACAGGATCCCATGTTCTAGAGGGCCCAGGAGGACAGTGAGAGCCAGTTTATTGATATGTGTTGACTGATTGTTGCTGCAATTCCCTGGGAGTGAATGGGTTGCAGTATATTTAATTATTCATGTATCTATCTTTATTAAAGTATAGTTGATTCAGAATGTTGTATTTTAGGTGTACAGCAGAGCAATTCAGTTATATGTATATATACATTTACATAAATATGCATATGTATGTGCATGTGTGTTTGTGCTAAGTTGCTTCAGTGACATCTGACTCTTTGAAACCCCATGGAGTGTAGCTGGTCAGTCTCCTCTGTCTGTGGAATTCCCCAGGTAAGAATTCTGGAGTGGGTAGCCATTCCCTTCTTCAGGAGATCTTCTCAACTCAGGGACTGAACCCAGGTCTCCTGAATTACAGGAATATTCTGTGCTATTTTTTAGATTGCACATATGAGCAATGTAATATGATATTTATGATATTTATCATAAATCTTTGTCTGGCTTTATGTAGTATGATAATCTCTAGATATATCCACATTACTGCAAAAGTCATTATTTCATTCTTTTTTATGGCTGAGTAATATTCTATCCTATTATCAGCTGCATTTGACTCTTTGCGACCCCATGAACTGTAACTCATTGGGCTCCTCTGTATGTGGGGTTTCCCAGGCAATAATCCTGGAATGGGTTGCTATTTCCACTATTTTCTTCTCCATATATTCTATGATATATTTTGTGTGTGTGTAATAATAGAGTATATGCCACACCTTTTTATCCATTACTATCATAATATATTATTCATCATGTATTATAATTGCCACACCTTCTTTATCCATTTACCTATCAGTGGAGATTTAGGTTGCTTCCATGCCTTGGCTATTGTTAATTGTGCTGCAGGTAACTTTGTAGTTTCTTAAATATGCTTTGAAACTGAGAAGTCATGAAATGTGGATAAGATGACCCAAGGAACAAGCTGAAAATTGAACCTCTAGCAGCTCCAACATTCAGTGCAGGCAGGGGATGGGGAGCAGAGGAAGAGATGACTGAAAACAAGTGGTTAGAGAGTTACAAGTATCCCAGAAATGTGCATGTAGGGGTGTGGAGTTGACAGGATCCCATGTTCTAGAGGGCCCAGGAGGACAGTGAGAGCCAGTTTATTGATATGTGTTGACTGATTGTTGCTGCAATTCCCTGGGAGTGAATGGGTTGCAGTATATTTAATTATTCATGTATCTATCTTTATTAAAGTATAGTTGATTCAGAATGTTGTATTTTAGGTGTACAGCAGAGCAATTCAGTTATATGTATATATACATTTACATAAATATGCATATGTATGTGCATGTGTGTTTGTGCTAAGTTGCTTCAGTGACATCTGACTCTTTGAAACCCCATGGAGTGTAGCTGGTCAGTCTCCTCTGTCTGTGGAATTCCCCAGGTAAGAATTCTGGAGTGGGTAGCCATTCCCTTCTTCAGGAGATCTTCTCAACTCAGGGACTGAACCCAGGTCTCCTGAATTACAGGAATATTCTGTGCTATTTTTTAGATTGCACATATGAGCAATGTAATATGATATTTATGATATTTATCATAAATCTTTGTCTGGCTTTATGTAGTATGATAATCTCTAGATATATCCACATTACTGCAAAAGTCATTATTTCATTCTTTTTTATGGCTGAGTAATATTCTATCCTATTATCAGCTGCATTTGACTCTTTGCGACCCCATGAACTGTAACTCATTGGGCTCCTCTGTATGTGGGGTTTCCCAGGCAATAATCCTGGAATGGGTTGCTATTTCCACTATTTTCTTCTCCATATATTCTATGATATATGTGTGTGTGTGTATAATAGAGTGTATGTTATACATATATATGTATGTATGTATATATATATATATATATATATAATATTATATATGCCACACCTTCTTTATCCATTTACCTATCAGTGGAGATTTAGGTTGCTTCCATGCCTTGGCTATTGTTAATTGTGCTGCAGTGAACTCTGGAGTACATATATCTTTTCAAATTATAGTTCTGAATATATGCCTCAGAGCTGGAAATCTGGATCATATGGTAACTATTTTTAGTTTCTAAAGAACCGCTATACTGTTTTCCATAGTGGGTGTACCAATTTACTTTCCCACTAACAGTGTAGGAGGGTTCCTTTTGGGTGCTGGAGAATATTGAAATTCTATTCTGCTCTTTAAAGCAGCTTGGTTGTGAGAGGAAGAAAAGAGATGCGATATTGTTAAAGGATGGGATTTTTTTGGTAGAAGAGACTTGAGCATGTTTACAAGGAAAAAGAGGTATCGTGAGGGGAAAACTGAGAAAAAAGGGAAGGGAAAATTGATGGAATGTGATTGTCAAGGAGATGAGAGAGGATGGGATTCAGAGCACAGTTATGCATTTGGCCACAGGGAAGCAGGAGAAAGGGCTCTTCCTCTGAGGCTTAAGGCAGGATGGCTGTGTAGATGGAATTCTTATCTCAGATGCTCTGACAAGCATGACTAGGGAAAGGTTAGGTAGGGCCTTGAGAATATCAGTGAAATGTGAAGCAGCTTCTCTGCAAATTGAGAGAACAAGACTGTGAGGTTCCAGGCAATATTAGTAATCCACTGTCAGTTAAAGACTATGAAAATGTAACAGCACAAATATCATCTACTACCTGGGGTTTATCCCATAGTTCTCAACAGAATATACAGTAGATGAAGAGTGTTTTTTGTTTTTTGTGTTTTTTTAAGGAGGATATGGCAGAACAATAAGAACTCTGAGGATAAAATGAAGTGGGAGGTCTTATGCATATAGCTGATTCACTTTGTTGTACAGCAGAAAGGAAACACAACATTGTAACGCAATTATACTCCAATTAAAAAAATAAGTGGGAGGTTGGAAATTATAATTCTGAGCATTAGACTGGAAATGTTAGCCATGCCAGTGTAGAACACAAATGAAAGTCCTTGGAGTTAGGAGTTAAAGGAATTGAGAGGTGAGACATGAGTTAGTGTGAAATAAAACCTAAAATTAGGGTTAAATATGATGTGCTGCCTTGACATGTGGTAGAATAAGAAGGACTTCAAATACCCTAACCACTAGCTTCCCCTAACCCCACCTTGCTCTCAGAACCAAAACCTCCTAGCCAAACAACCCTTCTTATTATGAAGACCAGTTGCAATTCCTACTTATCCATGAGAAGTAAGTTTTAGTTCCCTGCCATCACATAGAATTATTCCGACAAGCCAATCATTATCTCCTGAGAACCAGGAGACACTGATCCTCTGACTGCTATCAGGCCTGCCTCTCACTGCCCCTGAAAGTTTACTCTGCTCCCAAGCACAAGCCCATGTGGCCCAGCTGGCATATGGTGTCCTTCTCTCATGAACTTTGAGGACATGGAGTATCGTATGATCTTTGGGACCATCTTTACAACTGCAGGGCGGGAGTCCCTCCCTGACCAGCAGCACTCTGAATAGGAGGTGATTAAAACAGCTGCATGCGTTCTCCTGGTCACGATGACACCCAGTGAATGGGAGTGGTGTTTTTCTGAAGGAAATGAGTGTTCCCACTGTCAGTCATCCAGGGGAGTGATTAATCTTGGGGCAGAATTTGAGAAAGCTTTGTATAGCAAGCTTTGAAGGACATAAAGTTACAGAGCTCGCCATGATCATTCATGTTCTAATTGTGTTACCTGGAGATGGTAAATGGATGAAGGCAGTCAGATCTATAAGGACAGAGAGGAGGAAAGGGTCAGCACATGCATGGGGAGAGAGTGGAGCCTGGAAAACCTGAAGCCAACCATGACCCTGAAGGAAAAGCAAGATAAACAAGAAGCGCATGTGTGACAGATCATTAGCACTTGAGTAAGAGGGAAATTGAAAGTCTGGGGCCAGTGTATTGGTAAATGTGGAAAGTAATTTTGAGGCAAATGGAGCATTAAAGATAAGAGCAGACACAGGCCAAAGAGTAAAGATGGATGAAAAAAAAATAAAAATAAAACAGGCCATAATTAAAAAAAAAAATAGCAGACAGATAACAGGTAACATGAGCCATGTGCCTAAGATTGTCATAAACTGCTGACCTTCTTAATCGTTAAGTTGAGACATGTAGCAGAATTGTAGAAGGTAGGGGAAAAGACCTACGTAGTAAGAAACAGATCAATGTCAGAAGTTATACTGGACACAGATCCTTCATTTAATTCTTTTCCAAACCAAATAAGATGGATAGTTTTGCCTCCTTTTTGTCAGAGGTGGAAGCTGAGACCCACTGAAATAGGGAAACCTGGCCAAATTCTCAAAGTTTAGGAAAGAACTTAGAACATTATCCTCCCAAGTCCCATTACTATCCTACCATGACCCCTTTAATTCCTGTCATTGAACAGTTTATTTTGAGATGCTATTGAAAGGGTTTTACCTCAATTTGAGAGTTAAACCCAGGGCCCAAACCTGATCAAACCCTGTCTGGGACTCGAACCCACATGGCTAAGGCTTAACCCCAGCCAAAACCCTGTTTGGGACTTGAACCCACATAGTCAGGACTAAATACCAGCCAAAACTCACGTGGCCGGAACTTAACCCAGCACTCACCCAATGTCTGGACGCACTGAGTCTCAGGTTCTTCATGCCTCAATGCAGAAGGAATTCAGAGAAGCAGAGTGTTAGACAAGAAGAGGATTTATTAAGATAGGGTACTTGTAAGAGGTGCAAATGAGCAGGGAGGAAAGCTCTGTTCTGCTCTCTTTTCGATTGAGTGTGCAGCAATATATATATATATGATGGTAGAAGACCGCCCCCCTCAAGTAGTCACAGATGCAAGGCATACATCATTAGTTCCTTCTTCACCAACTCCTCCTTCATCAGCTGTTTATACCCAGTCAAGCCTGCCATAGTGAACAAGGAGCAGCTCTCCTGAGTTATCATCAACTCACTGACCTCCCAACCTTTCTCAGGTTTCACCCTTGTGCCTACCGTCCCCTACTAGGACTCTATAACCACCTACCTGTCCTACTCTGTCCCTATCACTATCATGTTCAAAAGTCTACTTTAGACACTGAGGATACAGAACATTGGTGGATACAAGGGTTCCTTGCTTTCAAAGAGCCTCCAACATAATCGATAATGTCATAGTCATTCCTCTAGGAGAAACAATAGCTTATGCCAGGTCTGTCTTTACTAAATGCTGGATTATGTAATTTTCAAACCTAGTGTAATCCCTTTGCCAAACATGAGAAGAGGGATCACTTTTACCAATGAATATAGAAGCATCTATATTTTATCACCTTTTTGTTTTTGGATCTTGTACCAACCCATACAACATAAAGTTGTGTCTATTTCTGTTATAACCAGCCTAGCTACAGGCATTTTATGTGATTCTTTAAGAGCCTTATGATTTTTTATTATCCCTTTGTGACAGTTTTCTCAGAGTTATGCAAATAGTATGCCAAGTGTAGTAGACTGAAATTTCTTCCATTTTATCTCTGTCCAAATAGAAGTTGCCTCATCTGCATATAACCATTCCCTTTGCAACTCAGTTGTAGTAGAAAATTGGAATTCATTTGTATTTGCATTTCCTGGGGATACAGACAAGAGCAGATGCCAATAATGGATGTCATAATTTGCTGCCTTCTCTTTGCTGCCTATAAATCTTTGAATATTTTTCCTACAATAGCAAGTAAAGAGATTGAGCAAGCATAATGGGGAGAGAGGAGATGTAAATCTCAGCAGTGGTGGTGGATTCCAGCTATGAATATTTCAGAAACAAGACACTCTCTTTAAATGGAACACTAATGGTTTTTAAGATGCTGATAGGCCTGATGTGCTTTTGATTTCATTTAATACCCAAAACTCCTGACTGCATAACACTATTTCCATGTTGGTAGATTCTAAAGAAAGTCTTTTAGACCCCCTCAAGTAGTCACAGATGCAAGGCATACATCATTAGTTCCTTCTTCACCAACTCCTCCTTCATCAGCTGTTTATACCCAGTCAAGCCTGCCATAGTGAACAAGGAGCAGCTCTCCTGAGTTATCATCAACTCACTGACCTCCCAACCTTTCTCAGGTTTCACCCTTGTGCCTACCGTCCCCTACTAGGACTCTATAACCACCTACCTGTCCTACTCTGTCCCTATCACTATCATGTTCAAAAGTCTACTTTAGACACTGAGGATACAGAACATTGGTGGATACAAGGGTTCCTTGCTTTCAAAGAGCCTCCAACATAATCGATAATGTCATAGTCATTCCTCTAGGAGAAACAATAGCTTATGCCAGGTCTGTCTTTACTAAATGCTGGATTATGTAATTTTCAAACCTAGTGTAATCCCTTTGCCAAACATGAGAAGAGGGATCACTTTTACCAATGAATATAGAAGCATCTATATTTTATCACCTTTTTGTTTTTGGATCTTGTACCAACCCATACAACATAAAGTTGTGTCTATTTCTGTTATAACCAGCCTAGCTACAGGCATTTTATGTGATTCTTTAAGAGCCTTATGATTTTTTATTATCCCTTTGTGACAGTTTTCTCAGAGTTATGCAAATAGTATGCCAAGTGTAGTAGACTGAAATTTCTTCCATTTTATCTCTGTCCAAATAGAAGTTGCCTCATCTGCATATAACCATTCCCTTTGCAACTCAGTTGTAGTAGAAAATTGGAATTCATTTGTATTTGCATTTCCTGGGGATACAGACAAGAGCAGATGCCAATAATGGATGTCATAATTTGCTGCCTTCTCTTTGCTGCCTATAAATCTTTGAATATTTTTCCTACAATAGCAAGTAAAGAGATTGAGCAAGCATAATGGGGAGAGAGGAGATGTAAATCTCAGCAGTGGTGGTGGATTCCAGCTATGAATATTTCAGAAACAAGACACTCTCTTTAAATGGAACACTAATGGTTTTTAAGATGCTGATAGGCCTGATGTGCTTTTGATTTCATTTAATAACCAAAACTCCTGACTGCATAACACTAGTTCCAGGTTGGTAGATTCTAAAGAAAGTCTTTTGTCCTCTTCTAATTTCAAATGCTGACTTTATTGTGGTATTAAATCTCATTTAACTACACACTACACCAAAGAGACAGAGGTATGCACAATTCAAAATGGAGATTATTTATATTTGGTTTTAAAATGACACAGATACAGAAAGACTCTCTCACTTCAGACACAGGCATGCAAATAGGCATCCAACATGACCGGCAAATTTCTAGCCTTGAGTTGTTCCTTCCCGGAACCTTTTTTCAGAAGTCTGTGACTCAACTGAGTGATGGTGATTATCCAAACACTGATATGAAAGACAGCATTTTTACTCAGACTGTGTGTCCTAAATGTAGAAATTTCAAAAAGTACTGCTATTGATCAAATGTCAATTTTGTGTTTTTCTTACATCTTATATCTTGCAGATAATAAATTAGGGCAATTCAAAATTATGCAGTCTCTTTTGAACTCACTTTGGTCATTTTTCTACAGTCTTACTTTAAATGTAAGCCTTTATATACTACACTGTTTCAGAAATTCTGGAGCCCCTGGCAAGGCTACTTCCCACACAAAGTTTTTCCTTTTTAACATCTTCCAAAGTATACAGCCTTTCTATAAGGTGTCTATTATTACTCTAGTGAGATATTTAAATACCTTTATTAGTGTAAATGTTGTAAACTAACCCCAGTATACCTCATTAACTAGCTGTATTCAGTAATACTACTGCCGGGAAGAATTGGCAGCCTAGTAGTTTAAAGAAAATAATCCAAAAAAAAAAAAAAAAAAAAAATGAAAGGCAAAAGAAACAAAGGAAAGAAACTGAAAAAAAATAAAAATTAACACCTAGTTGATGAACTTCCACTGAGTTCAGAAGAATGTTGAAATCAGGTATATATGATTCTGACCACAGGTCTCCAGATTTGAAGTCAGTGATCTTGTCCCTGAATAAAATTACTCTTCACTCCCTTCCTTGGCTACTCCATTCTTAGCCTAATTACATACCTCTTTTCTCTTCCTAACAAGCCAAGTTTCAGCTTCATGACAAAATCTTTTCTCATTCCTCTGCAAAGAGTTTCTCATTTGTTCTATAGGAGAGTTTCTGATGTCCAACCCAGATCCCTTTTTTTAATAGCAACTCACATACAGCCATATTTTTGACCTGAAGATTTCCTCCCACCCAAAGGATCCTCCTCACTCAAAAATACTTGAAATGTTCTCTGTCCCAGAACTGGTGATATGGGGAGATAAAGGGCCACCGTCTTGCCTCAGGGTGGGACGGCTCAGTGTACCTCTCATGTTGGCGAGTTCACCAGGGCATGGCTAGGGCTAGACCTGTGCCATATCTCTGTGTACCTTCATTCTCGGCTTTATTCTGCTTTCCTCACTAACTTAAGGTTTCTTCTGGGAGAACTCCCTCATCAAATCACTCACACAAGATTCCCTGTCACTGGTTCTGATAGTTGGTACCATGTGTGATCTTAGAAAGTAGTCTGTAAGGGTGGGAGGCTGGGGTCAGGTTACTTGCCAGCCAGATGGCCACAGAATCTGACCTTCTATAGCAGTTCAACTGCTGAGGCTTTCACCTCTGGTGATCTTGGATGAGATACAGGTGGACATAGCTTGGGTAATGTTCCTGACACTTAAGAATTTCAGGGTCAAATAACTACAAAGACTGAGGGATTTGAGAACTGTTGCTAACCGCCATTAATGTCTTAAAGAGAGCAAATGACAGGCTCAAGACTCAAGTTCTTAATTGTATATAAGTAAATTTTAAACCCTCATTAACTAGCTGTATTCAGTAATACTACTGCCGGGAAGAATTGGCAGCCTAGTAGTTTAAAGAAAATAATCCAAAAAAAAAAAAAAAAAAAAAATGAAAGGCAAAAGAAACAAAGGAAAGAAACTGAAAAAAAATAAAAATTAACACCTAGTTGATGAACTTCCACTGAGTTCAGAAGAATGTTGAAATCAGGTATATATGATTCTGACCACAGGTCTCCAGATTTGAAGTCAGTGATCTTGTCCCTGAATAAAATTACTCTTCACTCCCTTCCTTGGCTACTCCATTCTTAGCCTAATTACATACCTCTTTTCTCTTCCTAACAAGCCAAGTTTCAGCTTCATGACAAAATCTTTTCTCATTCCTCTGCAAAGAGTTTCTCATTTGTTCTATAGGAGAGTTTCTGATGTCCAACCCAGATCCCTTTTTTTAATAGCAACTCACATACAGCCATATTTTTGACCTGAAGATTTCCTCCCACCCAAAGGATCCTCCTCACTCAAAAATACTTGAAATGTTCTCTGTCCCAGAACTGGTGATATGGGGAGATAAAGGGCCACCGTCTTGCCTCAGGGTGGGACGGCTCAGTGTACCTCTCATGTTGGCGAGTTCACCAGGGCATGGCTAGGGCTAGACCTGTGCCATATCTCTGTGTACCTTCATTCTCGGCTTTATTCTGCTTTCCTCACTAACTTAAGGTTTCTTCTGGGAGAACTCCCTCATCAAATCACTCACACAAGATTCCCTGTCACTGGTTCTGATAGTTGGTACCATGTGTGATCTTAGAAAGTAGTCTGTAAGGGTGGGAGGCTGGGGTCAGGTTACTTGCCAGCCAGATGGCCACAGAATCTGACCTTCTATAGCAGTTCAACTGCTGAGGCTTTCACCTCTGGTGATCTTGGATGAGATACAGGTGGACATAGCTTGGGTAATGTTCCTGACACTTAAGAATTTCAGGGTCAAATAACTACAAAGACTGAGGGATTTGAGAACTGTTGCTAACTGCCATTAATGTCTTAAAGAGAGCAAATGACAGGCTCAAGACTCGATCTCCAATTTAAAGTAAAACATCCTTCCTTAACTCCAGTTAGAGGCCCACACCTTTCGTTGCTGAAGTGCAGGCTGAGCTAAACAACCAGACATGGGACTTAACTGTAAGAGTGGCAGAAATTCAAAGAAGGCTGATTTCATCCCCTCAGCTAGTCCGTGATACAGGTCAGAGCCCTGATCGGGATGGGCCCGTTTAGAATGCGCTCCTCTCAGTATGATTGATTTGGCTTCTACCATGGCTGTCTAACCTGTCAGCCACAAAGACCAGCACTCAGCCCTCAGTCAGTTTAAGCAAACATGTAAGTGGAGCCCTTTCACCCTAGAAAGGGAAACCATTTAGTCTGATGCTGACTAACTCATATTCTGAATATGAATTTGCATCTTCTATTCACACTGCCTCAGCCAGCACTGTTAATTCAAAGGTCTGATCTGCCAGCATCACATCCCGTATCAAATTGCTGTGAACCAAGGCCTACCATATGACAAATGAGGTGTATTGTTCCCACCACATACTGTACCATTCAGAAACTGCCAGCCTGACAGAATGCTGGGATAGCCTCTCAAAGGTGCAGCTGAGGCTTGAAGATAACACACTGTAACATGGTGCTGTGTCCCCACCAGGTAATATATATGGATCTGGTAATCAAGACATGGAAGTGATAGGTGATAGATGACAGTATGTTACCGTGAATAGTGTCGGATTCTTGATCTCCAACAGAGAAGGATTCACATTGGCATCAAAACCACTCAGCGATGGTCACTCAGAGCTTCATGAAATAAGTTTATTAAGAAAAGAGGATAGGGGGCTGGGGTCATGGTTACTTTTGCCAAAGCCAGATTTGATTCCCTGTCACTGGTTCTGATAGTTGGTACCATGTGTGATCTTAGAAAGTAGTCTGTAAGGGTGGGAGGCTGGGGTCAGGTTACTTGCCAGCCAGATGGCCACAGAATCTGACCTTCTATAGCAGTTCAACTGCTGAGGCTTTCACCTCTGGTGATCTTGGATGAGATACAGGTGGACATAGCTTGGGTAATGTTCCTGACACTTAAGAATTTCAGGGTCAAATAACTACAAAGACTGAGGGATTTGAGAACTGTTGCTAACTGCCATTAATGTCTTAAAGAGAGCAAATGACAGGCTCAAGACTCGATCTCCAATTTAAAGTAAAACATCCTTCCTTAACTCCAGTTAGAGGCCCACACCTTTCGTTGCTGAAGTGCAGGCTGAGCTAAACAACCAGACATGGGACTTAACTGTAAGAGTGGCAGAAATTCAAAGAAGGCTGATTTCATCCCCTCAGCTAGTCCGTGATACAGGTCAGAGCCCTGATCGGGATGGGCCCGTTTAGAATGCGCTCCCTCTCAGTATGATTGATTTGGCTTCTACCATGGCTGTCTAACCTGTCAGCCACAAAGACCAGCACTCAGCCCTCAGTCAGTTTAAGCAAACATGTAAGTGGAGCCCTTTCACCCTAGAAAGGGAAACCATTTAGTCTGATGCTGACTAACTCATATTCTGAATATGAATTTGCATCTTCTATTCACACTGCCTCAGCCAGCACTGTTAATTCAAAGGTCTGATCTGCCAGCATCACATCCCGTATCAAATTGCTGTGAACCAAGGCCTACCATATGACAAATGAGGTGTATTGTTCCCACCACATACTGTACCATTCAGAAACTGCCAGCCTGACAGAATGCTGGGATAGCCTCTCAAAGGTGCAGCTGAGGCTTGAAGATAACACACTGTAACATGGTGCTGTGTCCCCACCAGGTAATATATATGGATCTGGTAATCAAGACATGGAAGTGATAGGTGATAGATGACAGTATGTTACCGTGAATAGTGTCGGATTCTTGATCTCCAACAGAGAAGGATTCACATTGGCATCAAAACCACTCAGCGATGGTCACTCAGAGCTTCATGAAATAAGTTTATTAAGAAAAGAGGATAGAGAGAGAGAGCTTCCACCATAGACACTGGAAGGGGGATAGAAGAGAACCCCAGAAGGCACTTTAGGCATGCCATTTTATACTTTTTCAGGTGGTTATTAATATTAGTTTAAAAGAATATTTTACAGTTGTAAAGGCCATGTAGGCTCACACCCACAATATTAACATGAGATTAGCTAGGATGTCTCCAGACCTCACTTCTAGGTACAACATTCTAATGGAAAAGACCTTGCTAGGCCCACAGCATTAACATAACATTTAGGTAGGGAAGGGTCTCTAGGCCTCAAGGCTGGCTGAGATATCTTAATGTAAAGGCCTTGCTAGGCCCACAGCATTAACACAAGACAAGAAAGTTAGTTTCAGTTTCAGCATTGACGTTTTTTGCCTTTCTTTCTCTTTTTTCCTCCCCCTTTCCTCCTTGGGACCCGCTAGACTCCTTATCAAATCTTCCTATTAACTCCTTTCAGAAGTGGGAGTTGGCCAACACCTGTAACTGACAGTAACCCACTTGGTGAATTTATGCTTCTCAATGCTGTATATTTAGGCTCTGTTTGTCTAGAGGCCTCAAGAAGAGGAATGCTCTTTAAGTTTTCCAGAGAAATTAAAGCTGCTGCTGCCACTGGTTATTCAGGACTCCTTATAGCAGTAGACCAGCAGGAAAAAAAGGAGGGCAATTACCATACTGGGAAGGGTAACTGAACTCTGATAAGCAAGAAGTAAGACTTGCTGTAGTGTTGGATAGGGAGGAACTATTCACACTGCCTCAGCCAGCACTGTTAATTCAAAGGTCTGATCTGCCAGCATCACATCCCGTATCAAATTGCTGTGAACCAAGGCCTACCATATGACAAATGAGGTGTATTGTTCCCACCACATACTGTACCATTCAGAAACTGCCAGCCTGACAGAATGCTGGGATAGCCTCTCAAAGGTGCAGCTGAGGCTTGAAGATAACACACTGTAACATGGTGCTGTGTCCCCACCAGGTAATATATATGGATCTGGTAATCAAGACATGGAAGTGATAGGTGATAGATGACAGTATGTTACCGTGAATAGTGTCGGATTCTTGATCTCCAACAGAGAAGGATTCACATTGGCATCAAAACCACTCAGCGATGGTCACTCAGAGCTTCATGAAATAAGTTTATTAAGAAAAGAGGATATAGAGAGAGAGCTTCCAGCATAGACACTGGAAGGGGGATAGAAGAGAACCCCAGAAGGCACTTTAGGCATGCCATTTTATACTTTTTCAGGTGGTTATTAATATTAGTTTAAAAGAATATTTTACAGTTGTAAAGGCCATGTAGGCTCACACCCACAATATTAACATGAGATTAGCTAGGATGTCTCCAGACCTCACTTCTAGGTACAACATTCTAATGGAAAAGACCTTGCTAGGCCCACAGCATTAACATAACATTTAGGTAGGGAAGGGTCTCTAGGCCTCAAGGCTGGCTGAGATATCTTAATGTAAAGGCCTTGCTAGGCCCACAGCATTAACACAAGACAAGAAAGTTAGTTTCAGTTTCAGCATTGACGTTTTTTGCCTTTCTTTCTCTTTTTTCCTCCCCCTTTCCTCCTTGGGACCCGCTAGACTCCTTATCAAATCTTCCTATTAACTCCTTTCAGAAGTGGGAGTTGGCCAACACCTGTAACTGACAGTAACCCACTTGGTGAATTTATGCTTCTCAATGCTGTATATTTAGGCTCTGTTTGTCTAGAGGCCTCAAGAAGAGGAATGCTCTTTAAGTTTTCCAGAGAAATTAAAGCTGCTGCTGCCACTGGTTATTCAGGACTCCTTATAGCAGTAGACCAGCAGGAAAAAAAGGAGGGCAATTACCATACTGGGAAGGGTAACTGAACTCTGATAAGCAAGAAGTAAGACTTGCTGTAGTGTTGGATAGGGAGGAATGTTTTTGGCCCACAAGTGACCCCATGAGCTTCTTTTGGTATCCCCATGCTTCATTTTAATAGTGCGTGTATAACAATAGGTGGGTTAATACAGCAATCATGACCTAGAATGATCAAGGTAACCCCAGTTCATATCTGCCAGGGGTGACAGTGTTGGTCACCTTACCAGGCAAGCTACCTGAACCTGAATCAACATAGGCACTGTCCAAGGCAGAGAGGACTTTAGAATTGGTGGATAGAGAAGGGGCTGGCCAGTACTAGTGCAGTGAGGACTGTAGTTTGTGTCACTACCTCCTCATGGAAGTTTCTCCAGAAATATCCAACAACCCCAATCCTGGAGAAGTTGTACCCTCCTGTTCGATTGTAATGTGAGAAGCAAGTAGGTCTGAATGGTGTAAATGGTGGAGTGCAGTAGACAGAGATCCTCTTTCCTGGGTCAGTGCACCGATCGCCCAACTGCTATGATAGATGACAGCTAACGGCCTACAGGGAGGGATATGCCTGAGAGTTGTTCCCGGTCCACAGTAACCTCTGCATTTGAAAATGCCTGGGAGATTTTGCCCTCTAGGGCCATCCTGGAAACTCTGCCTTTTTAATACAAAGTCTGGGCTTTTACTTCAAGGTGGGACAAGTTTATCATGCTGCTTATGACCCAGAACTACTTCTTTTTTTTTACTACTTATTATTCTAATCTAGAAAGTTAATAAATCCCTGGTAAACACACACATACACACACAAACTAAGGCAAATAATAGTGTAAGCCAGCTATGTTTTTTATCTGATATTCTATGAATTCTAGCAAATTGAAATAATATATGTAACATGCTTTCTAAAAGAAAATGCCTGCATGATTTATGCTTCTCAATGCTGTATATTTAGGCTCTGTTTGTCTAGAGGCCTCAAGAAGAGGAATGCTCTTTAAGTTTTCCAGAGAAATTAAAGCTGCTGCTGCCACTGGTTATTCAGGACTCCTTATAGCAGTAGACCAGCAGGAAAAAAAGGAGGGCAATTACCATACTGGGAAGGGTAACTGAACTCTGATAAGCAAGAAGTAAGACTTGCTGTAGTGTTGGATAGGGAGGAATGTTTTTGGCCCACAAGTGACCCCATGAGCTTCTTTTGGTATCCCCATGCTTCATTTTAATAGTGCGTGTATAACAATAGGTGGGTTAATACAGCAATCATGACCTAGAATGATCAAGGTAACCCCAGTTCATATCTGCCAGGGGTGACAGTGTTGGTCACCTTACCAGGCAAGCTACCTGAACCTGAATCAACATAGGCACTGTCCAAGGCAGAGAGGACTTTAGAATTGGTGGATAGAGAAGGGGCTGGCCAGTACTAGTGCAGTGAGGACTGTAGTTTGTGTCACTACCTCCTCATGGAAGTTTCTCCAGAAATATCCAACAACCCCAATCCTGGAGAAGTTGTACCCTCCTGTTCGATTGTAATGTGAGAAGCAAGTAGGTCTGAATGGTGTAAATGGTGGAGTGCAGTAGACAGAGATCCTCTTTCCTGGGTCAGTGCACCGATCGCCCAACTGCTATGATAGATGACAGCTAACGGCCTACAGGGAGGGATATGCCTGAGAGTTGTTCCCGGTCCACAGTAACCTCTGCATTTGAAAATGCCTGGGAGATTTTGCCCTCTAGGGCCATCCTGGAAACTCTGCCTTTTTAATACAAAGTCTGGGCTTTTACTTCAAGGTGGGACAAGTTTATCATGCTGCTTATGACCCAGAACTACTTCTTTTTTTTTACTACTTATTATTCTAATCTAGAAAGTTAATAAATCCCTGGTAAACACACACATACACACACAAACTAAGGCAAATAATAGTGTAAGCCAGCTATGTTTTTTATCTGATATTCTATGAATTCTAGCAAATTGAAATAATATATGTAACATGCTTTCTAAAAGAAAATGCCTGATACTATCTGCCGTCTTTTTACCTGTGTATACTGAACTATCTTTTTATATTTATTTTTTTCCAGCTTTAATTTAATTTTATTTTTTTACAGAGTTTTGTCATTTACTGCCACACACCAACCTGAAAGAATCAGGCTGAGGTGGAGCTACTGAACTAACCTCTCTGCCTAAATTCTTATTGCCTTCTCTGTACATTACACTTAACTTGAACATATTCCCTAAATAGATCACTTGTGCAAGAATCCTTGTCTCTTAAGTTCTGCTTTTACGAAACCCACCCTTAGACATTCTCTTTTGTATTCTCATAGCCCCTTTCACTTTGTATCAAATGCCTTCTATCATAACATGCAATACTTTACATTTGTCTTCATTGCTACCTATGCACTCCAGGAGGCATTTGCCTCTGGGTCTCTATTATCTCAAAAAATTCCTAACATAAAAGCATATAGAATGAACTGAACAAATGAGTAAATAGTCACTGTTGTAGAATTTTGCCAAATCAGGGCTAGACCATGCTTAGAATCTTTGCATCTTAATTGGAAGAGAATTGAAGACATTCGTACTTACTGTGACTGATCAGTCGTTTCAGTGTATATAGCTCTCAACTGAATGTAATTTCCAAGTAATAGTAAGATATTTGTCTTCTTCATTTTTAGCTCTATACCTGAAGTGGCAAGATTCAACTGGTCAAACTGTACTGGTCAAAAGCTGCCAGTTGCTCCCTCTGTGATGGGAAGGACTCTACCATACTCCTACAGAATCAAGGAAATCCTCTAGGGTAAGTCAATTGTTTTTACAGTTTCTGCTGATGGTAAAATCCCAATAGGCTTTTTCCACTGGGGAATCTCATTAGTTTTTCTTCTGATGTATTAAAGAAATAGTGGTTCCTGCCTCTTTGAAAATAGTTTTTATCAGGGGACATTTGCTATGACCCAGAACTACTTTTTTTACATTATTCTAATCTAGAAAGTTAATAAATCCCTGGTAAACACACACATACACACACAAACTAAGGCAAATAATAGTGTAAGCCAGCTATGTTTTTTATCTGATATTCTATGAATTCTAGCAAATTGAAATAATATATGTAACATGCTTTCTAAAAGAAAATGCCTGATACTATCTGCCGTCTTTTTACCTGTGTATACTGAACTATCTTTTTATATTTATTTTTTTCCAGCTTTAATTTAATTTTATTTTTTTACAGAGTTTTGTCATTTACTGCCACACACCAACCTGAAAGAATCAGGCTGAGGTGGAGCTACTGAACTAACCTCTCTGCCTAAATTCTTATTGCCTTCTCTGTACATTACACTTAACTTGAACATATTCCCTAAATAGATCACTTGTGCAAGAATCCTTGTCTCTTAAGTTCTGCTTTTACGAAACCCACCCTTAGACATTCTCTTTTGTATTCTCATAGCCCCTTTCACTTTGTATCAAATGCCTTCTATCATAACATGCAATACTTTACATTTGTCTTCATTGCTACCTATGCACTCCAGGAGGCATTTGCCTCTGGGTCTCTATTATCTCAAAAAATTCCTAACATAAAAGCATATAGAATGAACTGAACAAATGAGTAAATAGTCACTGTTGTAGAATTTTGCCAAATCAGGGCTAGACCATGCTTAGAATCTTTGCATCTTAATTGGAAGAGAATTGAAGACATTCGTACTTACTGTGACTGATCAGTCGTTTCAGTGTATATAGCTCTCAACTGAATGTAATTTCCAAGTAATAGTAAGATATTTGTCTTCTTCATTTTTAGCTCTATACCTGAAGTGGCAAGATTCAACTGGTCAAACTGTACTGGTCAAAAGCTGCCAGTTGCTCCCTCTGTGATGGGAAGGACTCTACCATACTCCTACAGAATCAAGGAAATCCTCTAGGGTAAGTCAATTGTTTTTTTACAGTTTCTGCTGATGGTAAAATCCCAATAGGCTTTTTTTCCACTGGGGAATCTCATTAGTTTTTCTTCTGATGTATTAAAGAAATAGTGGTTCCTGCCTCTTTGAAAATAGTTTAGGCATTCCTATCAAAAAGAGCAAACAGTTCCGAACAAATTTTCTTCCTATTTCTTCTGTGCAAATTTATAGGTGTCTTACTCGAAAATCTCAGAGACTTTAGTTAGCAAAGCTTACTGTGTGAGATATTTTCTGTTTGCCCCTTTAGACTCACTTCTCATTTTCTCACCCTTCTCTAAGAGTCTGACCTGTTTGGACGGCACCCATGATAGAAATTTTTGTAATTATTAGTGAGGGTAAATATTTTTCACGTAGTTATTGGATATGTCTGTTTTACTGATAATTCCATAAAAATGTTTATTTTGATCTTAATGATTTATAAATTATTTTACATTAGGATTATTAATCCAAGTCTTACATATGTGTTATAACATTATTCCTAATTTTCTGTTTTATTTTTCAGTCTTTCCAAATGGTACATGAATTGTTGTTTTTATATTCTTTAGTGGTTTCTGTGTTTTACATCTGACTTAGAAATGCAGTATCTTTGAAAAATTCTGGATATGAGTCAAATAAATGCAAGATCACTAGTGATATTTAGCTGCTATGCATAGTGCCTTTTGTTTTAAAGGGCTACTGAAAGTAACTAGGTTGAACTCTAGAAGACAGAATAGCTTCAGATTTCTTTCATTGTCTGTTGTAGAACAGATTATATTCATTGGTATTTTAAATAATTTTATTTGTTTATTTTTGACTATACAGGCTTTTCTCTAGTTGTGGGGAACGGGGCTGTTGTTGTGGAGCATGGGCTCCAAGGTGGCACATGGGCTCAGAAGTTGCAGCTCCCGGGCTTGGGCTCTGGAGCACAGGCTCAGGAGTTGTGACTGATCAGTCGTTTCAGTGTATATAGCTCTCAACTGAATGTAATTTCCAAGTAATAGTAAGATATTTGTCTTCTTCATTTTTAGCTCTATACCTGAAGTGGCAAGATTCAACTGGTCAAACTGTACTGGTCAAAAGCTGCCAGTTGCTCCCTCTGTGATGGGAAGGACTCTACCATACTCCTACAGAATCAAGGAAATCCTCTAGGGTAAGTCAATTGTTTTTTTACAGTTTCTGCTGATGGTAAAATCCCAATAGGCTTTTTTTCCACTGGGGAATCTCATTAGTTTTTCTTCTGATGTATTAAAGAAATAGTGGTTCCTGCCTCTTTGAAAATAGTTTAGGCATTCCTATCAAAAAGAGCAAACAGTTCCGAACAAATTTTCTTCCTATTTCTTCTGTGCAAATTTATAGGTGTCTTACTCGAAAATCTCAGAGACTTTAGTTAGCAAAGCTTACTGTGTGAGATATTTTCTGTTTGCCCCTTTAGACTCACTTCTCATTTTCTCACCCTTCTCTAAGAGTCTGACCTGTTTGGACGGCACCCATGATAGAAATTTTTGTAATTATTAGTGAGGGTAAATATTTTTCACGTAGTTATTGGATATGTCTGTTTTACTGATAATTCCATAAAAATGTTTATTTTGATCTTAATGATTTATAAATTATTTTACATTAGGATTATTAATCCAAGTCTTACATATGTGTTATAACATTATTCCTAATTTTCTGTTTTATTTTTCAGTCTTTCCAAATGGTACATGAATTGTTGTTTTTATATTCTTTAGTGGTTTCTGTGTTTTACATCTGACTTAGAAATGCAGTATCTTTGAAAAATTCTGGATATGAGTCAAATAAATGCAAGATCACTAGTGATATTTAGCTGCTATGCATAGTGCCTTTTGTTTTAAAGGGCTACTGAAAGTAACTAGGTTGAACTCTAGAAGACAGAATAGCTTCAGATTTCTTTCATTGTCTGTTGTAGAACAGATTATATTCATTGGTATTTTAAATAATTTTATTTGTTTATTTTTGACTATACAGGCTTTTCTCTAGTTGTGGGGAACGGGGCTGTTGTTGTGGAGCATGGGCTCCAAGGTGGCACATGGGCTCAGAAGTTGCAGCTCCCGGGCTTGGGCTCTGGAGCACAGGCTCAGGAGTTGTGACACTTGAGCTTAGTTGCATGAGATTTCCTGGATCAGGGATCGGACGCACATCTCCTGCACTGGGAGGCAGATTCTGTACCACTTATCCACCAGGGAATCCTGCCATTGATTTTTCTTTGGAAGATTCTTCCCTCTGTTTTATTTGGAGCTATCTACTTGCCGTGTTTTCCAGGTGCTTTGTGGAGGCTGACCGCAAAAGCACCTATGCAATTCCTCAAACATTTTATTCTCTAATCCTAGCAACTTTTTGGGTCACTCAGTAAATAGGCCAGAGTAACCCAAGCGTGAAGTATGTTTCTTCTGAATTCCAAAGAGATCCACTAGGCATAGTGTCTCTTTTTTGGTTGTGCCATAGCTTAGCCTTCATGTTAGAAAGCATGTCTAAACATGCCCTACAGTACTGAACCCTAAAAATTTTACTGATATAGAAGATCCCTGAATTTTTATAAGGCTTATTTTCACATTCTAGCGTTAATGTCTTATCCATAAGTCTAGAGTAGTTGTTATTTCTTGCTTAGTAGGTTCAGTCAGCATAATGTTATCCATGTAATAGATCAGAGTGATTTCTTGTAGAAACGAAAGGCAGTAAAGATTCTTACAAATTATGACACAGGATTGGAAACTTGATGCACCCTTAAGGTAAGACAGTGAAGTTGTATTGCTGGCCTTGCCAGCTGAAAGCGAACAGCTTCTGGTAATCTCTATTGACAGGTTTGCAGGAAAAGCATTTTCCAGATCAAAGCTGTACATCAGATACCAGGAAGTATATTAATTTGCTAAAACTGTAAGGGTTAGAAGGGAAAGGGGGCAGGGCACAATTTTTGAAAAGAATGACAGCACAAGGACACAGCATAAACCCATTAGAATCAGATGGGTCCAAGATGGCAGACCAGACCTTGATCTTCAGTCAGCAAGCTAAATGACACACCCAGAGGTGCTATGACAGTTCCGCCCCTTCCCTAAAAGAGCTGGAATAGTCCTCCCACTCATTAGCATATGGAATTACCCAGCCTATAAAAGCTAGGAACGCCATGTTTTCGGGGCCACTGGGTTTGCTATGTCATGGCCCACACTCTGTCTGTGGAGTGTGCTTTCTCTGAATCTGAATAAATCCATTTCTTACCTATCACTTTGTCTCTCACTGAATTCTTCTCTGCAAATAGACATGAAGAACCTCAGTGGATTCAGACATTGGGTGAGTGATTTTAATTAACAGGCTTTAGGCTGGGTTCGAGTCCCGGCCAAAGTCCCAAGCAGGGTTTAGACTGGGTTTGAGTCGTGGCCAAAGTCCCAAGCAGGGTTTAGGCTGGGTTCGAGTCCTGGCCATGTGGGTTCAAGTCCCAAACAGGTTTGATTAAGTCTGGACCCTGGGTTTAAGTCTCAAATTGAGTTTGAACACTTTCAAAACAATAAAATCCCATCTGGTATAACAGCTTCGATTGGAGTAGTTACTCAGTTAAACATAATGATAATCCACTGTCTTTCCCACAATCCCTCTGTCTTCTTCACAAACCAAATAGGAAAGTTGAATGAGGATATGGTGGAAATCACCACATCTGCATCTTTCAAACCATTGGTAGTCATATTAATCTTTGTATTCTCCCCAGGAATGTGGAATTGCTTTGGGTTTACTATTTTCCAAGGTAGAGGCAGTTCTAGTGACTTCCAATTGGCCTTTCCCATCATGATAGTCTTCTTATCATGGATCAGAGGACCAATGTGGGCAATCTCTCAGCTGCAGAGTTATGTTTACTTCAATGATTACACTCTAGAACTGGAGAAATAGCTACAGTAGGGGTTTGGGTAGCCGTTGTCCCCTCTGTGAGTCAGATCTGAGTTAAAATTGATCAGCTGGACTCTATAAGCCTCTACTTTAACTGCTGGATGACAGTGATGCTTGTCTCCTGGAATAAGTGTCAGTTCAGAGCCTGGGGCTCTGATTATTTCCTTTCCCCCATTGCACAGGTATCCTGGTAAGACTGTAGATCCCTTGAGGGTGAGGCACCCATTGCACTTTTTTGGTAAAGACTGCCCAGTTCCGCCCCTTCCTAAAAGCTATGTCCTCCCACTCATTAGCATATGGAATTACCCAGCCTATAAAAGCTAGGAACGCCATGTTTTCGGGGCCACTGGGTTTGCTATGTCATGGCCCACACTCTGTCTGTGGAGTGTGCTTTCTCTGAATCTGAATAAATCCATTTCTTACCTATCACTTTGTCTCTCACTGAATTCTTCTCTGCAAATAGACATGAAGAACCTCAGTGGATTCAGACATTGGGTGAGTGATTTTAATTAACAGGCTTTAGGCTGGGTTCGAGTCCCGGCCAAAGTCCCAAGCAGGGTTTAGACTGGGTTTGAGTCGTGGCCAAAGTCCCAAGCAGGGTTTAGGCTGGGTTCGAGTCCTGGCCATGTGGGTTCAAGTCCCAAACAGGTTTGATTAAGTCTGGACCCTGGGTTTAAGTCTCAAATTGAGTTTGAACACTTTCAAAACAATAAAATCCCATCTGGTATAACAGCTTCGATTGGAGTAGTTACTCAGTTAAACATAATGATAATCCACTGTCTTTCCCACAATCCCTCTGTCTTCTTCACAAACCAAATAGGAAAGTTGAATGAGGATATGGTGGAAATCACCACATCTGCATCTTTCAAACCATTGGTAGTCATATTAATCTTTGTATTCTCCCCAGGAATGTGGAATTGCTTTGGGTTTACTATTTTCCAAGGTAGAGGCAGTTCTAGTGACTTCCAGTTGGCCTTTCCCATCATGATAGTCTTCTTATCATGGATCAGAGGACCAATGTGGGCAATCTCTCAGCTGCAGAGTTATGTTTACTTCAATGATTACACTCTAGAACTGGAGAAATAGCTACAGTAGGGGTTTGGGTAGCCGTTGTCCCCTCTGTGAGTCAGATCTGAGTTAAAATTGATCAGCTGGACTCTATAAGCCTCTACTTTAACTGCTGGATGACAGTGATGCTTGTCTCCTGGAATAAGTGTCAGTTCAGAGCCTGGGGCTCTGATTATTTCCTTTCCCCCATTGCACAGGTATCCTGGTAAAAGACTGTAGATCCCTTGAGGGGAGGACTGAGGCACAGGTAAGCAGTATGCATTTTCAGCAGTATACATTTCCAGAGTCTTTCCTCAATACCCTTGCATTTTACAGTTTGCCCTATAAACTGGCTAAAGTCTGGGAACCAATTGAGAGGCTGTGACTCTCTCTTTTCATATTCAATTTAGACTTCATACAGATCAAGAAGAATTTCGTAGGACTGCTATTTAGTTCACATGTAGGAATACTGTGGTCAGCTACTGAATACTGTGTGAGTTAGCCTGTTTTAATTGTTGCTTTGACTCTGCTGAACACTGAAGTAACCACAGTCACTTTTCTTTTGACAGTTGAGTGGTGCAGTTGAGTGGTCCCTTGCATTTAGGTTTCTAAATGACTGCAGATCCCAATGTAAAGTTTGGTTTAAAGAGATGAACAAACAACAGAGCTCTTCAATGCTATTGGGATTCTTCTCACAGATTTATTCATTGTAGTTGTGATGAAAAGTGTCTTCTGGACTTTCCCAAGGTGAATGGGTGGCAAATTCACTCTAACATTCCAGTCTCCCTAAGCCTTTGGCTCCCTTTCTCCACATTAAACCAAGGTCAGTCCAGTATTTTCACCTTGCTCACCATTGGCCACCTTTGGATCTGTGTCTTAGCCAACCAACCAACCAAATTGTTAGATCCCTCTGTAACTCCCTAAGGTGCAAAATTAAATGCAGGATCTCTGCTTAGTTGGCTCATATTGATGAATTAGGCCTGATCCAAGTTTATATTCCTAACACCATTACTCCTGTACATGTTCCCAAATTTCTGTCTGTATAAATTGGAAAGTAAAGCTTTTTTTTTTTCTTTCTTTTGGAATGCGGTGCACATCCTCATGCTTTGCACTTTGTACTTCAGCCTTAGGGGCCTTGGGACTTGAGTCTTGTTGTAGGTCTAGAAGCACAGAGAAGTGGAGATTAATCAGCACTGTCATGCATGGCTGCTGCCTCAGGGTAGGGCATTATTGTCTCATCGGGCATTTCAGGGTTAATTCCCTCAAGTGGGGATGAAGAAGCTGCTTCCACTGGGCTTGAAAGGGCTTCTGCCTTTGTGAGTAGAGAGGTGCTTCCATTGGCAAAATGATCCATCAGAACTGGGGGTTCAGCATCCCTAGCATCATGGAGGTCTTTCCAAGGTCCTATTTCACCTTTCAGTATCCCCATCCCTTCTAATCAACGTCCTTTAATAATAGACACACTACTGGGAGTTGTAATTCAGCCAGCTGTAGGTTGAGATTCTGCTTTTGATTTTCACCATTTTCAGCCTTTGTTGCTACTGGAGCACACATAGAGCTTTTGGATCAGGTATGTGGTCCTTGAAATGGGAATTTGAGCCCCTGAGGTCATTCTTTTCTTTTTCCATTTTGTCCACCAACATTGGGGAGCAATGAGTCAATCTCCTTATACTTGTTAGTTTGACAAAAATGTTCAAAAGTGTCATGCACACAGACACTTATGTCCTTGCTTCTTGCAAGGGACTATTGAGGAGTCTCCAATGCTATTTTGCTAATCTCTGTTGCTAGATCACTTCTGATCATGAACTGTCAGTTCTGTCTTTACTAATGGAAATGGAATCATTAGCATCTTGAAATCTAATCAGATTAGAAAGCCTATTCCAGAAACTCCAGAACCAGTTCAGAAAATTCATTCTTATAATTCTGTTTCTCCGATGCTCAACCTCGCTTATTATTAGAGAAATGCAAATTAAAACTACAATGAGATATCACCTCACACCCATCAGAATGGCCATCTTCAAAAAATCTGCAGGCAATAAATGTTGGAGAGGGTGCGCAGAAAAGGGAACCCTTTTGCATTGCTGGTGGGAATGTAAATTGATACAGCCTCTATGGAAGACAGTATGGAGATTTCTTGAAAAACTAAAAATAGAAGCACCCTATGGAGATTTCCTGATGAAATCAAAATTTTCTTTCGTTCCCAAATTTCTGTCTGTATAAATTGGAAAGTAAAGCTTTTTTTTTTTCTTTCTTTTGGAATGCGGTGCACATCCTCATGCTTTGCACTTTGTACTTCAGCCTTAGGGGCCTTGGGACTTGAGTCTTGTTGTAGGTCTAGAAGCACAGAGAAGTGGAGATTAATCAGCACTGTCATGCATGGCTGCTGCCTCAGGGTAGGGCATTATTGTCTCATCGGGCATTTCAGGGTTAATTCCCTCAAGTGGGGATGAAGAAGCTGCTTCCACTGGGCTTGAAAGGGCTTCTGCCTTTGTGAGTAGAGAGGTGCTTCCATTGGCAAAATGATCCATCAGAACTGGGGGTTCAGCATCCCTAGCATCATGGAGGTCTTTCCAAGGTCCTATTTCACCTTTCAGTATCCCCATCCCTTCTAATCAACGTCCTTTAATAATAGACACACTACTGGGAGTTGTAATTCAGCCAGCTGTAGGTTGAGATTCTGCTTTTGATTTTCACCATTTTCAGCCTTTGTTGCTACTGGAGCACACATAGAGCTTTTGGATCAGGTATGTGGTCCTTGAAATGGGAATTTGAGCCCCTGAGGTCATTCTTTTCTTTTTCCATTTTGTCCACCAACATTGGGGAGCAATGAGTCAATCTCCTTATACTTGTTAGTTTGACAAAAATGTTCAAAAGTGTCATGCACACAGACACTTATGTCCTTGCTTCTTGCAAGGGACTATTGAGGAGTCTCCAATGCTATTTTGCTAATCTCTGTTGCTAGATCACTTCTGATCATGAACTGTCAGTTCTGTCTTTACTAATGGAAATGGAATCATTAGCATCTTGAAATCTAATCAGATTAGAAAGCCTATTCCAGAAACTCCAGAACCAGTTCAGAAAATTCATTCTTATAATTCTGTTTCTCCGATGCTCAACCTCGCTTATTATTAGAGAAATGCAAATTAAAACTACAATGAGATATCACCTCACACCCATCAGAATGGCCATCTTCAAAAAATCTGCAGGCAATAAATGTTGGAGAGGGTGCGCAGAAAAGGGAACCCTTTTGCATTGCTGGTGGGAATGTAAATTGATACAGCCTCTATGGAAGACAGTATGGAGATTTCTTGAAAAACTAAAAATAGAAGCACCCTATGACCCAGCAATCGCACTCTTAGGCTTATATCCTGATGAAATCAAAACTGAAAGAAGCACCTGTACCCCAATGTTCATTGCAGCTCTCTATACAATAGCCAAAACATGGAAGCAACCTAGATGTCCATCGACGAATGAATGGATCCAGAAGCTCTGGTACATATATACAATGGAATACTACTCAGCTGTTAAAAGAAATGCAGAAGACTCAGTCCTAATGAAGTGGCTGGTTCTAGAACCTATCATAAAAAGTGAAGTAAGTCAAAAAGAGAAAGACAAATACAGTATACTAACACACATATATGGAATCTAGTAGGACGGTCTTGATATCACACACAGGGAACTCATGGAAAAAAAGACAGAGCATAGACATAGGGACATCGTGGTGAAGAAATAGGGAGGGGGAAGCATGGAGGAAGTAACAAGGAAACCTGTAGTGTTATGTGTGGAAAAGATAGCTATTGTCATAGTGCTAAGGGAATAGGAGTGCTTACAATGGCTTGGGGCGAAAGTCTGGAGGGGTGGGGACCATGGATATGCATATGACTGATCTGGGAACATACATGTCTGTGAACAACAAAACTCTGTAAAACCTTTAAAATAAAGAATAAAAAAAAATTAAAAAAAAAATTCTGTTTCTCTAGAACTACTGTTGGTAAAATCTGTTTTGGTCAGAGTTCCTCAGAGAAACAAAACTGGTAGGATAGAAATAGAGAAGGAAATGAAGATGAAGTTAGAGATACAGCTAGAACTAGAGTAAGAGAGAAAGAGATTGAGAATGAAAGAGATTTATTATAAGGAATCAGCTCACATGGTTATAGAGGTTGGTAGATCTCAGATCTACATGGTTAATTAGCAAGATGGAGTCTCAGGGGAGCCAGTGTGTTTAGCTTCAATCTCAATTGAAGATCCAGGAGCCCGAAATATTATTGATGGTATAGTTTTAGTCCAAAGTCCAGTGGGTTTGAAATTCCAAAAAAGCTGATATTTCATTTTGAGTCCAAAGGCTAGGGAAAAAAAGCCAATATCCCAGATCTCAAACTCTTTTATTCATGTCCCCTTTTTGTTCTACACAGCCTTCAACTGATTGAATGAGGTCCATTCACTTTAGAAACAGCAGTCTGCTTTACCATGTCTACTAAATATTATCTCATCCAGAAATACTTTCATAGAAATATCCAGAACAGACTAAATATCTGGGCACTCTGTGACCCAGTCAAGTTAACACAAATGGGTCAGCACTCACACAATAGCCAAAACATGGAAGCAACCTAGATGTCCATCGACGAATGAATGGATCCAGAAGCTCTGGTACATATATACAATGGAATACTACTCAGCTGTTAAAAGAAATGCAGAAGACTCAGTCCTAATGAAGTGGCTGGTTCTAGAACCTATCATAAAAAGTGAAGTAAGTCAAAAAGAGAAAGACAAATACAGTATACTAACACACATATATGGAATCTAGTAGGACGGTCTTGATATCACACACAGGGAACTCATGGAAAAAAAGACAGAGCATAGACATAGGGACATCGTGGTGAAGAAATAGGGAGGGGGAAGCATGGAGGAAGTAACAAGGAAACCTGTAGTGTTATGTGTGGAAAAGATAGCTATTGTCATAGTGCTAAGGGAATAGGAGTGCTTACAATGGCTTGGGGCGAAAGTCTGGAGGGGTGGGGACCATGGATATGCATATGACTGATCTGGGAACATACATGTCTGTGAACAACAAAACTCTGTAAAACCTTTAAAATAAAGAATAAAAAAAAATTAAAAAAAAAATTCTGTTTCTCTAGAACTACTGTTGGTAAAATCTGTTTTGGTCAGAGTTCCTCAGAGAAACAAAACTGGTAGGATAGAAATAGAGAAGGAAATGAAGATGAAGTTAGAGATACAGCTAGAACTAGAGTAAGAGAGAAAGAGATTGAGAATGAAAGAGATTTATTATAAGGAATCAGCTCACATGGTTATAGAGGTTGGTAGATCTCAGATCTACATGGTTAATTAGCAAGATGGAGTCTCAGGGGAGCCAGTGTGTTTAGCTTCAATCTCAATTGAAGATCCAGGAGCCCGAAATATTATTGATGGTATAGTTTTAGTCCAAAGTCCAGTGGGTTTGAAATTCCAAAAAAGCTGATATTTCATTTTGAGTCCAAAGGCTAGGGAAAAAAAGCCAATATCCCAGATCTCAAACTCTTTTATTCATGTCCCCTTTTTGTTCTACACAGCCTTCAACTGATTGAATGAGGTCCATTCACTTTAGAAACAGCAGTCTGCTTTACCATGTCTACTAAATATTATCTCATCCAGAAATACTTTCATAGAAATATCCAGAACAGACTAAATATCTGGGCACTCTGTGACCCAGTCAAGTTAACACATAAAATTAATTTCACACAAGACTTTCCCCAAATAAAAAGGCCTTGGTTTTTTTTGTTTGCGGCGGGGTTGGGGGGGAAGGGGGTTGGGCGGGCCACTTCTATTGGTCTTTCATTTATCTATTTTTATTCATCTTTGTTCTTTGACCCGTGTGGGCCTCCCATTGCAGTGGCCTCTGTTGTCACAGAGCACCGGCTCTAGGTGCATGCACTCCAGAGCTCCAGCTCTGTAATTGGACACATCGGTCCAGCAGCTCTGCGGCACATGGGATCTTCCCAGGCCAGGGATCGAACCTGTGTCTCTTGCACTGCAAGGCAGTGTCCTTACCCACTGGACCACCAGGGAAGCCTGGCCTTAATTTTTAATACCACTCCAACTTATATGTTTTGTTTGTTGGGTATTTAAGTCTCAGTTTGTTCTTTTCCTCCTCCCCAATTTAGTCATTATTATTCTTATACTTAATGAAGTCAGTACTCTTTTAGATTTATCTACTTTTTGCCAATTTATTTGCTCATCTTTCATTTTTTGATGTCAATCTTTCTTTACCAATTCAGTATTCTTTTTTTCATAAAAATGTTCATTAGCAGTTCCTTTAGTGATTGTTATGGGCTTCCCTCGTTGCTCAGATCGGTAAAGAATTTGCCTGAAGTGCACTGGGGTTTCCCTGGATCAGGAAGATCCCCTAGAGAAAGGAATGGCTACCCATTCTAGTATTCTTGCCTAGAGAATTCCATGGACAGAGGAGCTTGGCAGGCTATAGTCCATGGGGTTGCAAAGAGTTGGACACAACTGAGTGACTAACACTAACTTTAGTGATAGTTATTGATAGGAAATCCAATCCATCTTCATTTGTGAAATGCCTATTTTGACATCATTCTTAAGTAATGTTAAATGACCACAAAACACCCATTTTTATGAGAATTAAAATTTTTATCAGCTCATTGAAGAAGATTATTTACTGTCTTCTCTTTTTCATTATTGCTACTGAGAAACAGCTATGTATAATTGTTGATTCTTGTATGCCTCTTCTCTTGGCTTGGTTTAAAAATCATTTATTTGCCTTTGCTGCTTTAGAGACTGCTTGAGATTTATAAGATTTCTTGAATCTGAGGACTGAAGATTTTATTATAACTTCTGAAAAATGCTCAATCATTCTTTTAATAGATAGGCTTTTCACCATTCTCTATTTCCCCTGAAATTTCTTTTGAATTTATGCATAACTTTCTCATTTTACTTTATGTCTCTTAACTTCTCTTTTTTATATTTTTCCATCTCCTTGTTCTGTGTTTTTTCAAATTTATCTTTCTATTCACCTGCTCAGTCTTGAACCATATCTAATCCCTTTTTTAAAAAAAATTTCAGTGAGTAAAACTTTTATTTTTAAGTTATTTTCCATTATTTTTTTTCACATTTTCCTGGTCCATTTTTTTTATTAGTAATCATCTTGCATTACAGTTTGCAACTGTAGGAAACAAAACAATTGACTGGAACCATATATAAAGAAACTGAGCATCCTTCGTGAAGAAAAGGGAACTCTCATGCACATTTATTAGGATTATAAATTGGTGTAGACACTATGGGAAAAAGTATGGAAGTTCCTCAAAAAATTATAAATAAGTCTGCTCTATGACTCAGCAATTTCATTTCTGGGTATATATCTGCAGATTAATTCAAAAGATAACATGCATACTGATGTTCCTTGCAACATTATTTACAGTAGGCAAAATACAGAAACAACTTGGATATCCACCAATAGAAGAATGGATAAAGAAGATGTAGTGTGTGTATATATATGTATACATATATATGTGGAAAATTACTCAGGAAGATCCCTAGAGAAAGGAATGGCTACCCATTCTAGTTTTGCAGGCTAAATGGCAGGCTATAGTCCATGGGGTTGCAAAGAGTTGGACACAACTGAGTGACTAACACTAACTTTAGTGATAGTTATTGATAGGAAATCCAATCCATCTTCATTTGTGAAATGCCTATTTTGATATCATTCTTAAGTAATGTTAAATGACCACAAAACACCCATTTTTATGAGAATTAAAATTTTTATCAGCTCATTGAAGAAGATTATTTACTGTCTTCTCTTTTTCATTATTGCTACTGAGAAACAGCTATGTATAATTGTTGATTCTTGTATGCCTCTTCTCTTGGCTTGGTTTAAAAATCATTTATTTGCCTTTGCTGCTTTAGAGACTGCTTGAGATTTATAAGATTTCTTGAATCTGAGGACTGAAGATTTTATTATAACTTCTGAAAAATGCTCAATCATTCTTTTAATAGATAGGCTTTTCACCATTCTCTATTTCCCCTGAAATTTCTTTTGAATTTATGCATAACTTTCTCATTTTACTTTATGTCTCTTAACTTCTCTTTTTTATATTTTTCCATCTCCTTGTTCTGTGTTTTTTCAAATTTATCTTTCTATTCACCTGCTCAGTCTTGAACCATATCTAATCCCTTTTTTAAAAAAAATTTCAGTGAGTAAAACTTTTATTTTTAAGTTATTTTCCATTATTTTTTTTCACATTTTCCTGGTCCATTTTTTTTTATTAGTAATCATCTTGCATTACAGTTTGCAACTGTAGGAAACAAAACAATTGACTGGAACCATATATAAAGAAACTGAGCATCCTTCGTGAAGAAAAGGGAACTCTCATGCACATTTATTAGGATTATAAATTGGTGTAGACACTATGGGAAAAAGTATGGAAGTTCCTCAAAAAATTATAAATAAGTCTGCTCTATGACTCAGCAATTTCATTTCTGGGTATATATCTGCAGATTAATTCAAAAGATAACATGCATACTGATGTTCCTTGCAACATTATTTACAGTAGGCAAAATACAGAAACAACTTGGATATCCACCAATAGAAGAATGGATAAAGAAGATGTAGTGTGTGTGTATATATATGTATACATATATATGTGGAAAATTACTCAGCCATAAAAAATGAAATCTTGCCATTTGCAACAACATGAATTTGATCCAGAGTGTATTATGCTAAGTGAAATATGTTAGACAAAGACAAATCCAATGTGATCTCAATTTTTTTTTTTAAATTTGGGCTCTTTTATTGGTGTTCTATTTATTTATTTTGATCCATCTTCATTCTTTGGCCTGTGTGGGCATCCCATTGCGGTGGCCTCTCTTGCTGCAGAGCACCGGCTCTGGATGCATGCAATCCAGAGCACTGACTCGTAATTGGACACACCTGTCCAGCCACTCCACAGCACGTGGGATCTTCCCTGGCCAGGGATTGAACCAGTACCCCTTGCACTGCAAGGCGGACTCTTTACCCACTGGACCACCAGGGAAGCCTCAATATGATCTCAATTTTATGTGGAATCTAAAAATAAAAGAAGTAAAACAATATGAAAAGAAACTCATAGATACAAAGAACAAATGGGTTGTTTGGAGGGGAGGAGGGTTGGTTGGGGGCAAAATAGGAGAAGGAAATTAAGAAGTACAAACATGCGGGTATAAAATAAATAAGCCACAGGGTGTAATATACAGTATAAGGAATGTGGTCAATAATGCATTAACTTTGTACAGGGACAGATGGTTATTGGACTTATTGCGGTGATCATTTCATATAGTAGGCAAGTATCAAATTAGTCTGAGGTACACTTGGAGCTAATGTTGTACATGAATTACATTTCAGTCAAAAAGTAATCATCTTGCATTACTTTTGCATAAAACAAAATGAGGGTATCCTTGGGGGCCAGACATTTATTAGGATTATAAATTGGTGTAGACACTATGGGAAAAAGTATGGAAGTTCCTCAAAAAATTATAAATAAGTCTGCTCTATGACTCAGCAATTTCATTTCTGGGTATATATCTGCAGATTAATTCAAAAGATAACATGCATACTGATGTTCCTTGCAACATTATTTACAGTAGGCAAAATACAGAAACAACTTGGATATCCACCAATAGAAGAATGGATAAAGAAGATGTAGTGTGTGTGTATATATATGTATACATATATATGTGGAAAATTACTCAGCCATAAAAAATGAAATCTTGCCATTTGCAACAACATGAATTTGATCCAGAGTGTATTATGCTAAGTGAAATATGTTAGACAAAGACAAATCCAATGTGATCTCAATTTTTTTTTTTAAATTTTGGTCTCTTTTATTGGTTTTCTATTTATTTATTTTCATCCATCTTTATTCTTTGGCCTGTGTGGGCCTCCCATTGCAGTGACCTCTGTCATTGCAGAGCACCGGCTCTGGATGCATGCAATCCAGAGCACTGACTCGTAATTGGACACACCTGTCCAGCCACTCCACAGCACGTGGGATCTTCCCTGGCCAGGGATTGAACCAGTACCCCTTGCACTGCAAGGCGGACTCTTTACCCACTGGACCACCAGGGAAGCCTCAATATGATCTCAATTTTATGTGGAATCTAAAAATAAAAGAAGTAAAACAATATGAAAAGAAACTCATAGATACAAAGAACAAATGGGTTGTTTGGAGGGGAGGAGGGTTGGTTGGGGGCAAAATAGGAGAAGGAAATTAAGAAGTACAAACATGCGGGTATAAAATAAATAAGCCACAGGGTGTAATATACAGTATAAGGAATGTGGTCAATAATGCATTAACTTTGTACAGGGACAGATGGTTATTGGACTTATTGCGGTGATCATTTCATATAGTAGGCAAGTATCAAATTAGTCTGAGGTACACTTGGAGCTAATGTTGTACATGAATTACATTTCAGTCAAATTTTTTTAAATAAAAAAGAATGAGCATCCTTAAAGCAAACTAACAGGTGCCTTTTTAATTCTTTTAAACAACAATGGGTTTATACTATATAATGCTTTTGTAACTAGTTTTTTTATGAGAAAATTTGGAGATCTTTATCAGCATATATGAATCTACCTAATCTTTTCTATTGCTGCCAAGTAATCTATTATATGCATTATTGATAGTATTATATTAATTTCTTAAACTTTTGAGTCCTTCCTTTATTTTTTCAGTGATGAAGGATTTTTTTTTTTTTTTCAAAAAGTCTGTGTTTTTCATTTATTTATTTATTGATTGATTTTGGGCTATTCTGACTTTTCACTGCTGTAGCAGGCTCTTCTCTAGTTGCAGTGAGTAGGGGCTAATCTCTAGTTGAGGTGGGCAGGCTTCTTGTGCAGTGACTTTTCTTGTTGTGGAACTTGGGCTCTAGGGCTCACAGGCTCCGGCACTTCCAGCACATGGGCTCAATAATTGTGGCTCTGAGGCTCTAGAGCACAGGCTCCATAGTTGTGGCTCATGGGCTTAGCTGCTCTGCAGAGTGTGGGATCTTCCCAGGTCAGGGATGGAACACATGTCTCCTGCACTGGCAGGCAAACTCTTTACCACTGAGCTACCAGGGAAGCCCTATTTTTTTTTTTTTTTTTTTATTTTATAATTGGAGGAAAATTGCTTTACAATGTTGTGTCGATTTCTACTATACAACAACAAAAATCAGCTGTAATTATATGTATATCACCTCTCTCTTGAGCTTCCCTCCCTTCCCTCTATTAATTGGAATCAGTTTAAACATGCTTATTTTTTTAGTGTTTTTCAATCTTATTGCCTATAATGCCTGGTTCTTATTCTGCTGTTTGCTTTCTCTGTGGATGAGAATTTTTTAGAGACTATTTTCCTACCTAGGTCCTAGGTCAGCTCAGCACAGTCTCTTTCATTTCACTTTGCCAATAGGTAAACTTTTCCCTAGCTACCCTTGCCCTGAGGGTATAGTCCTTCACCTGTCCTGTGCTTATATATGTGTCTGTTTGGGGAGGAGTTTACTAGTCCACCTCCCCAACTTGAGCACTTCCAATGTTTTCTTTTTTGGTCCATAATGTTTATTAAATTCCTTTCCATAACAAGAGTGACTAATGTCCCCCACCCCCTCAAGCTGCTAAACTATCAGCATCCGTTCACTAATCTTTTCAATTTTCTCTTTGCTTTTAGCCCCTGGGGATTTTACAACTTCTTTATGGGCTTGACTATGCATTTTCAACACTGTTTGTTATGTTATTATCTCATTGTTGTAAGCGTTTGCAGCTCAAGACTTTTCAGGGTCTCTAATAATCTGTAATGTTGCTAGACACAAAGTCCTACTGTGTCGCCACTTAGTCTTAGAAATGTCAGGGCGCTGCTTGTCTCTGAAACTCTGGCTCTGAACATCCCTTGTCTTTATATGTTCTCATTGATATGTTTAAAGAGGGAGGTTAATTTAAGTCTGAAAATTTGACGTGGGTTAGTGGTTGCCTTGTTTGAATTTCAGAGTAAAAGTGAATATGCCTAATGTACAGTAACAAGAACATAACTGGCCAATATCTCTATTCTTCCTCACTTGTCTTCCCTTCTTTCACGTGACAATAGTTCAAGCTCCCTGTTTCAATTTCAAATCCAATATCTGTTTTATAATTATATCTGAAGCAGTGCAAGATAGTAGAAATAATACTGACTACAGTGAAACAACCTGAATTACAGTTTAAGTTCTACCACTAAATTGTATGTCCTTGAATTAAATTATTCTGCCTCTTAGTGCCACTGTTAATCTGTGTGAAACCCTCCAGCTCTGTCTATGATCATGCAGTTCTAGAGCTTATTACTTATAAGAATGATTTCTAGCCACCAAAAGTGCAGAGTGATTAAAGACTGGGAGGTTTTATGTTTTTATGTTTTTTTTAATTATAATTTTTAAAGGCGTTCAATAAAAAATTAATGGGTAACAGTGTCTGGGACTTTCTCATAAATCAGGAGAAAGTGGTCATTAGATACATTATATCAAAATTATTTAGGAAAGAAAATGGACTGACATGATTTGAATATGAAAATCTAGGCATCTGAACACCCAAGTGTCTTATATCCGGCTTGAGCTAACATTCTGATCCAAAGCATAGTCGAAAGACTTCAATATAATCACACGCCATGTAATTGAACAACTGACTATGGTGTTTCATTCAGTGCAGTCATTCGACATTTCAGCTACAGTGTCAGTTTATCCTGTTTTCTCCCCCATTTACTCTTATCCCTATTCACATAATCCACTGACACCCAGAAACAGATAAAAGTCACTAGAGAAAGTCTAAGAATCCTGACTCTCGTGATCCTAAAAGCTACTTGTAATAGTTAGAAATTATATACATGTATGTCTATGGCCAGAACACTCCCTTTAATAAAAATGCTGGGAAGAAAATCTGTAGATCTTTTTGTTTATGGCCTAAAACTCTGCATTTTTGCAGTGAATCTCTATTTTTGCCTACTCAAATTTACATGGGTTCCTCTGTACTTTTATCAGTGATTAATTTTCTGTCACAGTAGTAAAGGACCTTAAAGCCTGTGATATGATTTCCTCCAGCAGAACTGAGAGTATTTCCTAGACTCACTCTCTGGAGGCCTTGAGCTGCTCGTAAGAAAATGTACCTCCCATAGATTTCCAGTAGATGGCAGGTACAGTACTCCAAACCTCTCAGAACATGAAAAAAATATCCAAACAGTTCAATGTGTAAATATAGATTGTTACTGTGTTTTAAACCTCAAGAGCAATGAAAAGAAGGAGTAAAACTTTTGTTTATGGATGTAGTATCATATTACCATATAAGTATCTTCTTATTTTTGTCTTCTACTAAAAATACAAATGCAACAAATGAAAATATGTCTTTATCAAGGAATGCCTGCAATTCCAGATTGCAAATTAAGTATTTAAATGTTGAATAATATAATCACCATGTTATAGCTCTTAATTAAAGTACTTAGTGAACAAAGATACATTTAGCAATTTTTAAATATAAATTTTGGAGGATGAGAAACTATTGTTTTATAGCAATTATAGTTTAATAGGCTCCCATTTACACTTTATTTATTCAGTTTTTTTTTTTTTTTTACAGATTCATAGATGGCAGAAGTACAGATGTAGACAGATAGATACATACGTATGTACATAATACATGCAAAGACAGATTTATGAATTTGTTCTTGTTTCCTTTGGCTAGTTCCATAATGTTTCCTTCGTCTTACTATAGAAATAAATTTCTACAGTGTCTTTGGAAAGAAATTCCTCACTATTGTCTATGGTAAAAAACAGAGAATGCTTAAGCTGGCCCCTTATAGATAGGAAATGAGTACACAGTCAGACCATGTATCACCTGATTAGTAAGACAGATGTTTGTTCTGAGACAGATGACTACAAAAGCTGCAAAATACTACATTCATATACACACTTTCATTAAAAATACATCCAACTGTGGGACGTCTGATATTCCCAGAACTTCCAAAACTATTTCTTATTAACTCGGTAAAATACTTTCAAAGGTTTTAAAATAGTTCTCGCCTGAACACGTATCTCGATTCTTTGTAAGTTTATCATATCTGTATAATACAGAAGATGTTCATTGTGAATTGTTTGAATGAAACTTTGCCAAAATAGACTTTGGGATGGTCACTTGATTTTCCCAACTTTAACACTTTATGTTTTATTTATTTATTTTCTGTCTTTACCCTTAAATTGTAAGCAAAATTCTAAAATTTGGTTGGATTCTTAGTACTTTGGGATTTTGGTCAGTGCTTGATTTTCCCAACGTTTACACCAGAACATGAAAAAATATCCAAACAGTTCAATGTGTAAATATAGATTGTTACTGTGTTTTAAACCTCAAGAGCAATGAAAAGAAGGAGTAAAACTTTTGTTTATGGATGTAGTATCATATTACCATATAAGTATCTTCTTATTTTTGTCTTCTACTAAAAATACAAATGCAACAAATGAAAATATGTCTTTATCAAGGAATGCCTGCAATTCCAGATTGCAAATTAAGTATTTAAATGTTGAATAATATAATCACCATGTTATAGCTCTTAATTAAAGTACTTAGTGAACAAAGATACATTTAGCAATTTTTAAATATAAATTTTGGAGGATGAGAAACTATTGTTTTATAGCAATTATAGTTTAATAGGCTCCCATTTACACTTTATTTATTCAGTTTTTTTTTTTTACAGATTCATAGATGGCAGAAGTACAGATGTAGACAGATAGATACATACGTATGTACATAATACATGCAAAGACAGATTTATGAATTTGTTCTTGTTTCCTTTGGCTAGTTCCATAATGTTTCCTTCGTCTTACTATAGAAATAAATTTCTACAGTGTCTTTGGAAAGAAATTCCTCACTATTGTCTATGGTAAAAAACAGAGAATGCTTAAGCTGGCCCCTTATAGATAGGAAATGAGTACACAGTCAGACCATGTATCACCTGATTAGTAAGACAGATGTTTGTTCTGAGACAGATGACTACAAAAGCTGCAAAATACTACATTCATATACACACTTTCATTAAAAATACATCCAACTGTGGGACGTCTGATATTCCCAGAACTTCCAAAACTATTTCTTATTAACTCGGTAAAATACTTTCAAAGGTTTTAAAATAGTTCTCGCCTGAACACGTATCTCGATTCTTTGTAAGTTTATCATATCTGTATAATACAGAAGATGTTCATTGTGAATTGTTTGAATGAAACTTTGCCAAAATAGACTTTGGGATGGTCACTTGATTTTCCCAACTTTAACACTTTATGTTTTATTTATTTATTTTCTGTCTTTACCCTTAAATTGTAAGCAAAATTCTAAAATTTGGTTGGATTCCTTACTGTGAATCCATGGCATTTAGAACAATGCCTGACTTTTGGTGGATACTTAGTATATAAGTGTGTAAGTGCTGAATAAGTGAATAAATGGTTCCACTTTATATGGTTATGTCACAGGATAAGATAAAACAATGAATAGCAGTCACTCAGTGAATGTTAGATTGACTCAGGTTCCCTCTCTCCTGTCTACTGTAGCACACTAGACACCTTGCAGTTGTCTTTGACTCTTATTTTCCTTCATCACACTGAATTAGACCATTATTTTAGAAATCATGTCTTCTCAATGTATGGTCCACAAACTAGTAGCATAGGAATTATGGAAAATTATTAGAAATTCAGAATTCTGGACCTTTGCCCAGAATTACTGAATAGAATTTGTATTTTCAAGAAGATTGTAAGGCAGTTAGTGCATGCAGTAAGGTTTGAGAAGCACTGATCTAGATCGCTATGTTTCTTCTTCCATGTATACTAGATGTTCCCCCTCTAGTCACTCTCAGAGAGAAAATATCTTTCAAGTTAGTTCACTTGCCTCTGAACCATACAGCATACCACAACCAGATTTAACTCTTTTTTATTTTTTGCCACTTCTATTGGTATTTCATTTATCTATTTTCATCCATCTTTGTTCTTTGGCCTGGGTGGGCCTCCCATCGCAGTGGCCTCTGTTGTTGCAGAGCACCGGCTCTGGGCGCATGCGCTCCAGAGCTCCGGCTCGGTAGTTGGACACATCAGTCCAGCCGCTCCGCGGCACATGGGATCTTCCCAGGCCAGGGATCGCACCTGCGCTCCTTGCACTGCAAGGCGGTGTCCTTACCCACTGGATCACCAGGGAAGCCCCCAGATTTAACTTTTTACACAAACATTTGGTCACAATATGCCTTCGTTTAAGGATCTACAACTCCTCATTTTACCTGGTTACAAGAAGTCCGGACAGCTTCTCATTCTGCAATTCATACTTCTTCCGTCATCTGGCTCCACCCTCCCAACCCAATATCATCACTTACCACAATGTAGTCTTTAGTTGGATCTGCAGCTCTTACTGTCATTGTTGTCTCATTCTTTATATCTTAATCTAGGACACATTTTTATTTAACACAACTCTTTGTCTAACCAAATTCTACACATTGTTCAGTATTTAACACAAAGTGTTGTGTGAAGATCTTCCCTCCTTGCTGGGGCCCACATGGATTTCTCTGTCTACTGAACATAATAATGCCACTTAATGTTCCTTATAGAATAAGTTGCATTGCTTTGGAGAGTTTTGTTATATGTGAAGGTCTGATTTCCCTAATAAGATTTTAAGTTAATCAAAAGCAGAAATTTTGTCTTCTGATTTCTTTGGTGTCACTTATCAATGATTTATAAAATTAAGTAAATGCTTAGATTCCGCTTTAAGCTACTCAACTTACAGGGTTTTGAGGGTTTACAGTAGCACAAAGCAAAGTCAGTTGGCTTAAGGATAAAGAAATATCTCATAGAATCGAAGGGCAGAAGTTCAGGAGAGCCTTGGAAGATACAGGAACTAGAGCGTGCAAAGCTGTGCAGAATTCCTTCACCACTCAGATCCCTTTTCCTTCTACCTGGTCTGTTAATTTACACATAATTGCTTCACTCTTCTCTCTTCCCCCCTGTGTATTTGCTGTCTCGGCTTCTCTGATCTACATAGAAGGCCAATCATGTTCACCAGTATTTCTATCTTTGAGCCTACATATTTTGGGACCCAAAGGAATTGAGTCAGGCTCCTGTCACCCCAATCTCAAATTCCTGATTAGGAATTAGATCTCAGACCCATCCAGTCAGTCAGTGTCAGAAAGGTAATCACTGCCAGGGCTTCAGTGCTTTTGTGATAGTCAGTTAATATGAGAGAGGAATCATAACTTAGGAAGTTATTCCAAGTATGTACATTATAACCCACTAAAATAAGAGTCATAGCCCCTATCTGTTTAGGTAAGAAGAACAGAATGTCCTCTCCCCGCCCCAGCTAGTACAGAAAATATAACTGACTGAATATTGTAGCCTTCTCTTGTCTTTAAATCTTCCACGATGACTTTTGTTTAGTCATTTCATCGGTAAGATGCATGTTTCACTCTCTATTTCATCAGGGCCGTAGCAAAAGAGTTTCCAACAGTTATCACGCAAGCCTGCTTTCATTCAGAAAGAGCTGCGTTTTTTTTAAAGCTCTCTAGAGTTGAAAATCTTTCAGCTCCAGTTAAGAATCTATGGTATGATTCAAATAACCTTAAATATACCTTTCTGCTACTTAAAAAGCAAGGATGACAGAAATGGTTTTATTCATTCATAAAAAAGTATTGCAGGAGGATTTTTTTTATAACAATTAGAATTTTGAAATAGGTAAACTCTGTTCTGACTTACATACAAGCACGTGCACACATGAACAATCAAACAAAGAGACTGTGGTCATTGAATCCATGTGGAAAAGAAATGAGAGAAGGGGTAACTCTAACTTGTGGGCTTCTTTATTAATTAAAATTTGTAATTATGACTTGAAGCTGTAATTAAAAGAAGTACTTGGGGATTATGAAAATGCTTTAAATTATATTATGGTGGTTAGATAACTGTATATATGCCATATGATACTGGATTATATGCTTTAAATGGGATGAGCTCAGTAAAGTTATGAAAATACATTGTATGAGATTAAAAATCAAATTTAAAGAAACCTGAAAAGTACAGGTACAGTTTTGTTTAGATCACTCTTTGGACACTGAAATGTCACAGATGGTCTGTGTGATTCATCATTTTGATAATGTTGTAGAATTGTTAGCAAAACTTGGTTTTAAGTTATTGAATATTTAAATAAAGTAAATTATTAAATAAAGGCTAGACATATAGGAAAATTACAGCTGTGCCATTGTGATAAGTGGTATAAATGAAGTGGTTTATTTGTAGCAAATGACTTGCAGTTTTCATTAAAGTGATATATGAATGAGGCTAAGTATATATGGTTAAGGATCAGTAGAATCTTACTATCCAGATACTCAAAGGTTTAATATGAGAGAGGAATCATAACTTAGGAAGTTATTCCAAGTATGTACATTATAACCCACTAAAATAAGAGTCATAGCCCCTATCTGTTTAGGTAAGAAGAACAGAATGTCCTCTCCCCGCCCCAGCTAGTACAGAAAATATAACTGACTGAATATTGTAGCCTTCTCTTGTCTTTAAATCTTCCACGATGACTTTTGTTTAGTCATTTCATCGGTAAGATGCATGTTTCACTCTCTATTTCATCAGGGCCGTAGCAAAAGAGTTTCCAACAGTTATCACGCAAGCCTGCTTTCATTCAGAAAGAGCTGCGTTTTTTTTAAAGCTCTCTAGAGTTGAAAATCTTTCAGCTCCAGTTAAGAATCTATGGTATGATTCAAATAACCTTAAATATACCTTTCTGCTACTTAAAAAGCAAGGATGACAGAAATGGTTTTATTCATTCATAAAAAAGTATTGCAGGAGGATTTTTTTTATAACAATTAGAATTTTGAAATAGGTAAACTCTGTTCTGACTTACATACAAGCACGTGCACACATGAACAATCAAACAAAGAGACTGTGGTCATTGAATCCATGTGGAAAAGAAATGAGAGAAGGGGTAACTCTAACTTGTGGGCTTCTTTATTAATTAAAATTTGTAATTATGACTTGAAGCTGTAATTAAAAGAAGTACTTGGGGATTATGAAAATGCTTTAAATTATATTATGGTGGTTAGATAACTGTATATATGCCATATGATACTGGATTATATGCTTTAAATGGGATGAGCTCAGTAAAGTTATGAAAATACATTGTATGAGATTAAAAATCAAATTTAAAGAAACCTGAAAAGTACAGGTACAGTTTTGTTTAGATCACTCTTTGGACACTGAAATGTCACAGATGGTCTGTGTGATTCATCATTTTGATAATGTTGTAGAATTGTTAGCAAAACTTGGTTTTAAGTTATTGAATATTTAAATAAAGTAAATTATTAAATAAAGGCTAGACATATAGGAAAATTACAGCTGTGCCATTGTGATAAGTGGTATAAATGAAGTGGTTTATTTGTAGCAAATGACTTGCAGTTTTCATTAAAGTGATATATGAATGAGGCTAAGTATATATGGTTAAGGATCAGTAGAATCTTACTATCCAGATACTCAAAGGTTGAATATCAGGAAACACTGAGCTTATTACATAGAAACAAACTCTTCAAGAGTTATACATAGGTGTTATTGTGCGTAAATCATCCTGAATTACCAGCTACTTTGAGTTTGATTGATTGACTATTCAGTTTTTCATTTCACTTGGCTCACATAGTCTCAACTATGTTTCAGCAATCAGTATTCATAGACTAAGCGAAAAATGCCTTAACATTGGCACTTAATGCTTCAGTGAAGCTCTAACAAGACTGTTATACTGGGTCTTTCTCTGGATCATTAAACAGATCATACAGTATAATTCTAGTTATCAGTGTAGACAAATGAAAAATCTTACAGATAAATGTAAAAGAAAAAAAAAAAAAACACTCACTGTTCTGAAAAATGTTTTTTAGTCTTCAGTATAATGGTACCTTGTTCTCATGCGTTGCTCTTTCACTCTTTAAACTGGTAGCCTATTTTCTCATTGTTCACTAGAGATAGTCCCGAGTTTAGTGATTTCCTTTTCCTTCTGATAGCATAACCTCTAATTGTCACTGACCAGTGCTTTCTCAATAGGTTCCTCTACATTTTTCTCCTTCTTCCATCACTTAGTAGAGCAAGCTATATTTACCTGTATGGTACAGCCTATATTTCTTGCATGTCTACTTTATCAGCTTCTATGGACCATGCTGTCTATCCTTATACACTCCTTCCAATGACCAATGCTCTGCTGCCACTGACGATAAGAGCCAAATTCCTCTGTAATCAGAGAAACATGTGATATCTGTAAAAATTTACTCTAATACTGTATTTATTGAGCTTTTTGACTTTATTTTTAGAATTGTTAGCAAAACTTGGTTTTAAGTTATTGAATATTTAAATAAAGTAAATTATTAAATAAAGGCTAGACATATAGGAAAATTACAGCTGTGCCATTGTGATAAGTGGTATAAATGAAGTGGTTTATTTGTAGCAAATGACTTGCAGTTTTCATTAAAGTGATATATGAATGAGGCTAAGTATATATGGTTAAGGATCAGTAGAATCTTACTATCCAGATACTCAAAGGTTGAATATCAGGAAACACTGAGCTTATTACATAGAAACAAACTCTTCAAGAGTTATACATAGGTGTTATTGTGCGTAAATCATCCTGAATTACCAGCTACTTTGAGTTTGATTGATTGACTATTCAGTTTTTCATTTCACTTGGCTCACATAGTCTCAACTATGTTTCAGCAATCAGTATTCATAGACTAAGCGAAAAATGCCTTAACATTGGCACTTAATGCTTCAGTGAAGCTCTAACAAGACTGTTATACTGGGTCTTTCTCTGGATCATTAAACAGATCATACAGTATAATTCTAGTTATCAGTGTAGACAAATGAAAAATCTTACAGATAAATGTAAAAGAAAAAAAAAAAAAAACACTCACTGTTCTGAAAAATGTTTTTTAGTCTTCAGTATAATGGTACCTTGTTCTCATGCGTTGCTCTTTCACTCTTTAAACTGGTAGCCTATTTTCTCATTGTTCACTAGAGATAGTCCCGAGTTTAGTGATTTCCTTTTCCTTCTGATAGCATAACCTCTAATTGTCACTGACCAGTGCTTTCTCAATAGGTTCCTCTACATTTTTCTCCTTCTTCCATCACTTAGTAGAGCAAGCTATATTTACCTGTATGGTACAGCCTATATTTCTTGCATGTCTACTTTATCAGCTTCTATGGACCATGCTGTCTATCCTTATACACTCCTTCCAATGACCAATGCTCTGCTGCCACTGACGATAAGAGCCAAATTCCTCTGTAATCAGAGAAACATGTGATATCTGTAAAAATTTACTCTAATACTGTATTTATTGAGCTTTTTTTTGACTTTATTTTTAATTGCTTAAAACTAGAGCAAAAACAAAAACAGATAAATAAATTTTGTTATAACTATACAGTAGGATACTACACAGCAATGGAAAAGAATGTATGCCTTTCACACACAAGATCATTAAATGTGCAGGTATAATATTAAGTGAAAGAATTATTCCATTTATATAAAGTTTTAAAGAGTCAAAGCTAAGCTATGAAAATAAAAGCAAAATAGGCGTACTCTTTTTCCATGGGGTAATAAGGGTGAACAGACACGATGTTTCTGGATTGCTATTTTAATATTCTACTTCTTGATCTTGGTATTGGTTTCACTGGTGCATCTCTGTAAAACTCCTTGAGCTGTACACCTTACTTAATATTTTTATACTTTGTGTGTATTGTATTTCTTTTCCCCCACTCTTTCTCTTCAGTATTATTTCGTAATGCTATTTTATATTCATCAAGATGGTCTACAAAGATGTGGTTTCAGATAGGTTTTTAGTATTAAATTTAATATTTAGTATTGAATTTAAAATTCCTTTTTTAAAACTTTTAATTCACTTCCCTCATTTCTCTCACCTTTTACCTTCAGTCCCCATCTAGCTCCCCTCTGGTATCCACCAATCATTTTTATGTATTCGTGATCTTGGTTGGTTTGTTTGTTTTAGATCCACATGTAAGAGGGATCATATGCTATTTGTCTTACTGCATGGATAGACTGGTGCTTGGGAAACAAAGGTAAAATGCATAGCCCCTATCCTCAAGAAGTTCACAATTAATTAGAGGAAACATTTATAATCAGATGATATGAAAATATGTGTCACACTCCTGGTTGCCAATCCCATGACTGACTATATGCTCCTATGCTTTTAGGTGTGAAAGCACAACCAAATACTTCTTGCCTTTAAGCAGTGTTAGTCAAAAGGCATAAAGTCCCAGATGACAGGAATGGTACCACATGAGAAAGTTCCTTAATCAGCTAAAAGAGCTTAGCATTCATAGCTATCCAAAGTGACTGGACATTTTATCCTTTGATAAAGCAAGTGGTAAAGATGGTCATAAAACACTACTTCTAAGAACCTTGTCAAAATTAAGTATCCTTCCCAAATTTAGAATAAATGATTACTATAATACCAATACATACAAATGTTCTAAGTAACAGTAAAATAAATTTTAATTCAATTTTATAATTTAAAGCTAAATCTTGGACAGAAAAATTACTATATGTTGTTTTTTAGACATTTAAGTCATCTGTTATATCTCTTCCCATTATCATTGTTTGCAGACGTCTTGCCTGTCTTTAGTCTTCAAAAGCATGACCATGATATTCTAGCCTCCAACCTGGTGGCAAGATCCCCTTCACTCTCTGACTAAATACAACCCAGCAGCCAAGTTTTCCTAGACAGATTTGCTCTGCCATTATGAAGGGAGATGCTCAAGTCTGCAGGGATCCCTGCAAGGATAGCAGTCATCACAGGAAGCTAGCTCTGTCTCCACTGTTTAAAGCCGGGCCATCTTGTACAACCTAATATATTTCTTTGAACCTGTAGTTTCTTGCTTTTACACTGGTGGTTCTGCCGTAAGTACTGATGCCAGAAACTGTTTTTAAATGTTATCTTAGCACCCTCATTTCATTTAGGCTCTCTGGACACACAAGTTCACATTATTTTGTGTTGCTGGGTTTGTTGGAGATTCCATGTGTCCTGATCACAAGGGCTCTTATCCAGAGTCCTTACAATTATAAGGATTAGAGATCCCTTAGGTAAGTTTTTGCTCACTTATTAATTCAACTAATTAATTATACATCACCTGATTCCTCCTATGTGCTTCATATAGTTTTACAGAATTTAGCTTGTAACTGGTCCCTTTTTTTGGCACATAAGGAAAGTACTTGCTGCATTCCCCACCTCATGCCCTGTGTCACACTCCTGGTTGCCAATCCCATGACTGACTATGCTCCTATGCTTTTAGGTGTGAAAGCACAACCAAATACTTCTTGCCTTTAAGCAGTGTTAGTCAAAAGGCATAAAGTCCCAGATGACAGGAATGGTACCACATGAGAAAGTTCCTTAATCAGCTAAAAGAGCTTAGCATTCATAGCTATCCAAAGTGACTGGACATTTTATCCTTTGATAAAGCAAGTGGTAAAGATGGTCATAAAACACTACTTCTAAGAACCTTGTCAAAATTAAGTATCCTTCCCAAATTTAGAATAAATGATTACTATAATACCAATACATACAAATGTTCTAAGTAACAGTAAAATAAATTTTAATTCAATTTTATAATTTAAAGCTAAATCTTGGACAGAAAAATTACTATATGTTGTTTTTTAGACATTTAAGTCATCTGTTATATCTCTTCCCATTATCATTGTTTGCAGACGTCTTGCCTGTCTTTAGTCTTCAAAAGCATGACCATGATATTCTAGCCTCCAACCTGGTGGCAAGACCCCCTTCACTCTCTGACTAAATACAACCCAGCAGCCAAGTTTTCCTAGACAGATTTGCTCTGCCATTATGAAGGGAGATGCTCAAGTCTGCAGGGATCCCTGCAAGGATAGCAGTCATCACAGGAAGCTAGCTCTGTCTCCACTGTTTAAAGCCGGGCCATCTTGTACAACCTAATATATTTCTTTGAACCTGTAGTTTCTTGCTTTTACACTGGTGGTTCTGCCGTAAGTACTGATGCCAGAAACTGTTTTTAAATGTTATCTTAGCACCCTCATTTCATTTAGGCTCTCTGGACACACAAGTTCACATTATTTTGTGTTGCTGGGTTTGTTGGAGATTCCATGTGTCCTGATCACAAGGGCTCTTATCCAGAGTCCTTACAATTATAAGGATTAGAGATCCCTTAGGTAAGTTTTTGCTCACTTATTAATTCAACTAATTAATTATACATCACCTGATTCCCTCCTATGTGCTTCATATAGTTTTTACAGAATTTAGCTTGTAACTGGTAGGCAGCTAGGAAAGAATGAATGAAATATCAGATAGAAAATATTATATCCTAACTGTCAAGAAACTGATACATAAGGGGAAAGTACTTGTGCCCCTGCATTCCCCACCCCTCATGCCCTGAGTCTCCTTGATCAGGCTCTACCCACCCACATAGCACCTTTGTGGGAATTATAAAAAGCACATTTCTTCCTCAAGGAAAAAGTAGGTATGTCATATATTTTCTCATTTATCAATAGCAAATTTATAGCAAATTGAATTGTTACCCAACTGGATTTTTTACAAATAGATTACTGCTGCTTAGTCACGTCAGTCGCGTGCGACTCTGTGTGACCTCATGGACTGCAGCACGTGAGGCTCCTCTCTCCATGAAGTTCTCTAGGCAAGAATACTGAAGTGGGTTGCCAATCTCTCCTCCATGAGGATCTTCCCAACACAGGGATGGAACCCAGTCTCCTGCAGTGCTGGCAGATTCCTCACCACTAAGCCCCTAGGGAAGCCCTATATATATATATATATGCATATATACACACATTTATACACACATACAAACACACACACACACACACATATATATATATATGCATTCGACACCTCATGGACAGTAGCTTGCCAGGCTTCTACATCTACGGAACTTTCCAGGCAAGAGTACTAGAGTGGATTGCCATTTCCTTCTCCAACAAATAGATTACTTCTTTAAATTACATAAATAGAATAACAAATAGATTATTGTTTATTAAGTATTTGTGGTAAAATATAATTACATGTGAATCATGTCTCAGTGAAAGCACTTATAGATTTAAACTGGAAACTTAGCATACATTCTGGTAGAGTAAATGTAGGTGATATTAACTGCAAAATTAAACATTAGGATTATCTAGATCATACCATCAGGCAGTTTTTTAAAAATATAGAAGTATGCCCCCTAACTAGTATGTTTTTCAGAAAAGAAGCTTCTCTTTTGGAAGTATAGGTTATAAAAATGTTGTCAGATCAACAGAGTTTTCTTGACTTCATATCACCTTTGTAAGTCAAAATGGAGATTCGACACTCTACATTATGGCCCTAGTAGTCTCATTTTCTTTTGATTCCTCCTATGTGCTTCATATAGTTTTACAGAATTTAGCTTGTAACTGGTAGGCAGCTAGGAAAGAATGAATGAAATATCAGATAGAAAATATTATATCCTAACTGTCAAGAAACTGATACATAAGGGGAAAGTACTTGTGCCCCTGCATTCCCCACCCCTCATGCCCTGAGTCTCCTTGATCAGGCTCTACCCACCCACATAGCACCTTTGTGGGAATTATAAAAAGCACATTTCTTCCTCAAGGAAAAAGTAGGTATGTCATATATTTTCTCATTTATCAATAGCAAATTTATAGCAAATTGAATTGTTACCCAACTGGATTTTTTACAAATAGATTACTGCTGCTTAGTCACGTCAGTCGCGTGCGACTCTGTGTGACCTCATGGACTGCAGCACGTGAGGCTCCTCTCTCCATGAAGTTCTCTAGGCAAGAATACTGAAGTGGGTTGCCAATCTCTCCTCCATGAGGATCTTCCCAACACAGGGATGGAACCCAGTCTCCTGCAGTGCTGGCAGATTCCTCACCACTAAGCCCCTAGGGAAGCCCTATATATATATATATATGCATATATACACACATTTATACACACATACAAACACACACACACACACATATATATATATATGCATTCGACACCTCATGGACAGTAGCTTGCCAGGCTTCTACATCTACGGAACTTTCCAGGCAAGAGTACTAGAGTGGATTGCCATTTCCTTCTCCAACAAATAGATTACTTCTTTAAATTACATAAATAGAATAACAAATAGATTATTGTTTATTAAGTATTTGTGGTAAAATATAATTACATGTGAATCATGTCTCAGTGAAAGCACTTATAGATTTAAACTGGAAACTTAGCATACATTCTGGTAGAGTAAATGTAGGTGATATTAACTGCAAAATTAAACATTAGGATTATCTAGATCATACCATCAGGCAGTTTTTTAAAAATATAGAAGTATGCCCCCTAACTAGTATGTTTTTCAGAAAAGAAGCTTCTCTTTTGGAAGTATAGGTTATAAAAATGTTGTCAGATCAACAGAGTTTTCTTGACTTCATATCACCTTTGTAAGTCAAAATGGAGCAATCAAGGCCTACTCTATAGGAACAAGCCTAATCAATTCACTTATTTACTATGATGAATGTCAAAACATTGCCATAAGTATACAAACTGCCCATCTGTACATTCAGTACTTATAATGAGAATATGCAAAAAGTGAAAATAATACAAATGTGAATTATGACCCATTGACATGGTGCTTTTGTACAGTGCAGAACCTAAGCAAGTTTTTACTGCAGACCTGTGCCTGACACATGGCTCTTTCTATCTAAGCTGTCTTCATGTGCAAGTACCTCTATTGGAATGCCATGACAACATTCATAATTCTGACACAAACATTTTTCACTTTTTGTACAAGTCAGATAGAACTAATCTAGGAGGATATTCTAGAATCTTTTTTCCCCTGGTTGGCTGAGCCTTGTCTTCACTTCCACAGCACATGGTTCATTTTGTATAAAACACTCATTGGGTTGTTTTATGGTACAGTCAGTAGTATGGTGCAGTCAGTAGCTAATAAGTAAGCTCCCTGGAGGGTGTGGAGAAGCCATGATTAGTAGTATTTGTGGATTTCCATGGTGTAAGTACTCCCGCGGTGGTCAATTTGAAGCTATCAACTGGCTGGCAAAAATTCCCAAATGTTTAACAGTTGGCACTTCTGAGCCTGTATTGACCCACTCCAACATGCCAGTGGATATCATTGTTTTATATAGTCTTCTACCAGATTGTGAATTTCTCAACTCCAGAAATCTTATATCATGTTGCTATGTAGCCTTATAAGCTAATATGGTGCTTGGTACAAGAGAGATGCTTAATAAATATACTGTGATGTTAACTTATAATTATTTTCTACCTGGAGTTCCTATTTTCTATTCCATAATTCAGGTAATTGGCTATGAGTTCATTGATGCAGAGAATATGCTATAGGGTAGAAAAAATAAATAAATACACGTGTCTGGTTTTTGTAAAAAAGAAAAACTTGAGCTCCAGAAACAGGAAAGATTTAGAGTAGAGATCAAATGTTAAGATATTCTATCTGAATAAATTTTATGATCATTTCTATATGCTTAAATTATAGGTTATAAAAATGTTGTCAGATCAACAGAGTTTTCTTGACTTCATATCACCTTTGTAAGTCAAAATGGAGCAATCAAGGCCTACTCTATAGGAACAAGCCTAATCAATTCACTTATTTACTATGATGAATGTCAAAACATTGCCATAAGTATACAAACTGCCCATCTGTACATTCAGTACTTATAATGAGAATATGCAAAAAGTGAAAATAATACAAATGTGAATTATGACCCATTGACATGGTGCTTTTGTACAGTGCAGAACCTAAGCAAGTTTTTACTGCAGACCTGTGCCTGACACATGGCTCTTTCTATCTAAGCTGTCTTCATGTGCAAGTACCTCTATTGGAATGCCATGACAACATTCATAATTCTGACACAAACATTTTTCACTTTTTGTACAAGTCAGATAGAACTAATCTAGGAGGATATTCTAGAATCTTTTTTCCCCTGGTTGGCTGAGCCTTGTCTTCACTTCCACAGCACATGGTTCATTTTGTATAAAACACTCATTGGGTTGTTTTATGGTACAGTCAGTAGTATGGTGCAGTCAGTAGCTAATAAGTAAGCTCCCTGGAGGGTGTGGAGAAGCCATGATTAGTAGTATTTGTGGATTTCCATGGTGTAAGTACTCCCGCGGTGGTCAATTTGAAGCTATCAACTGGCTGGCAAAAATTCCCAAATGTTTAACAGTTGGCACTTCTGAGCCTGTATTGACCCACTCCAACATGCCAGTGGATATCATTGTTTTATATAGTCTTCTCTACCAGATTGTGAATTTCTCAACTCCAGAAATCTTATATCATGTTGCTATGTAGCCTTATAAGCTAATATGGTGCTTGGTACAAGAGAGATGCTTAATAAATATACTGTGATGTTAACTTATAATTATTTTCTACCTGGAGTTCCTATTTTCTATTCCATAATTCAGGTAATTGGCTATGAGTTCATTGATGCAGAGAATATGCTATAGGGTAGAAAAAATAAATAAATACACGTGTCTGGTTTTTGTAAAAAAGAAAAACTTGAGCTCCAGAAACAGGAAAGATTTAGAGTAGAGATCAAATGTTAAGATATTCTATCTGAATAAATTTTATGATCATTTCTATATGCTTAAATTATTGGTTACATTTGTTAGTTGTGTTGTCCAAATTTTCTGTTTCCTCAGGTTTTTTTTGTTTGATGTATCAGTTATTGGTAGAGGTGTATTAAAGTGTTCATCACAGTGAATGGATTTGCCAGTTTCTCCTTAAAGTTTTATCGTTTAAAAAAATCACCTTTTCAATTGTATAATGTAATTAGAAGAAAGTGCACTTATTATTCATATCAAGCCATAGTGTTCAGCCTCATGAGTTACAACAAAGAGAATACACATAGGAAACTATATTTGTTCTACTGTTGATGAGCATTTAGATTGTTTTTAGTTTGAGAAAATAAAGAAAAATGTTTGTCTTTTGGAACACATTTCTGCTGGGTATGTGTATCTAGAAGTGAAATTGCTGGTCATATGGCATACATATGTTCAACTTCAGTGGATAATGCCAAGCCGTCTCCCAGTGTGGTTGCACCAATTTACAATCCTACCTTCAGTGTAGTGAAAGTTGACATTGTTTTATATCCTTAGAGGCACCTCTACATTTTCAGCCTTTTTGCTTTTAGTCATTCTAGGATTACATATTAATCTCGTGTGTTTTTTTAATTATTTTTTAAATTTTGAAATAATTGTAGATTTACACATAGCTGTAAGAATAGACACAGAAGGATCTTGTGTTCTCTTTGTCCTGTTTCCCACATGGGTAACATCTTCCCAAAACTGTAATATTATATCACAGTGAGAATATTAACACTGATGGAGTCAAGATGAGAACATTTCCATCACTCTAAGGAGCTTTCCATCACTGTTCATCTTGTGCTTCCGCAGTCACATCTGATTCCTTTCTACCCCACCACCTCCTCAACCCTTTACAACTGCTCATCTAGTCTCCATTTCTGTTATTTGATATTTCAAGAAAGTTATATAAAGAGAATCATTCAAAATATCATCTTCAGGAATTGGCATGTTAAGCCAGATTGCTGTCTATTCCTTTGATGGGGGAGGTGGTGTGGAATAACAGTTCGAAGTCCACATGCACCATCATTTGTTTAGCCAGTCACCCTCTGAGCACATCGTAGGGTCCAGTTTTTGGCTATTATGAATAAAGATGTTGTAGATATGCATGTGTAATTTTTCATGTGAATCTGTTTTCACCTCTCTAGATTAGATGCCCAAGAGAGCAATTGTGGGCTCATGTGATAGTTGTATGTTTACATTTTTTAATAAAACTGTTTCCTGCTATGCCATTTTGCATTCCCAATAATGTATGAGTGATCCAGCTTCTTCACTCCCTTGCCTTTGTTTCTTTTCATTATTATTTTTCAATCATACTTATTTGCATGTATATTATTGTGATGTTAAAATGCTAACCTTAGTGGTTAATGATGTTAAAAATTTTTCTTGTGTTTATTTGCCACCTGTTCATCTTCTTCAGTAAAATATTTCTTCAAGTCTTTCCCATTTTCTAATTGGATTTTTTGTTTTTCATAGTTGAGTTTTGATATTGCGTTATATAGTCTATATATTAGTCCTTTGTTGGATATGTGATTTGCAACTATTTCCCCCAGTCTGTAGTTTGTCATTTTGTCCTTTAATAGGATCTTTTGCAAAGAAAAAATGTTTAAGTTTGATAAGTCAAACTTATCAATTCTCCCTTCTACAGATTGTACATTTGGTGTCAAGTTTAAAAACTGTTTGCCTGGCCCTAGATCAAAGATTTTCTCCTATTTTTTTTCTTGGTATAAGTTTTATAGTTTTATACATTACGTTTAGGTTCATTTTCAATTACAAATTACTTTTTGTAAAGATGTGTTCTTTAGGTTAAGATTTTTCTTTTTTTTTAGTCTGTGAATTGCAACTACGCTAGCACTATTTTTTGAAAAGGTTTCTTTTCCTTTATTGAATGTTTTTTTCACCTTTGGTCAAGAATGAATTGGGGGCTTCCCTGGTGGTCCAGTGGGTAAAGAGTCCACCTTGCCGTGCAAGGGGCACTGGTTCGGTCCCTGGCCCAGGAAGATCCCAAGTGCCACGGAGTAGTTGGACTGGTGTGTCCAACTACCAAGACAGCGCTCTGAAGCGCACACGCCCAGAGCCAGTGCTCTTCAAGCAGAGAGGTCACTATGATGGGAGGCCCACACAGGACCAAGAATAAACATGGATGAAAATAAAATACATAAAATAAATGTTTTTTTTAAAAAAGAATGAGTTGAGCAAATTGGTATGGATTTATTTCTGGGTCCTCCATTCTGTCCCATTGATCTATGTGTTTATCTCTGCCAATAGCACATAGTTTTTATTACTATGCATGTGTGCTAAGTCACTTCAATCCTGTCCAACTTTTTGCGACCCTGTGGACTATAGTTTGCTAGGCTCCTCTGTCCATGGGTTTCTCCTGGCAAGAATACTGGAGTGAGTTGCCATGTCCTCCTCAAAGGGATCTTCCCAACCCAGGGATCTAACTGAGTCTCTTGAGTCTCCTGCATTGGCAGGCAGGTTCTTTACCACAAGCTCCACCTGGTAAGCCCTTGTTTATTATAGCTAAATAATAAGTTTTGAAGTTGTGTAGACTGATTCTTGACTTTGCAGGTGGTACAAGTGATAAAGAACCCACCTCCCAATACAAGAGACATAAAAGACCTGGTGTTGATCCCTCGATTGGAAAGGTGCCCTGAAGAAGGGCATGGCAACCCACTCCAGTGTTCTTGCCTGAAAGCACTCCAAAATCCCATAGACAGAGGAACCTGGGGAGCTACAGCCTAGAGGGTCACACAGAGTCAGACAAGACTGAAGCAAGTCACTTAGCACGCATGCACCCAGACTGATTCTTTCTACTGAATTTTTGGTTTCATAATTGTTTCAACTAGTCTTGTCTCTTTGCCCTACCACATTTGTTTTAATAATAGTTTTGCCTGTTATATATATTTATATATACACACATACACATACCTATATATAATATTGGTTATAAAGTATTCGGGGGGATTTTAATAGCAATTGTATTAAACCTATATATAAATTCAGAGAAAATTGGCATCTTTATACTCTGTTGAGTCTCCTATTTCTTTTTTTTTCTTTTTCCCCACCATGCCTGTTTTGTTTATATTTTGTAAACTTTGAAAAAAATTTGACCTCTTTTATTGTTTTTTATTTATTTATTTTCATCCATCTTTATTCTTTGGCCTATGTGGGCCTCCCATTGCAGTGGCCTCTTTCATTGTACAGCACCAGCTCTGGGTACATGTGCTTCAGAGCACTAGGTTGTAATTGGGCACAATGGTCCAGCTGCACCATGTCACATGGGATCTTCCTGGACCAGGGATCAAAATGGTGCCCCTTTCACTGCAAGGCAGACTTTTTACCCACTGGGTCACCAGGGAAGCCCAAGTCTCCTATTTTTTGAAAATGATATTTCTCTTCATTAATTTAGAATGTCTTTGATTGCTTTCATCAGTTTTGTGTGGATTTTGTTATGTGAACTCTCTATATTTTTAGTATTTGCATCGAAGTATTTCATTTTTAGTGATTGTAAGTGGTATTGTATTTTTAAGTTTCCATATGTCCATTCTGCTATATGGAAATATGACTGTTTTTTATATGATTATTTTGTAATCCCCTAACCTTGGTAATCTCACTTATTAATTCCAGGAATGCTTTTTGTAGATTTCTTGGGATTTTGGGTGTGTGTGTGTGTGTGTGTAGACAATTATGTCATCTGCAAAAGGGAAAACTCTGTGTCTGTGCTCAGTCACTCAGTCATGTCCGACTCTTTGTGACCCCATGGGCAGTAGCTTGCCAGGCTCCTCTGTCAATGGAGATTCTCCAGGCAAGAATACTGGAGTGGTTGCCATGCCCTCTTCCAGGGGATCTTCCCAACCCAGGGGCTGAACTCAGGTCTCCCGCACTACAGGTGGATTCTTGACTGTCTGAGCCACTGGGGAGGCCCAGGAATGCTGGAGTGGGTAGCCTGTCCCTTTTCCCAGGGATCTTCCTGGCCCAAGAATCAAACTGGGGTCCCCTGCATTGCAGGCAGATTCTTTATCAGCTGAGCTACAAGGAATCTCCTAGCCTTGATGATCTCATTAATTCCAGGAATGTTTTTATAGATTTCTTGGGATTTTGTGTGTGTGTGTTTGAGTAGAGAATTACATCATCTGCAAAAAGGAAAGCTCTATATCTTTTTTTCTAATCTGTATGCATTTTGTTTCCTTTACTTATTACGTGGGTTAAAACTTTTTTTATTTATTTATTTTCATCCATCTTTATTCTTTGGCCTATGTGGGCCTCCCATTGCAGTGGCCTCTTTCATTGTACAGCACCAGCTCTGGGTACATGTGCTTCAGAGCACTAGGTTGTAATTGGGCACAATGGTCCAGCTGCACCATGTCACATGGGATCTTCCTGGACCAGGGATCAAAATGGTGCCCCTTTCACTGCAAGGCAGACTTTTTACCCACTGGGTCACCAGGGAAGCCCAAGTCTCCTATTTTTTGAAAATGATATTTCTCTTCATTAATTTAGAATGTCTTTGATTGCTTTCATCAGTTTTGTGGATTTTGTTATGTAAACTCTCTATATTTTTAGTATTTGCATCGAAGTATTTCATTTTTAGTGATTGTAAGTGGTATTGTATTTTTAAGTTTCCATATGTCCATTCTGCTATATGGAAATATGACTGTTTTTTATATGATTATTTTGTAATCCCCTAACCTTGGTAATCTCACTTATTAATTCCAGGAATGCTTTTTGTAGATTTCTTGGGATTTTGGGTGTGTGTGTGTGTGTGTAGACAATTATGTCATCTGCAAAAGGGAAAACTCTGTGTCTGTGCTCAGTCACTCAGTCATGTCCGACTCTTTGTGACCCCATGGGCAGTAGCTTGCCAGGCTCCTCTGTCAATGGAGATTCTCCAGGCAAGAATACTGGAGTGGTTGCCATGCCCTCTTCCAGGGGATCTTCCCAACCCAGGGGCTGAACTCAGGTCTCCCGCACTACAGGTGGATTCTTGACTGTCTGAGCCACTGGGGAGGCCCAGGAATGCTGGAGTGGGTAGCCTGTCCCTTTTCCCAGGGATCTTCCTGGCCCAAGAATCAAACTGGGGTCCCCTGCATTGCAGGCAGATTCTTTATCAGCTGAGCTACAAGGAATCTCCTAGCCTTGATGATCTCATTAATTCCAGGAATGTTTTTATAGATTTCTTGGGATTTTGTGTGTGTGTGTTTGAGTAGAGAATTACATCATCTGCAAAAAGGAAAGCTCTATATCTTTTTTTCTAATCTGTATGCATTTTGTTTCCTTTACTTATTACGTGGGTTAAAACTTTTAGTACTGTTTGAATAAGAGTAATGAGACATACATCCTTATCGTATTCCCAATCACAGAAGGAAAGCATTCAGTCTTTCAGCCTTTCTCTGTTAAGTATATTTTCTGTATGGTATTTGTAGATGTTCTTTATTGTGTTGAGGTTGTATCTAGACCAGTTTTTAGGATACAAAGGCAAATTGCATAATCTCTATCTTCAAGGAGATCAAATTTTAATAGAGGAGACAAATATAGTCAACTAAAATTCAGTGATGGCAATGTGTAAGGCATTACAGGAACTCAAGGAAGAGGTAAATGGCCATGCTCATACTAGAGTAAAGATAGGTGTGAAGGTCAGGGAAAATATATAAAAGAGCCTATGCCTTACTTGGGTTTCCCAACATTTTATTATGGAAATTTTCAAATATACAGCTAAATTGAGAGAATTTTAGAGTTTCCACCTCAAGAACCTAAAAAAAGAAGAGCAAAGTAAGCCCAAAATAATCAGAAAGAAGGAAATAATTAAGTTTAGAACTGAAATCAATAAAAAACATAGAATGAGTCAATGACACCAAGATCTGGTTCTTTGAAATACCAGTAAAAGTGACAAATTTCTAGTAAGGCTAACAAAGAAAAAAGGACAAAAGATACAAATTATCTAATAGGCTACCAGTATATACCCTGCAGACATCAAAAGAATAAGAAAGGATTATTATGAACAATTCTATACATATAAACTTCTTTCATTATTTCAGACAATCAATAAGGGGCTGAACTCAGGTCTCCGCATTGGCACTGTCTGAGCCACTGGGAGGCCCAGGAATGCTGGAGTGGGTAGCCTGTCCCTTTTCCCAGGGATCTTCCTGGCCCAAGAATCAAACTGGGGTCCCCTGCATTGCAGGCAGATTCTTTATCAGCTGAGCTACAAGGAATCTCCTAGCCTTGATGATCTCATTAATTCCAGGAATGTTTTTATAGATTTCTTGGGATTTTGTGTGTGTGTGTTTGAGTAGAGAATTACATCATCTGCAAAAAGGAAAGCTCTATATCTTTTTTTCTAATCTGTATGCATTTTGTTTCCTTTACTTATTACGTGGGTTAAAACTTTTAGTACTGTTTGAATAAGAGTAATGAGACATACATCCTTATCGTATTCCCAATCACAGAAGGAAAGCATTCAGTCTTTCAGCCTTTCTCTGTTAAGTATATTTTCTGTATGGTATTTGTAGATGTTCTTTATTGTGTTGAGGTTGTATCTAGACCAGTTTTTAGGATACAAAGGCAAATTGCATAATCTCTATCTTCAAGGAGATCAAATTTTAATAGAGGAGACAAATATAGTCAACTAAAATTCAGTGATGGCAATGTGTAAGGCATTACAGGAACTCAAGGAAGAGGTAAATGGCCATGCTCATACTAGAGTAAAGATAGGTGTGAAGGTCAGGGAAAATATATAAAAGAGCCTATGCCTTACTTGGGTTTCCCAACATTTTATTATGGAAATTTTCAAATATACAGCTAAATTGAGAGAATTTTAGAGTTTCCACCTCAAGAACCTAAAAAAAGAAGAGCAAAGTAAGCCCAAAATAATCAGAAAGAAGGAAATAATTAAGTTTAGAACTGAAATCAATAAAAAACATAGAATGAGTCAATGACACCAAGATCTGGTTCTTTGAAATACCAGTAAAAGTGACAAATTTCTAGTAAGGCTAACAAAGAAAAAAGGACAAAAGATACAAATTATCTAATAGGCTACCAGTATATACCCTGCAGACATCAAAAGAATAAGAAAGGATTATTATGAACAATTCTATACATATAAATTTGGTAACTTAACTGATATGCATTATTTCAATGATAAAATGCAAACTGCCACCACTTACCTAACATGAAATAATTTGCATAGACCCATAACTATTAAACAAATTCAGTTCATTTTTAAAATACAAGAAATCTCCAGACCTATACAGAAAATTCCGCCAGACTCTAAAATAACACAAGTTGTATAGAGTCTCAATAGATAGGTAGGAAACAATTTACAGTTTATTTAATGAAAAGTGTTACCATCATAACTGCATTCATGGAATCGGAAGATGATTGCTTCTTGTCAGGAAAGCTATAACAAACCTAGACAGTGTGTTGAAAAGCAGAGACATTACTCTGCTGACAATGGTCCATATAGTCAAGGCTATGGTCTTTCCAGTGGTTGTGTACAGTTGTGAGAGCTGGACCATAAAGAAGGCAGAGCAGAACAGAATGCCTTTGAATTGTGGTGCTGGAGACATCTCCTGAGAGTTCCTGGACAGCAAAGAAATCAAACTAGTCAATCGTAAGTGAAATCAGCCCTGAATACTCGTTGGTAGGACTGATGCTAAAGCTGAAGCTCCAGGATTTTTTTTTTTTTAATTTTATTTTTTTATTTTTATTTGGGGGGGCGGGAGTTGGGGAGGGAGGAGGGTGGGCGGGCCACTTTTATTGGTGTTTCATTTGTCCATTTTCATCCGTCTTTGCTCTTTGGCTCCTGTGGGCCTCCCATCGCTGTGGCGTCTGTTGCTGCAGAGCGCCGGCTCTGGGCACATGCGCACCAGAGCTCCGGCTCGGTAATTGGACACATCAATCCAGCCGCTCCGCGGCACGTGGGATCTTCCCAGGCTAGGGATCGAGCCGGCGCCCCTTGCACTGCAAGGCAGTGTCCGTACCCACTGGACCACCAGGGAAGCCCAAGCTCCAGGATTTTTGTCACCCAATGCAAACAGCCGACTCATTGGAAAAAATCCCTGATGCTGGGGAAGATAGAAAGCAGAAGGAGAAGAGGGTGTCAGAGGATAAGATGGCTGGATGGCATCCCCGATGCAATGGACATGAACTTGGGCAAACTTGTAGAGATGGTGAAGGACAGGAAGGCCTGGCATGCTACAGTCCATGGGGTTGCAATGAGTCAGACATGACTGGGTAACTGAACAGCAACTTTCTCGTCACATCAAAACCAGAGAAAGGCAATCCAAAAAAAAAAATCTATAAACAAATATCCATCATGAACATAGACAAAAAAATTCTGACCATAATTTTAGCAAACAATATCTAGCAATATATAGAAAGGATTACATACAATAACCAAGTAGGAGTTATATCACTGAGGTCTTAATATGTATGTTCCTGAAAAGTAAGGTTTAAGGACTTTCTTAAATATTTATTTTTCCATAGTAGTGTCTGTCTTTTGGTTATCAATTTATAGGAGTCCTTTGTGTATACTGGATACAACTCTTTCAAGGTGTTGCAAATATTTTTTTTTCCTTGGGACCTATCATAGCCCTCTCTTAATGGTGTCTTTTGTAGAAAAGTAGTACTTCATTTTATTTATTAATAAAATACTGGATTAGTCAAAAAGTTTGGATTCTTCTATAAGATCTCTGAACTTTCAGGCCAACTAAGTAGTTTGATAATCATTTCCTTTATCATCAGTATTTCTGTGTTTAAGATTTTTTCTGTTCAAAAGCTTTTTTTTAGGAATTTAATCCTTATCTTGTGTGAGTTGGGGGGGGAGGAGGGTCGGGCGGGCCACTTTTATTGGTGTTTCATTTGTCCATTTTCATCCGTCTTTGCTCTTTGGCTCCTGTGGGCCTCCCATCGCTGTGGCGTCTGTTGCTGCAGAGCGCCGGCTCTGGGCACATGCGCACCAGAGCTCCGGCTCGGTAATTGGACACATCAATCCAGCCGCTCCGCGGCACGTGGGATCTTCCCAGGCTAGGGATCGAGCCGGCGCCCCTTGCACTGCAAGGCAGTGTCCGTACCCACTGGACCACCAGGGAAGCCCAAGCTCCAGGATTTTTGTCACCCAATGCAAACAGCCGACTCATTGGAAAAAATCCCTGATGCTGGGGAAGATAGAAAGCAGAAGGAGAAGAGGGTGTCAGAGGATAAGATGGCTGGATGGCATCCCCGATGCAATGGACATGAACTTGGGCAAACTTGTAGAGATGGTGAAGGACAGGAAGGCCTGGCATGCTACAGTCCATGGGGTTGCAATGAGTCAGACATGACTGGGTAACTGAACAGCAACTTTCTCGTCACATCAAAACCAGAGAAAGGCAATCCAAAAAAAAAAAATCTATAAACAAATATCCATCATGAACATAGACAAAAAAATTCTGACCATAATTTTAGCAAACAATATCTAGCAATATATAGAAAGGATTACATACAATAACCAAGTAGGAGTTATATCACTGAGGTCTTAATATGTATGTTCCTGAAAAGTAAGGTTTAAGGACTTTCTTAAATATTTATTTTTCCATAGTAGTGTCTGTCTTTTGGTTATCAATTTATAGGAGTCCTTTGTGTATACTGGATACAACTCTTTCAAGGTGTTGCAAATATTTTTTTTTCCTTGGGACCTATCATAGCCCTCTCTTAATGGTGTCTTTTGTAGAAAAGTAGTACTTCATTTTATTTATTAATAAAATACTGGATTAGTCAAAAAGTTTGGATTCTTCTATAAGATCTCTGAACTTTCAGGCCAACTAAGTAGTTTGATAATCATTTCCTTTATCATCAGTATTTTTCTGTGTTTAAGATTTTTTTCTGTTACTAAGATATGTTCCTTTATTATTTTCTAGACTTTCGAATTTTACCTTTAATATTTAATTTGCAATCCCTTGATTCTTGTGTGAGTTTTGAATTATTGATACCTTTTTTAAAAAATGAAAATCTAATTGATCCTGCATAATTTATTGAACATACTACTCTCCTTTCAGGCTTTCTTTGTCATTATATGCATCATCTGTTTCTGGATTTGCTATACTATTCTAATAGTCTATTAATCTACCCTTGTTATAATTCCATAAAGTCTGTATTTTTTTTCTTAAAAGTTGCCTTGCTATCCTTAATCCTTCACATTTCCAGGTAAATTTTTGGATTATCTTGCCAACTTCCACAAAAAACAAAATGTCCTTCCTGGGTTGAAATTGCATTTAATATGTAGACTAATTCTCAATACAATTCATGAACATGGTTTATCATTTCATTTATTTGAGTCATCTCTCATTTCTCTCAATAGTCCTGGAGTGTATCTGGAAGTCTTGTATAGCTTTAGATTCATTCTTATGTATTTGATTTTTTATGTTATTATAAATGTATCAGTAGCCACTTAAATTTTCAATGTCATATTTTCCATATTTTTCCCCATGTGATGGGTACAGCTGCTTTAGGTGAAGAAAGTAAAGCTTAAAATAACAACGACAACAAATTAAGGAGATTGATTATCTTATGCAAGGTCACACTTCTAATAATTGGTAAAGCTGGGATTTAAATTCAAGCAGTTTAACTCTAGAGCTTACACCCTTAGCCATCACCTTGTAAGGTCTAATCAGTCATTAATATTTCAGAAACACCAGTGGACTGTGATGAGACTGGCCACAGAGAGTGCTACAAAGTGCCCTATAACTCTGGGCATATGTAGGATGGCAGGCATGGAAAAGAAGAAAAGGAAATGAGGCCTTATCAATTTGCTGACAAAATTAAATTCTCAGATTCCCAAGAAAATACCTAAAAAAAGAATTAAAGGTGATTTTTTTAAAACCTTATTTTCAACTTTAAGGTGTTTTTTTTTTTTTTCCTATTTAATGAGATTTGAAGTAATACCAACTCAGTAGTACCAGCTCAGGCTCTAATACTTAGATGGCTTCTCACTCAGTTAAAAGTCCTCGGAGGCATTTTTCTGGCTTTATGGGATGCCTAGTGGAGCAGCCACAGACTTTGGAAAGCTGATCCTGCACAAAGGGACTCATGGGTTTCTCCAAATGGACAAACAATAAATTTCTTTCCCATGGGGTGGCCTGAGGGCACAAAGGGAAAAACAAAGACCAAGGAAAGAATTCTGACTGGGAACATTGCTCATCCCAATGGGATAATGTTTCTAAGATTTAGGGAAGTGTGAACACTCCTCTTTTTGCTTTGATTATGGAGAAGATGGACTTGGGGTGATCAGCAGCCCTCTTCAACAGACTGCAGGGCTACAGCCATGGGTATGTTGGTTGGTGAACTGACTCTAGTTGCTGCAATTTCTGATCTGTTGTTACAGTGGCTGTGGGGTCTGAAGACACGAGAGAAGGACCAGAGTGTGGAGCTCCATTGACCCCACAAGAGCCAGGCTGAATCAGATCCACCATTAGGGGAAAGATTGCCACACAGCCAGCCAGTGCTAAGAGAGCAGGAGTTACAGTCTTCAGAACCCTACTGGGGACAAAGTCACAGGTTTATACTCTTAAGATGGAGGTAGAGGGGTGATATCTAGATGAAAAGCATAATCTCTTTGCGGAAACGCAAAGAATTTCTAGAAAAATGTGCCAAGATGATATTGTTTTTCTGATATTTGCTTATATATCCTATTCTAGTATTTCCTTCCTTCCATTGCCCCCATTGAGACAGAAGAATGCCTTTTTAACCCCAGGGAAAGGATATGAGAGGTTACAGGGCACAGATTAAATAGCTAAGACAGAAACATGAGAGAAAAAAATGCCCAGAGATTATAAAAAGTAGATGGGAGGAGAAAAGGTGGTTAATTTGAATGGCTTTCTAAGCACATGTCCAAAGACAGACAGGACCCCAGGTAGTCTCACATAAGGATTCCAAGGTTCCTAGAGTGGCGCGGAAGTTGAAGAGGTTTTCTGGACCTTAAAACCTTGCTTGACTGGATCAACAAGCATCTTAGCAGCAAATTGTGTGTCCTTCTTTTCTGCCTCCTCTTGCCACATCACTTAGAACATTACATGTCACTGGAACATAGCATATCCCTGGAGAGGATTAATGAGACAGATGCCAGAGTTTCTAAACACAACCAGTATAACAGAGCTTAGAGAGTGTCATTTTATTTCCTGGACTTCTGAGTCTGAGGTGCACTAGCTATTAAATTCTATTCTACCCTACCTAAAAAGACTACTATTTCCTTAAATATGTTTTAGGGTACAAATAGGGGTCCCTTGATTAAACCATTCTGTGGAATATTATTCAAACCTCTCAGTGGTTATTTCTATTGTTCATAAGCTAGTAGTTGTTAAGAGATTAGTGCTGGAATTGGCTTGAGTACATAGTAAAGAAACAGAGGCACTGAAAGGCCATAGTCTAAGTTCAGAGAAAGCTGACTATCAGGGCCGACCATCTCTCCAAAGGCATACTGAAAAGTGGCTCTCAACAGAACCCAGGGAAATCAGGCAGGACTTCCCCTTCTCCAAGTTACCAGTTGCCCTGGAAGACTGACGCTCAAGAGTTGGCCACAATGTGTAGATGAGATTAGGGCTTTACAAGGGGACTGTTACAACACAGCACAGAGAAGCACATGCTTCAGAGGAAGACAGTGTGGTATTGCCAACTACCAGTTAGCACAAAAGTACAGCTGAGTCTCACAGACCACTGAAGCCAGGAGCTTCTGGGAGTGAGTCCCTCACCTGGGGAGGGGAGAGTGCTCCTGGAGCCACCACCGCTTTCATATCAAGATGATGAGGAAAAGTGAGGACTTCTCTGGCAGTCTAGTGGTTAAGACTCCAAGCTCCCAGTGCAGAGGCCCAGGTTCCCTCTCTGGTTGGGGAACTAACATATACCATGCTGCACAGTGCAGCCAAAAATAGAAATAAAAAGATGATGAGAATAAGCTGGAACAGAAGTTATAACCACTTGCCAGGGCAGCATATTAAGCACCTTCTATTTTTGAGGAAGTGGAAAGTGGTGTGAAGACAGACTGTGTTTCTTAAAAAAAATGTTATGGTCTAAGACATTTGGGTGCATGCCATTTTCAGTCAGTCATGTCCGACTCCTTGCAACCCCATAGACTGTATCCTGCCAGACTCCTTGGTCCATGGGGTACTCCAAGCAAGAATATTGGAGTGACTTGCTATTTCCTTCTCCAGAAGATCTTCCCAACCCAGGGCTCATACCCATGGCTCCTGACTGTACTGTGTTGGTCAGAGGATTCTTTACCACTGAGCCACCTGGGAAGTCCAAAAGACATTTGAAAATGGAAAGTCAGAGTGAAGTTGCTCAGTCCTGTCCTTGCAACCCATGGATGAGCCATGGAAGAACCATGGAATTCTCCAGGCAAGAATACTGGGGTGGGTAGTCTTTTCCTTGGGAGACATCATGTTAAACAAACTAAAGCTTCTGTATTGCACTGCTTTTGGAAACAATTAATCATATGAAAGAAATCCTGAGAAAGGGAATGTTATGCACAATATGCAAAACTCATTTAGCCACCTAATCTTTTTTTCATGCCTGGAATAAAGGTCTCCTGAACTGCTGAACACCTTTTGAGAAATGCTGTTTGTACACAGCTGACAGTAGGGTTGAGGAGGAGTGGTGTTTCCCAGAATACAAGGGAAATATCCGAGTTCATGCTAAACCAGTGGTTAAATAACACCCAGATTACTTTAAGAAAAGTAATTAGGCAAATATTTTCTCTTCACAGCTGAAACTGTAGTAAATATCAAAAGGTTGAAAGTCTTTTCATCTCTGTATAGGCTACAAATATTTTAGGTCTTCTGAAGGTTATCAAGTGTTTAAATGACCCTATTTTCCAGAACAAAACATTCTGGAGAAATAGTTCTTTATGAGCCTTTGGCTGCTGTAGAACAAGATAAACAGGTTTCATAGAGAAGAGAGGTAACTTTTATTTCAAGAAGTAAACACATTATTAAAAAACAAATGTATTGTCATAAAAATGTCTAATGGTACTCTGAACTTCAAGTTTTTTCAAATGTATTCACATATCTATTTCTCATTGGCTTTTCTACCTTTCTGTGAAACACTCATTTTTTAAGACTGAAACTTTTTATTGCATAGTCAGTTGTTCCTCGACATAGTTTTATTTTAAACATTTTAAAAATGTGAACCATTTTTAAGCCTTTATTGAATTTGTTGCAGTACTGCTTCTGTTTTATGTTTTGTTTTTTGGCCATGAGGTGTGTGGGATCTTAGCTCCCAACCCAGGAGTTAAAAGCCTCACCCCCTGCATTGCAAGGTGAAGTATTAATCGTTGGATACCCCAGGCATCCCTCACCAACCTACTTAACACTCTCACATACACACACACTTCTATATAACTCTCTAAAAATACATATAAGGTCATTTCTTGCCATCAAATCCTTCCCTAATAAGAATCAATTATGTTCACTTGCATTCTATCATGGACAACATGTAATTAAAAATGACAATTTATTAATGATTAGATTCCTGAGAGGGAAGAGTTCATTTTTATGTGCAAAGCCTTCCACGTAATCTGTTGTTAAGTACAACTTGTTCAAAAATCATGAAGTCAAGCTGTAACTGTTGATTTTTTCTCATTTCTTGAACTCCTGGGATCCAGTGTAGGTGAAATTCGGTATGCACAGCACAGTTCTCAGTCAGTTGCACTTTAGTCCTTATTCCCTTCAAAATACAAAAATTCTTCCCAGCGGAAAGAGCTGTTGGAAGAATAAGTTTTCTGGTGCTCAAAGTCAGATTAGTATTTTTATCAGTGAGTGACATGTAACTCTGAAAATTGGTGTAATTTTAGTCATCAGAATTGAGAACCAAACAATTGCCGAGAACGATAAACAGAACATAGCATACACATTGTACATGTTCACCTCTGATTTTCAGATGAAAATATCAGAGAATAAGGTGGGAACATGTGCAGTGCAGTGTAGAGATAATGGGCAAGTGTCACATCTTGTCTTAGGGCAGCATCTCTCCTATGAACTGCCTGTGTCCCTCCAGATAGTCTCTGCAGCTGAGTCATCCAAATAAAAGGGGGGGGAAAAAAAAATTTCAGGGGTAACTTTTATTTCTAACATTTTGGCTAAAATGTCTAATGGTACTCTGAACTTCAAGTTTTTTCAAATGTATTCACATATCTATTTCTCATTGGCTTTTCTACCTTTCTGTGAAACACTCATTTTTTAAGACTGAAACTTTTTATTGCATAGTCAGTTGTTCCTCGACATAGTTTTATTTTAAACATTTTAAAAATGTGAACCATTTTTAAGCCTTTATTGAATTTGTTGCAGTACTGCTTCTGTTTTATGTTTTGTTTTTTGGCCATGAGGTGTGTGGGATCTTAGCTCCCAACCCAGGAGTTAAAAGCCTCACCCCCTGCATTGCAAGGTGAAGTATTAATCGTTGGATACCCCAGGCATCCCTCACCAACCTACTTAACACTCTCACATACACACACACTTCTATATAACTCTCTAAAAATACATATAAGGTCATTTCTTGCCATCAAATCCTTCCCTAATAAGAATCAATTATGTTCACTTGCATTCTATCATGGACAACATGTAATTAAAAATGACAATTTATTAATGATTAGATTCCTGAGAGGGAAGAGTTCATTTTTATGTGCAAAGCCTTCCACGTAATCTGTTGTTAAGTACAACTTGTTCAAAAATCATGAAGTCAAGCTGTAACTGTTGATTTTTTCTCATTTCTTGAACTCCTGGGATCCAGTGTAGGTGAAATTCGGTATGCACAGCACAGTTCTCAGTCAGTTGCACTTTAGTCCTTATTCCCTTCAAAATACAAAAATTCTTCCCAGCGGAAAGAGCTGTTGGAAGAATAAGTTTTCTGGTGCTCAAAGTCAGATTAGTATTTTTATCAGTGAGTGACATGTAACTCTGAAAATTGGTGTAATTTTAGTCATCAGAATTGAGAACCAAACAATTGCCGAGAACGATAAACAGAACATAGCATACACATTGTACATGTTCACCTCTGATTTTCAGATGAAAATATCAGAGAATAAGGTGGGAACATGTGCAGTGCAGTGTAGAGATAATGGGCAAGTGTCACATCTTGTCTTAGGGCAGCATCTCTCCTATGAACTGCCTGTGTCCCTCCAGATAGTCTCAGCAGCTGAGTCATCCAAATAAACAGAAATGTATTAAACACGCAGGAAAGGGCAGGATTTCAGGCATGGGGACAACCTTCCGACTGTTCCTCAGTCATGCTGTAAGTATACACAAGGCCTAATCTGGTGACAGCAAGATGGAAATGTGTTGCACATCTTACTTATCAATTGTCATTTCTTGTGTGTTTCTTTGATTTGTCTTCTAATTTTTATAACTTGTTATGGCAGCTACTCAATTATTTAATAGTCAAGAAATAAACCACCACTAGAAAGACAAAACACTAAACAGATCATTAATATCCAAATTGACTTCTTATCCCAGCAATGATAGTTTTTTTTAATTGGCAATTTTAGATTAGAAGAGACAAGGCAGGACACTACATAATGATCAAGGGATCGACCCAAGAAGAAGACATAACAATCATAAATATCTATGCTCCCAATGCAGGAGCACCCCAATACATAAGACAAACACTTTCAGACATAAAAGAAGACATTGACAGCAACACAATCATAGTAGGAGACTTTAACACTCCTCTCACTCCAATGGACAGATCATCCAAACAAAAAACTAATAAAGAAACACAAGCCTTAAATGCCACACTAGAAGAAATGGACCTCATTGATATCTTTAGGACTTTCCATCCAAAAGCAGAAGAATACACTTTCTTCTCAAGTGCTCACGGAACATTCTCCAGGATAGACCACATCTTGGGCCACAAATCAATCCTCAGTCAATTCAAGAAAACTGAAATTCTATCAACCATCTTCTCGGACCACAATGCAGTGAGACTAGAGATCAACTACAGGAAAAAAACCGCTAAAAACACAAACACATGGAGATTAAACAACACATACCTAAAAAACCAACTGATCATTGAGGAAATCAAAGGAGAAATTTAAAAATTCCTAGAAGAAAATGACAATGAACACATGACAGTGCAAAACCTATGGGATACTGCAAAAGCAGTTCTAAGAGGGAAATTTATAGCAATACAATCCCACCTCAAGAAACTAGGAAAATCTCAAACAGACGACCTTACCTTACGCTTAAAACAACTGGAGAAAGAAGAACAAAAACACCCCAAAGCCAGCAGAAGAAGGGAAATCATAAAGATCAGAGCAGAAATAAATGAAAAAGAAACAAAAGAAACAATAGTAAAGATAAATAAAACAAAAAACTGGTTCTTTGAAAAGGTCAATAAAATCGACACACCACTGGCAAGACTTATCAAGAAAAGAGAGGAACAGATCAGAAGCATCTTACTTATCAATTGTCATTTCTTGTGTGTTTCTTTGATTTGTCTTCTAATTTTTATAACTTGTTATGGCAGCTACTCAATTATTTAATAGTCAAGAAATAAACCACCACTAGAAAGACAAAACACTAAACAGATCATTAATATCCAAATTGACTTCTTATCCCAGCAATGATAGTTTTTTTTAATTGGCAATTTTAGATTAGAAGAGACAAGGCAGGACACTACATAATGATCAAGGGATCGACCCAAGAAGAAGACATAACAATCATAAATATCTATGCTCCCAATGCAGGAGCACCCCAATACATAAGACAAACACTTTCAGACATAAAAGAAGACATTGACAGCAACACAATCATAGTAGGAGACTTTAACACTCCTCTCACTCCAATGGACAGATCATCCAAACAAAAAACTAATAAAGAAACACAAGCCTTAAATGCCACACTAGAAGAAATGGACCTCATTGATATCTTTAGGACTTTCCATCCAAAAGCAGAAGAATACACTTTCTTCTCAAGTGCTCACGGAACATTCTCCAGGATAGACCACATCTTGGGCCACAAATCAATCCTCAGTCAATTCAAGAAAACTGAAATTCTATCAACCATCTTCTCGGACCACAATGCAGTGAGACTAGAGATCAACTACAGGAAAAAACCTCTAAAAACACAAACACATGGAGATTAAACAACACATACCTAAAAAACCAACTGATCATTGAGGAAATCAAAGGAGAAATTAAAAAATTCCTAGAAGAAAATGACAATGAACACATGACAGTGCAAAACCTATGGGATACTGCAAAAGCAGTTCTAAGAGGGAAATTTATAGCAATACAATCCCACCTCAAGAAACTAGGAAAATCTCAAACAGACGACCTTACCTTACGCTTAAAACAACTGGAGAAAGAAGAACAAAAACACCCCAAAGCCAGCAGAAGAAGAGAAATCATAAAGATCAGAGCAGAAATAAATGAAAAAGAAACAAAAGAAACAATAGTAAAGATAAATAAAACAAAAAGCTGGTTCTTTGAAAAAGTCAATAAAATCGACACACCACTGGCCAGACTCATCAAGAAAAAGAGAGAGAAGAACCAGATCACCAAAATCAAAAATGAAAAAGGAGAGATTACAACGGATAATGCAGAAATCCAAAGGATTATAAGAGACTATTATGAACAACTCTATGGCAACAAACTGGACAACCTGGAAGAAATGGACAGTTTCTTGGAGAGGATTAATCTCCCAAGACTCAACCAGGAAGAAATAGAAACTATGAACAAGCCAATCACAAGCTCAGAAATCAACCTTGTGATCAAAAATCTACCCAAAAATAAAAGCCCAGGGCCAGATGGTTTCACAAGTGAATTCTACCAAACATTTAAAGAAGAGCTAATGCCTGTCCTTCTAAAACTCTTCCAAAAAATTGCCCAGGAAGGAACACTTCCAAACACATTCTACGAGGCTACCATCACCCTGATACCAAAGCCAGGCAAAGACATCACAAAAAAAGAAAATTATAGGCCAATTTCACTGATGAATCTAGATGCCAAAATCCTCAACAAAATCCTAGCAAACAGAATTCAGCAACACATCCAAAAGCTCATTCATCACTATCAAGTTGGGTTCATCCCAGGCATGCAAGGATTCTTCAACATCCGCAAATCAATCCATGTGATACACCATATCAACAAATTGAAAGACAAAAATCACATGATCATCTCAATAGATGCAGAAAAAGCCTTTGACAAAGTACAGCATCCATTTATGATAAAAACTCTTCAAAAAATGGGCATAGAAGGAACTTATCTTAACATAGTGAAAGCCATATATGAGAAGCCCACAGCGAACATTATCCTCAATGGTGAAAGACTCAAAGCATTTCCTCTAAGATCAGGAACAAGACAGGGGTGCCCACTTTCACCACTACTATTCAACATAGTCCTGGAAGTCCTAGCAACAGCAATAAGAGAAGAGAAAAGAGGGAAATTTATAGCAATACAATCCCACCTCAAGAAACTAGGAAAATCTCAAACAGACGACCTTACCTTACGCTTAAAACAACTGGAGAAAGAAGAACAAAAACACCCCAAAGCCAGCAGAAGAAGGGAAATCATAAAGATCAGAGCAGAAATAAATGAAAAAGAAACAAAAGAAACAATAGTAAAGATAAATAAAACAAAAAGCTGGTTCTTGAAAAGTCAATAAAATCGACACACCACTGGCCAGACTCATCAAGAAAAGAGAGAAGAACCAGATCACCAAAATCAAAAATGAAAAAGGAGAGATTACAACGGATAATGCAGAAATCCAAAGGATTATAAGAGACTATTATGAACAACTCTATGGCAACAAACTGGACAACCTGGAAGAAATGGACAGTTTCTTAGAGAAGATTAATCTCCCAAGACTCAACCAGGAAGAAATAGAAACTATGAACAAGCCAATCACAAGCTCAGAAATCAACCTTGTGATCAAAAATCTACCCAAAAATAAAAGCCCAGGGCCAGATGGTTTCACAAGTGAATTCTACCAAACATTTAAAGAAGAGCTAATGCCTGTCCTTCTAAAACTCTTCCAAAAAATTGCCCAGGAAGGAACACTTCCAAACACATTCTACGAGGCTACCATCACCCTGATACCAAAGCCAGGCAAAGACATCACAAAAAAAGAAAATTATAGGCCAATTTCACTGATGAATCTAGATGCCAAAATCCTCAACAAAATCCTAGCAAACAGAATTCAGCAACACATCCAAAAGCTCATTCATCACTATCAAGTTGGGTTCATCCCAGGCATGCAAGGATTCTTCAACATCCGCAAATCAATCCATGTGATACACCATATCAACAAATTGAAAGACAAAAATCACATGATCATCTCAATAGATGCAGAAAAAGCCTTTGACAAAGTACAGCATCCATTTATGATAAAAACTCTTCAAAAAATGGGCATAGAAGGAACTTATCTTAACATAGTGAAAGCCATATATGAGAAGCCCACAGCGAACATTATCCTCAATGGTGAAAGACTCAAAGCATTTCCTCTAAGATCAGGAACAAGACAGGGGTGCCCACTTTCACCACTACTATTCAACATAGTCCTGGAAGTGCTAGCAATAGCAATAAGAGAAGAGAAAGAAATCAAAGGAATCCAGATTGGAAAGGAAGAAGTCAAGCTCTCTCTTTTTGCAGACGACATGATATTATACATAGAAAATCCCAAAGACACTATTACAAAACTACTAGAGTTAATCAGCGAATTCAGCAAAGTCGCAGGATACAAAATCAATATACAGAAATCACTGGCATTCCTATACACAAACAATGAAAAATCAGAAAACGAAATCAAAGAGGCAATCCCCTTCACCATCGCAACCAAAAGAATCAAATATCTAGGAATAAACCTACCCAAAGAAACAAAAGAACTGTACACAGAAAATTACAAGACACTCATGAGAGACATTAAAGAAGAGTTAAACAGATGGAGAAATATTCCGTGTTCCTGGGTCGGGAGAATCAATATTGTGAAAATGACCATACTACCAAATGTCATCTATAGATTCAATGCGATCCCTATCAAACTTCCAATAACATTCTTCACAGAACTAGACCAACGAATAACACAGTTCATATGGAAACACAAAAGACCTCGAATAGCCAAAGCAATCCTCAGGAAGAAGAATGGAGCTGGGGGGATCAGCCTCCCCAACTTCAGACTCTACTACAAAGCAACAGTCATCAAGACAGTATGGTACTGGCACAAAAACAGAAATATCGACCAATGGAACAAGATCGAGAACCCAGAGATAAAGCCACACACCTATGGGTACCTTATTTTTGACAAAGGAGGCGAACATATAAAATGGGACAAAGACAGCCTCTTCAACAAATGGTGCTGGGAAAATTGGACAGCTACATGCAAGAAAATGAAGTTGCAACATACCCTGACACCATACACAAAGATCAACTCAAAATGGATTAAAGACTTAAATGTAAGGCCAGAAACCATCAAACTCTTAGAGGAGAATATAGGCAAAACCCTCAAGGACATCAATCAAAGCAAGATCTTCTCTGACCCACCTACTAGAATAGTGGAACTAAAAGACAGGGTGCCAAAGCATTTCCTCTAAGATCAGGAACAAGACAGGGGTGCCCACTTTCACCACTACTATTCAACATAGTCCTGGAAGTGCTAGCAATAGCAATAAGAGAAGAGAAAGAAATCAAAGGAATCCAGATTGGAAAGGAAGAAGTCAAGCTCTCTCTTTTTGCAGACGACATGATATTATACATAGAAAATCCCAAAGACACTATTACAAAACTACTAGAGTTAATCAGCGAATTCAGCAAAGTCGCAGGATACAAAATCAATATACAGAAATCACTGGCATTCCTATACACAAACAATGAAAAATCAGAAAACGAAATCAAAGAGGCAATCCCCTTCACCATCGCAACCAAAAGAATCAAATATCTAGGAATAAACCTACCCAAAGAAACAAAAGAACTGTACACAGAAAATTACAAGACACTCATGAGAGACATTAAAGAAGAGTTAAACAGATGGAGAAATATTCCGTGTTCCTGGGTCGGGAGAATCAATATTGTGAAAATGACCATACTACCAAATGTCATCTATAGATTCAATGCGATCCCTATCAAACTTCCAATAACATTCTTCACAGAACTAGACCAACGAATAACACAGTTCATATGGAAACACAAAAGACCTCGAATAGCCAAAGCAATCCTCAGGAAGAAGAATGGAGCTGGGGGGATCAGCCTCCCCAACTTCAGACTCTACTACAAAGCAACAGTCATCAAGACAGTATGGTACTGGCACAAAAACAGAAATATCGACCAATGGAACAAGATCGAGAACCCAGAGATAAAGCCACACACCTATGGGTACCTTATTTTTGACAAAGGAGGCGAACATATAAAATGGGACAAAGACAGCCTCTTCAACAAATGGTGCTGGGAAAATTGGACAGCTACATGCAAGAAAATGAAGTTGCAACATACCCTGACACCATACACAAAGATCAACTCAAAATGGATTAAAGACTTAAATGTAAGGCCAGAAACCATCAAACTCTTAGAGGAGAATATAGGCAAAACCCTCAAGGACATCAATCAAAGCAAGATCTTCTCTGACCCACCTACTAGAATAGTGGAACTAAAAAGACAAATGAACATGTGGGACCTAATGAAACTTAAAAGCTTTTGCACAGCTAAAGAAATTACAAAAAAGCTGAACAGACAGCCCACAGAGTGGGAGAAAATCATAGCAAATGAAACAACAGACAAAGAATTAATCTCCAAAATCTACAAGCAACTCAGACAACTCAGCACTGGAAAAACGAACAACCCAATCAAAAAATGGGAAAAGGACCTAAACAGACACCTCTCCAACGATGACATACAGATGGCCCAAAAACACATGAAACGATGCTCAACTTCACTAATAATTAGAGAAATGCAAATCAAAACTACAATGAGATATCACCTCACACCCGTCAGAATGGCCATCATCCACAAATCGACAGACAATAAATGCTGGAGAGGCTGCGGAGAAAAGGGAACACTCCTGCATTGCTGGTGGGAGTGTAAATTGATACAGCCTCTATGGAAGACAGTATGGAGATTTCTTAAAAAACTAAAAATAGAAGCACCATATGACCCAGCAATCCCACTCATAGGCTTATACCCTGACGAAATCAAAACTGAAAGAAGCACCTGTACCCCAATGTTCATTGCAGCTCTCTATACAATAGCTAGAACATGGAAGGAACCTAGATGCCCATCGACGAACGAATGGATCCAAAAGCTCTGGTACATATATACAATGGAATACTACACAGCTGTAAAGAGAAATACAGAAGAATCAACCCTAATGAGGTGGCTGGCTCTAGAACGTATCATCAAAAGTGAAGTCAGTCAGAAAGAGAAGGACAAATACAGTATATTAACACATATATATGGAATCTAGTAGGATGGTGATGATGGCACATGCAGTGAAGCGACAGAAAGACAGACATGGACAGTGGACATATGGACATTGTGGGGAAGGAACAGTGGGTGAGAGGCGTAAAGGAAGTAGCATGAAGGCCTGTACTATCATAAGTGAAGAAAATAGCTCTAGTCATTGCTCTGTGAGAAAAGGGGATCCTTCAGGGGTGCTGTGTGATGGTCGGGAGGGGAGGGAAAGGGGATATACATGTGACTAATCTGAGAACATGCATGTCTGAAAAAAAAAAAATGGGGGGAAAAAAGATCTTCTCTGACCCACCTACTAGAATAGTGGAACTAAAAGACAAATGAACATGTGGGACCTAATGAAACTTAAAAGCTTTTGCACAGCTAAAGAAATTACAAAAAAGCTGAACAGACAGCCCACAGAGTGGGAGAAAATCATAGCAAATGAAACAACAGACAAAGAATTAATCTCCAAAATCTACAAGCAACTCAGACAACTCAGCACTGGAAAAACGAACAACCCAATCAAAAATGGGAAAAGGACCTAAACAGACACCTCTCCAACGATGACATACAGATGGCCCAAAAACACATGAAACGATGCTCAACTTCACTAATAATTAGAGAAATGCAAATCAAAACTACAATGAGATATCACCTCACACCCGTCAGAATGGCCATCATCCACAAATCGACAGACAATAAATGCTGGAGAGGCTGCGGAGAAAAGGGAACACTCCTGCATTGCTGGTGGGAGTGTAAATTGATACAGCCTCTATGGAAGACAGTATGGAGATTTCTTAAAAAACTAAAAATAGAAGCACCATATGACCCAGCAATCCCACTCATAGGCTTATACCCTGACGAAATCAAAACTGAAAGAAGCACCTGTACCCCAATGTTCATTGCAGCTCTCTATACAATAGCTAGAACATGGAAGGAACCTAGATGCCCATCGACGAACGAATGGATCCAAAAGCTCTGGTACATATATACAATGGAATACTACACAGCTGTAAAGAGAAATACAGAAGAATCAACCCTAATGAGGTGGCTGGCTCTAGAACGTATCATCAAAAGTGAAGTCAGTCAGAAAGAGAAGGACAAATACAGTATATTAACACATATATATGGAATCTAGTAGGATGGTGATGATGGCACATGCAGTGAAGCGACAGAAAGACAGACATGGACAGTGGACATATGGACATTGTGGGGAAGGAACAGTGGGTGAGAGGCGTAAAGGAAGTAGCATGAAGGCCTGTACTATCATAAGTGAAGAAAATAGCTCTAGTCATTGCTCTGTGAGAAAAGGGGATCCTTCAGGGGTGCTGTGTGATGGTCGGGAGGGGAGGGAAAGGGGGGATATACATGTGACTAATCTGAGAACATGCATGTCTGTGAACAACAAAACTCTGTAAAAGTTAAAAGTAAAATAAAGGTTTAAAAAAAAAAATACCGACTTTCGCATTCACTGCTCTAAATGCTAACAGGAAGAACAAACAAATGGTAGTTGAAATACAAGAGTTAAGAATGAAATTAATAGTTGGAAAACTTATCTAACCTAACTAAAAAGTGAGAACAGTTTAAATTTCCACTTTACTCCCTGGTTTCCTCTGACTGTGGTTAAAACTATCACTTGCATTTCTTCAAATGACAAATAATAGAGACTAGCTTAAATAACCCCCCTTTTAAAAGTACTTTTTAGCATAGATTCTGATTGCCTCATGGTTTTAAAAACAAAACTGTCTAGATGTCAAGGGTGGCCAGGTGACTGCCTCTTTGAGGTTTCCTGTTTTCTTTAGATTCAATACTTTACATAAGCAGCCAAAGATGCTTCTGGGTTTGTGCTGCCTGGCCCAAGTGTGATCTGTCAGAGAAAGTACACATCATAGTTCCTATAAAAGTACCTAAGGAAGAAACTACAGGGAGCCTCCATATACATTCCAGTCAAATGTATTTGCATTTCATTATTACCAAATTTACCCTGGGAATCTTACTAAAACATCACATTGCCTAGTTTAAGGAACCGCATGTTCAAAATGTCCATTATCACTCTTTGCTCTACACTATTCTGAGAGCTGTGCATACTATTTGTGTTTCTAGTGAAGTAACAACGAAGCAATGTAATTTGAATGTTTAGTATCCCTCTGCTGCCTATCTTATTTAATGTCATCTTCCCCACATCTTATCAATTCTAAAGTGCACTCCCACTCATTTTAACATCTTTGAAACCAGGATGCATCTCACAATTAATGACTTCTAATTGTTGGCCCAGGACACAGTTGTAATATAATTTTCATTGCCGGTGCCTGAATGAACATCTTAATTATTCCTCTCAATAGAGCTGGACAATGCAATTCCTGACCTTTTAATCAAGAAAAATTTTAACATGAAGGCACTATAATTCAGGGTGCTGTGTGATGGTCGGGAGGGGAGGGAAAGGGGGGATATACATGTGACTAATCTGAGAACATGCATGTCTGTGAACAACAAAACTCTGTAAAAGTTAAAAGTAAAATAAAGGTTTAAAAAAAAAAATACCGACTTTCGCATTCACTGCTCTAAATGCTAACAGGAAGAACAAACAAATGGTAGTTGAAATACAAGAGTTAAGAATGAAATTAATAGTTGGAAAACTTATCTAACCTAACTAAAAAGTGAGAACAGTTTAAATTTCCACTTTACTCCCTGGTTTCCTCTGACTGTGGTTAAAACTATCACTTGCATTTCTTCAAATGACAAATAATAGAGACTAGCTTAAATAACCCCCCTTTTAAAAGTACTTTTTAGCATAGATTCTGATTGCCTCATGGTTTTAAAAAACAAAAACTGTCTAGATGTCAAGGGTGGCCAGGTGACTGCCTCTTTGAGGTTTCCTGTTTTCTTTAGATTCAATACTTTACATAAGCAGCCAAAGATGCTTCTGGGTTTGTGCTGCCTGGCCCAAGTGTGATCTGTCAGAGAAAGTACACATCATAGTTCCTATAAAAGTACCTAAGGAAGAAACTACAGGGAGCCTCCATATACATTCCAGTCAAATGTATTTGCATTTCATTATTACCAAATTTACCCTGGGAATCTTACTAAAACATCACATTGCCTAGTTTAAGGAACCGCATGTTCAAAATGTCCATTATCACTCTTTGCTCTACACTATTCTGAGAGCTGTGCATACTATTTGTGTTTCTAGTGAAGTAACAACGAAGCAATGTAATTTGAATGTTTAGTATCCCTCTGCTGCCTATCTTATTTAATGTCATCTTCCCCACATCTTATCAATTCTAAAGTGCACTCCCACTCATTTTAACATCTTTGAAACCAGGATGCATCTCACAATTAATGACTTCTAATTGTTGGCCCAGGACACAGTTGTAATATAATTTTCATTGCCGGTGCCTGAATGAACATCTTAATTATTCCTCTCAATAGAGCTGGACAATGGCAATTCCCTGACCTTTTAATCAAGAAAAATTTTAAGGATCACTTGAAGGCACATAAATCCTAGACGTTGTCTGAAAGCCTTCCTTTGACATGCTCTTCTAAGACCAACAAAGTGCCAGCTTCAAAGCTTACCACTTCAAAGAAAATTTCAGAAACAATAGTAGAGGACTCTTGTTGGCACAGACAATACTGTATGAAGAAAAAAAAGATTTTGACAATTCTGAGTAGAAAAATGATTTGTTAGGATTAGAATTCTGAATGGGAAAAAGATTATAGGAATGCTTAGGCAATCTGTTTTGCTTATGTTTTCCTTTTCAGAAGAGTAAATTGTAGTTTTAAAATTTTCTGTCTAAATAAGTATCTTTTTCAGTTGGTTCAAAATAAATTCTTTGTCAATTTTGTTTGTGGAATATAATTTTAATCCAACCATCCTCCCCCATTTCCAGTGTTTCTTACCTAATTATGATTATCATAATTTCTTCCAAGATTGTTAATAGCGTTTCATAGCTCCTTTTGTCTCTGGTCTATTCCCAGACCAGTTCATCTTTCTCAACAACTGAGTGATCCCCACAAAATACAGTTATATTCAGATCACTACTCAGGTTGTTGTTATTAAGTTGCTAAGTCATGTCCAACTCTTTGTGACCCCAAAGACTGCAGCATGTCAGGTCTCCCTGTCCCTCACTATCTCCCAGAATAGTCCCAGTTCATCTCCATTGAATCAGTGATGCCATCCAACCATTTCATCCTCTGCCCCCCTCTTCTCCTTCTGCTTTCAGTCTTTCCCAACATCAAGTTGCAAACCCTCAGTAGCTCCCCTGATCCTAATGTCTTCTCCCCAGTGTCCATGGCTAATCAATTAAGGCTTTTTTTTTTCTTCCCACTTTCCCTCTCCTTTTGTTTATATGCTTAATAAGGACAGGTTTGTTTCTACCTTGCCAACCACTAAATTCCATATCCTTAGCATACTACTAGCATATAGTATGATCTCAATAAACTTTTGGTGAATGAATAAGTAAGCCAAATATTTTCATCATCCATCTAAACGCCAGTCTCCAGGTAGCAACTATCTGTCTCTTGGAGCACTTAAAGTTACCTAAGAATGAAATGCTAAACTGTTTACAAGTAATAATTAAGGTCCTTAAAAGTCTATTTCTCTATTCTTTTACAGTGTTGTCTTTTGTCTGTCTCCATCACACATATTTGTACTCCAACTTCATCATACCACTTGACATTACTTGAATGGTCTTGCCAGAATTCATAACTTCTGCCTCTGTGCTCCTCTCATACTTCTAATTTTCAGTATGATCAATTCTGAGTAGAAAAATGATTTGTTAGGATTAGAATTCTGAATGGGAAAAAGATTATAGGAATGCTTAGGCAATCTGTTTTGCTTATGTTTTCCTTTTCAGAAGAGTAAATTGTAGTTTTAAAATTTTCTGTCTAAATAAGTATCTTTTTCAGTTGGTTCAAAATAAATTCTTTGTCAATTTTGTTTGTGGAATATAATTTTAATCCAACCATCCTCCCCCATTTCCAGTGTTTCTTACCTAATTATGATTATCATAATTTCTTCCAAGATTGTTAATAGCGTTTCATAGCTCCTTTTGTCTCTGGTCTATTCCCAGACCAGTTCATCTTTCTCAACAACTGAGTGATCCCCACAAAATACAGTTATATTCAGATCACTACTCAGGTTGTTGTTATTAAGTTGCTAAGTCATGTCCAACTCTTTGTGACCCCAAAGACTGCAGCATGTCAGGTCTCCCTGTCCCTCACTATCTCCCAGAATAGTCCCAGTTCATCTCCATTGAATCAGTGATGCCATCCAACCATTTCATCCTCTGCCCCCCTCTTCTCCTTCTGCTTTCAGTCTTTCCCAACATCAAGTTGCAAACCCTCAGTAGCTCCCCTGATCCTAATGTCTTCTCCCCAGTGTCCATGGCTAATCAATTAAGGCTTTTTTTTTTCTTCCCACTTTCCCTCTCCTTTTGTTTATATGCTTAATAAGGACAGGTTTGTTTCTACCTTGCCAACCACTAAATTCCATATCCTTAGCATACTACTAGCATATAGTATGATCTCAATAAACTTTTGGTGAATGAATAAGTAAGCCAAATATTTTCATCATCCATCTAAACGCCAGTCTCCAGGTAGCAACTATCTGTCTCTTGGAGCACTTAAAGTTACCTAAGAATGAAATGCTAAACTGTTTACAAGTAATAATTAAGGTCCTTAAAAGTCTATTTCTCTATTCTTTTACAGTGTTGTCTTTTGTCTGTCTCCATCACACATATTTGTACTCCAACTTCATCATACCACTTGACATTACTTGAATGGTCTTGCCAGAATTCATAACTTCTGCCTCTGTGCTCCTCTCATACTTCTAATTCAACATTATTTCCCTGAGTTAATTGAATGTGTCTGTTTGGCCTTCTAGAAAGTGAAGGAATTATGCCATAGTTGTTTTTTATGCCCTGAATGCCTAGCTTCATTTCCACTAGAAAAATGTGCTGAAGTAAAATGTTTATGGATGAATGTATTTGTTTCCTAGGGCTGCAATAACAATCACACAAATTTGGTGGCTTAAAACAACAGAAATTTAGTTTCACAGTTTGAGAGGCCAGAAATCTGAAATCAAATTGTTGGCAGGGCTATGCTCCTTTCTAAGGATCTAGGGGAGTATCCTTCCTTTCTTAACATTTCTGATGGCTCTAGATGCTTCTTGGCTTCCATTTTTACCAGCCTCCTCATCTTTTTTTGCATCTCTGCTCTGTGTATCTCTTGTAATGACATTTATCGTTGGATTTAGGGCCCACTCAGATAATCTCATTTTGAGGTTCTTAGTTTAATTACATCTGTAAAAACCTCTTTTCCAAATAAGATTACATTCATCAGTGCTGGAATATGGACATATCTTTTTGAGGGCCACCATTCAATCTACTAAATGACTTTCTATCATACAAATAGTTCTAAAGGTACAAAATCAATAACATATAAAGGTTGATCTTAAAAGGACCACATACAAAAAGACAACACATTTCAAATAATATTAATATGTACTCATGCTGCTTAAATCTCAGACTAATGTTGATGTTTGCATTCATGCATTTTATATGTTAAAATTTCATTGTTTTCCCTTTTCAAAAAAATGAAAAAAACACATTTCAAATAAAATTTATTTTACCTTGCCAACCACTAAATTCCATATCCTTAGCATACTACTAGCATATAGTATGATCTCAATAAACTTTTGGTGAATGAATAAGTAAGCCAAATATTTTCATCATCCATCTAAACGCCAGTCTCCAGGTAGCAACTATCTGTCTCTTGGAGCACTTAAAGTTACCTAAGAATGAAATGCTAAACTGTTTACAAGTAATAATTAAGGTCCTTAAAAGTCTATTTCTCTATTCTTTTACAGTGTTGTCTTTTGTCTGTCTCCATCACACATATTTGTACTCCAACTTCATCATACCACTTGACATTACTTGAATGGTCTTGCCAGAATTCATAACTTCTGCCTCTGTGCTCCTCTCATACTTCTAATTCAACATTATTTCCCTGAGTTAATTGAATGTGTCTGTTTGGCCTTCTAGAAAGTGAAGGAATTATGCCATAGTTGTTTTTTATGCCCTGAATGCCTAGCTTCATTTCCACTAGAAAAATGTGCTGAAGTAAAATGTTTATGGATGAATGTATTTGTTTCCTAGGGCTGCAATAACAATCACACAAATTTGGTGGCTTAAAACAACAGAAATTTAGTTTCACAGTTTGAGAGGCCAGAAATCTGAAATCAAATTGTTGGCAGGGCTATGCTCCTTTCTAAGGATCTAGGGGAGTATCCTTCCTTTCTTAACATTTCTGATGGCTCTAGATGCTTCTTGGCTTCCATTTTTACCAGCCTCCTCATCTTTTTTTGCATCTCTGCTCTGTGTATCTCTTGTAATGACATTTATCGTTGGATTTAGGGCCCACTCAGATAATCTCATTTTGAGGTTCTTAGTTTAATTACATCTGTAAAAACCTCTTTTCCAAATAAGATTACATTCATCAGTGCTGGAATATGGACATATCTTTTTGAGGGCCACCATTCAATCTACTAAATGACTTTCTATCATACAAATAGTTCTAAAGGTACAAAATCAATAACATATAAAGGTTGATCTTAAAAGGACCACATACAAAAAGACAACACATTTCAAATAATATTAATATGTACTCATGCTGCTTAAATCTCAGACTAATGTTGATGTTTGCATTCATGCATTTTATATGTTAAAATTATTGTCATTCTGTGCTGTGTTTGCATTTTAGCAAAAATGTAAATAAGTGATTCTATTACAGATTTTGAAATATGATCTTACCTCTCCACTTTCAAAGTAAGCAGGTATTTTATTCAAATACTATCCAAAGACACATCAGTTATCTGTCTAGACACTATATAGGTATGGTTATACAGATATGTCTCTCTCTATCTATCTTATCTATCAATGAATGTTATTAGGTTCCTACAGTTGCTAACCCAAGGGAACATTGCCATCTCTTGTTGGTTTCCTTTAATCTAACCCACAAAATTTAAATAGTCTTCTCATTAATTTCCTTCTAGTTTCTCATGCTTTTAAGATTTTTTAAAATGTGGACCATTTTAATGTCTTTATGAAATTTATTGCAATATTGTTTCTCTTTTGTCTGCTCAGTTCAGTCCAGTCACTTAGTCATGTCTGACTCTTCGCGACCCTATTGACTGTAGCACACCAGACTTCCCTGTCCTTCTCCATCTCCTGGAGCCTACTTAAGCTCATATCTACTGATTCAGTGTTGCCACACAACCATCTTGTTCTCTGTTATCCCCTTCTCCTTCTGCCTTCTGTTTTTCCCAACATCAGGCTCTTTTCCAATGAGTCATCTATTTGTATCAGGTCTCCAAAGTATTGGAGCTTCATCATCATTCCTTCCAATGAATATTCAGAGTTGATTTCCATTAGGATTGATGGGTTTGATTTACTTGCAGTCCAAGGGATTCTGAAAGAGTCTTCTCCAACACTGCAGTTCAAAGGTATCAATTCTTTGGCAATCAGCCTTCTTTATGATTCAGCTCTCACATCCATACGTGACCACAGGGAAAACCATAGCTTTCAGTATATGAGTTTTTGTTGGCAAAGCGATGTCTCTGCTTTTTAATACACTGTCTAGGTTGTCACAGATTTTCTTCCAAGGATTTTGTATTAAATAGTGTCTAAAAGACAAAATCATATCAACATATAAAGGTTGATCTTAAAAGGACCACATACAAAAAGACAACACATTTCAAATAATATTAATATGTACTCATGCTGCTTAAATCTCAGACTAATGTTGATGTTTGCATTCATGCATTTTATATGTTAAAATTATTGTCATTCTGTGCTGTGTTTGCATTTTAGCAAAAATGTAAATAAGTGATTCTATTACAGATTTTGAAATATGATCTTACCTCTCCACTTTCAAAGTAAGCAGGTATTTTATTCAAATACTATCCAAAGACACATCAGTTATCTGTCTAGACACTATATAGGTATGGTTATACAGATATGTCTCTCTCTATCTATCTTATCTATCAATGAATGTTATTAGGTTCCTACAGTTGCTAACCCAAGGGAACATTGCCATCTCTTGTTGGTTTCCTTTAATCTAACCCACAAAATTTAAATAGTCTTCTCATTAATTTCCTTCTAGTTTCTCATGCTTTTAAGATTTTTTAAAATGTGGACCATTTTAATGTCTTTATGAAATTTATTGCAATATTGTTTCTCTTTTGTCTGCTCAGTTCAGTCCAGTCACTTAGTCATGTCTGACTCTTCGCGACCCTATTGACTGTAGCACACCAGACTTCCCTGTCCTTCTCCATCTCCTGGAGCCTACTTAAGCTCATATCTACTGATTCAGTGTTGCCACACAACCATCTTGTTCTCTGTTATCCCCTTCTCCTTCTGCCTTCTGTTTTTCCCAACATCAGGCTCTTTTCCAATGAGTCATCTATTTGTATCAGGTCTCCAAAGTATTGGAGCTTCATCATCATTCCTTCCAATGAATATTCAGAGTTGATTTCCATTAGGATTGATGGGTTTGATTTACTTGCAGTCCAAGGGATTCTGAAAGAGTCTTCTCCAACACTGCAGTTCAAAGGTATCAATTCTTTGGCAATCAGCCTTCTTTATGATTCAGCTCTCACATCCATACGTGACCACAGGGAAAACCATAGCTTTCAGTATATGAGTTTTTGTTGGCAAAGCGATGTCTCTGCTTTTTAATACACTGTCTAGGTTTGTCACAGATTTTCTTCCAAGGAGTGCTTGGAAGAATTGATAGCTTCAATTCTTCAATTAAAAGATGCTTTATCTTTTAATTTCCTGGCTGCAGTTACCATTCTCAGTGATTCGAGGAACCAAGTAAATAAAGTTTGTCACTAGTTTACCCATCTATTTGCCATGAAGTGATGGGACTGGATCCCATGATTTTCATTTTTTGAATGTTGAATTTTAGGCCAGCTTTTTTGCTGTCCTCTTTCACCTTCATCAAGAGGCTCTTTAGTTCCTCTTCATTTTCTACCATAAGGATGGTGTCATCTGCATACCTGAGGTTATTGATATTTCTCCCAGCAATCTTGATTCCAGCTTGTGCTTCACCCAAATCAGCATGTTGCATGATGTACTCTGCATATAAATTAAATAAGCAGGGTGACAGTATATAGCCTTGATGTACTCCTTTCCCAATTTGGAATAAGTCCATTGTCCCATGTGCAGTTCTAACTGTTGCTTCTTGTCTTGCATACAGGTTTTGCAAGAGGCAGGACTGGTGTCTGGTATTCCCATCTCTTTCAGAATTTTCCACAGCTTGTTGTGATACACACAGTCATATACTTTAGTGTAGTCAATGAAACAGAAGTAGATGTTTTTCTGGAATTCCCTTGCTCTTTCTATGATCCAACAGATGTTGGCAATTTGATTTTTTCTGGTTTCTCTGGGGCTTTTCTGAATAACTTGACGATCCCCCCATCTCCTGGAGCCTACTTAAGCTCATATCTACTGATTCAGTGTTGCCACACAACCATCTTGTTCTCTGTTATCCCCTTCTCCTTCTGCCTTCTGTTTTTCCCAACATCAGGCTCTTCCAATGAGTCATCTATTTGTATCAGGTCGCCAAAGTATTGGAGCTTCATCATCATTCCTTCCAATGAATATTCAGAGTTGATTTCCATTAGGATTGATGGGTTTGATTTACTTGCAGTCCAAGGGATTCTGAAAGAGTCTTCTCCAACACTGCAGTTCAAAGGTATCAATTCTTTGGCAATCAGCCTTCTTTATGATTCAGCTCTCACATCCATACGTGACCACAGGGAAAACCATAGCTTTCAGTATATGAGTTTTTGTTGGCAAAGCGATGTCTCTGCTTTTTAATACACTGTCTAGGTTTGTCACAGATTTTCTTCCAAGGAGTGCTTGGAAGAATTGATAGCTTCAATTCTTCAATTAAAAGATGCTTTATCTTTTAATTTCCTGGCTGCAGTTACCATTCTCAGTGATTCGAGGAACCAAGTAAATAAAGTTTGTCACTAGTTTACCCATCTATTTGCCATGAAGTGATGGGACTGGATCCCATGATTTTCATTTTTTGAATGTTGAATTTTAGGCCAGCTTTTTTGCTGTCCTCTTTCACCTTCATCAAGAGGCTCTTTAGTTCCTCTTCATTTTCTACCATAAGGATGGTGTCATCTGCATACCTGAGGTTATTGATATTTCTCCCAGCAATCTTGATTCCAGCTTGTGCTTCACCCAAATCAGCATGTTGCATGATGTACTCTGCATATAAATTAAATAAGCAGGGTGACAGTATATAGCCTTGATGTACTCCTTTCCCAATTTGGAATAAGTCCATTGTCCCATGTGCAGTTCTAACTGTTGCTTCTTGTCTTGCATACAGGTTTTGCAAGAGGCAGGACTGGTGTCTGGTATTCCCATCTCTTTCAGAATTTTCCACAGCTTGTTGTGATACACACAGTCATATACTTTAGTGTAGTCAATGAAACAGAAGTAGATGTTTTTCTGGAATTCCCTTGCTCTTTCTATGATCCAACAGATGTTGGCAATTTGATCTCTGGTTTCTCTGCCTTTTCTGAATCCAACTTGTACATCTGGAAGTCCTTGGTTCACGTACTGTTGAAGCCTAACTTGGAGGATTTTGAGCATTACTTTGCTACCTTGTGAAATGAGTGAAATTGTGCTGTAGTGTGAACATTCTTTGGCATTGACCTTTTTCTGGTTTTGGAATGAAAATTAACCTTTTCCAGTCCTGAGGCCACTACTGAGTTTTCCAAATTTACTGGGATATTGAGTGTAGCGCTTTAACAGCATCATCTTTTAATAACTGAAATAGCCCAGCTGGAATTCTATCACCTCCACTAGCTTTATTCATAGTAATGCTTCCTAGGCCTCACTTGACTTCTCACTCTAAGATGTCTGACTCTAGGTGAGTGATCATACCATTGTCATCATCTGGCTCATTAAGATCTTTTTTTTTTCTTTACCCCATCATGTGTCTTTTATTTATATTTATTTTCATCCATCCATCTTTTTATTCTTTGACATGTGTGGGCCTCCCATTGCAGTAATCTCTCTCATTGTAGAGCACCAGCTCTGGGAACATGCGCTCCAGAGTACTGGCTTGCAATTGGACACACGGGACCAGCTGCTCTGCAGCACATGGGATTTTCCCCGGCCAGGGATCGAACCAGTGCTTCTTGCACTGTAAGGCAGACTCTTTACCCACTGGGCCACCAGGAAAGCCCTCATTAAGATCTTCTTTGTATAGTTCTTCTGTGTGTTCTTTCCGCCTCTTCTTAATATCTTCTTTTTATGTTAGGTCCATACTGTTTCTGCCCTTTATTGTGCCCATCTTCACATGAAATATTCCCTTGGTATCTCTAACTTTCTTGTAGAGATCTCTAGTCTTCACCAGTCTGTTGTTTTCCTCTATTTCTTTGCATTGTTCACTTGAGAAGACTTTCTTATCTCTCCTTGATGTACTCCTTTCCCAATTTGGAATAAGTCCATTGTCCCATGTGCAGTTCTAACTGTTGCTTCTTGTCTTGCATACAGGTTTTGCAAGAGGCAGGACTGGTGTCTGGTATTCCCATCTCTTTCAGAATTTTCCACAGCTTGTTGTGATACACACAGTCATATACTTTAGTGTAGTCAATGAAACAGAAGTAGATGTTTTTCTGGAATTCCCTTGCTCTTTCTATGATCCAACAGATGTTGGCAATTTGATCTCTGGTTTCTCTGCCTTTTCTGAATCCAACTTGTACATCTGGAAGTCCTTGGTTCACGTACTGTTGAAGCCTAACTTGGAGGATTTTGAGCATTACTTTGCTACCTTGTGAAATGAGTGAAATTGTGCTGTAGTGTGAACATTCTTTGGCATTGCCCTTTTTTCTGGTTTTGGAATGAAAATTAACCTTTTCCAGTCCTGAGGCCACTACTGAGTTTTCCAAATTTACTGGGATATTGAGTGTAGCGCTTTAACAGCATCATCTTTTAATAACTGAAATAGCCCAGCTGGAATTCTATCACCTCCACTAGCTTTATTCATAGTAATGCTTCCTAGGCCTCACTTGACTTCTCACTCTAAGATGTCTGACTCTAGGTGAGTGATCATACCATTGTCATCATCTGGCTCATTAAGATCTTTTTTTTTTCTTTACCCCATCATGTGTCTTTTATTTATATTTATTTTCATCCATCTTTGTTCTTTGGCCTGTGTGGGCCTCCCATTGCAGTAATCTCTCTCATTGTAGAGCACCAGCTCTGGGAACATGCGCTCCAGAGTACTGGCTTGCAATTGGACACACGGGACCAGCTGCTCTGCAGCACATGGGATTTTCCCCGGCCAGGGATCGAACCAGTGCTTCTTGCACTGTAAGGCAGACTCTTTACCCACTGGGCCACCAGGAAAGCCCTCATTAAGATCTTCTTTGTATAGTTCTTCTGTGTGTTCTTTCCGCCTCTTCTTAATATCTTCTTTTTATGTTAGGTCCATACTGTTTCTGCCCTTTATTGTGCCCATCTTCACATGAAATATTCCCTTGGTATCTCTAACTTTCTTGTAGAGATCTCTAGTCTTCACCAGTCTGTTGTTTTCCTCTATTTCTTTGCATTGTTCACTTGAGAAGACTTTCTTATCTCTCCTTGCTATTCTTTGGAACTCTACATTCAGATTGGTTTATCTTTCCTTTCCTCATTTGCCTTTCACATCTCTTCTTTTCTCAGCTATTTGTAACGTCTCCTCAGACAACCATTTTGCCTTTTTGCATTTCCTTTTCATGGGGATAGTTCTGATCACTGCCTCCTGTACAATGCTACAACCATCCATAATTCTTCAAGCACTCTGTCTGTCAAGTCTAATCCCTTGACTCTATTTGTAACTTCCACTGTATAATCATACAGGAATTGATTTAGGTCATACCTAAATGGCCTAATGGTTTTCCCTACTTTCTTCAATTGAAGTTTGAATTTTGCAATAAGGAGTTCATGATCTGAGCCACAGTCAACTCCAGGTCTTGTTTTTCCTGACTGTATAAAGCTTCTCCATCTTCAGCTGCAAAGAATATAATCGATATGATTTTGGTATGTCTGTTTTCCGTGTTTTGTGGGGTTTTTTTTGGTCCCAAGGCATGTGAAATCTTAGCTCCCAAATCTTAGCTCCCAAACCAGGGATTGAACTAAGACACCCTGCACTAGAAGGCTGAGTTTTAACCAGCGAATGGCCAAGGAAATCTCTAGTCTCTCATTTTGAATGTGACCTTTTTTTCCATCCAAGATCCTAAAAAAAGAAAAAGAAAAAGTGACAGGCATCAGGAGTGATCACAGGAAATAAACCTTTAAAGTGAGATTCTGTAATTGAATTGCTAACACACTTGTGAAGGGTGCAGATAACCTCCCTGCCATAGGGAAATGTGACAAGTAATTGTGGCATGCGGTGGCCTCACTATTACTCAAATTATCACCTTTGCTGGCACAGAAGAGAGAGTATGTCAAAGGCAAAATATCTGAAGATCAGATAATTGTGACACTTGATCATTTTGGGGACAATGGTGATTATAAAACTGTGTCTTGAGCTGATTATTTCTGACTATTCTCTGGTGCATAAAGAGAAGAGGACAAACTGAAAGACTTGAATGCCAAAGTCATCGCTTAAAATCACCAAGCCTTTATGGCTAAAGGAATGTCTTATCACCTATGACTGCAGAGCAGGTGTGGCAGAGGATCAAGCCTATGTCTTGACTTAAGTGTTGCGAAGTTGTGGTGCCTATTAAATATACAGCCTCGTTAGGTCTTTTAGGCCCATTTTATCTGGTGAAGAGGAACTGGTGCTTACCCTACATGCTTTACTGAAATACATCTATGCCACAGGATGGGAGTTAGACCCCATGAGAGCTAGTTTCTTCATGTAAGTGAAGTTTATAGGCCTCTGTGTTGTGTAGAGTATGTGATGAGAGCCTTTCCAAAATGAGAGGTATGTCAACTACAATGAATGGACAACAAGGGCATTTGCTATCTGCCTCTGTGGAAATGGAACACTGTGCCTTAGGAGCTGCTGACTTTTCAACACCCCCTGAAGGAAATCAGGGCGGGGCAAGGCACTCTGTGCTCCAGAAATCCGGTGGAGCAGGTCTTTAGATAGGTAAATGACTCTTAGGAACTTATCTCAATCCTTGCATCTCCTCACAACTAGAAAAGTGCTAAAATCCTTCATGAAGATATCACATCCTCTTGTCAGGTGTGAGTCATTTGTAAAACAAAAGCCTTTGAAAAGACCCTTTCTTTGATGGCATTTAAATTTCCCCCACACTGAAACCCTTGTATTGGCTTTCCTTCCCTATCTCTTTGGAGCAGTCTCTCAGAGCTATCTGGGGTGCTGCCTCCCGACCTACAGTCCTAATTTATACCTCAAATAAAACTTAACCCACAGGGTTTCTGGTGGTCCAGTGGGTAAGGACACCGCCTTGCAGTGCAAGGGATGCTGGTTCGATCCCTGGCCTGGGAGGATCCCACGTGCCGCGGAGTGGCTGGACCAATGTGTCCAATTACCGAGCCGGAGCTCTGGAGCGCATGCGCCCAGAGCCGGTGCTCTGCGACAACAGAGGCCAACGCGATGAGAGGCCCACACGGGTCAAAGAACAAAGATAGATGAAAATGGATAAATGAAAAACCAACAGAAGTGGCCCGCCTGCTCCCCTCCCTCCCCACCCCATCCCCAACCAATAATAAATAAATAAATAAATCTTTAAAAAAAAAAAAAAAACTTAACCCACAACTCTCAAGTTGTTCATCTTTTTTAGTCGACAGGTACATCACCCACAAAGAAAAAGGCACAATTTAATTGGTCTCTTTGAATGGCTACGTATACCACATTTGGGCATGTTGCTCCAGTTTAAGCACTGAATAATCCATAAAGCAATGTTGAATGATTTTATAAGACCCTAAAAGTATTCTGCAGCAATTACAAGTATGGTGTAAACTGCTTCGCCACCTAAGCCTTAGAACTCAGCAGACCAATTTGCATTCAAAGAGTTTGTGGCAGATGGAGAGGATCTATAGAGCATCTGGTTAGCCCTAATAGGAAATCCCTAGAATTTTAGAGTAAGGTCATGTCCTCTTCTGCAATTAACCATTTTCCATTTGAAAATCAGTTCCTGACTTGCTTTAGTAGAGACTGAAGACCTGACTATGGGATATCAAGCAACTATGCACTCCCAACTGCCAATGTTAACATCCATTGAATTGTAAGCTTGTATGTGTTCGGTAGCATTCTAATATTAAATGAAGATGATCTGAATGAGAGAGTTTTAGCAGATCCAAAAGTTTCTACAAAAATGAGTGGATGGATGAAAAAAATATCACATCCTCTTGTCAGGTGTGAGTCATTTGTAAAACAAAAGCCTTTGAAAAGACCCTTTCTTTGATGGCATTTAAATTTCCCCCACACTGAAACCCTTGTATTGGCTTTCCTTCCCTATCTCTTTGGAGCAGTCTCTCAGAGCTATCTGGGGTGCTGCCTCCCGACCTACAGTCCTAATTTATACCTCAAATAAAACTTAACCCACAGGGTTTCTGGTGGTCCAGTGGGTAAGGACACCGCCTTGCAGTGCAAGGGATGCTGGTTCGATCCCTGGCCTGGGAGGATCCCACGTGCCGCGGAGTGGCTGGACCAATGTGTCCAATTACCGAGCCGGAGCTCTGGAGCGCATGCGCCCAGAGCCGGTGCTCTGCGACAACAGAGGCCAACGCGATGAGAGGCCCACACGGGCCAAAGAACAAAGATAGATGAAAATGGATAAATGAAAAACCAACAGAAGTGGCCCGCCTGCTCCCCTCCCTCCCCACCCCATCCCCAACCAATAATAAATAAATAAATAAATCTTTAAAAAAAAAAAAAAAACTTAACCCACAACTCTCAAGTTGTTCATCTTTTTTAGTCGACAGGTACATCACCCACAAAGAAAAAGGCACAATTTAATTGGTCTCTTTGAATGGCTACGTATACCACATTTGGGCATGTTGCTCCAGTTTAAGCACTGAATAATCCATAAAGCAATGTTGAATGATTTTATAAGACCCTAAAAGTATTCTGCAGCAATTACAAGTATGGTGTAAACTGCTTCGCCACCTAAGCCTTAGAACTCAGCAGACCAATTTGCATTCAAAGAGTTTGTGGCAGATGGAGAGGATCTATAGAGCATCTGGTTAGCCCTAATAGGAAATCCCTAGAATTTTAGAGTAAGGTCATGTCCTCTTCTGCAATTAACCATTTTCCATTTGAAAATCAGTTCCTGACTTGCTTTAGTAGAGACTGAAGACCTGACTATGGGATATCAAGCAACTATGCACTCCCAACTGCCAATGTTAACATCCATTGAATTGTAAGCTTGTATGTGTTCGGTAGCATTCTAATATTAAATGAAGATGATCTGAATGAGAGAGTTTTAGCAGATCCAAAAGTTTCTACAAAAATGAGTGGATGGATAGCCCAGAATCCCATGGTATCTGTTCCTACCACCTTATCACTTCTTTTTTTTTTCTTCTTTAATTATTTAATTTTATTAAAAAAATTTTTTTACAGAGTTTTGTTTTTCACAGATATGTATGTTCCCAGATCAGTCATATGCATATCCCTGGCACCCTCCCCCCATCAGTTCCCGCATCCCACCCCTCCAGGCCATTGCACCCCACCCCTGCAGGATCTCCTATTCCCACAGCACAGTGACAATAGCTATCTTTTTCACATATGATAGTATAGGTTTCCAGGTTACTCCCTCTATGCTTCCCACCCCCTGTTCATTCCCCTCAATGTCCATATGTCTATTCTCTTTGTCTGTTTTCCATTGTTTCACTGCATGTGTTATCATTACTATCCTACTAGATTCCATATATATGTGTTAGTATACTGTACTTGTCCTTCTCTTTTTGACTTACTTACTTTTTATGATAGATTCTAGGTCCATCCATCTCATTAGGGCTGATTCTTCTGCATTTCTTTTTACAGCTGAGAAGTACTCCATTGTATATATGTATTGTTACTCTTTTCTTAACTTGCATGTCTGGCTCAGCACTATGTGTTAACACATGTTTAAAAGTTGACAGATGCTGCATTATGGCTCCACTCAGAGGTGGCGCTGAAAGACAGTGGCTGAGGAAAATCCTTCAAAAGAAAAGAAGATCTAGTTGTCTAGTTGGCAGGGAAGGAGTTATAGCCCAAGATGCAAATCTATGTTGAGTCTAAGAATAGCTAGCAAAATTATTATATTGGTTGGTCAGGGACCTGGAAAGAACAAAATTCTGAAAATGGTAACAGAGGAATGGGGCGAGATATGTGGATGAGCTCTTCACAGGCTGATGAGTAAAGTTGTAGTAAATCAATAAATGAGATGACCTGACCCATGGTTATCGGTTTTTAATCCCAGCCACTCTTAATGCTTGTTGAATAAGCCCATGAACAAAGTGGCAAGGACTGGGATGGAGGCCTTACTTACATTCCACAATGAGGACGTTCCCTCAGTTATGCTGAACACGAGCTACTCTGTTCCTGGACACCCCACACAGTCTCCCAGGTCATCCCTGAATCTTAGCGCATGCCTGAGAGAGGTGCCTATCACAGCAAATAGGAAAGGCTGAAGCAACAGAAAGACTGGTGCTTGAAAGACAGACGATACTCACTTTAACATGTGCCCACAATCTCATCCCACTCCCTGACAGGTCCCTAAAGTATTGTTTTGTAATGATAGGGGTACTCATTTCGTATTTTACAGAGAAGGTAAGAATTCAGGTCTTCTCAGCAGAAAGTCATTTTAGTGGAAACGACAACTCTTTGGTGAGTCATCATTTTAAAAATTTAACTTGCTGCTATAAATATATGAAAAATTCAGCCAGTTGAAGAATACAAACCTGTCTGCTGATGTGAACCTTGAAGGTGCTCCAGAAATCCCGCTTAGCATTTTAAAGCCCATGGTCTGACCCTGCATTTGTGTCCATTGGAATGCCTTCGTCAATTTAGAAAACTTTAGATTGGCAAATACCACTGAGGAAGTAATCTAGATGATGGGTCTCATTTACAAATAAAGAAACTGGCTCTTAGTCAGATACACTGAATGTTGAAGGTCCATAGACTTGAGAGTTAGGACTTAGCCCCAGGCTACTCAGGGTTATACAGGCAGCGATGTTTGTCTGGCCTCTCTGAAGCATGTGCTGCAAAGTTTCATGAACAGACCAACAAATCCCATTAGTCAACAAAAAACTAATAATGAAAAGAAAGTGCCAGGTGTTTATTGGCGATGTGAAGATCCAGTTTCACATAGTCACCAAACATATCAGAGTAACTTTTTCGTTTCTCTTAGCATATGATCGCATACCAGTGTTGAAAGTCTAACGTATCACCTGCCAGCAACTCTGCCCCTTCAGAATTCAGTGCTTCTCACAGGAGCAGAACTGTCCATGAAACCCCTGATAGTTGGGCACAGAGCATTCATTTGTTTGCTAAGAAATTAGAAGATTAGAGTTTGACAGCAGGGGTGGGGGACATTAAGCAGTCACTGTCAGTTTTTTATGTTGAGTTCAAGATATATAGTGATGCTAGCCTTGCCTAACTTTATCTTTAGTGTTTTTTGTTAAAATCCGAAGTCTTATAAACTAGCAAAAGCAAAAGAAAAATTTTCACCTATCTATAAATGTATTTTTAAAATTCAGCAACGGAAACTTCAGGCCAGTTTCCTCTCCTTGAGCCTTAATTTATTGGTCCCATAGCATCTTCAGCTTCTTTATTTAGGTTTCCACAAGCTAGTCATCATTTAGAGTCTGCATTTTTACTTTGTAAGAAGGTCCTATGATTCTTTTTAAATTTAGGTTGTTTGAGCTGTGAAAATGCTTACAAAAATAAACAGACTTTGTTTAATCTGCTCTACTTGTTGAAAAACTGCACCCAATTCATGCTTTTGTTTTGTTCATTGTCTTTGCCTTTATTTTCCTGATGGAGTAAAACCTATGATTTCTAGTCTAAATTTTTTATAATCAGCTTGTGATTATTTTATTTCCTTTTAGTCTATGCCTGTCTCATTTAGTTTGCAAAGGATCTTTTGGGATCTTTAGGGGCTTAAAACTGAATATTAAATGGGAAATTTAATTTTCATTCTTGAATGTGTTGACAAAATATTATAGCTTGATTATTTTTTATTTCCCTGTGTCCTAGTCAAATAATTAGGATAGTGTAAGTTATTCATTATGTCCATTTGAGCAATATAAACTTAATTATGTATACTTTTAGTTGAGTCTCTTTATCTGTCAATCCTTGATTAAAGTACATATAATAAATGGATTCATTAAATCACATTATTTAACTTAGCGTAAGCAATACAAATCAGTTTCCAGGTTTCCAGAAAGACCTTCTTGGTTACTGCTTCATGCCAGGTAGCCTCTTAAATACAAATGGAAAAGTCCACCTGATATATTCAGAAAGTTTGTTTCTAAGGATGTTATGTCTGCTTAAATAGAAAACCCAGGACTGCCCTGGGTTAAGAACAATTTCCATAAGATCATCGGCCTTCAATTCCATCTTTTTTCTAAATACACTAGAATTTTAATATTTATTTTTAAAAATTATTGAAATAGTAGTTTCTTTTAACTTAGCTTTCCAATCAATTATTAAAGCATGCATAATTGTTCAAATATTAGCATATGCAAATTTGAAAATGTGACAGTATGGAAGAAGCCATTTACTCTAACATTTGGGGAGTAATGCATGTAAAATCTGGTGCTAATTCTAACTTGATTAATATCTGGCTCATCAGTCTGTGCATTTCCATTTTCAGTGTTGATGTGTATAAACAACAGGTGCTATGCCGATACACATCCAATAAATGTTTTTTTCATTACACCATTACTCTCATCATAAGAGAAGAGTTGTGTCTGTCTGCATAAACACATGCACATGCACTAGGAGTTAAGGAAAATGATTTTAAGCCAGCTAAAATATAGAGACCCCCAAATCCTTTAGTAACAGGGTCTAAAATAAAAAGAATACATTAATAGAAACATGTTCTCCTGATTACCAGTCGCACCATTGCTAAATGAAATTTGTTAAGTAGAAAGCAGTGTAAACTATGAATAAAAACAAAGTGTTTAGTTTCTGTCAAGACAATGGTAGTTCTCTAGTTACCAAGCTAAATGGCATATATTTGGCTCATTTCTGGAGTCAAGTCTCTCATGCTCATGGTTAAAAATCAGAGATGAGAATGAAGCCATTGAAATACACCAGTAATCAGCAGGTGAACAAAACTAATTTGGAATTATTTATTCTCATCACAAAATTTTAGGTGTTTTTTTTTTTTTTTAAATTTCCCTTTTGGGGAAAATCTGACTAAAAAGAATAAACCCTGTTTCAGATTTAGAAATTTTAAGGGTTGGGATTTGCCAGTTTACTCTGGAGATTTGTAAAGATAGACTTTTGTGATAAATCATATCCTTGGCATCTCAAAGCATACAGTTGGTATTGTATACTGACCCTAACCTCTTCGATCCTCTCTGGGATATTGCCTCACACATCAGTCCCCATTCATGGGCATTTTCAACCTGTTCTGTCCCAGAAGCTCCTTTCTCTTTTCCTTCAGGCATATGTTACACAAGTGTGCCTCATTCTGAAAACATCTTTCCTCAACCAGTAGTCTACTACTGCGCTCTCCTATTCCCTTCTTTAACCAGTCTTCTTGAAAGAATAATCAATACTGGTTATTTTCATTTCCTCAATATTTATTCTCTATTTATCCCCTTACAGTCTTGGCTCTGTTTCTACTACTTTACTGAAAACTGCTTACCTTAGGGTCACCAAGAAAAATTAGAGGATTTAATCAATACTGGTGCTAATTCTAACTTGATTAATATCTGGCTCATCAGTCTGTGCATTTCCATTTTCAGTGTTGATGTGTATAAACAACAGGTGCTATGCCGATACACATCCAATAAATGTTTTTTTCATTACACCATTACTCTCATCATAAGAGAAGAGTTGTGTCTGTCTGCATAAACACATGCACATGCACTAGGAGTTAAGGAAAATGATTTTAAGCCAGCTAAAATATAGAGACCCCCAAATCCTTTAGTAACAGGGTCTAAAATAAAAAGAATACATTAATAGAAACATGTTCTCCTGATTACCAGTCGCACCATTGCTAAATGAAATTTGTTAAGTAGAAAGCAGTGTAAACTATGAATAAAAACAAAGTGTTTAGTTTCTGTCAAGACAATGGTAGTTCTCTAGTTACCAAGCTAAATGGCATATATTTGGCTCATTTCTGGAGTCAAGTCTCTCATGCTCATGGTTAAAAATCAGAGATGAGAATGAAGCCATTGAAATACACCAGTAATCAGCAGGTGAACAAAACTAATTTGGAATTATTTATTCTCATCACAAAATTTTAGGTGTTTTTTTTTTTTTTTTTTTAATTCCTTTGAGAAAGTCTGACTAAAAAGAATAAACCCTGTTTCAGATTTAGAAATTTTAAGGGTTGGGATTTGCCAGTTTACTCTGGAGATTTGTAAAGATAGACTTTTGTGATAAATCATATCCTTGGCATCTCAAAGCATACAGTTGGTATTGTATACTGACCCTAACCTCTTCGATCCTCTCTGGGATATTGCCTCACACATCAGTCCCCATTCATGGGCATTTTCAACCTGTTCTGTCCCAGAAGCTCCTTTCTCTTTTCCTTCAGGCATATGTTACACAAGTGTGCCTCATTCTGAAAACATCTTTCCTCAACCAGTAGTCTACTACTGCCGCTCTCCTATTCCCTTCTTTAACCAGTCTTCTTGAAAGAATAATCAATACTGGTTATTTTCATTTCCTCAATATTTATTCTCTATTTATCCCCTTACAGTCTTGGCTCTGTTTCTACTACTTTACTGAAAACTGCTTACCTTAGGGTCACCAAGAAGATTCTTCAAAAGATTAGGAGGAGTTGCTCTTGAAACCTCAGATAGTATGGGAATTGAATCGAGACCTCAAATGGACAATTAGAAGAAGGACAACCTAGCTTTCACTGGAGTATGTCTAGAGGTCGTGAAACAGTCTGTTCCACCCTCCCTGCCCCCCAACAAAGTAAGAAGTCACTTTGAACATTCTGACATGTTATGCCCTCTGATTCAAAGAGAGAGAGACTTAAACTCAAGAGTATTACCCAGTCAAGTTAAGGCAGCAGAGAAACATTCTGAAATAAACAAGTCCGAAAATAGTTTTTTTGCTTATTTTAAGGACAAAATAGTACCCCAAATGTACATAATTTCAACTGAGAAATGAAGGAAATTTAACAGCTAAAGAAATCGAATCTAAGAATTTATATAAAATGACAAGTAATGAAACAAGGAAAAAATAGAACTAAATCTAAAGATTCAAAATTTCATTATAAAACTAATATCAAAAGTGAATATTGCAAAAGAATCTATGAATATAAAGATTCCACATACATATTTTTACTTGGCTGTGTCAGGTCTTATTGCTGTGTGCAAAATCTTCATTGTCTCACACAGAATCTTTTCTCAATGTGGTATGTGGACTCTGGTTGTGATGCATGGGCTTAGTTGCATGTGGGATCTTAGTTTCTTGACTAGGGATCAAACCTGTATTCCCTGTATTGCAAAGTGTATTCTTCACTACTGGGTCATCAGGAAAAGTCTCCAGTGATAATATTTCAAAGAAATAATCTGGGTCAAAAGTAATACATTAAACTGGAAAAGGAGCAGTACATGGACAGGGTACCCAAAAGAAAGAAGTTTATAAAATTCAAGGTGACCAAAGAGATATGCAACTGATTCATGTTTAAACCCTCCCAATAAAAAGATTCTCATATGGAATAAAAAATTTTAAATAGATGTAATTATATATTATGATTACATTGTAAAAAAATGTAAAATTATTGCTTTAAAGTTTAAAGGTAAGCAACTTGAAAATAACAGAGTTAGTACTTAAATTATGGACTTCCCTGGTGGCTCAGTGGTTAAAAAAAAAAAAAAAGAAATCCACCTGTCAATATAGAAGATGCTGGTTCAGATCTCCTGGAGAAGGAAATTGCAACCCAATGCAGTATTCTTGCCTGGGGAATCCAATGGACAGAGGAGCCTGGTGGGATACAGTCCATGGGATTGCAAAAGACTACTTAAATTACAACGTATTTAAAACAAATTCATCATAGTAGGAAGGCTTCTATTTAATTTATTTTGGAATTTAAATAAAATTTGTAAGTTAAAATTTTCATATTTGTTGAAGAGACAGTGACTTAAAATTTTGTGAACATTGATTCAGGATCTAGTTTAAATGAATACACTGTGTATGAAAATTTAGAGGTACAAAGTCAAACGTGAAACAATCTTTAAATGTTTTTATTGTTAACCAATAAGAATTAAAATACATCATACTTATACTTAAAAAGGTAGAGAACACACCAGTTAATGAAATTAGGAAAAAGGATTAACGCAGTCACTTATGGATATCAATTCAGAAGTCCTCGGAAAAGTGTTCAATAAATTTAAAACATACTTCAAAATAATGAAGGAAAGGATAGGTTAGTAGGACAAACTACTGCCTTTGTATTACTAAGTCAAAGAAGAAAAAATGTTACTATTCAGAACAATATTGAAAAAATTTTACTAAACTGAAGATACGAATTATCAACATTATTGACATCCCGTTGCTGTTAAGTTTTGAACATCGTGGTTCACTGTACCTTTAGCATCGTCCTCACTTAGGGCTCCCTTGTGTCCCCAGAACTAAAGCCACTCTTGTACTGTAACTGGCAACCCTCTGCTTGTCTCAAAGCTGCAAGTCTCTATTTCAAGTAATCTGGGTCAAAAGTAATACATTAAACTGAAAAGGAGCAGTACATGGACAGGGTACCCAAAAGAAAGAAGTTTATAAAATTCAAGGTGACCAAAGAGATATGCAACTGATTCATGTTTAAACCCTCCCAATAAAAAGATTCTCATATGGAATAAAAAATTTTAAATAGATGTAATTATATATTATGATTACATTGTAAAAAAATGTAAAATTATTGCTTTAAAGTTTAAAGGTAAGCAACTTGAAAATAACAGAGTTAGTACTTAAATTATGGACTTCCCTGGTGGCTCAGTGGTTAAAAAAAAAAAAAAAGAAATCCACCTGTCAATATAGAAGATGCTGGTTCAGATCTCCTGGAGAAGGAAATTGCAACCCAATGCAGTATTCTTGCCTGGGGAATCCAATGGACAGAGGAGCCTGGTGGGATACAGTCCATGGGATTGCAAAAGACTACTTAAATTACAACGTATTTAAAACAAATTCATCATAGTAGGAAGGCTTCTATTTAATTTATTTTGGAATTTAAATAAAATTTGTAAGTTAAAATTTTCATATTTGTTGAAGAGACAGTGACTTAAAATTTTGTGAACATTGATTCAGGATCTAGTTTAAATGAATACACTGTGTATGAAAATTTAGAGGTACAAAGTCAAACGTGAAACAATCTTTAAATGTTTTTATTGTTAACCAATAAGAATTAAAATACATCATACTTATACTTAAAAAGGTAGAGAACACACCAGTTAATGAAATTAGGAAAAAGGATTAACGCAGTCACTTATGGATATCAATTCAGAAGTCCTCGGAAAAGTGTTCAATAAATTTAAAACATACTTCAAAATAATGAAGGAAAGGATAGGTTAGTAGGACAAACTACTGCCTTTGTATTACTAAGTCAAAGAAGAAAAAATGTTACTATTCAGAACAATATTGAAAAAATTTTACTAAACTGAAGATACGAATTATCAACATTATTGACATCCCGTTGCTGTTAAGTTTTGAACATCGTGGTTCACTGTACCTTTAGCATCGTCCTCACTTAGGGCTCCCTTGTGTCCCCAGAACTAAAGCCACTCTTGTCTCCACTGTAACTGGCAACCCTCTGCTTGTCTCTCAGGGAAGAGTTTCTGCAAGTCTCTACGGTAACCTTTTGTCTTGCTCCAACTTTCTGTCCTTATTTAGGCCTTTCCATTATTGATTGCAAACAATTGACTTTTGTGTTTAAAAACATGCTTAAAACATTTTTGTTCTTCAAAAAGCGGAGAACCAAGCCGGTTTCAGAGAAATTCACTCCAGTGTATCTTAAGCCCAGAGATTGATATGCCAAATAGTACTTAGCATATATAAATTACTGCAAAAATAGATGAAGATGGCATGGTGTTCTGGTTGCCTGTTGGTGCATAAAAAACTACTCCCAAAGTTGGTGATTAAAAAGAAAACCAGGGCTTTCCTGGTGGGTAAGGACATACCTTGCAGTGCAAGGGGTGCCAGTTTGATTCCTGGCCTGGGAAGATCTCACGTGCCACGGAGCGACTGGACTGATGTTTCCAACTACCAAGCCAGGGCTTTGGAGCACGTGCAGCCAGAGCCGGTGCTCTGCAGCAAGAGAGGCCACTGCGATGGGAGGCCCACATGGGCCAAAGAACAAAGATGGATGGAAATAAATAAATGAAAGACCAATAGGAGTGGACAAAAAAAGAAAAAGAAAACCAATTCATTGTTATTTTATTTCATGGTTCTTTGGGTCAAGATTTTAGACAGGCACAAAAGAGGTGGCTTTCTTCTCAACCACGATGTCATCAGGGAACATACCCTGATGAGAAGTCTGTCACCCATATCTCAAGAATGATACTACTACTTGCAGTAAGGAAAAAAAAATCGCCACACAAAGACTTTTCACATAGTTCCCTTCTGAGTCATTGTCCTTCATGAATGTTTCTGATTGATGGAACCATGTCCAAGTGTCCCTCTCTAGCTATTAGACTCTCTAGGACACGGGGCTTCCCAGGTGGCACTAGCAGTAAAGAACCTGCCTGCCAGTGCTGGAGACTTAAGAGATGCCAGTTCGATCCCTGGGAAGATGCCCTGGAGGAGGACATGGCGACCCACTCCAAGATTCTTGTAATGGACAGAGGAGCCTGGCAGGCTACAGTCCATAGGATCACAAACAGCTGGACACACCTGAAGTGACTGAGAACACCCAGGACATGTAAGATTTTTTTAAAAAATGGACTCACTAGAACTAAGATTGTGGCAAAATATTAAAGTGCAAAGTATTTATTTGATAGACATAGTGAGAAATTTCTATTTCAGACCACCTTTCAGTTCACGAACATCAATAAATGGGTTTTTTTCTACCATTTTAAACAACACAGCAGCAATATTCTCCAACCTAATATTCTGTAAATATTGATTATGCTTTAAGATTCTTGCTCTTTTCCATACCTGGATTCTCCTCAGTCTACCTCCAGGTCTGAGGTCTGGTGTTGTCCTTTTCTCTCCTGATATACAGCGGTCCCCCCCGTAAACTCAGCCTCACTTTTTGTGGTTTCTGTTACCCATAGTCAACCTCAGTCCAAAAATACTAAATGGAAAATTTCAGAAGTAAACAATTCATAAGTGTAAAATCAAATGCCATTCTGAGTAGTGTGATGAATTTACATGCCATTCCAGTGCACCCTGCCTGAGAGGTAACCGGTCACTTTGGCCAGTGTATCTAACCTATTAGCCACTTAGCTTGTTGTTGTTCTCATCGCTTAGTCGTGTTCGATTCTTATGCGACCCCATGGCTGTAGCCTGCCAGGCTCCTCTGTCCAAGGGATTTCCCAGGTAAGTATACTGGAGTGAATTGCCATTTCCTCCTGCAGGGAATCTTCCCTGCCCAGGGACTGAATCTAGGTCTCCTGCACTGGCAGGTGGATTCTTTGCCACTGAGCCATCAGGGAAGCCCCAGATACTTACTAGCTTTCTCAGCTTGAATATCAAAATGCTTATGTCCATTTCACCCTAATTTTACTTAAATTTGGTCCGTACCCCAAGTTGCAAGAGTACTGATGCTGGTAATTCAGATATGCCAAATAGGAGTTGTTAAAGTACTTCATTTTAAGTGAAAAGGTGAACTTCTTGAATTAATAAGGAAAGAGAGAAAATATGCTGAGGTTGCTAAGACCTCCAGTAGGAGCAAATCTTTTATCCGTGAAAATGTGCAGAACAAATTTATGCTACTCTTGCTGTTGCACCTCAGACATAAAAGTTACAGATACCTCTCTTGATATAGCTACTTTGTTAAGATGGAAACGCATTAAATTTGTGTGAGTTGTTTTTTCTTTTTTTTGGAATGAGATCATAGTCACATAACTTTTATTACAGTATGTTGTTATAATTGTTTAATATCGTTATTGTTGTTGCTCTCCTATTGTGCCTAATTTAGAAGTTAAACCTTATCATTGATCTATCTGCATGTATGGAGAGGAAGAAGAATAGCATATATAGGGTTTGGTACTATCTGCAGTTTTAGGCATCCATTGGGGGTCTTGAAAGTACCCCTGTGGCTAAGTGAGGAATGCTGTCTTCACAATTTCATCTTGGTATTTCCTAAACTATGGGCCACAATATAATAATATTGGGAAATATGGGGCACAGAAAATGTTCTAAGCATACACATGAACATCAAAGAATAAAATGTGTCTGCAAATGTCCTCCTTTTTTGAAACTAGCCCTCAGGCTGTACTTGATATTTACTACTCTGTGCTTCCACTACCCATTGCAAATTCCTGTTTCAACCAAAATCTTAGTTATGGCTCTTTACCTTGGAAGGTGATCCAAACCTTTATTTCTGAGGTAGCCAAAGCTTTTGCAGACTTGCTTGTGTGAATTTATTATAACATTTCAACTGGCATTCCTCCCTGTCCAAGGGATTTCCCAGGTAAGTATACTGGAGTGAATTGCCATTTCCTCCTGCAGGGAATCTTCCCTGCCCAGGGACTGAATCTAGGTCTCCTGCACTGGCAGGTGGATTCTTTGCCACTGAGCCATCAGGGAAGCCCCAGATACTTACTAGCTTTCTCAGCTTGAATATCAAAATGCTTATGTCCATTTCACCCTAATTTTACTTAAATTTGGTCCGTACCCCAAGTTGCAAGAGTACTGATGCTGGTAATTCAGATATGCCAAATAGGAGTTGTTAAAGTACTTCATTTTAAGTGAAAAGGTGAACTTCTTGAATTAATAAGGAAAGAGAGAAAATATGCTGAGGTTGCTAAGACCTCCAGTAGGAGCAAATCTTTTATCCGTGAAAATGTGCAGAACAAATTTATGCTACTCTTGCTGTTGCACCTCAGACATAAAAGTTACAGATACCTCTCTTGATATAGCTACTTTGTTAAGATGGAAACGCATTAAATTTGTGTGGGTTTTTTCTTTTTTTTGGAATGAGATCATAGTCACATAACTTTTATTACAGTATGTTGTTATAATTGTTTAATATCGTTATTGTTGTTGCTCTCCTATTGTGCCTAATTTAGAAGTTAAACCTTATCATTGATCTATCTGCATGTATGGAGAGGAAGAAGAATAGCATATATAGGGTTTGGTACTATCTGCAGTTTTAGGCATCCATTGGGGGTCTTGAAAGTACCCCTGTGGCTAAGTGAGGAATGCTGTCTTCACAATTTCATCTTGGTATTTCCTAAACTATGGGCCACAATATAATAATATTGGGAAATATGGGGCACAGAAAATGTTCTAAGCATACACATGAACATCAAAGAATAAAATGTGTCTGCAAATGTCCTCCTTTTTTGAAACTAGCCCTCAGGCTGTACTTGATATTTACTACTCTGTGCTTCCACTACCCATTGCAAATTCCTGTTTCCCCCAACCAAAATCTTAGTTATGGCTCTTTACCTTGGAAGGTGATCCAAACCTTTATTTCTGAGGTAGCCAAAGCTTTTGCAGACTTGCTTGTGTGAATTTATTATAACATTTCAACTGGCATTCCTTCCCATGGCTCTAAGAAGGTCCCATGCTTCTCTAGATTCTGAATAATACTGTCTTCGTCCTCTCTGGACTAGCGTTAGGTCAGATCACCTGACCACAAAATCCTCAGAATACAATCATCATATATGTTACAAGTCCTTTGAAGAAAGGCTAACAATAGTATTTACAGTGATTTATATACAGTGTTTATAATGGGCATCATTAGTGCATCAAACAGATCTACTCAGATCTCTTACCATTTCTGTGAATGGCCTCCATCTGTAATTCCTCTTCTAGAAACTGCTTTTTGGTCTAATGGAACCACTTTGCCTGCAAGTGCAGAGAACCAAAATACCTGGAAGTATACACCTGGATCCCTAGGGTGGCCTTTAGCCAGTGTCTGTGGATATAGAAACATGACCATCATCCCCCTTGCTCCCTTGCCCAGAGTTGGGAAAACTCTGAGGTCCAGTTTATGCTCCAGAGATCCTTTGCGGTGAGGCCGAGGCTATGCCTCTTCCAGGCCTCCCCACCCTACTCCTGGCTTCTCTAGGGAGCACTTGTTAAGTATACCGCTCCTGTAGGACTCCTTACTTCATGTCTGCTTCTGAAGGAATCCAATCTAAGATAATGTCATCATCAAGTTCATCCTTAATAGTTCCGAGCCTCCTCTGCATTCAAGAACTTCTGTGCCGGGAATTGGCGGAGGGAGCCATGGCATGGAGCTTCAATTCTTGACTCTGTTTTCTAGATGGAGTTGTTGTTTGTTTGTCTTGCTTATACAGGTAAAGGGGGATTTTAGTGAGTGTGTAACTTTTTCACAGCTGAGGACCTCCTAATCAGTCAGCAAGGCAAAGTGATGTGCGATAGATGACTGATTGTGGGTGAAGTGCTGCTGATGGGGCGCAGGATTTTTTTTTTTTGTCCACTTCTATTGATCTTTCATTTATTTATTTCCATCCATCTTTGTTCTTTGGCCCGTGTGGGCCTCCCATCGCAGTGGCGTCTGTTGTCACAGAGCACTGGCTCTGGGCGCATGCGCTCCAGAGCTCCGGCGCGGTAATTGGACACATTGGTCCAGCTGCTCCGCGGCACGTGGGATCTTCCCAGGCCAGGGATCAAACCGGCGCCCCTTGCACTGCAAAGCGGTGTCCTTACCCACTGGACCACCAGGGAAACCCGGGGCGCATGTTATGGCAGCACCTCCCACTGCTGTTTTCAACTTACAGGGAACAGACAGCACATACTTTTCAAAAGTGGTTTTGTCTATTTGTCTTTTTTTTTTTTTTAATCTTGCATTTTCTTTTTTCTGAACTCATATCTAATAAAAGTCTGTCTCAAAAGGTATTTATATTCCACTTTTTTTTCTGATTCAGAGCCTCAGAATCCATTCCCATGTATACTCCTGCAGGTCTTTGGCACTATAATTTGGCAATACACTCCCATTCTTTTTTGTTGGTATAAGCTTTTTATTCATGGGCTTAATTTTGCAATAGCATCTTGGAGCATACTGTACTCTGACACTGGTTACAAGCCTAAGGCATTGAGGATATTGGGAATAGGTTTTGAGGAAAGTTACACCACGTTGCAAGGTAACTGCCTCCAGGCAACGTGCTTACACAGTGTTCTAGGAAGGCAGGAAAAGGGAGCATTAAACATGCTGGAAAAGCTGTTTCTTCCAGTGAAGAAGGTTTAGTGACTTTCAGGATGCTCTGAGTTTTCAGGGTTTTCCTTGTAATTTCAATATCATAACTTTTAACAAGAGACATGGAACCAACTGAATTCAGTGGACATAATTCAGAAGCCACAGGCTTAATCTGTTCACCTCAGTTTCAGTTTCCTCAGCCCTGCAGAGAGGAGAGCTGATTTTAGGGTAACTTCAGCCCTTAGTTATTTTTATTTTGCTTTTACAGAGTGTTGTTGTTTACCGATATGTAACTTTTTCACAGCTGAGGACCTCCTAATCAGTCAGCAAGGCAAAGTGATGTGCGATAGATGACTGATTGTGGGTGAAGTGCTGCTGATGGGGCGCAGGATTTTTTTTTTTTTGTCCACTTCTATTGATCTTTCATTTATTTATTTCCATCCATCTTTGTTCTTTGGCCCGTGTGGGCCTCCCATCGCAGTGGCGTCTGTTGTCACAGAGCACTGGCTCTGGGCGCATGCGCTCCAGAGCTCCGGCTCGGTAATTGGACACATCGGTCCAGCCGCTCCGCGGCACGTGGGATCTTCCCAGGCCAGGGATCAAACCGGCGCCCCTTGCACTGCAAAGCGGTGTCCTTACCCACTGGACCACCAGGGAAACCCGGGGCGCATGTTATGGCAGCACCTCCCACTGCTGTTTTCAACTTACAGGGAACAGACAGCACATACTTTTCAAAAGTGGTTTTGTCTATTTGTCTTTTTTTTTTTTTTAATCTTGCATTTTCTTTTTTCTGAACTCATATCTAATAAAAGTCTGTCTCAAAAGGTATTTATATTCCACTTTTTTTTCTGATTCAGAGCCTCAGAATCCATTCCCATGTATACTCCTGCAGGTCTTTGGCACTATAATTTGGCAATACACTCCCATTCTTTTTTGTTGGTATAAGCTTTTTATTCATGGGCTTAATTTTGCAATAGCATCTTGGAGCATACTGTACTCTGACACTGGTTACAAGCCTAAGGCATTGAGGATATTGGGAATAGGTTTTGAGGAAAGTTACACCACGTTGCAAGGTAACTGCCTCCAGGCAACGTGCTTACACAGTGTTCTAGGAAGGCAGGAAAAGGGAGCATTAAACATGCTGGAAAAGCTGTTTCTTCCAGTGAAGAAGGTTTAGTGACTTTCAGGATGCTCTGAGTTTTCAGGGTTTTCCTTGTAATTTCAATATCATAACTTTTAACAAGAGACATGGAACCAACTGAATTCAGTGGACATAATTCAGAAGCCACAGGCTTAATCTGTTCACCTCAGTTTCAGTTTCCTCAGCCCTGCAGAGAGGAGAGCTGATTTTAGGGTAATGCTTTCATCGCCCTGCCTTTTTTTTTACTTAGTTATTTTTATTTTGCTTTTACAGAGTTTTGTTGTTTACCGATATGTATAATTCCAGATCAGCTGTAGGTATATCCCTGATCCCTCCCTGCTGTGCTGTCCTCCCAATCCCCCCATCCCATCCCTGCAGGCCATGGCCTAGTTCCCATGTAGCATCCCTTAGTCCCACAGCGCATTGACAATAGTTATCTCTTTTACATAAGATAGGATAGGTTTCCATGTTACTCCTTCCATACCTCTCACCCACCCTTCCTCCTTTCAGTGTCCATAGTTCTGTTCGCTATGTCTGTTTTTCTCTTGCTGCTCTGTGGGAGTATGTATCAGTGCCATCTTACTAGATTCCATATATATGTGTTAGTATAATGTATTTGTCCTCCTCTTTTTGACTTACTTCACTTTGTATTATAGGTTGTAGATCCATCCACTTCATTAGGACAGATTCTTCCATATTTCTTTTTATGGATCAGAAATATTCCATTGTATATATGTACCTTAGCTTCTGTATCCATTCATTCTTTCATGGACACCTAGGTTGCTTCCATGTTCTAGCTATTGTATAGAGTCCTGCCTTTTTGACTCTCTTAACCTAAACATTTAAAAGCATAAGCTTGTCATTTTTTTTTCTTTCATAGCTCAGCACTTTTAGAAGTAGTTGACTCACCTTAAAGCTCTTGTGTTCTTTAGACGCCTTATACTATTCTAAGGCAGCAACCATTCATTCTTTCCATTCTTTGCCATTAACAGTCATGGCGAAAGGCACAGACGATAGAACAAGGAATTGCTTCATTACAGTATGCACTGGGTACCAGTGCTCTTCTCTAAGACTAGCTGGATCCCATCTGCCAGATAATAAATCCCAAATATTCATTTCCTTGAGAGTTCCTTGTACTTTTGATACCAAGTATCCTATTGTTAAGATTTTTTATTTTCATTTCAAAACTTTTGGAAGCCAAAACAGTGCTCTGAGTTTTCAGGGTTTTCCTTGTAATTTCAATATCATAACTTTTAACAAGAGACATGGAACCAACTGAATTCAGTGGACATAATTCAGAAGCCACAGGCTTAATCTGTTCACCTCAGTTTCAGTTTCCTCAGCCCTGCAGAGAGGAGAGCTGATTTTAGGGTAATGCTTTCATCGCCCTGCCTTTTTTTTTACTTAGTTATTTTTATTTTGCTTTTACAGAGTTTTGTTGTTTACCGATATGTATAATTCCAGATCAGCTGTAGGTATATCCCTGATCCCTCCCTGCTGTGCTGTCCTCCCAATCCCCCCATCCCATCCCTGCAGGCCATGGCCTAGTTCCCATGTAGCATCCCTTAGTCCCACAGCGCATTGACAATAGTTATCTCTTTTACATAAGATAGGATAGGTTTCCATGTTACTCCTTCCATACCTCTCACCCACCCTTCCTCCTTTCAGTGTCCATAGTTCTGTTCGCTATGTCTGTTTTTCTCTTGCTGCTCTGTGGGAGTATGTATCAGTGCCATCTTACTAGATTCCATATATATGTGTTAGTATAATGTATTTGTCCTCCTCTTTTTGACTTACTTCACTTTGTATTATAGGTTGTAGATCCATCCACTTCATTAGGACAGATTCTTCCATATTTCTTTTTATGGATCAGAAATATTCCATTGTATATATGTACCTTAGCTTCTGTATCCATTCATTCTTTCATGGACACCTAGGTTGCTTCCATGTTCTAGCTATTGTATAGAGTCCTGCCTTTTTGACTCTCTTAACCTAAACATTTAAAAGCATAAGCTTGTCATTTTTTTTTCTTTCATAGCTCAGCACTTTTAGAAGTAGTTGACTCACCTTAAAGCTCTTGTGTTCTTTAGACGCCTTATACTATTCTAAGGCAGCAACCATTCATTCTTTCCATTCTTTGCCATTAACAGTCATGGCGAAAGGCACAGACGATAGAACAAGGAATTGCTTCATTACAGTATGCACTGGGTACCAGTGCTCTTCTCTCTAAGACTAGCTGGATCCCATCTGCCAGATAATAAATCCCAAATATTCATTTCCTTGAGAGTTCCTTGTACTTTTGATACCAAGTATCCTATTGTTAAGATTCTTAGTTTTAAGCGACAACACGCATTCTGCTTCATTTAAGCAGAAAAGGCTTTATTTACTAAGGATATTAGGTAGCATTTACAGTCATTGATGAAGGCTAGAGGAAGAAACAGGCTAACCTCACAGGATGTTAGTCTACTGCCAACTTCTGGATTGCTTTACAAACAGTGCCAAGGGAAAAACTGCTCATGACACTGCTGCTTCCACAATCACCAGAGATAAATGAGTGCTCTTCAGAACCTGTCCTTACTTAGTGACCTCTAAACTGGAGAGTCATGAGGGCGCAAATGATTGCCAGTGTCTGGATTTTAGTTTGTATAATGTACTTCATCATTTTTATTTAATGTAAGTTTTCATATGTTAGAAACTTTTTCAATTGTATTATTTTCTGTCTTTTTTATTTTTTCATCTTTCTTCTTTCTTTCATTATCTTCCTATGAGTTACTTGAAGATTTTTGAAGACTCTATTTGGATTTGCTTTAGCGTTTATTAATATATGATTTGTATATTTTTTAGTTATTGCCCTAGATAATATATAATAATCTGTTATTGACATATTACTACTCTGAGGGGAGTATATGAGATTTACTTTCACTTAGGTTCCTACATTCTCCCAACTTTTTAAGATATAATTGTCTCAAGTATTTCCCCTATATTCACTGAGCACCACATCTCTTACTGTTATAGTTTTTGTTTCAATTATCAAGTATGATTAAAAAAAAATCATGACTCAAGACTCAAGTAATATAGTTTATTATATCAACCCTTCCTTTTACCTGTTCTGGTATTCATTCTTTTCTGACATTTCAAGTCTTCAGTTAGAAGTAGTTGACTCACCTTAAAGCTCTTGTGTTCTTTAGACGCCTTATACTATTCTAAGGCAGCAACCATTCATTCTTTCCATTCTTTGCCATTAACAGTCATGGCGAAAGGCACAGACGATAGAACAAGGAATTGCTTCATTACAGTATGCACTGGGTACCAGTGCTCTTCTCTCTAAGACTAGCTGGATCCCATCTGCCAGATAATAAATCCCAAATATTCATTTCCTTGAGAGTTCCTTGTACTTTTGATACCAAGTATCCTATTGTTAAGATTCTTATTTTTAAAGCGACAACACGCATTCTGCTTCATTTAAGCAGAAAAGGCTTTATTTACTAAGGATATTAGGTAGCATTTACAGTCATTGATGAAGGCTAGAGGAAGAAACAGGCTAACCTCACAGGATGTTAGTCTACTGCCAACTTCTGGATTGCTTTACAAACAGTGCCAAGGGAAAAACTGCTCATGACACTGCTGCTTCCACAATCACCAGAGATAAATGAGTGCTCTTCAGAACCTGTCCTTACTTAGTGACCTCTAAACTGGAGAGTCATGAGGGCGCAAATGATTGCCAGTGTCTGGATTTTAGTTTGTATAATGTACTTCATCATTTTTATTTAATGTAAGTTTTCATATGTTAGAAACTTTTTCAATTGTATTATTTTCTGTCTTTTTTATTTTTTCATCTTTCTTCTTTCTTTCATTATCTTCCTATGAGTTACTTGAAGATTTTTGAAGACTCTATTTGGATTTGCTTTAGCGTTTATTAATATATGATTTGTATATTTTTTAGTTATTGCCCTAGATAATATATAATAATCTGTTATTGACATATTACTACTCTGAGGGGAGTATATGAGATTTACTTTCACTTAGGTTCCTACATTCTCCCAACTTTTTAAGATATAATTGTCTCAAGTATTTCCCCTATATTCACTGAGCACCACATCTCTTACTGTTATAGTTTTTGTTTCAATTATCAAGTATGATTAAAAAAAAATCATGACTCAAGACTCAAGTAATATAGTTTATTATATCAACCCTTCCTTTTACCTGTTCTGGTATTCATTCTTTTCTGACATTTCAAGTCTTCAGTTACAATGTCCTTTCTTTTCAGAGAACTCCTTATGGCCATTTTTTGCAGGTAGGTTTCTTGGAAGCAAATTTTATTAGTTTTATGAGACTGTCCCCATTCACCCTTCATTTATCTTTTTTGTTAGCTTGCCCTTCTTCAGCTTTAGTGAGGTGTAATTATAGAACTGCAAAATATTTAAAGTGGAAAGGTAATATTTGATAGATGTATACATCGTGAAAGAATTCCTGCAATTTGAGTTACAATTCTCAATTGAAAAATCTTTCAGTACTTTGAAAATGTTGTACCACTTCCTTCTGACCTCTGTGGGTTTTGATACTGTCATTTGAATTGCTTTTCTCCAAAAGTAAATTGTCATTTCTTTCTGTATGCTTTTAAAATATTTTATTTGCCTTTACTTCTCAGAAGTTGAATTATGATGTATTTTGGTGGGAAATTATTTGATTTTATCTCCCTAGGGTTCATTGAACTTCTTGAATCTGTTTGCGTATTTCACCAAGTTTTAGAGATTTTCAGCCATTATTTCTTGGATACTTTTTGCTTTTCATTTTCTCTTTCTAGAAATTGGGTGATTCAAATAGTAGCTGTTTTGAATTGTCCAGCACTCTGAAACTTTTTTCTTTAGTCTTTCTTCTTTTTGCTGTTCAATGTAAATTCTCTTCATTTGCTCTCAAGTCCATTGATTCTAGTCTCGTTGATCTCCACTCTATTACTGAGTTCTCTAAGTAAGTTTTCATTTCTGACATTGTATTTTTCAGTTCTATACTTTCCATTTGTTTTTTAAAATAATTTATTTTTTTGCTGAGATTGTCTTTTCATTTGTTTCAACAAAATTATTTATGATAGCTTGTTGAAACATTTTTATAATGGTTGCTGTAAAATTCTTGTCAGAGAATTCCAGTATCTCATTCTTTTTTAGTACCACAATCTATTGATCTGTGTTTCTTATTCATGTGATTTTCCTGGTATGATGAGTGACTTTCTCTTGTGCCCTGGTCATTTTGGGTGCTACTTAATCTTCTATTAGAAAATAATCTCCTGGTGAGGTATAGCTAAAGGTTGGCTGGATGTATACATTCACCTTCTTCCTGGACTTAATTGACACTACCCAGGCAGAGAGAGGAGCACTGACTCACAGTGCCTCACACTGCCTCATCTGTCATGCCAGATTTCTGTGTCTAGTTAAAAATGTCTTTCAGGAATTAAGGTAAACAAAAATAGTCTCCTGTGAAAGAAGCCTAAGAGAAATCAGAAGTTGTCAACAGACTTGCTCTAAAAAGAATTGCTAAAAGAAGCTCTTCAGATAGAGGAGAAATGATATCAGAAGGAAATGTGAAACATTTGGAAAGAAGGAAGAGCAATTAAATCCATGGAGGAAGTTACACAGTAACTGGGGCTGTAGGGGGCAATAAGAAAACAATGGAGTCATATGGAAGTGCAGGTCAGTAATAAGTATATGAACCTTGTGGGGTGGGAGAACATGGTGAGGGCATGAGCCACAGGTTTTGCAGGTAAGAATGCTGGTAATGAGGAGGGGTGGGAAGGTACACAGAGATACAGACCAGCAGGCTTTTGGCCAAGGACTCGGTGGTGTTGGTGGCAGTGTGTTGGAGGTGGAGGGTGACCCAGCATAATAGAGAGACTGGTTACTGAAATAGAGAGACTGAAAAAATAAGTAAATGACTTGAGCAAATGCATAAAGATACTGTGGATGATGGGAATCAAGTTTCTCATGTTGAAGTCTATATTAACAAACTTAGAAAAGGAGAAAGTTAGAAAACTCAGAATGGTAGAAAAGTGGATTATGGTTGGAGGTATTCATGTGAATTTATTGTTTGATAATAAATGCAAATTAATATGAAATAATTATAGAAGTATGAATGTGTATATACTCATAGGTTTATATAAATATATACCTACTTGTATTTCCTAGCTCTGTCTGCTAAGAGAGACTAGAGAGAATGACCCGTCAGTAGCAATGGGCATTACCAGACAGAGCCTTGATCTTGATATATGGTAACTTATTCTCCACTAAAGGAACAAGGACTTATTGGGGAAATAACCGAGTCATGAGCCTGGGTTGTTTTTTGTGCCAAAAGGTAAGATTAGTCAATGATGATACATAAGAAGAACATGGGCATCACTGGCCAGCACAGGAAAATTTGAGCATCAAAATAAATAATAATAAAGAAAAGGTTTTGATACCATAAAGAAATAAGAAAATCCATGAGCTCATAGTCATAAATTTAAAAAATTGGAATAGAGTAACTTCTAGGGGAAAAAAACATGGCTAACAGTGAGAGCTTTATTAAATCCCTGGAGAGGAAATCTCCATTAGAAGCATATAAAAACTTATGGAAAAGAACTTCCTGAGGCCTTCAGAGCTGAGACAGAGCTGAGTTCTTTTACATCTTAGATTTGAAGTTGGCAAAACGTGACAAATATATTCCACTTACCATTCTTTAATATACAAGAATTTTATTGAAAAATAAAATTCAGGTGTTTAATAAGTTGATTTTATAGATTTTTTTAGTTTTATGTTTTTAATTTTATTAATTTTTGCTTTTGATTATTTCTTTCTTCTGCTTGCCTTGAATTTATTTTCTTGTTTTTCTAGGTTCCTGAGTTCTCAACATTGCTTTAGCTACATCCCACAGTTTGTTAGATGTTGTATTTTTTTTCATTTAGATCGATATGTTTCTTGATCTCTCTCAAGACTTCCTGTTCAACACACTGTTTCCGAGTTATGTTTCTGAGTGTTATGAACTTTTCATGTTATTGTTCTGTAATTGATTTCTAGTTTGGCTCTATTATATCAGAGAACACATCCTGTATGATTTTGATTCTTTTAAGTTTATTGAGATTTGTTTATAGCCTGAGATATGGTGTATCTTGATAAGTTCACTATGAATATTTTAAAAGAATATGTAGTCTGTTCTTGTTGGGTAGAGTGTTTTTATCATTGTGAATTCAATATTGTTGGTTGAGAGTATTATTTATTTCTTTTATATACTTGCTTATTTCCTGCCTAGTTGTTCTATCATTAGTTGAGAGTGGAATACTGACATCTCCAGCTCTCTTGGTGTGAATTTGTCTATTTCTCCTTTAATTTTTATCAGTTCTCTCACCCCACCGGTTTGGCAGTTGTGATGTTTGGAACCTCTACATTTAGGATTGCTATGTATTCTTAGTGGATTGGCCTTTTTATCGTCATGTAATGTCCCTCTCTGTCCCTGGAAATTGTTTTCATTCTGAAGTCTACATGATCTTATATCAATATAGTCACTCTTTCTGTTAATGTTTCAGTAGATTATTTTCCATTCTTTTCCATCCACTTTTCATCCTTTTACTTTAAATTTTTTTGTAGTATTATGGTTGCAGTCAGTTTTGTAGACAGCCTTGAAAATGAAAGAACTAAGACAAAAACAGTTTGATTTAATTCGCATGGGCTCATTAGCTGGGTCATACTGATCAGCAAGAGGTGGGATATTCACTTATCATTCTTTAAAATAAAAACAAAGAATTTTATTGAAAAGATTTGAAAAAATGTGACAAATATATTCCACTTACCATTCTTTAATATACAAGAATTTTATTGAAAAATAAAATTCAGGTGTTTAATAAGTTGATTTTATAGATTTTTTTAGTTTTATGTTTTTAATTTTATTAATTTTTGCTTTTGATTATTTCTTTCTTCTGCTTGCCTTGAATTTATTTTCTTGTTTTTCTAGGTTCCTGAGTTCTCAACATTGCTTTAGCTACATCCCACAGTTTGTTAGATGTTGTATTTTTTTTCATTTAGATCGATATGTTTCTTGATCTCTCTCAAGACTTCCTGTTCAACACACTGTTTCCGAGTTATGTTTCTGAGTGTTATGAACTTTTCATGTTATTGTTCTGTAATTGATTTCTAGTTTGGCTCTATTATATCAGAGAACACATCCTGTATGATTTTGATTCTTTTAAGTTTATTGAGATTTGTTTATAGCCTGAGATATGGTGTATCTTGATAAGTTCACTATGAATATTTTAAAAGAATATGTAGTCTGTTCTTGTTGGGTAGAGTGTTTTTATCATTGTGAATTCAATATTGTTGGTTGAGAGTATTATTTATTTCTTTTATATACTTGCTTATTTCCTGCCTAGTTGTTCTATCATTAGTTGAGAGTGGAATACTGACATCTCCAGCTCTCTTGGTGTGAATTTGTCTATTTCTCCTTTAATTTTTATCAGTTCTCTCACCCCACCGGTTTGGCAGTTGTGATGTTTGGAACCTCTACATTTAGGATTGCTATGTATTCTTAGTGGATTGGCCTTTTTATCGTCATGTAATGTCCCTCTCTGTCCCTGGAAATTGTTTTCATTCTGAAGTCTACATGATCTTATATCAATATAGTCACTCTTTCTGTTAATGTTTCAGTAGATTATTTTCCATTCTTTTCCATCCACTTTTCATCCTTTTACTTTAAATTTTTTTGTAGTATTATGGTTGCAGTCAGTTTTGTAGACAGCCTTGAAAATGAAAGAACTAAGACAAAAACAGTTTGATTTAATTCGCATGGGCTCATTAGCTGGGTCATACTGATCAGCAAGAGGTGGGAGATCTGCTGTGGACTTCGGAACGCTGGCTCAGCACACGGTAGAATGCTGCATGTGCATGCTGGACAGACTCCTTAACATCTTGCCATCTAGTGGGGCCCCTCAGCTACAGCATGCCCTTTCCATTCTTAGAGTCATGAGAGTAATTATTGATCAGGGCTGTGAGTGGGCCTCAGCCCATGTTAACATCGTTCTCTGCAAACACCTGGATGCTTAAGCTCTCAATAAAAGCCCCCCCGCCCCGTTCCCATGCTTTCTCTATGTGTGTATATTTCTTAATGTCTTGTTGTACCTGCTATTATCTATGCACCTGGCTGACGTGCTGCAGCAATTGTACCTCTTTCTTCTAGCTTCCATGGCTTCTAATGAGAACCCACTGTCATTTGAATTGCTTTTCTTCTAAAGGTGAGGTGTAATTTTCTCTGCTTTCAAGATATTTTGTCTTTACTTTTCATAGGTTTGATTATGATGTATCTTGGTATAGAATTCCATGGGTTTATCCTGTTAGGAATTTGCTCAACTTCTTGAATTTGTAGATTTACATATTTTGCCAAATTTGGGAAGTATTCAGTCATTATTTCTTTGAACACTTTTCAAGGTCTACCTTCTTTATTCTCTCCTTGTGTGACTCCAATGACATAAATGTTAGATCTTCATATCTTTCCACGGTTAATTTAAATTGTTTATTTATTTGTTTGTTTCAGCCTATTTTCCTTCTGGTTTAGACTGGTTAATTTCTATTCTGTCTTTACATGATAATATATAGTCCCCCCATTCAGTTGTGGTGTTTGGAACCTCTACATTTAGGATTGCTATGTATTCTTAGTGGATTGGCCTTTTTATCGTCATGTAATGTCCCTCTCTGTCCCTGGAAATTGTTTTCATTCTGAAGTCTACATGATCTTATATCAATATAGTCACTCTTTCTGTTAATGTTTCAGTAGATTATTTTCCATTCTTTTCCATCCACTTTTCATCCTTTTACTTTAAATTTTTTTGTAGTATTATGGTTGCAGTCAGTTTTGTAGACAGCCTTGAAAATGAAAGAACTAAGACAAAAACAGTTTGATTTAATTCGCATGGGCTCATTAGCTGGGTCATACTGATCAGCAAGAGGTGGGAGATCTGCTGTGGACTTCGGAACGCTGGCTCAGCACACGGTAGAATGCTGCATGTGCATGCTGGACAGACTCCTTAACATCTTGCCATCTAGTGGGGCCCCTCAGCTACAGCATGCCCTTTCCATTCTTAGAGTCATGAGAGTAATTATTGATCAGGGCTGTGAGTGGGCCTCAGCCCATGTTAACATCGTTCTCTGCAAACACCTGGATGCTTAAGCTCTCAATAAAAGCCCCCCCGCCCCGTTCCCATGCTTTCTCTATGTGTGTATATTTCTTAATGTCTTGTTGTACCTGCTATTATCTATGCACCTGGCTGACGTGCTGCAGCAATTGTACCTCTTTCTTCTAGCTTCCATGGCTTCTAATGAGAACCCACTGTCATTTGAATTGCTTTTCTTCTAAAGGTGAGGTGTAATTTTTCTCTGCTTTCAAGATATTTTGTCTTTACTTTTCATAGGTTTGATTATGATGTATCTTGGTATAGAATTCCATGGGTTTATCCTGTTAGGAATTTGCTCAACTTCTTGAATTTGTAGATTTACATATTTTGCCAAATTTGGGAAGTATTCAGTCATTATTTCTTTGAACACTTTTCAAGGTCTACCTTCTTTATTCTCTCCTTGTGTGACTCCAATGACATAAATGTTAGATCTTCATATCTTTCCACGGTTAATTTAAATTGTTTATTTATTTGTTTGTTTCAGCCTATTTTCCTTCTGGTTTAGACTGGTTAATTTCTATTCTGTCTTCAAGCTCACGAGTTCTTTGCCCTGACCTTTTCATTCTGTTAAGTTCATTCAGTGAGATTTTATTGGATATTCAGTTAATGTTTCTTTCAGTTGTAAAATTTTCATTTGGCTTTCTTTCTCCTCTTCTTCCTCCTCACTGTTCTTCTTTCGTTGCTAAAGCTGTTTCTTTCTATTTTGCTTGTTTTTTTTCCTTCAAACATGTTATTATTTGTCCATTGAAGCCTTTTTAGAGTGTCTCATTTAAAAATAATTGCCAGTTAATTCCAACATTTTTGACATCTTGGTGGCATTATCTGTTGATTTTTTTTTTTTCATTCAAGTTAGGATTTCTTGATTCTTGCTATGACTGTGATTTTTAATTGTATCCTGGATATATAATTATATTAATGCCTTATGATTAGTGAAAAACATATACAAAATACAAATTCAAAAGAGCATTTGCAAATAGGATTTCCAGGTCTGGATAATACTTATTCCATAGTTTTTTTTTTTGTTAGAACTAAAACCCCTGCACATCATATATTAATGAAAAAAAGGAGGACTCTGAAAAATAGGGAGAAGACAGGCCAGTTCAATTCACTGTTCTGTTTTTGCCTCATATGTCTGGACTAGGTGCTAGAGAGGCCTCCAGCCTAGAATACTAACGGTAAACAAAACAGCCCTAAGGAAAGTCTTCCTTCTGTAGCCAAAAGACCAGGAAAGGGGAAGCCCAGCAAGACGGATAAGCTTGAGATAATAACTGTCTTATTCCAGCCTAACCCCATGGGAAAAACTGTGATCCAATCCCTCATCAAAGTGAGGTGTAATTTTTCTGCTTTCAAGATATTTTGTCTTTACTTTTCATAGGTTTGATTATGATGTATCTTGGTATAGAATTCCATGGGTTTATCCTGTTAGGAATTTGCTCAACTTCTTGAATTTGTAGATTTACATATTTTGCCAAATTTGGGAAGTATTCAGTCATTATTTCTTTGAACACTTTTCAAGGTCTACCTTCTTTATTCTCTCCTTGTGTGACTCCAATGACATAAATGTTAGATCTTCATATCTTTCCACGGTTAATTTAAATTGTTTATTTATTTGTTTGTTTCAGCCTATTTTCCTTCTGGTTTAGACTGGTTAATTTCTATTCTGTCTTCAAGCTCACGAGTTCTTTGCCCTGACCTTTTCATTCTGTTAAGTTCATTCAGTGAGATTTTATTGGATATTCAGTTAATGTTTCTTTCAGTTGTAAAATTTTCATTTGGCTTTCTTTCTCCTCTTCTTCCTCCTCACTGTTCTTCTTTCGTTGCTAAAGCTGTTTCTTTCTATTTTGCTTGTTTTTTTTCCTTCAAACATGTTATTATTTGTCCATTGAAGCCTTTTTAGAGTGTCTCATTTAAAAATAATTGCCAGTTAATTCCAACATTTTTGACATCTTGGTGGCATTATCTGTTGATTTTTTTTTTTTCATTCAAGTTAGGATTTCTTGATTCTTGCTATGACTGTGATTTTTAATTGTATCCTGGATATATAATTATATTAATGCCTTATGATTAGTGAAAAACATATACAAAATACAAATTCAAAAGAGCATTTGCAAATAGGATTTCCAGGTCTGGATAATACTTATTCCATAGTTTTTTTTTTTGTTAGAACTAAAACCCCTGCACATCATATATTAATGAAAAAAAGGAGGACTCTGAAAAATAGGGAGAAGACAGGCCAGTTCAATTCACTGTTCTGTTTTTGCCTCATATGTCTGGACTAGGTGCTAGAGAGGCCTCCAGCCTAGAATACTAACGGTAAACAAAACAGCCCTAAGGAAAGTCTTCCTTCTGTAGCCAAAAGACCAGGAAAGGGGAAGCCCAGCAAGACGGATAAGCTTGAGATAATAACTGTCTTATTCCAGCCTAACCCCATGGGAAAAACTGTGATCCAATCCCTCATCAAAGACTGAGCAGGAAGTCTCCACTTCAACTCTTATCACCCCACTGTAACAAGAAACATTCCCAGGACACACACAACATCTCACCATTCTACCCCTGGGGTATCAGAGAAAACCTAGTGGGGAGCTTGGGTTTTTGATTCTTCCAGCTCTCAACAACTCATTAATACATGCTGTGTAGGGGTTTTAGTTGTAACAAAAAAACTATGGAATAAGTATTATCCAGACCTGGAAATCCTATTTGTAAATGCTCTTTTGAATTTGTATTTTGTATATGTTTTTCACTAATCATAAGACATTAATATAATAATATATATGTGAAGTTACAAGTAAGTATGCAAATGCATATAGAAGGTACATGCTAATAGAATATACGGCCAATTCAGATGGCAGACCACTGATGAAACAACAGCACTGTTGACTTATTTCTTGCCTGGCTCTTCTACTAACTTATATGATCTGGAATATCCCTTTCTTCACCTCTAAAATGAAGCAGTTGGGTAAGATGGTCTATAATACCATTTTTACCTCTATAATTCTCCATACAAGACCAGCTAGAATCCCTTCTAAAAGACATAAAATGCCACATGAAGATTGCTTCCCTTTATTATATGTTATTTAAAGTGCTTTTTAAATCCTGAAAAATATTCATCCCCTCAAGGATGAACTTTTATCTAATAGGTAATTATGGTAATAGGATTGATATCAAAAAACAGCAAAATTGGGTGTGGAAGAAGATGGCAGAGGAAAAAACGGGGAGATCACGTTCCCCACGTCTGGATAATACTTATTCCATAGTTTTTTTTGTTAGAACTAAAACCCCTGCACATCATATATTAATGAAAAAAAGGAGGACTCTGAAAAATAGGGAGAAGACAGGCCAGTTCAATTCACTGTTCTGTTTTTGCCTCATATGTCTGGACTAGGTGCTAGAGAGGCCTCCAGCCTAGAATACTAACGGTAAACAAAACAGCCCTAAGGAAAGTCTTCCTTCTGTAGCCAAAAGACCAGGAAAGGGGAAGCCCAGCAAGACGGATAAGCTTGAGATAATAACTGTCTTATTCCAGCCTAACCCCATGGGAAAAACTGTGATCCAATCCCTCATCAAAGACTGAGCAGGAAGTCTCCACTTCAACTCTTATCACCCCACTGTAACAAGAAACATTCCCAGGACACACACAACATCTCACCATTCTACCCCTGGGGTATCAGAGAAAACCTAGTGGGGAGCTTGGGTTTTTGATTCTTCCAGCTCTCAACAACTCATTAATACATGCTGTGTAGGGGTTTTAGTTGTAACAAAAAAACTATGGAATAAGTATTATCCAGACCTGGAAATCCTATTTGTAAATGCTCTTTTGAATTTGTATTTTGTATATGTTTTTCACTAATCATAAGACATTAATATAATAATATATATGTGAAGTTACAAGTAAGTATGCAAATGCATATAGAAGGTACATGCTAATAGAATATACGGCCAATTCAGATGGCAGACCACTGATGAAACAACAGCACTGTTGACTTATTTCTTGCCTGGCTCTTCTACTAACTTATATGATCTGGAATATCCCTTTCTTCACCTCTAAAATGAAGCAGTTGGGTAAGATGGTCTATAATACCATTTTTACCTCTATAATTCTCCATACAAGACCAGCTAGAATCCCTTCTAAAAGACATAAAATGCCACATGAAGATTGCTTCCCTTTATTATATGTTATTTAAAGTGCTTTTTAAATCCTGAAAAATATTCATCCCCTCAAGGATGAACTTTTATCTAATAGGTAATTATGGTAATAGGATTGATATCAAAAAACAGCAAAATTGGGTGTGGAAGAAGATGGCAGAGGAAAAAACGGGGAGATCACTTTCCCCACAAATACATCAAAACTTCGTCAAGATACAGAACAGCTCCTGAAGAGCATGCTGTAAACAACATCAGAAGACCCCAGGACTCTGAAAAGGCAAGCTAATCTCCTTGGAATGAGAAATCAAACCAATATTGTAATGAAATCATAAATCAATTAAAAGTAAATAAATGCAATTTTAAGAACCAGAAAATTGATTTAATTAAAAGGAACCTATTATTCTATTCAGTAGGTTGTCTCTTTGTTTTGTCAGTGGTTCCGTTTGCTGTGTGAGAGCTTTTAGGTTTAATTAGGTCCCGCTTGTTTATTTTTGCTTTCTTTTCCTTTGCTTTAAAAAGGAGAATGCATCCAGAAAACTTATTGCTATGATTTATGTCAAAGAGTGGTCTGCCTGTGTTGTTTTTTTTTTGATTGTTTTTGTTTTTGCTTTATAGTCTCCAGTCTTACCTTTAGGTCTTTAATCCATTTTTGAGTTTATTTTTGCATATGGTGTTAGAGAATGTTCTAATTTAATTATTTACATATAGCTGTTTAGTTTTCACAGCACCACTGACTGAAGAGACTGCCTTTTATCCACTGTATATTCTTACTTGCTTTATTATAGATTAATTAACCATAAGTACCACTGTTTTGATGACTGTAGCTTTGTAGTACACCCTTCCCTGGTGTTTTTTTCAGAAGTAAAGAATCCAACTGCAATGCAGGCGATGCAGGTTCTATCTCTGGGTCAGGAAGATGCCCTAGAGAAGGAAATGGCAATCCACTTCAGTATTCTTGCCTGAAGAGAAAATGCAGGCAGCCAACAGGCACATGAAAAGATGCTCAACATTGCTAATCATCAGGGAAGTACAAAGCAAAACCACAATGAGATATGACCTACCACTGGTCAGAATGGCTATCATCAAAGAGAACTGAAATAACAAATATTGGCAAGGATGTGAAGAAAAGGGAATCCTTGTACACTGTTGGTGGGACTGTAAATTGGTGCAGCCATTGTGAGAACAGTATGCAGATTTCTCAAAAAACTAAAAAAGAGAACTACCATATGACCCCGCAATTCCACACCTTGGTGTGTATCTAGGGGAAAAAAACCACTAACTCAAAGGGATACATGCATCCCAGTGTTTCCTAGCAGCATTATTTACAATTGCCAAGGTATGGAATCAACCTAAACATTCAACAGATGAATGGGTAAAGGAGATTTGGTATAGAATGGAATATATATAAATGGAGTTCTACTCAGCCATAAAAAGAAAAATTGAAATTATAGAAGGCCATTTGCATGTGAAATCTCCTTGGAATGAGAAATCAAACCAATATTGTAATGAAATCATAAATCAATTAAAAGTAAATAAATGCAATTTTAAGAACCAGAAAATTGATTTAATTAAAAGGAACCTATTATTCTATTCAGTAGGTTGTCTCTTTGTTTTGTCAGTGGTTCCGTTTGCTGTGTGAGAGCTTTTAGGTTTAATTAGGTCCCGCTTGTTTATTTTTGCTTTCTTTTCCTTTGCTTTAAAAAGGAGAATGCATCCAGAAAACTTATTGCTATGATTTATGTCAAAGAGTGGTCTGCCTGTGTTGTTTTTTTTTTGATTGTTTTTGTTTTTGCTTTATAGTCTCCAGTCTTACCTTTAGGTCTTTAATCCATTTTTGAGTTTATTTTTGCATATGGTGTTAGAGAATGTTCTAATTTAATTATTTACATATAGCTGTTTAGTTTTCACAGCACCACTGACTGAAGAGACTGCCTTTTATCCACTGTATATTCTTACTTGCTTTATTATAGATTAATTAACCATAAGTACCACTGTTTTGATGACTGTAGCTTTGTAGTACACCCTTCCCTGGTGTTTTTTTCAGAAGTAAAGAATCCAACTGCAATGCAGGCGATGCAGGTTCTATCTCTGGGTCAGGAAGATGCCCTAGAGAAGGAAATGGCAATCCACTTCAGTATTCTTGCCTGAAGAGAAAATGCAGGCAGCCAACAGGCACATGAAAAGATGCTCAACATTGCTAATCATCAGGGAAGTACAAAGCAAAACCACAATGAGATATGACCTACCACTGGTCAGAATGGCTATCATCAAAGAGAACTGAAATAACAAATATTGGCAAGGATGTGAAGAAAAGGGAATCCTTGTACACTGTTGGTGGGACTGTAAATTGGTGCAGCCATTGTGAGAACAGTATGCAGATTTCTCAAAAAACTAAAAAAGAGAACTACCATATGACCCCGCAATTCCACACCTTGGTGTGTATCTAGGGGAAAAAAACCACTAACTCAAAGGGATACATGCATCCCAGTGTTTCCTAGCAGCATTATTTACAATTGCCAAGGTATGGAATCAACCTAAACATTCAACAGATGAATGGGTAAAGGAGATTTGGTATAGAATGGAATATATATAAATGGAGTTCTACTCAGCCATAAAAAGAATGAAATTATGCCATTTGCAGCACCATGGATGGACTTGATGGAAGGCAATGACTATATATCACTTGCATGTGAAATCTGAAAAATACAACCAACTAGTGAATAAGCAAAAAAGAAACAGATTCACAGATACAGAGAACAAACTGGAGTTACTAGTGGGTAGAGGGGTGGGGGAGGGGCAATATGGTCGTAGGGGCAAGCTGAGTTATATAAACTCACGTGTATGAAACCTTTGAAAATTGTTAAGCATTGTAGAATTTAAAGAGTCTTTCAATTTAAGAAAAAGAGAAAAAATAAAGTCTATTATTCTAATTATCTGTGAATTGTTAAGTTCAAGGTTATATTATCTTACTAAGTAATTTCACATTTTTCCTTGACATTTTTTAGTAGCATACTCCCCTCCCACAATTTTCTTTTTTTTTTTTTTTAAACCTTTATTTTACTTTTAACTTTTACAGAGTTTTGTTGTTCACAGACATGCATGTTCTCAGATTAGTCACATGTATATCCCCCCCTTCCCTCCCCTCCCGACCATCACACAGCACCCCTGAAGGATCCGCTTTTCTCACAGAGCAATGACTAGAGCTATTTTCTTCACTTATGATAGTACAGGCCTTCATGCTACTTCCCTTACGCCTCTCAACCACTGTTCCTTCCCCACAATGTCCATATGTCCACTGTCCATGTCTGTCTTTCTGTCGCTTCACTGCATGTGCCATCATCACCATCCTACTAGATTCCATATATATGTGTTAATATACTGTATTTGTCCTTCTCTTTCTGACTGACTTCACTTTTTAGGATACGTTCTAGATCCAGCCACCTCATGAGGGCTGATTCTTCTGCATTTCTCTTTACAGCTGTGTAGTATTCCATTGTATATATGTACCAGAGCTTTTGGATCCATTCGTTCGTCGATGGGCATCTAGGTTCCTTCCATGTTCTAGCTATTGTATAGAGAGCTGCAATGAACATTGGGGTACAGGTGCTTCTTTCAGTTTTGATTTCATCAGGGTATAAGCCTAAGAGTGGGATTGCTGGGTCATATGGTGCTTCTATTTTTAGTTTTTTAAGAAATCTCCATACTGTCTTCCATAGAGGCTGTATCAATTTACACTCCCACCAGCAGTGCAGGAGTGTTCCCTTAAGTTCAAGGTTATATATCACTTGCATGTGAAATCTGAAAAATACAACCAACTAGTGAATAAGCAAAAAAGAAACAGATTCACAGATACAGAGAACAAACTGGAGTTACTAGTGGGTAGAGGGGTGGGGGAGGGGCAATATGGTCGTAGGGGCAAGCTGAGTTATATAAACTCACGTGTATGAAACCTTTGAAAATTGTTAAGCATTGTAGAATTTAAAGAGTCTTTCAATTTAAGAAAAAGAGAAAAAATAAAGTCTATTATTCTAATTATCTGTGAATTGTTAAGTTCAAGGTTATATTATCTTACTAAGTAATTTCACATTTTTCCTTGACATTTTTTAGTAGCATACTCCCCTCCCACAATTTTCTTTTTTTTTTTTTTAAACCTTTATTTTACTTTTAACTTTTACAGAGTTTTGTTGTTCACAGACATGCATGTTCTCAGATTAGTCACATGTATATCCCCCCCTTCCCTCCCCTCCCGACCATCACACAGCACCCCTGAAGGATCCGCTTTTCTCACAGAGCAATGACTAGAGCTATTTTCTTCACTTATGATAGTACAGGCCTTCATGCTACTTCCCTTACGCCTCTCAACCACTGTTCCTTCCCCACAATGTCCATATGTCCACTGTCCATGTCTGTCTTTCTGTCGCTTCACTGCATGTGCCATCATCACCATCCTACTAGATTCCATATATATGTGTTAATATACTGTATTTGTCCTTCTCTTTCTGACTGACTTCACTTTTTAGGATACGTTCTAGATCCAGCCACCTCATGAGGGCTGATTCTTCTGCATTTCTCTTTACAGCTGTGTAGTATTCCATTGTATATATGTACCAGAGCTTTTGGATCCATTCGTTCGTCGATGGGCATCTAGGTTCCTTCCATGTTCTAGCTATTGTATAGAGAGCTGCAATGAACATTGGGGTACAGGTGCTTCTTTCAGTTTTGATTTCATCAGGGTATAAGCCTAAGAGTGGGATTGCTGGGTCATATGGTGCTTCTATTTTTAGTTTTTTAAGAAATCTCCATACTGTCTTCCATAGAGGCTGTATCAATTTACACTCCCACCAGCAATGCAGGAGTGTTCCCTTAAGTTCAAGGTTATATTATCTTACTAAGTAATTTCACATTTTTCCTTGACATTTTTTAGTAGCATACTCCCCTCCCACAATTTTCTGATGAAACTAAAAGTCAAACATCAGAAAGAATGGCTATTGTACTGTGTATGTCTAGTGGTCCAAGAAAATAGACCTTTGTCTTTAAAAAGAAATAATTTTGGCCTCTTTTTATTGTTTTTGTATTTATTTTCATCTATCTTTATTCTTTGGCATGTGTGGGCGTCCCATTGCAGTGGTTCTCTTGTTGCAGAGCACCAACTCTGGGCACATGTACTGGCCCTTAATTGGACACACCAGTTCAGCTGCTCCGTGGCACGTGGGACCTTCCCAGGCCAGTGATCGAACCGGTGCCCCTTGTACTGTAAAGCAGACTCTTTACCCACTGGACCACCAGGGAAGCCAGACCTTTGTCTTTTGGCTGTGTATGTATACATGAAATATGTTCTTTCTAACCTATTAAATGTAAGTACATTGTTTTGCTAGGGCTAGCATAACATAATAGCATAGACTGTATGGCTTAAGCAATAGAAATGTATTTTCTCACAGTTATGGAGGCACATATGCCTGTCCTCTTGCATGGTTGTACCTCTGGGCATGAATGCCCGTATTCGATTTAGGACTCCTCTTGCTAGGACTCCATTATGATTGGATTAGAGGCTCCTGTAAAGGCTTCATTTTTTTTTTTTTTTTAAGCTTTTATTTTACTTTTAACTTTTACAGAGTTTTGTTGTTTACAGATATGTATGTTCCCAGATTAGTCATATGTATATCCCCCCCTTCCCCCCCCCCCCCCCCCTCCCCCACCCCCCCCGCAGGATCCCCTTTTCTCCCCGAGCAAAGACTATAGCTGTTTTCTTCACTTATGATAGTTCAGGCTAAAGGCTTCATTTTTAGCTTCAAGGCCCTATCTCTAAATGCAACCACATCCTGAGGTCCTGGGGGTTAGGGCTTCCAAATAGGAATTTTAGTGGGGACACAATTCAGTCCATAACAGCTGCATTCACCATTCTGCCATTAAAGAGTAAATTCTTTCAGATTTTGAGATTATGCCCAGAGAGCTATTTTATAATGAACATAGTTTTAGTTTTGTTAATATAGTACAGTGGACTGTGTGTGTATGTGTCTGTGTGTGTGACATATTTGGTCCAAAGAAGCGAGCTTTCTTCAGGTTGTTTCAAAGCTGTGGGCCATCAAACTGTGGTTTGTGGTTACCAGTGACTAAGAGCATAGGTCAGTTAAAGACACTGTACTGACATAATCTGGGGAAGTACATAGAAAGAATGGGCTATTGTATTTATTTGGTCCAAGAAAATAGACCTTTGTCTTTAAAAAGAAATAATTTTGGCCTCTTTTATTGTTTTTGTATTTATTTTCATCTATCTTTATTCTTTGGCATGTGTGGGCGTCCCATTGCAGTGGTTCTCTTGTTGCAGAGCACCAACTCTGGGCACATGTACTGGCCCTTAATTGGACACACCAGTTCAGCTGCTCCGTGGCACGTGGGACCTTCCCAGGCCAGTGATCGAACCGGTGCCCCTTGTACTGTAAAGCAGACTCTTTACCCACTGGACCACCAGGGAAGCCAGACCTTTGTCTTTTGGCTGTGTATGTATACATGAAATATGTTCTTTCTAACCTATTAAATGTAAGTACATTGTTTTGCTAGGGCTAGCATAACATAATAGCATAGACTGTATGGCTTAAGCAATAGAAATGTATTTTCTCACAGTTATGGAGGCACATATGCCTGTCCTCTTGCATGGTTGTACCTCTGGGCATGAATGCCCCGTATTCGATTTAGGACTCCTCTTGCTAGGACTCCATTATGATTGGATTAGAGGCTCCTGTAAAGGCTTCATTTTTTTTTTTTTTTTAAGCTTTTATTTTACTTTTAACTTTTACAGAGTTTTGTTGTTTACAGATATGTATGTTCCCGATTAGTCACATGTATATCCCCCCCTTCCCACCCCTCCCAACCATCACACAGCACCCCTGCAGGATCCCCTTTTCTCACAGAGCAATGACTATAGCTATTTTCTTCACATATGATAGTGCAGGCTAAAGGCTTCATTTTTAGCTTCAAGGCCCTATCTCTAAATGCAACCACATCCTGAGGTCCTGGGGGTTAGGGCTTCCAAATAGGAATTTTAGTGGGGACACAATTCAGTCCATAACAGCTGCATTCACCATTCTGCCATTAAAGAGTAAATTCTTTCAGATTTTGAGATTATGCCCAGAGAGCTATTTTATAATGAACATAGTTTTAGTTTTGTTAATATAGTACAGTGGACTGTGTGTGTATGTGTCTGTGTGTGTGACATATTTGGTCCAAAGAAGCGAGCTTTCTTCAGGTTGTTTCAAAGCTGTGGGCCATCAAACTGTGGTTTGTGGTTACCAGTGACTAAGAGCATAGGTCAGTTAAAGACACTGTACTGACATAATCTGGGGATGAGAAGCAAATTTTATAGGCCCAATAGAATAATATTGCTCAATTATTTTTTTTAACTAAAAACTAGATTATTTAGTCAATTGTATCATTACCTAATAATCCATGATTTTGTAGTCTTGAAAATGGGATTGGTTTGTTAAAATAGAAGTTTTTCTTTTAGATATAGATTTACTAGGTTTTAAAAATCAATTTTAAACATCCTTTATTCCATCAACTTTTGAATCACATGCTTATAATTTTAAAAGTACTATACTTTAACATTACGAAAATTAGATTGGCACTTGTATTTCCAGCCAATTAACAAAAAGTATGGTTAGAAAGTAGCAAAGCAAATACTTTACAGTTTCACTTGTCAATGATATTTCATGAAGTTAATTAATTTCTGTCATAATAAAATACAGTAAAAAAATATATATTCTACCACTTACTTTCTAAATATAGCATACATCACTGTTTTGATTTCTGACAGCAGAACTGATGTTCTCCTGAGGTGTCAAATTTGATTTGAATATTCAATTTAAAAACCTACCAAGTGTCTTGCTAATTTTAAAGAAATGGTTTTTCAGATTTTATGTCAGCTTAATGTATTTCACCATTACGAATTCTTTGCAATTTTGTACATTTTTAAATAATTCTACTTTAAAAGCCTTTAGATATAATCCTGTTAGCAGAGCCAATACCTCCCACAGTTTATTACTCTTATTTATACATTTCTTCCAGATATTCAATTTATGAATATCTTTATCACCCAAGTGATATGGCTATTATTCATACTTTTAAAGTGTCCTAGGAAAAACAAAAATAAATGTCACAATAGCGAGTCACAAATCTTATTCTAGAATATTCTGCAACCATCCCAAAGATGTTTCTGAAGACTATTTAATGAATGAGTTAAGAAAAATATTTTGGTATATTAAGTTTAAAATCAGATTAACAATTATTTTTAATATTACTTTATATACACACACATAGAAACAGAAGATTAATAGTAACTGATCTAGAAGCTGATAGGTTAGTTTTAGTTAGATTTTTGTTTTCTCCAAACTTTGTAAATTAACATATATGACTTTTATAATCAACAAAAAAGCAATGCATGTTATTCAGAAATCAGAGGCACCCAGCTGACAGTTGATTTGGGGGAAGCAGGCCGGCCTTTCAGTTCAGTCGCTCAGTCATGTCCTATCCCATGGACTGCAGCAACGATTAGATTATTTAGTCAATTGTATCATTACCTAATAATCCATGATTTTGTAGTCTTGAAAATGGGATTGGTTTGTTAAAATAGAAGTTTTTCTTTTAGATATAGATTTACTAGGTTTTAAAAATCAATTTTAAACATCCTTTATTCCATCAACTTTTGAATCACATGCTTATAATTTTAAAAGTACTATACTTTAACATTACGAAAATTAGATTGGCACTTGTATTTCCAGCCAATTAACAAAAAGTATGGTTAGAAAGTAGCAAAGCAAATACTTTACAGTTTCACTTGTCAATGATATTTCATGAAGTTAATTAATTTCTGTCATAATAAAATACAGTAAAAAAATATATATTCTACCACTTACTTTCTAAATATAGCATACATCACTGTTTTGATTTCTGACAGCAGAACTGATGTTCTCCTGAGGTGTCAAATTTGATTTGAATATTCAATTTAAAAACTTAAAAGTGTCTTGCTAATTGAAAAAAAAAAAAGGTTTTTCAGATTTTATGTCAGCTTAATGTATTTCACCATTACGAATTCTTTGCAATTTTGTACATTTTTAAATAATTCTACTTTAAAAGCCTTTAGATATAATCCTGTTAGCAGAGCCAATACCTCCCACAGTTTATTACTCTTATTTATACATTTCTTCCAGATATTCAATTTATGAATATCTTTATCACCCAAGTGATAGTGCTATTATTCATACTTTTTAAAGTGTCCTAGGAAAAACAAAAATAAATGTCACAATAGCGAGTCACAAATCTTATTCTAGAATATTCTGCAACCATCCCAAAGATGTTTCTGAAGACTATTTAATGAATGAGTTAAGAAAAATATTTTGGTATATTAAGTTTAAAATCAGATTAACAATTATTTTTAATATTACTTTATATACACACACATAGAAACAGAAGATTAATAGTAACTGATCTAGAAGCTGATAGGTTAGTTTTAGTTAGATTTTTGTTTTCTCCAAACTTTGTAAATTAACATATATGACTTTTATAATCAACAAAAAAGCAATGCATGTTATTCAGAAATCAGAGGCACCCAGCTGACAGTTGATTTGGGGGAAGCAGGCCGGCCTTTCAGTTCAGTCGCTCAGTCATGTCCTATCCCATGGACTGCAGCAACGATTAGGCAATTCATTGTTTTTAAAGGCATTTCAAACTATTACCAAGCCTCAGGATTTATTGTATATCAGGTTTAATAATTGGTCTTGGAAACACTTGAGAAGTATGTCAAGATGACTACAAAATGGTTCCCACCAGTATCAGATGCAAGTAAAACCCTTATAATACAGCAGATGTCAGAGTAACAGCCCTGAGAAAGTGCTAAGAGCATATCAGGCCATGGCAGCTAACTATGCCAGACTAGATCACACAAAAAGAATTTATCTGAATTCATTAACTGAGTCCCTTGAGGAAATGTCTGTCTGATTTAGAGTTGATTTCTGTGGCTTGGAATTTTTGAGCAGGGTGATATATCATTATCTTGAAAGAAATTTTGCAGAATTTCTAATCTTCTAACTGTAGTTGAACAGTTTTATTCAAAAAAAAGCACATTAACAATCATTTGCTGTTGTTTGGTGCTAAGGGATAGAGGGGTAAGTAAAACGAGAGTCTTGCCCTCAGGAAGCTCAGATTCTAAATCAGTTTTTCTATGTCTTATGTAATATGGACATGTGATAATTTTATCTGAGATTTTTGTTTTTAATCAGACAATACGAATTAGAAAAGAAAAGAATTAGAAAACACATTTTTTCCTTTCTTTTGTAGTGATTGTGAGGAGAGTGAGAGTTACATGTTTCAGCAGAAATCACGAATGTTATTCGAGTTACGTGCACTGATTGCCCAGTTGCTCTGTCGTGTCCGACTCTTTGCAAACCCATGGACTGTAGCCCACAAGGCCCTTCTGCCCATGGGATTCTGCAGGCAAGAATACTGGAGTGAGTGGCTATTTCCTCCTCCAGGGGATCTTCCCTACCCAGGGACTGAACCTGTGTCTCCTGTCTCCTGCATTGCAAGCATATTCTGCACTGCTGAGCCAAATGTTTCTAATTATTAAAATGGCTCATTGTTTTTTAAAAAGATGCCAGTGATATAACACAAATGAAAATCATGTAAACCCATTTATTCAATTATGAAGTATTTAAAATTGGATATACAAAGAAAATATTGGTTAAGGAAATGTTAAAATTAATCTTCCTCATAGATGACTTAAATTGTTCTATTTTTTCAAAAAAATTTAAAAATTTTTTTCAGTAACTAAAATTTTTAAAAGTTCTACTTGCAGAGTTAGATGTAGATGAATATGTATTAATAAACAGAAGACAAAGACATCCTGGGCAATGATAGGATGGCTGGGGCATGGACAGACTAGCAAGCACTCAAGTTTCATTATCTACACTTGTCAACTTCAGCATTCAAAACAGAGCAGCAAAGTGCAAAGGCTGAGGCATTCTAGAATGTCTTCCACTTATCTAAAAGAGAGAATACATAATTCTTTTCTTGATTATATTCTGAAAATCAAAAATAGAATGATTTTTTCAGTTTACGAAGACTTGAATTTTCTTAGTCTGGATGAAAAAATTACTGAACAAAACAAAATATGCTTATGAAAATATATGAAGTCACATAAATATAAAGAATTTATACATTTAAAATAAATACAAAATATATAATTCAAGAAGTAAATATTCTGCTGTATGAAGTAGAGATTTTTACTTTGAATGTATATGGAATGAAATGTGTAAATTCAGTTAAAAAATAGTAATGTACTGGTAAGAAGTTTACTCTGGTTACAATAATAAGAATTTTTAGGATAGTATGTCTGAGGTAAAGAATTAATAAAGAAAATGCAGCAGGATAATTATATTATATATACCTTTAATTACATATAAGTGATCCTATTTTAATTATACAGATTGTTATCCTAGTAGAATATGGATTTTATAATAATAAGTGAATTTTAAAGTCATTTAAAATTTATTTAAGCCCAAAACAGTTTTTCATTTAAAATGGACTGTAGCCCACAAGGCCCTTCTGCCCATGGGATTCTGCAGGCAAGAATACTGGAGTGAGTGGCTATTTCCTCCTCCAGGGGATCTTCCCTACCCAGGGACTGAACCTGTGTCTCCTGTCTCCTGCATTGCAAGCATATTCTGCACTGCTGAGCCAAATGTTTCTAATTATTAAAATGGCTCATTGTTTTTTAAAAAGATGCCAGTGATATAACACAAATGAAAATCATGTAAACCCATTTATTCAATTATGAAGTATTTAAAATTGGATATACAAAGAAAATATTGGTTAAGGAAATGTTAAAATTAATCTTCCTCATAGATGACTTAAATTGTTCTATTTTTTTCAAAAAAATTAAAATTTATTTCAGTAACTAAAATTTTTAAAAGTTCTACTTGCAGAGTTAGATGTAGATGAATATGTATTAATAAACAGAAGACAAAGACATCCTGGGCAATGATAGGATGGCTGGGGCATGGACAGACTAGCAAGCACTCAAGTTTCATTATCTACACTTGTCAACTTCAGCATTCAAAACAGAGCAGCAAAGTGCAAAGGCTGAGGCATTCTAGAATGTCTTCCACTTATCTAAAAGAGAGAATACATAATTCTTTTCTTGATTATATTCTGAAAATCAAAAATAGAATGATTTTTTCAGTTTACGAAGACTTGAATTTTCTTAGTCTGGATGAAAAAATTACTGAACAAAACAAAATATGCTTATGAAAATATATGAAGTCACATAAATATAAAGAATTTATACATTTAAAATAAATACAAAATATATAATTCAAGAAGTAAATATTCTGCTGTATGAAGTAGAGATTTTTACTTTGAATGTATATGGAATGAAATGTGTAAATTCAGTTAAAAAATAGTAATGTACTGGTAAGAAGTTTACTCTGGTTACAATAATAAGAATTTTTAGGATAGTATGTCTGAGGTAAAGAATTAATAAAGAAAATGCAGCAGGATAATTATATTATATATACCTTTAATTACATATAAGTGATCCTATTTTAATTATACAGATTGTTATCCTAGTAGAATATGGATTTTATAATAATAAGTGAATTTTAGAAATAAAGTCATTTAAAATTTATTTAAGCCCAAAACAGCAAATTATTTTTCTCAAACTATTAAAACTATTTTTCCATGGAGAAGAAAATCTGCCAAATTCTTCTTCTTAAAAAGTTTATTTTCCAAACCAAGCATTAGAAACCATGCACAAGAAATTGCAGCTCAGAAAATATATTTTTCCAGGAAGGAACCCAAACAGCAACTTTAGATTAATTGTACCTCCTTTATTCTTTCTTATTAGTATTTCAAGATTTAGTCAGTGCTTTATAAAACATACAGAATAATAACATGTAAAATCTCAAAAAATAACATGTACTGAACAGAATAAGTTAGATTACGGAATAATATCAACTGATGGGATGTATTTGATATTGATAGTTGGAAAATATTTTGCTATGAAAACATATAAGATCCAATAAGAATGGAGGAAGAGTTTGTGTCCCTGGAACCAATGGGTCTTGAAAATAAGACAAGAAGAACTGCATCTTTATGGGTTGTTTAAGTTCTGCTATTAATGGTTTCTGAATCTGAATGTTGGATTTACTTAATGAAAGCTGATATGCACAATTAGAGCTGGCAACTCTAAGCAGGAGCCTCCTGAGTATACTGGACTCCAAGGAAAAGTATTTCACTCTGTTTTGTACAGGAGACCTGAGCAAACTTTATACAATCTTGGAGCCAGTAGATTTTAGTCAAAGTTAATACTGTCCAGGAAGGAATGATGTTTAGAGAATCAAGTCTAACAAAATATAATGTATGAAAATTATGAGTTAAATAAAAGAATTTAGGAATAGCTATGTTTTTTGGATGTATATGGAATGAACTGTGTAAATTCAGTTAAAAAATAGTAATGTACTGGTAAGAAGTTTACTCTGGTTACAATAATAAGAATTTTTAGGATAGTATGTCTGAGGTAAAGAATTAATAAAGAAAATGCAGCAGGATAATTATATTATATATACCTTTAATTACATATAAGTGATCCTATTTTAATTATACAGATTGTTATCCTAGTAGAATATGGATTTTATAATAATAAGTGAATTTTAGAAATAAAGTCATTTAAAATTTATTTAAGCCCAAAACAGCAAATTATTTTTCTCAAACTATTAAAACTATTTTTCCATGGAGAAGAAAATCTGCCAAATTCTTCTTCTTAAAAAGTTTATTTTCCAAACCAAGCATTAGAAACCATGCACAAGAAATTGCAGCTCAGAAAATATATTTTTCCAGGAAGGAACCCAAACAGCAACTTTAGATTAATTGTACCTCCTTTATTCTTTCTTATTAGTATTTCAAGATTTAGTCAGTGCTTTATAAAACATACAGAATAATAACATGTAAAATCTCAAAAAATAACATGTACTGAACAGAATAAGTTAGATTACGGAATAATATCAACTGATGGGATGTATTTGATATTGATAGTTGGAAAATATTTTGCTATGAAAACATATAAGATCCAATAAGAATGGAGGAAGAGTTTGTGTCCCTGGAACCAATGGGTCTTGAAAATAAGACAAGAAGAACTGCATCTTTATGGGTTGTTTAAGTTCTGCTATTAATGGTTTCTGAATCTGAATGTTGGATTTACTTAATGAAAGCTGATATGCACAATTAGAGCTGGCAACTCTAAGCAGGAGCCTCCTGAGTATACTGGACTCCAAGGAAAAAGTATTTCACTCTGTTTTGTACAGGAGACCTGAGCAAACTTTATACAATCTTGGAGCCAGTAGATTTTAGTCAAAGTTAATACTGTCCAGGAAGGAATGATGTTTAGAGAATCAAGTCTAACAAAACAACATAGTATAAAATAGAAATATTTGTAAATGTAGGTATTTTGCATGTGTACAAAAAATAACATCTTCAACATTTTGGACAAAAAGTTTTAAACTTCACTTCACTCATGACTTTAAACATTAGAGACATATGGGTTAAAATACTTTAGAAAACCTTTAAACTAAGTATTGGAAGCTGGATCTATTTTTTCTAGTCCATTGATGAATATAAAAGGAAATAAAAATATTCTCCAATAGCTGAGACAATTGGTATTTTAGAAAAAATAGGTCTAGAAATTAGTCCAAGTACTCAGGTAGCTCACAGATTGATTAAAGTTCTTATAAAGTAAAATTATAGAATAATAATGGAAAAGAAAACCTACAGATGAATATTTTTTCTGATCTCAGATTACGGAGTGCCTTTCTAGGCAATATAAACAAAGGCAGGAAAAGACATTTGTAAAGCAGCTTGAAAGATATAACCCTATTAAAATTATATTACTTAATTATAAAAAATTAAAAGATGAATGACAAAAAGCATTTGTCATTATATATAACAAAGGAAGCCATCTGCCCAGGTGGTGCTAGCAATAAAGAACCCACCTGCCAGTGCAGAAGTAAGAGACTCTGGTTTGATCTCTTGGAGGAGGGCATGGCAACCTACTCCAGTATTCTTGTCTGGAGAATCCCCTGGACAGAGAGTTGCCTGGCGAGGACAGTCCACAGGGTCTCCAAAAGTCAAACACAACTGAAGGGATTTAGATCGCATAAAAAAGGAATGACCTTCCTTATATATGAGAATCTCTTATTCGTTAATAGCAGGGAATATTCCAATATAAAAATGCATGAGAAACTTAGAATATAATATTTTAAACATAAGACATACATGTGATCAATGAACAGATTAAAATGTCTAACCCTGCCTAAGTAGAAATTAAATTGGAAAATTCAGTTATTGCCTATGAGTTAACTATTTGGGGGAGAGCATGTTTAAAACCTTGGCACTTTCACATATAATTAGTACATGATATTTTTAGCTTGAAATAACCTTTATTTTTATTTACTCTTTTAATACAGCTTATGTCTATTTTCATTCATTCTGTTTTGTACAGGAGACCTGAGCAAACTTTATACAATCTTGGAGCCAGTAGATTTTAGTCAAAGTTAATACTGTCCAGGAAGGAATGATGTTTAGAGAATCAAGTCTAACAAAACAACATAGTATAAAATAGAAATATTTGTAAATGTAGGTATTTTGCATGTGTACAAAAAATAACATCTTCAACATTTTGGACAAAAAGTTTTAAACTTCACTTCACTCATGACTTTAAACATTAGAGACATATGGGTTAAAATACTTTAGAAAACCTTTAAACTAAGTATTGGAAGCTGGATCTATTTTTTCTAGTCCATTGATGAATATAAAAGGAAATAAAAATATTCTCCAATAGCTGAGACAATTGGTATTTTAGAAAAAATAGGTCTAGAAATTAGTCCAAGTACTCAGGTAGCTCACAGATTGATTAAAGTTCTTATAAAGTAAAATTATAGAATAATAATGGAAAAGAAAACCTACAGATGAATATTTTTTCTGATCTCAGATTACGGAGTGCCTTTCTAGGCAATATAAACAAAGGCAGGAAAAGACATTTGTAAAGCAGCTTGAAAGATATAACCCTATTAAAATTATATTACTTAATTATAAAAAATTAAAAGATGAATGACAAAAAGCATTTGTCATTATATATAACAAAGGAAGCCATCTGCCCAGGTGGTGCTAGCAATAAAGAACCCACCTGCCAGTGCAGAAGTAAGAGACTCTGGTTTGATCTCTTGGAGGAGGGCATGGCAACCTACTCCAGTATTCTTGTCTGGAGAATCCCCTGGACAGAGAGTTGCCTGGCGAGGACAGTCCACAGGGTCTCCAAAAGTCAAACACAACTGAAGGGATTTAGATCGCATAAAAAAGGAATGACCTTCCTTATATATGAGAATCTCTTATTCGTTAATAGCAGGGAATATTCCAATATAAAAATGCATGAGAAACTTAGAATATAATATTTTAAACATAAGACATACATGTGATCAATGAACAGATTAAAATGTCTAACCCTGCCTAAGTAGAAATTAAATTGGAAAATTCAGTTATTGCCTATGAGTTAACTATTTGGGGGAGAGCATGTTTAAAACCTTGGCACTTTCACATATAATTAGTACATGATATTTTTAGCTTGAAATAACCTTTATTTTTATTTACTCTTTTTAATACAGCTTATGTCTATTTTCATTCATTCTATTTTCAGGTATGTGCTCATTTGAAAAAGTGTAATCATCCTGGTTGTCTGAATTTATTCCTCACTTGAATCATTTGTGAGTTTACAGTTAAGTGCTTGTCTTTGAGGGCTTCCTGTCCTTTTGGGGATCTCTGACTCTAGAATCATATTTGCTTTTTCTTTAAATTTTGAAATTTGCTTTCTTAAAAAAGCAGATTAGTTTTTCTTCTGGGTAAAAACTAATTTCACTTCTTTTCTGTTTTATTTGCCATAAAATTATCAACAAGACAAGGTAACATTTTGTCACAAGCTCAGCAGAACAATACTTTGACAGATTGTGTGGTTGATATCTCCGTTAGGACATTATTTTTCTGTTGGGCCTTTTTTTTTTTTTGCCATTTTAAAACTCTGTTTAAGACTTCCCTGGTGATCCAGTGGGCAAAGAGTCTGCCTTGCAGTGCAAGGGTCATCGGTTTGATCCCTGGCCTGGCAAGATCCCACATGCCATGGAGCGGCTGGACTGGTGTGTCCAATATGCCAGAGCCAGCGCTCTGGAGCGCATGTGCCCAGAGCCAGTGCTCTGCAGCGTGGGAGGCCACTGCAGTGGGAGGTCCACACATGCCAGAGAATAAAGATGGATGAAAAATAAATAAATAAAAACCAATAAAAAAAGGCCGAAATTAAAAAAAATTAAAAAACTTCTATTTAAAATGTCATTTAAAACTCTATTTAACCTGGTGGTGCACACTATCATTTATGAATGCTCTCAAGGAGACAGTATAAAATGGTTATCACATACATTGATCATCTGTCAGCCGTCATCTCATCCACCCATTATCCTTATGCTTCCAGCTTCCAGTGATCAGGTGTGCAATAAGGAGGCCATTCTGGGACCATATGTTTTTCTTTCAAATTTCCAATTTCCACATTGTTATATAATTTCTCTTCTGTTCAACTTTTTAGGTTGTAAAATGATTGTACTTGAGGGTATATGGGATCCTTTCAGCCACAGAATCGCGTATGTTTCTTATTCATTTCTACTTCTCCACTGTCTATTTCATCTGGACAGAGTATATAGTGTTTCCAAACTGACCCCATTCAAATCAGGTTATTCTCAGTCCTCTTTCTGATTACTGATTGAATTGCTGGACACGCATATGCATCTGCTTTTGCCACTCAAAATACGCTTTTGCTGTTCTTCAAAGTATCTGCTTTTAATTCTGATCAATTTTCTTTACCTTCAAAATTTAATTGAAATTCTTCTACGTTTGTTGTACAGTATTCCATTTCCCAAAGTGTGTTTTGTGGACACAAGCTATGTGAAATGTTAAGTTATACTATGGGATTAAAAACAACATCATCATCCTAAACAGTAATACATGATAGGAGTTCTGAGATAAAAAAAAAAAAATTGTCTAGAAATTAGTGCAATAAATGAAACAAAGCTTTTGTAGGAATCACAGTTACTTTCAAGGAAAGGCAGCGTGACTCTCACTGCTTCTTTCCATAGTACTTCTGACCATCATCTACGCAATGGAAAAGTAGTTATGCCTTATTGACACAGAGAACTGTTGTGGGAAAGCGGAATTCTGGAATGACTGGAGGAATAGCTGGTGATATGAAATTTCACATGACAATAAAGTAGATTAATGTAGTCAAAAAAATACAAAACTTTTGTAGAACTTTCTAGTGCCTTCAAATGCTAATTTATACTGAGAATCTAAATGATAAGTTAATTATAAGCCATAAAGGAAAATAAAATATATGCATTTATTTCTCAGATTATTTCAACACCCAGCCCTCTTTTTAAGACCACTGTAAAGGATTAACATTCATTTTTGGGAATTCTTGTAAATGCCTCCACATACTTCTGCACACTTATTTAAGTTAGTTTACAAGGTATCTTGAACCTGCTTTCTACGATGGGTAGTGAACTTACTTTCTAAGATGGTATTCCCTGTCTTGCCACTGCCATTCCACTATTCCAGGAATGTTAGCCATGATTCAAAAAATCTAAAATTAACGAATATAATTTATATAAATAGCTATTCACTTTTTACATACTTTTTTCTTTCATAAAGTTCAAACACCCAGAATAGATTAAAACCACTGAATGTTTTTCAAACTCTTGAAGTTTTTTGTATATAATTTCACAGTCACCAAAGATATACATGTGGTTTCTTCCAGGGATTAGCTATTGCTCATTCTCTTGTCATTCAGCAGAAATGGGGAGCAGCTGGCAAACTGTCGGATCTCAGGTGTTTACTATATAAATTGTAATGATCAACACCGTAGCAATTTTCTGCCTGTTATGTGGGACCTCCAGTGGTTCTGAGATTGTTTTTTTTGTTGTTTCTTTTTATTTACTCTCTTGCATTCAGTAATTTACCAGCTTCTTAAAAAGTAATTCTAATTCTCCAGAATTAAAATTCTTTAGAATTCTCTCTCCTGCCCCTGCTTTTCTTCTCAATTACTTCCAGCATCCTTCAAGAATCTTTCATACTCTTGAGAAATCGGAGTTTAGGAAGCAGTTATTGTCCCACAGCTTTCTTCCTACGTAGGATGTCTAAGTTCCTGTCTCACATAACTAATGATTGCCTTAAGCCCTCCCTCTCTAGTGATCTCATCTAATCTCACTTTGAAACATCTCCACACTAATGAGTTTCAAGTGTATTTCCGAACCCTCTTTTCTTTCCTGAACTGCAGACTCAAATACTCAACTGTAGTTGTTATTTCTAAGTTGAATATCTTGTGGCATCTCAAACTCAGCACCGTCAAAGCAGGAATATTTGTCCCCAAACTTGCTTCCTCCCTGTCTTCTCTGTATCAGTCATCAGCACCACCATTAGGCTAATTGCTCAGAAATTTAGGAGCCTTTCACAACTCTACTGTTCCCTTACTTCCCATAAGTCTCTGATTCATCAACACGACCTTCAGTTCTGCCTCCTAAGTAGATCCGGCATCTTCACATTTTTTAGTATCTCTACTTACGAACATAGTTGTCCAAGCCATAAATATCCCTAGACTGGACAATAGCTAATATCCTACTTGGTGTCTCTGCTTTGACTCTTCTATAGACAGAGCCAAAGAGTGATTTTTTTTTTAATGTTAATTAAATATGATCATTCCCTGCTTTAAAATCTTCCAGTGATTAGACAGTGCACTGAGAACAGAGTGAAAACTCTTTACCATGGGCTTTCAAAACCCTTTGTGATCTGGCTTCTACCAGCTCTGACCTCATCTCAGGTACTTGCCCTGTCTTCCTATGCCTTGAAAATGCTACGTAGACTCTTGTGTTAGTTCCTTTGCACCAGCTGTTCCCGATGCCTAGCTGATAATTCCTCCAGATCTTCTTAAGGCCCTTTTCTGTCATTCAGGTTTTGGAAGTCAAGCAAAACTAGCTTTTTGTAAGGCCTTGTAAGCTGACCAGCAGACTCCCTCCTGTCCCCCACTTGGGAATATTGACTTTACTCCAATTTTAAAAGAAAATGAAATATATTTTCTGATATTAAATAAAAACCCAGAGAATTCCAAAAGGGCATTGCATTAAGAATAATTCCAGGGCTTCCCTGGTGGTCCAGTGGGCAAGCACACCGCTTTGCAGTGCAAGGGGCAGTGGTTTGATCCCTGGCCTGGGAAGATCCTGTGTGCCATGGAGCAGCAGGACTGACGTGTCCAACTACTGATCCGGAGCTCTGCATCGCATGTGCCCAGAGTCAGTGCTCTGCGACGAGAAAGGTCACTGCAATGGAAGGTCCACACAGGCCAAAGAACAAAGATAAATAAAAATGAAGGACCAATAGAAGTGGCCAAAAGAAAAAAAAAAAGAAAAGAATAATTCCACTCCTTGTTCATTTAGTTGCTAATTCATGTCCAATTCTTTTGAGACCCCATGGACTTAGACCTCCAGGCTCTTCTGTCTATGGGATTTCCCAGGCAAGAATACTGGAGTGGTTGCTATTTCCTTCTCCAGGGGATCTTCCCAACCCAGGACTCAAAGGTGAGTCTCCTGCATCTGCAGGCAGATTCTTTACCCCTGAGCCACTGGGGAAGCCCACCCTTCTAGCTTAGCTGAAAATCTGAAAATATTAAGGAAATTGCTGTCACAGTGATTCAAGAGGTAAAGAATTCACCTGCAATGCAGGACTCTTGTTCAATCCCTGGGTTGGGAAGACCCCCTGCAGGAGGAAATGGCACCCACTCCAGTATTCCTGCCTGGAGACTCTTGGCCAGAGCAGCCTGGTGGGCTACAGTCCATGGGGGCTGCAAAGAGACAGACATGACTGAGCATATGATAGATGGATGGAAAGATGAAGTGAACCACTTTTTAAGTTAAGTAAACAGGAAAACTGCCAACACATACGTAGACCTTCTCACACAATCAAATCCAGAGAGAAAAAAAATTCAGGTCTCTTCTAGAGAAGTGAGAGATTCAAGTCTCTATTACTGACCCTGAGAAAGAGGCTTGATGAGAAAATCACCTTGAACACATTCTGGGGCAGAAACAGAGCTCAAGATATAAACAAACAATGCAACAGAATACAAAATACAGTCTACATGTTAGTTTGCCTGTGTGTGGGGGGGTGCGGTGAGTGCTTGCGCTGTATAAGGGGAAAGACTAGGGAAGTGGAGAAGTGGGCTGCATAATTTGCCTTGACCATTACAAAATAAAAACTAAAAATATATTAAGGTGACAGGCAGCAGATCACTGTGACAGGGCTTTTAAAGGTCGAGGCCCTGCACAGCTGCAGTCACCCACCCTGTGCAGTGTGTGAAGCATGTCCTGGTGGGAGGAGGAGATTAGAATTCATCTCCAAAGGCCCTTCCCGCCTCCAGACTCTTGCCGAAACCACAACAAAGTCAACAACAGGAAACAATTATCAAAACTAAAGCAGATAGATGGTGCCCAACTTTGATGGTGGCGGTAGTGATGGTTGTAGCGGATCTAAGAACATCACTGCTAATAAAGCTGACTTTTGAGTGAAGGCAAAGGGAAGAAATCAGATTCTGAGGCTCTGAGAGTAGAAAGAATAAGGGTAAGGGACACAAAAGAATAAGGGTAAGGGACAGAGGCCGTATCAGACCTTCCTCCTTTCTAAACTGTAGACAATGCCCTCTCTTTTTATTCTGAGTTTAGCGACTTACGTTGGTCTCATTTTGGGAGCTGCGGTGGAGTGTGTGAGGTTGGGGATCAGGGTGTGTCAGAGTCAAAAAAAAAAAAGAAAAGTAAAGACTGGTTAGATACGTTTCCCACCCTCTTTTTGGCAAGGAACCCAAGGGCTCCTAGAAGGAGCGGGATTGTACAGGAGTTTCTCAAGACTATTTTCATGCTCCTTCCGGAGGTCAGACCCACGGAACACCGCAGGGCTGGGCATTCACGCGTGGAAGGGCGTCGTTCTCGAACATGTGGATGAGGTGGCGGGGGCTGTAGGCACCGTGAAGCGTCCCGGGCAGCGGGCTGCAGGAGGTGCGCCCCGGCCCCCTCCGGCCGCCGTCGGTCCGCAGGGGCAGCGGAGGGCCAAGTCCCGGAGGGGCGGGCCGGACCGTGCTCGCCGAGGCGGCCCCGAGCCCTGCGGCTCGGGCCCAGGGAACCTCGGGCGGAGGGGGCGGCCGCCGGGCGCCCTGCGGCCCCTGCGCCCGCCGAGTGGTGGCTCCGCAGTGCCCGCCCCCCGCCCCACTCCCCGCCCGGCGCCCGGGCCGCGCAGACCCGCCGCCCCGTCTCTGCTCGCGCGCCGCAGCGGCTGCTCCTCCGCGCGGCGGCGCCTCCCCTGCTCGCCGCCCGCGCTCCCGGCGGCGCCGTCCTCCCGCCTCGGCCATTTTCCCTCCACCCCCTCCCCGCCCGGTCCTCATCCCTTCGCCCTGCCCCCGCGCGGGGACTTTTCCGGAAAGTTTTTATTTTCCGCCTCGACTCTTGAAGAAAGAGCCTCCCGACTCGGCGGCAGCAAAACTTTTCAGCGGCCGGGCCCCGCGGCCCTCGGCGCGCCCGGCCGAGGCATGAGCGCCCCTCCGGTCCTGCGGCCGCCCAGCCCGCTGCTGCCCGCGGCGGCCGCGCTGGTCCCGGGTCGGGGCCGGGGCCCGCGCCCTTCCTGACTCCCGTCGCGGCCCCGGCCGGCGGCATCTCGTTCCATCTGCAGATCGGCCTGAGCCGCGAGCCGGTGCTGCTGCTGCAGGACTCGTCCGGGGACTACAGCCTGGCGCACGTCCGACAATGCCTCTCTTTTATTCTGAGTTTAGCGACTTACGTTGGTCTCATTTTGGGAGCTGCGGTGGAGTGTGTGAGGTTGGGGATCAGGGTGTGTCAGAGTCAAAAAAAAAAAAGAAAAGTAAAGACTGGTTAGATACGTTTCCCACCCTCTTTTTGGCAAGGAACCCAAGGGCTCCTAGAAGGAGCGGGATTGTACAGGAGTTTCTCAAGACTATTTTCATGCTCCTTCCGGAGGTCAGACCCACGGAACACCGCAGGGCTGGGCATTCACGCGTGGAAGGGCGTCGTTCTCGAACATGTGGATGAGGTGGCGGGGGCTGTAGGCACCGTGAAGCGTCCCGGGCAGCGGGCTGCAGGAGGTGCGCCCCGGCCCCCTCCGGCCGCCGTCGGTCCGCAGGGGCAGCGGAGGGCCAAGTCCCGGAGGGGCGGGCCGGACCGTGCTCGCCGAGGCGGCCCCGAGCCCTGCGGCTCGGGCCCAGGGAACCTCGGGCGGAGGGGGCGGCCGCCGGGCGCCCTGCGGCCCCTGCGCCCGCCGAGTGGTGGCTCCGCAGTGCCCGCCCCCCGCCCCACTCCCCGCCCGGCGCCCGGGCCGCGCAGACCCGCCGCCCCGTCTCTGCTCGCGCGCCGCAGCGGCTGCTCCTCCGCGCGGCGGCGCCTCCCCTGCTCGCCGCCCGCGCTCCCGGCGGCGCCGTCCTCCCGCCTCGGCCATTTTCCCTCCACCCCCTCCCCGCCCGGTCCTCATCCCTTCGCCCTGCCCCCGCGCGGGGACTTTTCCGGAAAGTTTTTATTTTCCGCCTCGACTCTTGAAGAAAGAGCCTCCCGACTCGGCGGCAGCAAAACTTTTCAGCGGCCGGGCCCCGCGGCCCTCGGCGCGCCCGGCCGAGGCATGAGCGCCCCTCCGGTCCTGCGGCCGCCCAGCCCGCTGCTGCCCGCGGCGGCCGCGCTGGTCCCGGGGTCGGGGCCGGGGCCCGCGCCCTTCCTGACTCCCGTCGCGGCCCCGGCCGGCGGCATCTCGTTCCATCTGCAGATCGGCCTGAGCCGCGAGCCGGTGCTGCTGCTGCAGGACTCGTCCGGGGACTACAGCCTGGCGCACGTCCGCGAGATGGCTTGCTCCATCGTCGACCAGAAGGTAAGGCGCCGCGCCGCGCTGGGGGCGCTGCCCGCCCGGCCGCCCCGCGCCGCGCCGACTTTCCGGCTCCGGGGGCTCGGCGCCCAGGAAGGGGCTGACACCGGCCGGGGCTGGACGCTCGCACCGGAGGCACGGCACTCCCTGTTGTCCAGTTCTGCCCTTTTGCCCCGTCCTCTTATATTCCGGATTTCTTTCCAGTCTGCATTCTCCTCACCCATTCCCTTCCTTTTCAGAACATGTCCAGGTATCTTGGTATTTTCTGGTCGCACCGCTCCCTCCCACTAAGACTTCCCGGCTCTCCTCTCTGCCCCCCCCCTCCCCCCCATTTGGACCCTGGACCGGCACATTCCTGGCTCCGAAAGCCTCCTTCCTGCACCAGAGTTCCCCCGGGACACGCTCAGCACGATTTCAGCCCCACTCCCTTCCCCTTCGGGCCCCTCTCTTAGCTCAGAAGGATGCTGAGGAGTTCCTGGAATGATCTAGAGAGGAGGAATTTCTCACCTGTCAAATAAGCTTTTAAGAGAGAGTGATGGACTCGGGCAGCTGTAAAAACAAGTGACCAGACCACAGCCACCCTCCTCTTTGTGTTCTTTCCCTAACTCTATGTGGACATGGGAGCAATTTTTCTTTTCAGTGATAAACCTGAAAATTGCAGCCTTCTGGATTTTGATTCCCAGGGCACTGATAGTGGAGCTTTGAAGCAGGGACACAGCACCCGAGGCTGGCTTTGCCCTTAGCAGACTGTGGGACTTCTGGCCTCATCTTCGCCCTGCCCCGCGGGGACTTTTCCGGAAAGTTTTTATTTTCCGCCTCGACTCTTGAAGAAAGAGCCTCCCGACTCGGCGGCAGCAAAACTTTTCAGCGGCCGGGCCCCGCGGCCCTCGGCGCGCCCGGCCGAGGCATGAGCGCCCCTCCGGTCCTGCGGCCGCCCAGCCCGCTGCTGCCCGCGGCGGCCGCGCTGGTCCCGGGTCGGGGCCGGGGCCCGCGCCCTTCCTGACTCCCGTCGCGGCCCCGGCCGGCGGCATCTCGTTCCATCTGCAGATCGGCCTGAGCCGCGAGCCGGTGCTGCTGCTGCAGGACTCGTCCGGGGACTACAGCCTGGCGCACGTCCGCGAGATGGCTTGCTCCATCGTCGACCAGAAGGTAAGGCGCCGCGCCGCGCTGGGGGCGCTGCCCGCCCGGCCGCCCCGCGCCGCGCCGACTTTCCGGCTCCGGGGGCTCGGCGCCCAGGAAGGGGCTGACACCGGCCGGGGCTGGACGCTCGCACCGGAGGCACGGCACTCCCTGTTGTCCAGTTCTGCCCTTTTGCCCCGTCCTCTTATATTCCGGATTTCTTTCCAGTCTGCATTCTCCTCACCCATTCCCTTCCTTTTCAGAACATGTCCAGGTATCTTGGTATTTTCTGGTCGCACCGCTCCCTCCCACTAAGACTTCCCGGCTCTCCTCTCTGCCCCCCCCCTCCCCCCCATTTGGACCCTGGACCGGCACATTCCTGGCTCCGAAAGCCTCCTTCCTGCACCAGAGTTCCCCCGGGACACGCTCAGCACGATTTCAGCCCCACTCCCTTCCCCTTCGGGCCCCTCTCTTAGCTCAGAAGGATGCTGAGGAGTTCCTGGAATGATCTAGAGAGGAGGAATTTCTCACCTGTCAAATAAGCTTTTAAGAGAGAGTGATGGACTCGGGCAGCTGTAAAAACAAGTGACCAGACCACAGCCACCCTCCTCTTTGTGTTCTTTCCCTAACTCTATGTGGACATGGGAGCAATTTTTCTTTTCAGTGATAAACCTGAAAATTGCAGCCTTCTGGATTTTGATTCCCAGGGCACTGATAGTGGAGCTTTGAAGCAGGGACACAGCACCCGAGGCTGGCTTTGCCCTTAAGTCTGAGACTGTGGGACTCTGGACAGCAGCCACCAAAGGCAGGGTGGATAAAGGGCCATTATCCTGGACCAGGCCGCCCGGGGAGGAGACCAAGCCCGGCACCAGTTTAGAGTGCAATTCTCAATTTCAGGTTGTTTCCATAGCGTCCGGAGGGGTGTTGCTTGGAAGGGGGTGATAAGGAAAGGGGCCTTGGCGCCAGTCCACTTAGTATAAACAGCAAGGGTTTGGAGTGGAGACAGCGGTCTCTAAAGGTGCTGAATTGCAACGCTGGAGGACTGATGAGTACTTGCCTCGTAAAGATCTCTTGAATAACCACGAAAGCTTTCTTTACACTATTTGGAACAGTATTTGCTACACCTGTGTGTTGTGAATGGTGGCACTGAGCACAGGAATGTCAGGAAAAGCCCTAGGGAGAAATCGCTAGTTGAAAAGTTGTGAAAGTTCTGGGGGCCAGGCTAAGTTAACGGCGAGTGCCAAGAATTTTAGTGTATTGAAAGGAGTGACATTTTATAATATGTGACTCCTAGTTTTTGCAGCTTCCGCATACATGGCAAGGTTTTTGTCTAATTTAGCGTTAAGTCCTATCGTATGTCTTCAGCACCGTGAAGTGTCTGCTGTAGGTGGACAGGAGCGTTCTCCCAGCACTGAACGCCTTCTCGTCATGGGAGTTGTGGTCCGCAGCAGTCTCCATTGACGTGCAAGCCAGTTAATTAAAGGACAGCGCTGAATAAGCACATAAACAATGTAAGGTAAAACTTCTTAAAGAGCTGATGTGATTGTATAGACTTAACTGAAAGCGAGTTACAGGTAATATTCATGGGGTCATTTTAATATGGACAGACTGTGCTTGACTGGCTTTAAAGTGTGTACACATGCAGGTGTGCGCACGCCTGTAGCCACACTTTGATGGAATTGAGGATGGGGAGAAGTAAGCGTGGTTCAAGAGGTTTGCGACTAGAAATTGAATGGAGAGTGAATTCTTCTCTCAGTAACCACCAAGAGGGGGTGCTACGTGGAGGGGTGCAGAGAGCAGCAGCCGGCAGGTGCTGCTCCATAGGTATGGAACACACAAGGCCGGAGGATAGTGGCTAGGATATTTAGAGAAAGTAAAGCTCTGAGAAGGCCTTCCATTTAAGATGAACTCAAATAACTAGGACTCTCTGCATCTTCTACATAGAGGCATCAAAGCAAGGACAACTGAAAGATGGATTTGCTGTGTGGAATATGTTTTAAGATGCCAAAAATGTTATGGCAGCAGGAAAACTGGAGTTGATGAGCTAATAGAGTCCAGAGCCAAAGCTCTGGGGGAGAGACCTGGAGAAATACTGGAAAAGGAAAATCACCGGCCTTGGTGACTGCTTTACAAAGGGAACCCTTTTCTTTTGTGTTTGCTGTCGTAGTTCTTCTAAGAGTTTGAAAGTTTGACTCCTTGAGACAGCTGAAAAAGATCTCATTGACACTTTTTCTTTTTTTGGGAATGTTATGGCAAAGAGATTTAGAGATGTGTGTAGATTTGAGAGTTACTTATATACAGGATACTATAATTAGGTATTTAGGAAAAATTGTCATTTATCTGTCTTCTGTCACTTATCTACAGAGACAGTTATCACCCAACAAGATTAAGAGGCCTGAGTATCCATCACAGGATAGCAGAGACCGTAGAGATGGAAGGAGAGGGTCAGTGTAGAATCAAGGAAGTGGAAGGAGGTTCTTTGTCCATTATTTCAGGTCTCTTGATACTAACTCAGACGCAAGATGACAGGAGAGAGGAAGAGGGAGGGAAGCGGATGTTTTAGGGCAGTGCTGGGAGTTAGCAGTCATTTACAATTTACTGTGTAGAACGGAATCATGTGGAGCTCAAGGCAGAATTCTCTAAATTTTCTGAGTCCTCCCCATTCATTGTGTTATAACGTGTTAAGGTTTTCTGGCAATGATAGGTTTGAGAGTTTCCTAAATACTCTCAGAGATCAGACTAGCTTAAATATTTGGAAGCATTAGCCGACAGTTCAATTTTCTATCAGCAGCATTCCTGGGACATTTTCTGTGGGGTGAGTGATTGTGAAATGAGCTAAATAAGCGAAATAGTATTTAAGTTATTGTTGCTATTACTTAGAATTTATAACTGTTTTCCTTTAATTACGTAGGCTTGCTAAGTGGCAGAAATTATGCTTGAAAATTTTGGATTGTAATTGAACAAAAATATTCTCATCCTAAAATAAAGGTACCCTAAGTATTTACTGAATTATATAGCTAAAGAATTTAAAAAATTATTTTTTTTTCAAATTTCATTTATATTTTATATTGCAGCATAGTTAATTTACAGTGTGTTAGTTTCAGGTGTACAGCAAAGTGATTCATTTGATTTTTTTTTTAAATAGTTTAGATGAAAAATCTAGTATTGCATCCTTGTATATGAATATAGAGATAGAACTTTATGAAGATAGAGGTAGAATTAATTCCTTCATTTCTGAGAATGTTAGCTTAAGATATTCTCTTTATTATGCTTATTTACTTTGTAAGCATATAACCTTGAAGGCTGGTTGTATATAAAGAAATAGACCATGTTAGATAGTATTCATTATTATTATTTTCTGGAGAGTAAAAAAAAAAATGGTAACAATAATTGACTTTACTTTGAAACATTGTTACTTCCTACTATCTAAAGAACCTTGAATCTAGGCTAAAGAGGAATTGTTTTGAAACAGGAACAGTATTCCAAAGGGAGAGTTACTTTAGTTTCATAGTGTGTCATCTGTGTGTCTCATACCTACAGACACACTTTTTCAAAACAAGTGGTGTTCATTTAGCTAAGTCTGTGGGATGCAGTTAATATGACTATCCGTTCATTTTGCCTGTTATTAGAAAGACGACTCATACTTCCTTTCTGAACTTACCTAAATGGGAGAATAACATCTCTAAGGCTCCTGGCATAGTTTCCTTTTGCATCATCATTTTTCTGGCCAAGGACACTAAAGAATGGGACTTTATAGAAGATAGCTCACTCAGTACAAAGGTTAGCGCCTTGTACTGTTCCCAGTTTTCTGCTTTCTTAATTCTCCATTGTTGTCTTCACACTTGTGGTGCCGCTGTAATTTTCCTTGTTAATCTCAGCTGGGCTGCTTCTGTACAGGTTGAGGGAACTGGGAGTGATCAGTGCCTTGACCAGCTCAGCACACGTGGGCCAACAGAATCGTTTTAAGCTAATAAGTGGTCAGAGGTTTCTCTCTTTTATTCACATTTTATATTTGTCATCATTGTATGTCTGTGGTTTCGAATCTAATGATGAAGTATAGAATGTGTCAGTTCATTAAGTGATTCTTAAAGTAATAATGCTTTAATACTGTGTATTTAAATTTTTCTTTTCAAGTTTTTTTTGCAGCATAGTTAATTTACAGTGTGTTAGTTTCAGGTTTTCAGCAAAGTGATTCATTTGATTTTTTAGATAGTTTAGATGAAAAATCTAGTATTGCATCCTTGTATATGAATATAGAGATAGAACTTTATGAAGATAGAGGTAGAATTAATTCCTTCATTTCTGAGAATGTTAGCTTAAGATATTCTCTTTATTATGCTTATTTACTTTGTAAGCATATAACCTTGAAGGCTGGTTGTATATAAAGAAATAGACCATGTTAGATAGTATTCATTATTATTATTTTCTGGAGAGTAAAAAAAAAAATGGTAACAATAATTGACTTTACTTTGAAACATTGTTACTTCCTACTATCTAAAGAACCTTGAATCTAGGCTAAAGAGGAATTGTTTTGAAACAGGAACAGTATTCCAAAGGGAGAGTTACTTTAGTTTCATAGTGTGTCATCTGTGTGTCTCATACCTACAGACACACTTTTTCAAAACAAGTGGTGTTCATTTAGCTAAGTCTGTGGGATGCAGTTAATATGACTATCCGTTCATTTTGCCTGTTATTAGAAAGACGACTCATACTTCCTTTCTGAACTTACCTAAATGGGAGAATAACATCTCTAAGGCTCCTGGCATAGTTTCCTTTTGCATCATCATTTTTCTGGCCAAGGACACTAAAGAATGGGACTTTATAGAAGATAGCTCACTCAGTACAAAGGTTAGCGCCTTGTACTGTTCCCAGTTTTCTGCTTTCTTAATTCTCCATTGTTGTCTTCACACTTGTGGTGCCGCTGTAATTTTCCTTGTTAATCTCAGCTGGGCTGCTTCTGTACAGGTTGAGGGAACTGGGAGTGATCAGTGCCTTGACCAGCTCAGCACACGTGGGCCAACAGAATCGTTTTAAGCTAATAAGTGGTCAGAGGTTTCTCTCTTTTATTCACATTTTATATTTGTCATCATTGTATGTCTGTGGTTTCGAATCTAATGATGAAGTATAGAATGTGTCAGTTCATTAAGTGATTCTTAAAGTAATAATGCTTTAATACTGTGTATTTAAATTTTTCTTTTCAAGTTTACTTTATTATTTTGATACACATGTAATTCCTGTGTAATATATATCTAATACATGCATACATATGTAGTATATTGTCTAAGTATCTGAGTGTGTTTTGGAAAATCATTTTGAGAGCCTAATTATCCATGTATAGCTGCCAGACGTTGAAGCATTCTAGTTTGCATTATAGGCTGCAAAAAGTGAGGCCTCATTATTCATCATATAATACAAATAAGAAACATTGCTTTATATTTTTTCTATCAATACACGGAACTAAACACCATTTCTTATTAGTGCATACTGATTTCCCAAGGAAATATCATTTGAATAAGCCTTCCAACTTTAGGCAAGGGAGAAATAGACACTTGGCTGTTTTGAGAAATACATGAATTACTTTAGACCTTTAGAGCAAGGATTAAGGTAAATTTGACAACTATCTGTGTGTGTGAAAGAGGAGGTTGAGAGTGGGGGGTGGGGCTGGAAAACTTAAATTCAGTTTGAATACTTGTCCCAGCTTTATAGCTGTGTTGCTCTGTTGTATGTAGGTCTTCAGTATTTACACGTAGATGCTTTTTAATGACCTTACTAGAGAATATAAATAAATTTGTAATCCTATGACTGTATAGTTGTCACTTACTTAAATTACTTTGAAGATTAAAGATAATATGTGTAGAGGATTAAATACACTGCTCATGAATAGATGAATAATAGTGTTATTGATAATGTGAGGCTTTATAGACTAGCATACTTTTTTCAGTATGTATGTATTTTTAATTTTGACCTCTTTTATCGGTTTTTTATTTATTTATTTTCATCCATCTTTATTCTTTGGCCTGTGTGGGCCTCCCGTTGCAGTGGCCTCTCTTGGTGCAGAGCTCCTGCTCTGGGCGCGTGAGCTGCAGGGCGCCGGTTCATAATTGGACACGTGGGTCTAGCCGCTCCTCCGCACGTGGGATACTCCCAGGCCAGGGATCAAACTGGTGCCCCCTGCATTGCAAAGTGGACTATTTAACAACTGGACCACCAGGGAAGCCCTAGAGTAGCCTACTTTTTTATTAATGAATGTGTACTCTGTTATGTCTGTGGTTTCGAATCTAATGATGAAGTATAGAATGTGTCAGTTCATTAAGTGATTCTTAAAGTAATAATGCTTTAATACTGTGTATTTAAATTTTTCTTTTCAAGTTTACTTTATTATTTTGATACACATGTAATTCCTGTGTAATATATATCTAATACATGCATACATATGTAGTATATTGTCTAAGTATCTGAGTGTGTTTTGGAAAATCATTTTGAGAGCCTAATTATCCATGTATAGCTGCCAGACGTTGAAGCATTCTAGTTTGCATTATAGGCTGCAAAAAGTGAGGCCTCATTATTCATCATATAATACAAAAGAGAAACATTGCTTTATATTTTTTCTATCAATACACGGAACTAAACACCATTTCTTATTAGTGCATACTGATTTCCCAAGGAAATATCATTTGAATAAGCCTTCCAACTTTAGGCAAGGGAGAAATAGACACTTGGCTGTTTTGAGAAATACATGAATTACTTTAGACCTTTAGAGCAAGGATTAAGGTAAATTTGACAACTATCTGTGTGTGTGAAAGAGGAGGTTGAGAGTGGGGGGTGGGGCTGGAAAACTTAAATTCAGTTTGAATACTTGTCCCAGCTTTATAGCTGTGTTGCTCTGTTGTATGTAGGTCTTCAGTATTTACACGTAGATGCTTTTTAATGACCTTACTAGAGAATATAAATAAATTTGTAATCCTATGACTGTATAGTTGTCACTTACTTAAATTACTTTGAAGATTAAAGATAATATGTGTAGAGGATTAAATACACTGCTCATGAATAGATGAATAATAGTGTTATTGATAATGTGAGGCTTTATAGACTAGCATACTTTTTTCAGTATGTATGTATTTTTAATTTTGACCTCTTTTATCGGTTTTTTATTTATTTATTTTCATCCATCTTTATTCTTTGGCCTGTGTGGGCCTCCCGTTGCAGTGGCCTCTCTTGGTGCAGAGCTCCTGCTCTGGGCGCGTGAGCTGCAGGGCGCCGGTTCATAATTGGACACGTGGGTCTAGCCGCTCCTCCGCACGTGGGATACTCCCAGGCCAGGGATCAAACTGGTGCCCCCTGCATTGCAAAGTGGACTATTTAACAACTGGACCACCAGGGAAGCCCTAGAGTAGCCTACTTTTTTATTAATGAATGTGTACTCTGTTATCTTATTTTTATCTCAATATAAAATTGAAATGTTACTAAAAGGCAGTATGTCTGTAAGGCCAAGGTAACATTTTTTCACCCTTGCCCTCTGTAATAGGGCAAATCTTAGAAGTAGTTGCATTTTGATACTGCCTCTCAAATTTCAGCCTCTTAGAATTCCTTAAGGAGCAATTTGATTATTGTCAGATGGAAAAGACAAATATTGATAAAGATCTCTGTATTACATTTTATTATTTTTTGATAAGAAGCTGGTTTATTTCATTTTCAATTGCAAGTGGAATTCCAATATCTCATTTGATAAAAAGCAAAATAAAATGGTAATGGTACAACATTTGGCAGCATAGTGATTCTTGGGCCTGGTCCTCAAGACTGAATCAGCAGTTCTTTTGCAAATTAATCCTTGATGTGAGGAGGAACATGTTTGGAAATGACTTATGGCGATCACATTTTGCTGTCATGCTAGTGTATAGAACTTGCTTGCCCAGCTTGTACGTTTTATGAACAGGGAATCATAACATAGCTTTTAAAGAAAAAAGTGGAATGAGTAATTATATGAATCCTGTGTGTGTGTGTGTGTTAGACTGGAATCATTGGGTAAGCTCTCAAGCTATAATGGAAAACTGGTATAGTCATCAAGATAGCAGAGCTGGACTCAGATGGGATTAGAAGTGATAAATGCAGTTCCGGTGCAATGGATCAGAACGGAAAAGTTCTTTTTTGAAATGTATTTCTTTGCATTATTTCTGTGTGTTGAGAATAGGTAGTGTTTTGTTTTATTTTATTTTTTTGAGGGGGGATGTTGAGGAGGGAGGGGGGCAGGCGGGTCACTTCTATTGGTCTTTTATTTATCTGTTTTCATCCATCTTTGTTCTTTGACTCGCGTGGGCCTCCCATCGTGGTGGCCTCTGTTGTCGCAGAGCACCGGCTCTGGGTGCACGCACGCCAGAGCTCTGGCTCGGTGATTGGACACATTGGTCCAGCCGCTCCATGGCACGTGGGATCTTCCCAGGCCAGGGATCGAACCGGCGCCCCTCGAACTGCAAGGCAGTGTCCTTACCCACTGGACCACCAGGGAAGCCCCGAGAATAGGTAATGTTTTTGACCTCAGTCACCTCAGTTCATCTGAAAGATCTAAAGCCACATGTGGAAATAGAAGTTAAAAATATAAGGTCTTTTAAAGATAGTGCTCATCTTTTAATGTCCCCAGTATTATTCTAGAGAGGTTTAGAAAACGAGATTTCAGTTTCTTAAGATTTTCCTTGATGTGGGGATATGTTAGAACAATGTGAAACAAAAAGAAAAAATGCATCTGTTTTTCTCTTTATTTTGTTGGAACTTAGAGACAGATAAAAGGGTGGTTCTCCTCACAGATATTAAAAATTCTTTTCCATCTATAAGCTTATGTGAAATTTCCCCCGGGAATACCTCTGATACTGGCAACCAGATATTTTTGTATTAAAAACCGATAATGACAGCACCACTTGAAGTTACTTGGCAGCAGAGAAGCCCACATTATGCTGTGTCTTATTCTGTCTTTCTAGATTCTAAGAAAACAGACAGTTAAATAAATTTAGCCTTTAATTGCATAGCCATGGTGGCCATTGTGGAATATGATACAATTTATAGAGTTATAAAGGTGTGAGTTGGTATAAAAACACCACATATTGAAATAGAGTTATGCCTATCCAGATTTATAATTTCCTGTATAGAAATTTCTTCCAAAGTTGCAAAAAAGGTTTTATTTGACTAAAGCGAGACAGTTGATACTTCAGCTAAGCAATGTTGGCAAATATGAAGATTAGATTTTAAAATATGCAACTCAATTTCCATTATGCTTTTAGGATCAGAAAAACGGGAAAGGGGTTCTTTTTGAAATGTATTTCTTTGCATTATTTCTGTGTGTTGAGAATAGGTAGTGTTTTGTTTTATTTTATTTTTTTGAGGGGGGATGTTGAGGAGGGAGGGGGGCAGGCGGGTCACTTCTATTGGTCTTTTATTTATCTGTTTTCATCCATCTTTGTTCTTTGACTCGCGTGGGCCTCCCATCGTGGTGGCCTCTGTTGTCGCAGAGCACCGGCTCTGGGTGCACGCACGCCAGAGCTCTGGCTCGGTGATTGGACACATTGGTCCAGCCGCTCCATGGCACGTGGGATCTTCCCAGGCCAGGGATCGAACCGGCGCCCCTCGAACTGCAAGGCAGTGTCCTTACCCACTGGACCACCAGGGAAGCCCCGAGAATAGGTAATGTTTTTGACCTCAGTCACCTCAGTTCATCTGAAAGATCTAAAGCCACATGTGGAAATAGAAGTTAAAAATATAAGGTCTTTTAAAGATAGTGCTCATCTTTTAATGTCCCCAGTATTATTCTAGAGAGGTTTAGAAAACGAGATTTCAGTTTCTTAAGATTTTCCTTGATGTGGGGATATGTTAGAACAATGTGAAACAAAAAGAAAAAATGCATCTGTTTTTCTCTTTATTTTGTTGGAACTTAGAGACAGAGAAAATGGTGGTTCTCCTCACAGATATTAAAAATTCTTTTCCATCTATAAGCATATGTGAAATTTTCCCCAGGAATTCCTCTGATACTGTCAACCAGATATTTTTGTATTAAAAACCGATAATGACAGCACCACTTGAAGTTACTTGGCAGCAGAGAAGCCCACATTATGCTGTGTCTTATTCTGTCTTTCTAGATTCTAAGAAAACAGACAGTTAAATAAATTTAGCCTTTAATTGCATAGCCATGGTGGCCATTGTGGAATATGATACAATTTATAGAGTTATAAAGGTGTGAGTTGGTATAAAAACACCACATATTGAAATAGAGTTATGCCTATCCAGATTTATAATTTCCTGTATAGAAATTTCTTCCAAAGTTGCAAAAAAGGTTTTATTTGACTAAAGCGAGACAGTTGATACTTCAGCTAAGCAATGTTGGCAAATATGAAGATTAGATTTTAAAATATGCAATCATGCACAGATTTTGTCCAACTTAGTGAAAAGGAAAAAAAAGTTATGTGCTTTTCATTGCTTCTCTGGTCCACTGGCTTTTATTCTGTCTAGGCCACTGCTTGATGAGGAATTTGTTAAATTTACTGCTTGTGTTTAGGCACATTTTCAAAATTTTCTGAATGCCTCACTCCATAATTGTCAGCAGCCACTTTTTTCACATACATGGTCACGAAATGAATGAAAAGTACGGATATGATTATGAAAACGTGAGACGCAAGCAGCTGTGGCTTTCACCATTGTTAAAAGCAGGAAAGAGTTGAGGGGAGTGGTAGGGTACAAAAGGAGTCGTAGGTATGCTTTGGTGATGGGGTTGAATCCGTGGTGACTGAGTAGACTTGAGTGGGCTACGGTAGCTGAGGCCGGTGGGATTTTCAGACGAGTGACCCCTGAGGGCAGCAAAGGAGAGTGATAGCACAGCGCTGACCTCTTGAGGTAGCAGAAACAGCCCCTGTCAGGGAAAGCACGTGTAGCTGTTGGTGGGCTGCTGGAAGTGGCTTTTCACAGAAAGATTGCCCTCCTGGGAATTTTTCAGATTGTCACAATCTGTGACACATGTCAAAGAGCAACTCTCTGAAGACTTGACTATGAGAGTTCCAGGAAGAGCTTGTCCTGGGAGCCTTGGGTCCTGCTCTGCTCGGTTCTTGGGCCTCGTGGTAACAAAGGGCTACAAAGGGGAGCCTCCAGGAGCCACACCTTCCTGGCCTGGACTCTGTGTACCAGTGCGTATCGTGGCCTCTTGGCATTTGTTCTGTCTGATTTTCACAGGAGTCCTTTGTGATCGTCATTTTCTCTCCATTTTAAGGTTGAAGGAGCTGAATAAGGGTCAGAGAGGTTAAATCATTTACTACCCGACTCATGTAACTACTAATGAAAAAGCAAAGCCATTCAGTTCTTTCTTCCCATCCCTGTAGGTAATCCTGAGAACAGGGAGGGCTGAGATGGCCATTAGGACTGTACAGTCTGGAATTATCTAATTGAGAGGGAGTGGAATGTTAAATTCCCTTATGCTGCATGAAATCTACTTTAAAACACTTCAGTGTGATATTGACATTGTGATATTATGTCTGTTAGTTGAAATTCTTTTTTTTTTTTTTTTTAATTTTTTGGCCCCTTTTATTGGTCCTTCATTCATTTATTTTCATCTATCTCAATTCTTTGGCCTGTGTGGGCCTCCCATTGCAGTGGACTCTCTTGTTGCAAAGCACCGGCTCTGGGCGCAGGCGCTCCAGAGCTCCGGCTCGGTAACTGGACACATCGGTCCAGCCGCTCAGTGGCATATGGGATCTTCCCAGGCCAGGGATCGAACCGGCGCCCCTTGCACTGCAAGGCGGTGTCCTTACCCACTGAGCCACCAGGGAAGCCCTGAAATTCTTCCTTAATCTTAAAGACTTCCCTTCTCAGTTTATATCCCAGTTAATGGTCAGCTGGAATTCTAACGACTTTGGAGAGCACCTCTGCATTGTTTTTGTGGCAAGATACCCACCCCAGGTATTGAGAATTAATATAAGGGATATGATTGGGTGTATTAGGACCTTTAGAGATATGTGATTGCCTAAAGTATTGATATTTTAGAAACATGTATTACCCTTGAGGAGTCATGTTAATATTTTTAAAAATAAATATCTATGTAGCAGAAGCTGGTTTGGTATTTGCTTTTAGTATCCTCTGAGAAGAAGATGTGAGGCTAGCCAGTCCTCACCCATCTTTAAATTTCCAGACACCACTGTTATTTATCCAGAGAAGTTAATTACCCTGTGTGATTACATTTCCTGGGTTGGTTCACAACACTTCCTTCCTAGGAAATGTGGACACAGAGGTGTTTTTGAGAAAGCGATTATGGTGAGAATGTGTATTGGTCAAGTGTTGCACAAGACTAGTGGATATAAAGAATCTTGCCCACCCATGAAAATCAGTGAATTATTTCTTCTTGAATAGTGTATTGGTTGTGAGAAGATTCTGAGAAAATAGTTAAGGGTCTTAAGAAAAGTGCCTGTCAGCGGTTGCTTTTTATTTGAGAAGTATTTGAATTGACTGCATGCATATGCTAAGGATTATGCCTTGCAGATATATTTGTTCTTTTCTATAAATTTTGTGTATTTGTTTGTTGGCTTATTTTTGGTCACTTATGAATTAGCTCACCCTAAGGTAATCTTACTCTCACTTATACATAATCAATTACAGGCCATGTGGATTTTTTCTTTCCGCCTTAGTCGTGCTAACCAATCTGGATTGTGAATTGTTCCTTTGCACGGCCTGTGTACAGGGCTAAGGCCAACACTTCCCATGTAGACTAATTGTACTGTCTTTTAGGTTTTACAGAAATATAGTTGTATATATAAATAGACATGATTTGATTTGGAGTATGACATAACTCAGTTATATCCTAAGGGGTTCCTGCCCTGAATGTCTTTTCGGAAGCGTATAGGGAAGTAGTTATTCAGCTCTGATGGACTGGAAATGTATCTGAAATATTGCCTCTGATATTTGGAGCTTTTGCAGCTTTAGAATAATGGACAGGTTACATAGTTCTCTTTTGGCATGACTCACTGCTAGTTTCTTGACTGACGAGAAGGCGGAGACCTGTCTGTACTAGAAATCGGAATGTACTAGATGTCTCCTAGCGGACTGCTGTGCCTGCAAGCCTCATCTGGAGATAACCCATCTTGAATTAGGAGGGCATGGCAACAGTTGCTGTTCAAGGAGTAGTACAGTGGATCACTCATGCCATTGATAGCTTTTCTCAGTGATCAGTGCTGAGAAAAACTTGCTTAGCTTTACTGTAGTTCCTCAGCAGGAAGATTCTGTGCCCTTCCCTTTGACACATGCTCATTCCATCTGCTAATGTGGTACCTATTGTATCCTGGGATTGTAGGTTTTTAAGAGTATTGAAAGAAATCCAATAGCTTGCATAGATGTGCAAAGAATGACTCGATTTGATGATCTTGGCTTTTACTCAATTCTTTGGGAAGAATAGGGAGTGAAAGCAAACGTACAGTGAGAATGACTAATTGAGTGGAGATAGAGTGACCAGATTCCTACTTCTCCAGGCCAGTACCAGGCGTGTCTGTGGTCCTGGACGTCTTTAAAATTGTATGTTTACTGATAAAAACTGTGCGGATTTTAAGTTAAAAACAAACAAAAACAGAAAGGAAAACCTTACTTAGAACAGACATTTTGTTGCATTTTGGCCAAATGTCTTTGAATATTTAAAGATAAAAGCAAAACTTACATGTAGAATTTATCTCATGAAGTCTTCAGATTAGATATATTAACTATGTCACTCTGAGTAACTATTCTAAATGTAGTCTTTGGCTAAAACAAAACAAAAACCTTACTTTGATTAGAATATTATCCCCTTTAATCAAAAGTTTCTGTGTAACTTGAAGATGAAAAGACAGACAACATTTAGAATTGATTTCGTAAACCAGTTAATTAGATCTGTCTTTGGATATAGTATCTAAAGTAATTTGCACCGTTTTCCAACCAGTCAGTGTAAATCAGGATGCTGTGATACTTATGTATTTTTTGCAAATATTCTGTTGGTTCCTACTACCCTTAAAATAATTCCTCTGATATTTGGAGCTTTTGCAGCTTTAGAATAATGGACAGGTTACATAGTTCTCTTTGGCATGACTCACTGCTAGTTTCTTGACTGACGAGAAGGCGGAGACCTGTCTGTACTAGAAATCGGAATGTACTAGATGTCTCCTAGCGGACTGCTGTGCCTGCAAGCCTCATCTGGAGATAACCCATCTTGAATTAGGAGGGCATGGCAACAGTTGCTGTTCAAGGAGTAGTACAGTGGATCACTCATGCCATTGATAGCTTTTCTCAGTGATCAGTGCTGAGAAAAACTTGCTTAGCTTTACTGTAGTTCCTCAGCAGGAAGATTCTGTGCCCTTCCCTTTGACACATGCTCATTCCATCTGCTAATGTGGTACCTATTGTATCCTGGGATTGTAGGTTTTTAAGAGTATTGAAAGAAATCCAATAGCTTGCATAGATGTGCAAAGAATGACTCGATTTCGCATGATCTTGGCTTTTACTCAATTCTTTGGGAAGAATAGGGAGTGAAAGCAAACGTACAGTGAGAATGACTAATTGAGTGGAGATAGAGTGACCAGATTCCTACTTCTCCAGGCCAGTACCAGGCGTGTCTGTGGTCCTGGACGTCTTTAAAATTGTATGTTTACTGATAAAAACTGTGCGGATTTTAAGTTAAAAACAAACAAAAACAGAAAGGAAAACCTTACTTAGAACAGACATTTTGTTGCATTTTGGCCAAATGTCTTTGAATATTTAAAGATAAAAGCAAAACTTACATGTAGAATTTATCTCATGAAGTCTTCAGATTAGATATATTAACTATGTCACTCTGAGTAACTATTCTAAATGTAGTCTTTGGCTAAAAACAAAACAAAAACCTTACTTTGATTAGAATATTATCCCCTTTAATCAAAAGTTTCTGTGTAACTTGAAGATGAAAAGACAGACAACATTTAGAATTGATTTCGTAAACCAGTTAATTAGATCTGTCTTTGGATATAGTATCTAAAGTAATTTGCACCGTTTTTCCAACCAGTCAGTGTAAATCAGGATGCTGTGATACTTATGTATGTGTTTTTTGTTTCAAACAGCAAATAATTTTACTTATTCTGTTGGTTCCTACTACCCTTATTAATTCAAGTAAGTAAACAGAAGGGCCAGCCTTGAAGTTCCGGCAACCTTGGCGACCATCACAAAGGCAGAATATAGTGACTTCCATGTAGAGGGAGAACATTATCACAGTTTCACGTTGTACTGTCTTGTATTCTTGGTCTGCAGAAAATAAAATGTGGTTAGTCATAAAGGAGAGAAATTGCACACAAATACCCTTGATTACTTAGAAAATGTGTCTAATATTTTTAAAACAGGTAGGCAAATAAGGGGGATAATTTTTTGGAAATCGTAATGTCCTATAATAGTAATGTGTAGGCTGTAGCTCATATTTCTTACGATGTTCACAGGCACAGCCTGGAATAAACAAGTATATGAGTTATACCTAGTCTTCTGTGTTTGACTTCTATTGATGATTATACTGTTGAAATAATATTAAGAATTTTAGGTTCAGAGATTATAATATTGAAAATAATGCAAGTCAGTGGGGTCTGAAGCCATTTGAAAAGGGACTTGATTTTGTATGAACATTCAGCACATGGAATATTATAATTTTATACTTCAATGATTATTTTTCTTTTATTTTGAAAGTTATACAGTTACCACATATAATGGCTGAGTCGTATCTTCAAAGATGTCCACATCTTAATCCCTGGAACTATAAATTATATGGTCAAAGGGACTTCATAGATGTTGGTTAAGTATTTTGAGGTCAAAATATCCTGATTTATCTGAGTGTGCCCAGTGCCTGTTAGAAGTGGTGAATCTTCTAGGGTAGATCAGATAGATGAGGCTGGGAAGCAGGAGAGATTTCAAGCCCGAGAGGGACTGGATTACCTGTTGTTGACATTGAAGTTGGAGGAAATGAGCCAGGAACCAAGAAATTCTGGAATCATTATGAGGAGGATACAGGAGGAGTTCGAGCATTGTAATAGGAAGACATGTGACAGCAGAAACTGAGGGGGAAGTGCTTGAGAAAGGGGTCATGAGCCAAGCCATGCAATTGAAGCTAGAAGCTGAAAGAGACTGGAAAATAATTCTCACCTAACAGCCTCCAAAAGAACCAAACCTTGACTTTAACTCGGTGAAACTGATTTTGGACTTCAGAACTGTGAGAGGATAAACTTGTGTTTTTAAAGGTGCTTTTAGTTAACTACCCTTAATAGTAAGTTTCCGGCAACCTTGGCGACCATCACAAAGGCAGAATATAGTGACTTCCATGTAGAGGGAGAACATTATCACAGTTTCACGTTGTACTGTCTTGTATTCTTGGTCTGCAGAAAATAAAATGTGGTTAGTCATAAAGGAGAGAAATTGCACACAAATACCCTTGATTACTTAGAAAATGTGTCTAATATTTTTAAAACAGGTAGGCAAATAAGGGGGATAATTTTTTGGAAATCGTAATGTCCTATAATAGTAATGTGTAGGCTGTAGCTCATATTTCTTACGATGTTCACAGGCACAGCCTGGAATAAACAAGTATATGAGTTATACCTAGTCTTCTGTGTTTGACTTCTATTGATGATTATACTGTTGAAATAATATTAAGAATTTTAGGTTCAGAGATTATAATATTGAAAATAATGCAAGTCAGTGGGGTCTGAAGCCATTTGAAAAGGGACTTGATTTTGTATGAACATTCAGCACATGGAATATTATAATTTTATACTTCAATGATTATTTTTCTTTTATTTTGAAAGTTATACAGTTACCACATATAATGGCTGAGTCGTATCTTCAAAGATGTCCACATCTTAATCCCTGGAACTATAAATTATATGGTCAAAGGGACTTCATAGATGTTGGTTAAGTATTTTGAGGTCAAAATATCCTGATTTATCTGAGTGTGCCCAGTGCCTGTTAGAAGTGGTGAATCTTCTAGGGTAGATCAGATAGATGAGGCTGGGAAGCAGGAGAGATTTCAAGCCCGAGAGGGACTGGATTACCTGTTGTTGACATTGAAGTTGGAGGAAATGAGCCAGGAACCAAGAAATTCTGGAATCATTATGAGGAGGATACAGGAGGAGTTCGAGCATTGTAATAGGAAGACATGTGACAGCAGAAACTGAGGGGGAAGTGCTTGAGAAAGGGGTCATGAGCCAAGCCATGCAATTGAAGCTAGAAGCTGAAAGAGACTGGAAAATAATTCTCACCTAACAGCCTCCAAAAGAACCAAACCTTGACTTTAACTCGGTGAAACTGATTTTGGACTTCAGAACTGTGAGAGGATAAACTTGTGTTTTTTTAAAGGTGCTTAGTTTGTGGTAGTTTATTACGGAAGTAACGGGAAACTAATATACCACATTAACTGCAGAAAAGATGAGAAACTCAGATAAGTTCCAAAATGGGAGTTCTGTTCATTCTGTAAGTGAATATGCTCATCATAACTCACATATTTTTCACCTCTCTTTTCATATCATACCATCTGACTGTGTGAAGTTTTAAATATAAATGATCATTGCTTTGGGGCTAATTTTTATGTGAAGAAAGATTATTCAGATAGTTGTTTTGGTTTTAGAGTTCAGTTTATTCAAGTTGTTAAAGTTATAGATTCAGATGTCAGTCTTAATCTTTCTAATGCAATTTATATTTAAATTTTTAAGTCTAATAGATTTTAACAATCATATTTAAGAATCTTTGGAGAACTAAAATCCATTGCAAATTCAGTTATTTAGATACTTTCAGACATTTTAATGTATTAGATTTTCTTTAGATACTGTAATCACTGGCTTGATAAAACTTTATATCTTCTTAAGTATTATGCATTTGATAAATAAAACATAAATATGCAATTATGGTAAAATTTAAGTTTTCTTTAATGTTCCATCACCATACACATAAGCCAAAATTAAAATTAAGTGCTTAACTATGTTTACATTCTATGTACAAAAGTATTAATATGATGGTTTTGACTCTCTTAAACTTTCCTATATTTAATTAACAAATATTCCCATTTTGAAAGTTCTTTCTCTACCCATGAAATAGTTATGTGATTCCACATTCTTTATGGATTTCTCTCCTATGTAAATTCTATAGTTGTCTTCTCGGCTTGGTTCAGGTTGCATAAATACCTTTGCTTTTATCTGGAACAGAAATTAGATTCTTGTTGGAAGTTTAGGTCAGTTCTATGGAATCTTGTTTCTGTCTGTGATTCCATTACTTCAAGAAGTGGGTAATCGTGTCTCTAACATCCCTGGATTCAATTTATATATTACTTCTGTGTGCTGAAAAGTCTTATATTCCTACACAGATTGATCATTTGATTAGAGTTTTAATTACTTTAACTCATAAGAAAAATGAAACCCTTTTCGGCTTACACTAAAGAATTTTGAACCTGATGGGATAACTGTGTCTTCATACTTTTTTTCTTAAGGCTCTTAAGGCTACAGTATTCTTAGGGATATTAAGTATATGATTGAATGTTGGCCCCCTCTCAGGGCTTTTCCTGAGCATCAAGTTGCGACTCATAAGATGATTCTTCTAGCTTGGTGTCTTTCCTTATAGATAAGAAAACACTCAGGGTACCTCTTTCTAATATCTGACTACAATTTATATATAGATTTATCACAATATATTTAACTTGTCTACTGTTCTTGGATCTTTAGGATTCTTTCAATTTTTGGTTTTAGTTTTGTTTGTTTGTTTGTTTTAATGTCTTTTTGCAAGTACTGTGGCAGAACTTTCCCCACTTACATATAAAACATATTTGAACTTGCCTGTTAAAATCCCTAAGATTAATATTGTCTTGCATATTTTAATATTGTCTGTTAATACTCATAACATTAATGTTTATAGTTTTTATTTTAGAATTATAGTGATTCTTTGCTTTCCTTAATTCAGAAATTACAAATGCATAGGGTTTGGGGCTTTTGCTGTATTTTAAAGAGAAAAATCAAATGAATCAAGGAGCAAGATGCAGAATAAATTGTTACACTTCTTAGTCAGTGCTTAATCCATCCTTGACTACATATGGAATATATCTATCAAATTCAAAATGAACATATAATAAAACTGTAAAAGAAAAGACTTTCTATTGGAATATATTTCAACCCCCAAAATTAATTATGATTGGTTTTGACTCTCTTAAACTTTCCTATATTTAATTAACAAATATTCCCATTTTGAAAGTTCTTTCTCTACCCATGAAATAGTTATGTGATTCCACATTCTTTATGGATTTCTCTCCTATGTAAATTCTATAGTTGTCTTCTCGGCTTGGTTCAGGTTGCATAAATACCTTTGCTTTTATCTGGAACAGAAATTAGATTCTTGTTGGAAGTTTAGGTCAGTTCTATGGAATCTTGTTTCTGTCTGTGATTCCATTACTTCAAGAAGTGGGTAATCGTGTCTCTAACATCCCTGGATTCAATTTATATATTACTTCTGTGTGCTGAAAAGTCTTATATTCCTACACAGATTGATCATTTGATTAGAGTTTTAATTACTTTAACTCATAAGAAAAATGAAACCCTTTTCGGCTTACACTAAAGAATTTTGAACCTGATGGGATAACTGTGTCTTCATACTTTTTTTCTTAAGGCTCTTAAGGCTACAGTATTCTTAGGGATATTAAGTATATGATTGAATGTTGGCCCCCTCTCAGGGCTTTTCCTGAGCATCAAGTTGCGACTCATAAGATGATTCTTCTAGCTTGGTGTCTTTCCTTATAGATAAGAAAACACTCAGGGTACCTCTTTCTAATATCTGACTACAATTTATATATAGATTTATCACAATATATTTAACTTGTCTACTGTTCTTGGATCTTTAGGATTCTTTCAATTTTTGGTTTTAGTTTTGTTTGTTTGTTTGTTTTAATGTCTTTTTGCAAGTACTGTGGCAGAACTTTCCCCACTTACATATAAAACATATTTGAACTTGCCTGTTAAAATCCCTAAGATTAATATTGTCTTGCATATTTTAATATTGTCTGTTAATACTCATAACATTAATGTTTATAGTTTTTATTTTAGAATTATAGTGATTCTTTGCTTTCCTTAATTCAGAAATTACAAATGCATAGGGTTTGGGGCTTTTGCTGTATTTTAAAGAGAAAAATCAAATGAATCAAGGAGCAAGATGCAGAATAAATTGTTACACTTCTTAGTCAGTGCTTAAATCCATCCTTGACTACATATGGAATATATCTATCAAATTCAAAATGAACATATAATAAAACTGTAAAAGAAAAGACTTTCTATTTTCCAGCTTTCTTTCATAGCAACTGGCTCATATTTTCTCTATAGGTCTAAATTCACTTTGTTCTTTTAATTATTTGAAAAAATACATCGCTGTATGTTACTCCATAGGATAATTTCTTAAAATTTCATCCTAGTTTCATCCTAACTTGCTATTAAAGTTCTCTGTAATGTTCCTAAGAAACCTGAAATACAAAAGAGATTCTTAAAGGCGTGAATGTGAATGTCATCTTTGACATGTTCATTTTCTTCAAAAGTCCTTTCTTTTACAAAAGAAGCAATTGCATTGTTTATTCAACACTGTAGAGCTGTCTTTGATAATTTAAAATAATCTTTTGATTGATAAAACTTTGATTTATACACAAAGGCTCAGGGACTTCTTTATTCAGTAAATTGAATAAGATTGAGTAAATCACATGGAATGTGAATGCCATACAGGCAGCCATCTTTGCCTGTTTTTCCTCTCTTACATCCCAAGAATCTAGAACAGGGTGTGGCACTGAATGATTTGTACTAATGATTTGTCCCATTATGTGTACGTTTCTGGAAGGAGAATTGTGTGGTCAGACTGTATGTACATAAGGCTATAGTTACATATGGCCTATTTGCTTTCTAGGTAATCCTCTTTTCTACCTTTGATCCATAATTATTATTCAAATAATTTTTTAAAGTGAATTAAAAGTGTTTTGGGAAATAAGTTCTTTGGAGAAAGTTGGACTGTTATTTGAGGAAGCAAGCAAACAAACACAAAGTTCTGGGATTTGAGTCTCTTCTGAGGAATTGGTATTCCTCTCATCTAACTGGCTGGGCCAAGGATTTGAAGCCAGGGGAAGCCTTCCTTCCTGAAAACATTTTATGATAGGGCCTGAATAAATATTTGTTGAATTGAATTGAGTCTTTAGAACAGCAGTCTTTTGTGGTACCTAGTTGAAATGTTATGAAAGACACTTCAGTGTATTACTTGTCATCTCTCAGCCTCATTTACCTGTAGGTTTTAAGAACATAATTATGGAAACAATAAAAAGCTTGACATATAAAATATAGTGGTAGGAGAGATGGTGGTGGAGAGGAAAGAACATATAATAAAACTGTAAAAGAAAAGACTTTCTATTTTCCAGCTTTCTTTCATAGCAACTGGCTCATATTTTCTCTATAGGTCTAAATTCACTTTGTTCTTTTAATTATTTGAAAAAATACATCGCTGTATGTTACTCCATAGGATAATTTCTTAAAATTTCATCCTAGTTTCATCCTAACTTGCTATTAAAGTTCTCTGTAATGTTCCTAAGAAACCTGAAATACAAAAGAGATTCTTAAAGGCGTGAATGTGAATGTCATCTTTGACATGTTCATTTTCTTCAAAAGTCCTTTCTTTTACAAAAGAAGCAATTGCATTGTTTATTCAACACTGTAGAGCTGTCTTTGATAATTTAAAATAATCTTTTGATTGATAAAACTTTGATTTATACACAAAGGCTCAGGGACTTCTTTATTCAGTAAATTGAATAAGATTGAGTAAATCACATGGAATGTGAATGCCATACAGGCAGCCATCTTTGCCTGTTTTTCCTCTCTTACATCCCAAGAATCTAGAACAGGGTGTGGCACTGAATGATTTGTACTAATGATTTGTCCCATTATGTGTACGTTTCTGGAAGGAGAATTGTGTGGTCAGACTGTATGTACATAAGGCTATAGTTACATATGGCCTATTTGCTTTCTAGGTAATCCTCTTTTCTACCTTTGATCCATAATTATTATTCAAATAATTTTTTAAAGTGAATTAAAAGTGTTTTGGGAAATAAGTTCTTTGGAGAAAGTTGGACTGTTATTTGAGGAAGCAAGCAAACAAACACAAAGTTCTGGGATTTGAGTCTCTTCTGAGGAATTGGTATTCCTCTCATCTAACTGGCTGGGCCAAGGATTTGAAGCCAGGGGAAGCCTTCCTTCCTGAAAACATTTTATGATAGGGCCTGAATAAATATTTGTTGAATTGAATTGAGTCTTTAGAACAGCAGTCTTTTGTGGTACCTAGTTGAAATGTTATGAAAGACACTTCAGTGTATTACTTGTCATCTCTCAGCCTCATTTACCTGTAGGTTTTAAGAACATAATTATGGAAACAATAAAAAGCTTGACATATAAAATATAGTGGTAGGAGAGATGGTGGTGGAGAGGAAAGAATAATGTCTTTGCCTGGTGTGAATCAGAAAATAACACAGATTCATTGAATCAGTGTTAGCTGAATGTTCCTTTGCATTTTTTTTTTCTGCTTCCAACTGATTTGTGGAGTGAACTTGAGAAACTCAGATGGGCTGACAGGGAACATTCAAGAGTGGCCTCCAGCAAGGCTCTTTTTAAATAGTTAACAGTCACTAGTTTGACTGCTTTGATGTGAGTCAGTAGGATTATAGTTGAAAAACATTTGCCTTTGTTTCCTGCCAGTTCTTAACCTTAGCTACTTTAATATATTTTTTTAACTTTTTATGTCATACTTATGTGACAATTACATTTTACATTTCTTGACCAGATTTTAACTTTGTAAATGAATTAAAGTAATGTTTATTTTTGAAAATCATTTTTATTCATATTTTCAGTATTTATTATATGCTAGATGGCAGGTGTTAAATTGTATATCTGTATTTATCTATCTATATGTGTGTATGTCTATGTTTCTAATCTCATGGGGGGTTGAGTCTTTTCTTAGTTCTCTTAATTTTTTCTTCATAATTTTAGCTCTTGACAACCTGGATTTATACCTCATAGGTTTTAAATTTTCTGCCCTGCTATTTGTACCTTTTTTCCTTCATAATTTACTTTTTCATGCAGTTTTTTTTTTTTTAAGGTTTATTTATTTATTTATTTTGGGCGGGGATCGGGCTGGGGAGGGAGGGGAGCAGGCGGGCCACTTCTATTGGTCTTTCATTCCTCTATTTTCATCCGTCTTTGTTCTTCGGCTCCTGCGGGCCTCCCATTGCGGTGGCGTCTGTTGTCGCACAGCGCCAGCGCCAGCTCTGGGCGCATGCGCTCCAGAGCTCCGGCTCGGTGATTGGACACATCGGTCCGGCTGCTCGGTGGCACGTGGGATCTTCCCAGGCCAGGAATTGAGCTTTAGAACAGCAGTCTTTTGTGGTACCTAGTTGAAATGTTATGAAAGACACTTCAGTGTATTACTTGTCATCTCTCAGCCTCATTTACCTGTAGGTTTTAAGAACATAATTATGGAAACAATAAAAAGCTTGACATATAAAATATAGTGGTAGGAGAGATGGTGGTGGAGAGGAAAGAATAATGTCTTTGCCTGGTGTGAATCAGAAAATAACACAGATTCATTGAATCAGTGTTAGCTGAATGTTCCTTTGCATTTTTTTTTTCTGCTTCCAACTGATTTGTGGAGTGAACTTGAGAAACTCAGATGGGCTGACAGGGAACATTCAAGAGTGGCCTCCAGCAAGGCTCTTTTTAAATAGTTAACAGTCACTAGTTTGACTGCTTTGATGTGAGTCAGTAGGATTATAGTTGAAAAACATTTGCCTTTGTTTCCTGCCAGTTCTTAACCTTAGCTACTTTAATATATTTTTTTAACTTTTTATGTCATACTTATGTGACAATTACATTTTACATTTCTTGACCAGATTTTAACTTTGTAAATGAATTAAAGTAATGTTTATTTTTGAAAATCATTTTTATTCATATTTTCAGTATTTATTATATGCTAGATGGCAGGTGTTAAATTGTATATCTGTATTTATCTATCTATATGTGTGTATGTCTATGTTTCTAATCTCATGGGGGGTTGAGTCTTTTCTTAGTTCTCTTAATTTTTTCTTCATAATTTTAGCTCTTGACAACCTGGATTTATACCTCATAGGTTTTAAATTTTCTGCCCTGCTATTTGTACCTTTTTTCCTTCATAATTTACTTTTTCATGCAGTTTTTTTTTTTTTTTAAGGTTTATTTATTTATTTATTTTGGGCGGGGATCGGGCTGGGGAGGGAGGGGAGCAGGCGGGCCACTTCTATTGGTCTTTCATTCCTCTATTTTCATCCGTCTTTGTTCTTCGGCTCCTGCGGGCCTCCCATTGCGGTGGCGTCTGTTGTCGCACAGCGCCAGCGCCAGCTCTGGGCGCATGCGCTCCAGAGCTCCGGATCGGTGATTGGACACATCGGTCCGGTCGCTCCGCGGCACGTGGGATCTTCCCAGGCCAGGGATCGAACCGGAGCCCCTTGCATTGCAAGGCGGTGTCCTTATCCACTGCACCACCAGGGGAAGCCCTTCATGCAGTTTTAAGTCTTTTTGGACATTCTTAAATGTCTGAGTTGATTTTCTCCCGAGTCTTAAACATCATGGGATGGATATTATATTTGATTTTATGGAATTCTGTTGCTTTTTAAGATAACATCCACTCCTTGTGTGAGGAATCTGTGATCACCCAAATATTATGCATAGCCCCTGTATTTGGACAGAGTTGCATGCTGTGAGCCCAACATTTGTATAACCTCAATAACAGTCACTCCTGGGGAGGGCTTCTTCCAGCCCAGGGTCTCGAGATGATACCCCCATATCAGTCATTAATGACAGAACAATAGTGATTGTGTACCTGTGTTTCTGTTTCAAATGATCCTGCTTTCTAGGATGCAAGGATGGTCCTCACCTTTTGTGACAAAATTTTACAAAGAACAAAAAAGCTGGCTGGAACAGGAGTTATCTCAACTTGGATTTTTCACAATGAAATTCTCCACTGGTAAATAATTATTTAAAGCCATCAAGTGCTCTTTTACAGAGCATTTTAAGAGTCGAGCTCTTGAAATTAAAAAACAAAACAAAACTTTCTTCCTGTTTATTTTTGGATTAGTGACCCTAGCGCCCCCCACCCCCCACCCCCTCCCCACTTCCGACAATTCCTTATGGTGCAAGGATACTGAAGACTAGCGTTCCTGGAGGGAAACTTGACTAAATTTCATGAATTAGGCCAAGTTTTAACATTCTTGATGGTGTAGTATGACCTTCCTGCTTTTCTCCTCTAAGAATTTTCTCTCTGACTCCCTTGAAGGTCAGAGGTCCCTTGAAGGTTTCACCTTTTCATCTCATACAATCAGTGTGCTCTGCATTACTTATCTGACCATCCTGGAGTACAATTAAACTGTCTTCAGAAAAAGTACCATATGTTCTCCACAAATTATTGATTTATTGGCCTTTTGTCTAAAGTAAAAATCTAATTCTTACTCATTTTAGGCCACTGATTATATAGTAAGGCCAGTCACGAATTAGATCCTGTTCTTATTCCATTTCTTTTAACTGGGAATAATATCAAATTACATTTAGGTTTTATTAATATCACATTGAACTTTGAATCCATGAATAAGAGTCAGTTGTGATTTAATTTATTTGAACCCATCAAGTAGCCCTGGTCATTTACACTTTATTAGTACTGTTCAGTAAAGGATTATTGATCAGTTTTATTATCTGAAATTATGATAAGCCCTGGCTAAGGACTGATCCTTTTAATTAATTATTGCAGTAAAGACAGGTACTTATAAACTTATCTAAATTTAAACTTATTATATTTACAAGGTTATAATTGACTTAAAAGAAGCAATTACATGTATGCATGTGTGTTTGTATCTGTAAAATATATGTATTGTTGAAAACATATAATTATATGTAAGATATGGATGCATATTTAGTTTTTTTGGTATCCTCACAAATAGTTTATCTTAAAGAGTGCATTAAGACTAGTACTGTGTGTTAGGCTTTCTTTGGATACTATTAGATTTTTATTTTCACTTTTAAATTATGGACTCCATATACCCATACCTAATGTGACAAAATTTTACAAAGAACAAAAAGCTGGCTGGAACAGGAGTTATCTCAACTTGGATTTTCACAATGAAATTCTCCACTGGTAAATAATTATTTAAAGCCATCAAGTGCTCTTTTACAGAGCATTTTAAGAGTCGAGCTCTTGAAATTAAAAAACAAAACAAAACTTTCTTCCTGTTTATTTTTGGATTAGTGACCCTAGCGCCCCCCACCCCCCACCCCCTCCCCACTTCCGACAATTCCTTATGGTGCAAGGATACTGAAGACTAGCGTTCCTGGAGGGAAACTTGACTAAATTTCATGAATTAGGCCAAGTTTTAACATTCTTGATGGTGTAGTATGACCTTCCTGCTTTTCTCCTCTAAGAATTTTCTCTCTGACTCCCTTGAAGGTCAGAGGTCCCTTGAAGGTTTCACCTTTTCATCTCATACAATCAGTGTGCTCTGCATTACTTATCTGACCATCCTGGAGTACAATTAAACTGTCTTCAGAAAAAGTACCATATGTTCTCCACAAATTATTGATTTATTGGCCTTTTGTCTAAAGTAAAAATCTAATTCTTACTCATTTTAGGCCACTGATTATATAGTAAGGCCAGTCACGAATTAGATCCTGTTCTTATTCCATTTCTTTTAACTGGGAATAATATCAAATTACATTTAGGTTTTATTAATATCACATTGAACTTTGAATCCATGAATAAGAGTCAGTTGTGATTTAATTTATTTGAACCCATCAAGTAGCCCTGGTCATTTACACTTTATTAGTACTGTTCAGTAAAGGATTATTGATCAGTTTTATTATCTGAAATTATGATAAGCCCTGGCTAAGGACTGATCCTTTTAATTAATTATTGCAGTAAAGACAGGTACTTATAAACTTATCTAAATTTAAACTTATTATATTTACAAGGTTATAATTGACTTAAAAGAAGCAATTACATGTATGCATGTGTGTTTGTATCTGTAAAATATATGTATTGTTGAAAACATATAATTATATGTAAGATATGGATGCATATTTAGTTTTTTTGGTATCCTCACAAATAGTTTATCTTAAAGAGTGCATTAAGACTAGTACTGTGTGTTAGGCTTTCTTTGGATACTATTAGATTTTTATTTTCACTTTTAAATTATGGACTCCATATACCCATACCTAAGTTCAGTAATTATTAAGATATCACTGGTTTTATACCCTTAATAATTAATTTCTTGTCCCCTAATCATTTTCTCTTCATTCTCTTTCTCCCAGATTATTTTTAAACTAAATAGTAGTATTTTTAATTAAAGGTCTAGAGACTCTTCAGAATGAGTTTTGAAGAGAATCTTGGTGTTGTAACAGTAAGGGGATGCTGTGCGGTTAACTGCGCAGCATTATATAGCTGTTTACATGTTAGTTTTGTTTTAGTAAGGATATGTGTTTCTCTGTTCAGCTGCCAACAAAGGAAAACTATACTCCAGGCATTATACTGATGCTTGCTCCTTAGCAGTATCTTATGTGTGAGAGAGATGGCCTTCCAGGGGAGTTGAATGAAGGACAGAGTTCATCTGTTATCCCTATTCTTTTAAAGTATATTCCTAAATCAAGTTTCATCAAACAGTGTGTGCCAAAAGGCATTGCCCTAGTGAAATGTATAATTACTTATTGTGATGCCAGTAAGCCATTTCTAGATGGTTAGTCAGTATGGCCCTCAGAATCTCAGGTCTAAGGTGAGGCCCAATACATTGTTCATTATGATGCACAGCCTTTTTTATAAGGACGGACACACACACACACACACACACACACACACACACTTCCCACGTGACACTCGTGGTAAAGAACATGCCAATGCTTGAGACACAGGTTAGATACCTGGGTCTGAGAGATCCCCTGGAAAAGGAAATGGCAACCCACTCCAGTATTCTTGCCTGGGAAATCCCATGGACAGAGGAGCCTGGTGGGCTACTGTCCATAGGGTCACAAAAGAGCTGAACCAAAGTTAGTGATTTTATACACACACACACACACACAGAGTAATGGAAATCCTAGACACAGCAATCAAGTCACTTTGTTGAGAGTTTATTTTATTGTTGAGTTTTTTTTTTTTTTTAACATTTATTTATTTATTTATTTTGGCGGGGTGGGGAGGGAGAGGGGTGGGCGGGCCACTTCCACCGGTCTTTCATTTGTCTAGTTTCATCCATCTTTGTTCTTTGGCCCGTGTGGGCCTCCCATTGCGGTGGCATTTGTTGTCGCAGAGCACCGGCTCTGGGCGCATGCGCTCCAGAGCCCCGGCTCGGTAATTGGACACATGGGTCCAGCTGCTCCGTGGCATATGGGATCTTCCCAGGCCAAGAATCGAACTGGCGCCCCTTGCACTGCGAGGCGGTGTCCTTACTCACTGGGCCACCAGGGAAGCCCTATTGTTGAGTTTTTGCATAAGTGGAAGTTGAATTTAGTCAGTTGCTTTTTTTAGTCAGTTGCATCTGTTGAAATGATTAAATGATTTATATCCTTCATTTTATTAATAGGGTGTATATCATTGATTGACTTACGGATGTCAAACCATTGTTGTATTTTTGAACTGAACCCCACTATTATGGTGTATGATCTTTTTTTTTTTTAACATTTATTTATTTATTTATTTTTTTGGGGGGTGGGGTGGGTGGGGGATGGGCGGGCCGCTTCTATTGGTCTTTCATTTCTCTATTTTCATCCATCTTTGTTTTTTGGCCCATGTGGGCCTCCCGTCACGGTGGCCTCTGTTGTCACAGAGCTCCGGCTCGGTATTTGGACACATGGGTGGAGCCGCTCCACGGCACATGGGATTTTCCCAGGCCAGGGATCGAACCGGCACCCCTTGCACTGCAAGGCGGTGTCCTTACCCACTGGACCACCAGGGAAGCCCTATGGTGTATGATCTTTTTAAAGAGTTATTTTAGTTGGTTTGCTAGTATTTTGCCAGACTTTTTGCATCTGTGTTCCTCAGGGATATTGGCCTGTAATTTTCTTCTTTGTGTACTGTCTTTGTCTAGTTTTGATACCAGGGTAATGCTAGCTATGTAAATTGAGTTTGGCAGTGATTCTTCTTCAATTTTTGAAACAATTTGAGAACGATAGGTATGAACTCTTTTTAAGTGTCTGATAGAATTCACCGTGAAGCCATCTGGACCTGGAGCTTTGTGTTGCAGGAGTTTTTTGATTATTGATTTGCTTTCATTTGTAGTAATTGGTCTATTCAGATTTTCTATTTCTTCATGATTTAACCTTTGAAGATTGTTTTTAGGCATCTGTCCATTTCTAATTGTTGTCTAATTTGTGGGCATATAACTGTTCTAGTATTCTCTTACCATCTTTTGTATGTCTGTGGTGTTGGCTTAATTTCTTCTCTCTTAATTTTTATTTTATTTATTTAGGTTTTCTCTTTTTTTTTTTTTTGATGAGTCTGGCTAAAGATTTGTTGATTTCATTTACCTTTTCAAAGAACCAATTTAGTAGTTTCATTGAACTCACTTATAGCTTTTTAAGACTATTTCATTTATTTTTTGCTCTAATATTTATTATTTTCTTGCTTTTATTAACATTAGGCTTTGCTTGTTATTTCTCTAGTTCTTTTAAATGTGCATTTAAAATTGTGTATTTCAGGTTTTTCATTTTTCTGGAGGTAGACCCATCTCACTATGAATTTTCCTCCTTAGAACTGCTTTCACTGTATCTCATACAATTTGGGCAGTTGTGTTTCCATTTTCATTTGTCTCATGGATTTTTAAATTTTTCTTTTGGTTTTCTTTGTGACCCATTGGTTGTAGAGTAGCATGTTGTTTACTCTCCATGTGATTATGTTTTTTTCTAGTTTTCTTCTTTTGGTTGATTTCAGTTTCATACCATTGTGGTCTAAAGGATGCTTGATATGATTTTGGTCTTCTTAAATTTATTGAGATTTGTTTTGTGGTCTCAGATATGATCTACCTTGAAGAATGTTCCATGTGCACTTGAGAAGGATGCATATTTTGCTTCTTTTGGATCTGTGGTTCTTTCTATATATGTTGTTTATTTCATCTAATGTGTTGCTTCAGGCCAGTGTTGCCTTACAGATTTTCTGTCTCAATGATGTATCCATTGACCTAAGTGGGATATTAAAGTCCCGTATGATTATTGTATTACTGTCTATTTCTTCTTTTATTCCTTTAATGTTTGTTTTGTATATTTAGGTACTCCTGTGTTGAGTGAATAAATACTTAAACAAATATTATGTCCTCTGTTAAACTGATCCCTTTCTCACTATGTGATATTCTTCTTTATCTTTTTTTAGTCTTTGTTTTATAGACTAATATGAGTATTGCTATTCTGGCTTTCTTTTGATTTACACTTGCATGGAATATCTTTTTCAATCCTTTCATTTTCAGCCTATGTGTGTCTTTATATATGAGGTGAGCCTCTTGTAGACAGTATAGAGATGGGTGTTTCTTTTATGATTATTAATTCAGCTACCCTGTGTCTTTTGATTGAACCATTTGGTCCATTTATATTTAAGGTGATAATATTGATAGGTATATACTTATAGCCATTTTTCGTTGTTTTTTGGATGTTTTGTAATTCTTCTTTGTTCTTGTCTTCTTACCGTGGTTTCTTCTCTTGATTTTTGATATATTTCTTTAGTGTTAGGCTTGATTCCTTTCTCTTTTTTGCGTATGTGTTCACTGTAAGTTTTATATGTATATATACACATATATATCTATCAGCCTTTATATAACCAGTTTTAAACTGATAATTGTCGAAATTTGAAGGCATTCTAAAAGCAGCACTTTTTACCATCCCCTTCCTCTCTACACTTTCTGTTTTTGACTTCATATTTTTTGCACCTTTTATTTTGTGTATCCCTTAACTACTTATTGAAGTTATAGTTAATTATAGTACTTTTTCTTTTCACATTTGGATTAGCTTTTTAAGTGGCTGAGCCACAGACTTTAATATATATGTGGTCTAAAGGATGCTTGATATGATTTTGGTCTTCTTAAATTTATTGAGATTTGTTTTGTGGTCTCAGATATGATCTACCTTGAAGAATGTTCCATGTGCACTTGAGAAGGATGCATATTTTGCTTCTTTTGGATCTGTGGTTCTTTCTATATATGTTGTTTATTTCATCTAATGTGTTGCTTCAGGCCAGTGTTGCCTTACAGATTTTCTGTCTCAATGATGTATCCATTGACCTAAGTGGGATATTAAAGTCCCGTATGATTATTGTATTACTGTCTATTTCTTCTTTTATTCCTTTAATGTTTGTTTTGTATATTTAGGTACTCCTGTGTTGAGTGAATAAATACTTAAACAAATATTATGTCCTCTGTTAAACTGATCCCTTTCTCACTATGTGATATTCTTCTTTATCTTTTTTTAGTCTTTGTTTTATAGACTAATATGAGTATTGCTATTCTGGCTTTCTTTTGATTTACACTTGCATGGAATATCTTTTTCAATCCTTTCATTTTCAGCCTATGTGTGTCTTTATATATGAGGTGAGCCTCTTGTAGACAGTATAGAGATGGGTGTTTCTTTTATGATTATTAATTCAGCTACCCTGTGTCTTTTGATTGAACCATTTGGTCCATTTATATTTAAGGTGATAATATTGATAGGTATATACTTATAGCCATTTTTTCGTTGTTTTTTGGATGTTTTGTAATTCTTCTTTGTTCTTGTCTTCTTACCGTGGTTTCTTCTCTTGATTTTTGATATATTTCTTTAGTGTTAGGCTTGATTCCTTTCTCTTTTTTGCGTATGTGTTCACTGTAAGTTTTATATGTATATATACACATATATATCTATCAGCCTTTATATAACCAGTTTTAAACTGATAATTGTCGAAATTTGAAGGCATTCTAAAAGCAGCACTTTTTACCATCCCCTTCCTCTCTACACTTTCTGTTTTTGACTTCATATTTTTTGCACCTTTTTATTTTGTGTATCCCTTAACTACTTATTGAAGTTATAGTTAATTATAGTACTTTTTCTTTTCACATTTGGATTAGCTTTTTAAGTGGCTGAGCCACAGACTTTAATATATATGTGAGATTTCTCCTATACTTTATTTATAACTGTCATCTTTTCTTTTTCACTTAAAGAAGACCCTTTACTGTTTCTTGTAAAACTGGTTTAGTTGTATTAAGTCCTTTAGTTTTTGCATCCTAGAAGCTGTTTCCTTCAATTCTGAATGAAAACTTTACCAGATTGGAGTAGTCTAGGTTGCACGTTTTTTTCTTTCAGTAGTTCATACGTATCTTGCCACTTCTGGCCTGCAAATTTCTGCTGAAAATTCAGCTGATAGTCTTATGAGATTTCTCTTGTATGTAGTTAGTTGTGGTTTTTTTGTTTTCTTTAAAATTGTTTTTATTGGGTTGACCAAAAAGCTCATTCAGATTTAAAAATTTTTTTTTTTTGATTTTTATTTTGGAGTGTAGTTGATAGGATAATACACTTTTTGGGGAAGGGGGTAGGGAGGGGGGCGAGCGGGCCACTTCTATTGCTCTTTCACGTATCTATTTTCACCCATGTGGGCCTCCCATCGCAGTGGCCTCTATTGTCGCAGAGCACCGGCTCTGGGTGCATGTGCTCCAGAGCCCCGGCTCGGTAATTGAACACATCGGTCCAGCCGCTCCGCGGCACGTGAGATCTTCCCAGGCCAGAGATCGATCCGGTGCCCCTTGCACTGCAAGGCGGTGTCCTTACCCACCAGACCACCAGCAAAGCCCTCATTCAGATTATTTCATAAGGCTAACCCAATATTTTTATTTTTGCCGTTTTGATTAGAATATGTCTTGATGTGGATCTCTTTAGATTGATCTTGCTTGGGAGTTTTGGTGCTTCTTGGACCCAGATGTCTGTTTCCTTCCCCACGTTAGAGAAGTTTTCAGGCATTAGTTTTCCAAACAAGGTTTCTGCCCCTTTTAGTATCTTGTCTTCTTGGACCTCTATTATGTGAATGTTAGTATACTTGATGTTGTCCCTTAAACTCTTCTCATTTTTAAAAATTCTTTTGTCTTTGTGCTGTTCTGATTGGGTTATTGGCACCATTCTATCTTCCACATTGCTTATACGTTTCTCTGTATCATCTAGTCTGCGGTTGTGACCTTCTAGTGCATTTTTTATTGCAATTATTGTATTTTTCAGTTCTAATTGGGTTTTTCTGGTATTTTCCTTTTTTTTTTTTTAAAGTTCTCATTGAGTTTCTCCATTCTCCTCACAAAGAATGAGCATTCTTAAGACCACATTTTTGAACTCTTTATCAGATGAATTACTTATCCATTGCCTTAGGGTATTTTCTAGGAGTTTTTTTTTTTTTTTTTTGGGTATGAAACATAATCATTTTACTTTAGATTTTTATTTCTGTAAATTAGGCAGAAGGGCTGCCTCTCTTGGTCTTGAAGAATTGGCTTTTTATAGGAACGTCCCCTGTGCAGATGACTTGTGCTTGGTGGCTTTGATGGGCAGGATGAAGCTGGAATGGATCCTGGCCAGGTGTAGTCCTTAGGTAAATGCACCCCAGGGCAGAGATGGTGCATCCTGGGCTGGGGGCAGTGCCTCGGGAGTACTGTGCCTGTGTCTGCCTTGACAGGAAGGCAGGGGCTAGAGTGGGCACTGTCTCAGGAGAGTCCTAAGGGACCTCACAGTGTGGTTCTCGCTGGTCCCTCCAACCTTGGAGCTGACTCCAGTAATTCCCTGCCTGTCTGACTGAACCTCTTGGTGCTAGTAAATGGATTTCCTTCCTGTATAGTCCAGTCTTTTAAAGTATTGTTTTACTTTAAAAATTGTTGTTTTATCACTGTGTCCCATGGTAGATGTGTCTGTACTCACACCCCCTCACAGTATCCCTCCTTTGCAGAAACTGTACATAAAAATCAATCAGCCCTCAGGTCTTCATGTTATCTATGTGGGTGAGATTCTGTGTGTCTATGGAAAAATATGAATTCAGGGTCTTCCTTTGCTGCTGTGCTGGGGCCCTGTCCCCTGAGCCTATAATTTTTTGACAAGATTTGAAAACCGTAAATTGATTTATATCCTCCTAGAAACTCTTGTAAAGAGATGTTTGAATTCTATTTAAAAATGTGTCTAAATTCAGTGTTATGAAAATACTGTATTTGTTTGATATAAACTGCCTTCTACTGGTGTATGCTTGTATTGATTCTTAGTGAATTATGGTTTGAATTCAAAATAGCAAGTGCTAACCTTGACATAAATATTTTCATATTTGCATCATAAGTATGAGAATTTACACTTTGAGCATTTCATGAATATTAATCAATTAAACTTCAGAACACTCCAGTGATCAAGATACAGTAAACCAACCTTCTGGATGAGCCTTTAAATTTTCATCCCACAGAGATATTCTCTGTCTTCTCTCCTCTAAAAAATCCAGATAAGAGCCTTAATATTTATTTATTCTTTAAAATAGATCTCACTTTACTTTGAAAGGAATATTTTGAAATATACTAAGTTAGCAAAGGAAAACTCAAGCAGTTTGTACTGTGAACACACCCAATAATTTGGAGTGAATTTTGGCCTATTTAGTCTAGTTTTCAGCCAGCTCCGTTAAAAAGAGAACTATCATGACTAATGATAATAGTGTCTTGAATTATCAATCTAATTATATTTGAAGATATAATGATGAATGTTTTGTCTTAAGATGTCTAATAATCAGGTAAAGTGATATATATTATATCTTATCCATCAGAAAAGCACCAGTATTTGAATAATGTGGGATTTATTTATTCAGTATCTTTACTTCACTAGGCAAAAAGATATAAAAAAGAGAAAAAGACCATACCTTACCTCGAGAAGCTCACAGACCACATCATGGCTTCTTCAGGCACATTAGCTAAAATGCAGTGAATGTTTTGAATCCTTCATGAAAATGAAGTAGCCGGTTTTCTTTTTTTTTACTTGCAAAAATTATATAGTGAGTCTCTTTCTTGTCTTAATTTACATAAATACACAGAAATGTAGAACTGCTAAATCCAGAGTTGAAAAGTTCACAGTATCCCTCCTTTGCAGAAACTGTACATAAAAATCAATCAGCCCTCAGGTCTTCATGTTATCTATGTGGGTGAGATTCTGTGTGTCTATGGAAAAATATGAATTCAGGGTCTTCCTTTGCTGCTGTGCTGGGGCCCTGTCCCCTGAGCCTATAATTTTTTGACAAGATTTGAAAACCGTAAATTGATTTATATCCTCCTAGAAACTCTTGTAAAGAGATGTTTGAATTCTATTTAAAAATGTGTCTAAATTCAGTGTTATGAAAATACTGTATTTGTTTGATATAAACTGCCTTCTACTGGTGTATGCTTGTATTGATTCTTAGTGAATTATGGTTTGAATTCAAAATAGCAAGTGCTAACCTTGACATAAATATTTTCATATTTGCATCATAAGTATGAGAATTTACACTTTGAGCATTTCATGAATATTAATCAATTAAACTTCAGAACACTCCAGTGATCAAGATACAGTAAATCAACCTTCTGGATGAGCCTTTAAATTTTTCATCCCACAGAGATATTCTCTGTCTTCTCTCCTCTAAAAAAAATCCAGATAAGAGCCTTAATATTTATTTATTCTTTAAAATAGATCTCACTTTACTTTGAAAGGAATATTTTGAAATATACTAAGTTAGCAAAGGAAAACTCAAGCAGTTTGTACTGTGAACACACCCAATAATTTGGAGTGAATTTTGGCCTATTTAGTCTAGTTTTCAGCCAGCTCCGTTAAAAAGAGAACTATCATGACTAATGATAATAGTGTCTTGAATTATCAATCTAATTATATTTGAAGATATAATGATGAATGTTTTGTCTTAAGATGTCTAATAATCAGGTAAAGTGATATATATTATATCTTATCCATCAGAAAAGCACCAGTATTTGAATAATGTGGGATTTATTTATTCAGTATCTTTACTTCACTAGGCAAAAAGATATAAAAAAGAGAAAAAGACCATACCTTACCTCGAGAAGCTCACAGACCACATCATGGCTTCTTCAGGCACATTAGCTAAAATGCAGTGAATGTTTTGAATCCTTCATGAAAAATGAAGTAGCCGCTTTGACTGTTTCGAACTTAGATGATTGTTTTATTTAATGACTTGCATAAACATTATATAGTGAGTCTCTTTCTTGTCTTAATTTACATAAATACACAGAAATGTAGAACTGCTAAATCCAGAGTTGAAAAGTTAGACACTTTTAGAAATATGACGAATGATAAAAACTGTTTTTTTGATTTGTGAAATTAAGAAACAACTTTTTAGGATAAATTTATTTTAATTGTCTTAAATGTAAAAGGATGTATAATGTATGAGGTATATCATACATTATATTTCAAGGAGCATAAGTAGCTCTATATTAGTTTTTTGAGAAAGCATCTCAATATATAAGAAAATGCTAGCTACTATTTCTTGAACATTACTACTCAGAGTTTATCTTTTATCAACAATCACTGAGAAAAATGATTCTACTGGAGAATAGAATTTACCAAATTATTTTCTTTAACTCTTACTTTTTTCTCGCACTTTAAAGCATTATATGTCTGTCTTTAGTGATATAGCATACATGACCAGTATCTGTTCTGTACTTTAGCACTTAAACTCTTCCATATCCTTATGAAAGGAAAGCATTCTTACTGTTTTTTCCTGGTGGCTCCGATGGTAAAGAACCTGCCAGCAATGTGGGAGACACAGGTTCAATCCCTGGGTTGGGAAGATCTCCTGGAGAAGGGAATGGCAACCCACTCCAGTATTCTTGCCTGGAAAATCTTAGGGACAGAGGAGCCTGGCAGGCCACAGTCCACGGGGTTGCAAAGGGTTGAACATGACTGAGCAACTAACATATATACACACACACTCCAAGTTAAACTTTTGAAAATTGCAGGAGTTTTTTTTCCCCAATAACTATACATAACACATAACACTTTCTTCAGCAACAACTGAACTTTTCTTTGAAGGTTTAATAGACTTGAGAGTGGTTCCTGTTTTACTTGATTGCCTACTACAGCACTGTGCACTGAACAGCTAGTTAAGCTGTCAACGTACTAAGAGATCATGCGAGTGTAGTCAGTTTTTGCCAGGTTAGTAAGTCAATCTTTCAGAAATGCCACTCTTAATTTTTAATCATATGGTTAGAAAAAGTTAGAATAACTAGGCACCTATCAGATACAAATCATTTTACTGATTTTCCTTCCTTTTTTCTTTTTATCTTCATAAAAATGCTCTGAGATTGGAATTGTTCTTATTTTATATAGATGAGGAAGTTGTGACAAAAAGGATTTAATAACAAGACTGCATAATTAATAAATGCAAATGTCTTTTTGCTCCAGAACACTTGTTTTCCCATTGGATCATGGTTCCACATCAGAGATCATTGCACTGCCGTGCACAGGATTGCTTTTATGTGTCATCCCTCATCTGGTTAGAGAAAATGCTCCTCTTTTCAAAATGAATTGGCTCTATTATAGCTGTTCCTGGGGTTACATCAACTTAGAAAGTTAGGATTTTGGCTCACACCTTCCTCAACACAGGCTCCATCTTTGTTTTCTCTATTAGAGTATTTCCTTTTAATTCCTTTCTAAGAAATATCAATTTGAAACATTAAAACATTGTATAATGCTTTTGTACATGCGAGTTTTAACCTTAAGGTTAAATGTGAGTTGGGTGAGTCACAAAATTTTGTTTCCAAATATTCTGTAACTTAAGATGCATAATTTTAAGATTTGTGAAATTGGAAAATTCTTATCTCTGGTTTGTAGCATTATGAAGAATTCTTTCTTTTGTTAGCTGCGGGACCTTGGACAAGTTACTAAGCCTCTCTGAGCCTTTTTTGTTTTTTTTTTAATTTTCTGGAAATGTCTCCTCATCTTTCCCTTCTAGATTGGGTAGATCTATTGAGCCAAAGTAAACCAAACCTTTTGTAAACTCTTGAGGGCTAATATATGGGCTAATGATTCTCACATTTGAGTGTTGATGGGACCCATCTCCCAAGTGTGTTAAAAATACATTCCCAGTGATTTCTACTTCTGTGTATTTGGAGACTAGAAATAGGTGATTTGAAAAAAAAAAAAAAAGCATCTTACTAATAGCTTATGAAATTTTGTAATAAAAATGCATGTAGAACATCTTTAAGAGACCAGTTTTCACCTTTTAAATTGATAAAGATGAAAACACTGATATTTGGTGTTGGGACCTGACTGCTCTTGTATGTCACTGATGTAAGTATAAACTTGAAATCACCTGTCTGGAGAATATGAATCAAAATACACAGAAAAGTATTCTTGCTCTTTGACCTAGCAGTTCCATTTCTTGTGTGTTTTAAGATGAAAATCTCATATGTACACAATCATATGTCCAGGAGTATCCAACCGTATGTGCATGAATATCCATTGCATAGTTGTTTATGAAAGGATATATACAATAGACAACTGAAATAATGTCACTACAAGAATAGGTAAATGAATTATGTTTTATCTACATTATCAAGAATTGTGGGGCTTCCCCTGGTGGTCCAGTGGGTGGTGACACCGCCTTGCAGTGCAAGGGGCGCCGGTTCGATCCCTGGCCTGGGAAGATCCCACGTGCTGCGGAGTGGCTGGACTGATGTGTCCAACTCCGGAGCCGGAGCTCTGGAGCGCATGCGCCCAGAGCCAGTGCTCTGCGACGACAGACGCCACCGCGAGGGGAGGCCCACAGGAGCCAAAGAACAAAGACGGATGAAAACGGAGAAATGAAAGACCAACAGAAGTGGCCCGCCGGTCCCCCTCCCTCTCCACCCCACCCTCCAAAAAGATAAATAAAAAAAAAAAAAAAAAAAGAATTGTGGAGCCCTTAAAGTGTGGGTATAGAACTGTACTTTTATTTACATAAAGGAATCTTTATGTGATACATGATTAAGTGAAAAAAGGTTTATAAAACCTGTATAAAATGAACCAATTAAAATTTGTATATATGCTTAAAGTCTGGAAAAATAGTCTGATCATCTAAAATGGCAAATGCCTTTCTCTGGCTGATGTGAGATTTTGTTAATTTTTATCATATTTAATTTTTAATAAAAATATAAAAAATAAAAAATTTTGTAATCGGAACTAGAGCTCAAATCAGCTTTTTGCTTTTAAAAGGAAAAAGACTTAGGAGACTTATATGTTAATATCATTAATTTCTCTCTTACTTTGTATCTATAGTCCCTTACACTTCCTGTTCTTCTGCTAAACGTGATAGTTATTGGACTTGTTTTCTTCTTAGGCTTTTATAAGAAGACTGATTTTTATGTTTGTTGCAGTTGCAGAAACCAATGAATTTCCTTCCTCCCCCTTGATTGTTTAATTTAATTCTCATAGTAAATTGAAATATCAGCATTTTTTAGAGCATGTTATTATAACTAAGGCTTAGCCACTCTGATAGAATGTACTTTTTGGTTGTCACATGCCTTACTTGTTTTGTATTGTGTTTGCCCAGCTTTATAACCATATTGAAAAGTTTTGTTGATGGAGAAATAAGTTCTCTTTTTATTTTTCTGATGGCTTACTGACTATTGGGGAGAGAAAACCATTGAGTGCATTTCCACTCATGTCACCTGAGTAAATAGTACTTATAGAAGGGATAAAACCCTTTGTGTAGGCTAACACTTTTGATGGGGAATGTTTGAGAGGGTGTGTGTGGGTGCACATGTTAAAATGTGATGACTGGGAAACATGAAGGAAAAATGGATCTACTGAACTTAAGAGTCAGAAAGTCTGCATTGGTGTGTTTGTAAGACCGGAAAATCATTTCAATTCTCATAAATTCAGTTTTATCAAAAGCAAAATGGAGATCCTTTTTCCCATATTCCTCCAAGGCTTGAGGCGTGAATCAGTGAGGTAATACTTTGTCCTTCTTGCATTCGTTTTACAAACACACTGAGCACCTACATTAGATGAGGCACTAATCTAGGACATGGATCTGTTAGTGAGCAAAATGAACCGAATCCCTTCTCCCTTGGAGCTTATATTCTAGTGGGTAGAAATGAAATGAAAAGTAGATATAATAAAGAGGAAAGTATATAAATTCTAATGAGAGGTGACAGTGACTTGAATGAGCATGAGCAGTCCAGGTGATAAGTGTAATCTGTGAGGCACAATACACATTAAGGTGTATTTATTCTTATAAACATGATATTGAACTAGAGGGGAACCACTTTTCAAAGTTATCTTCAGGTCTTTGAATTTAAATATGTACAATGATTTGAATGTACATATCTAAAAAGTTTTCCTTTAAAACATTAATTTCTCTCTTACTTTGTATCTATAGTCCCTTACACTTCCTGTTCTTCTGCTAAACGTGATAGTTATTGGACTTGTTTTCTTCTTAGGCTTTTATAAGAAGACTGATTTTTATGTTTGTTGCAGTTGCAGAAACCAATGAATTTCCTTCCTCCCCCTTGATTGTTTAATTTAATTCTCATAGTAAATTGAAATATCAGCATTTTTTAGAGCATGTTATTATAACTAAGGCTTAGCCACTCTGATAGAATGTACTTTTTGGTTGTCACATGCCTTACTTGTTTTGTATTGTGTTTGCCCAGCTTTATAACCATATTGAAAAGTTTTGTTGATGGAGAAATAAGTTCTCTTTTTATTTTTCTGATGGCTTACTGACTATTGGGGAGAGAAAACCATTGAGTGCATTTCCACTCATGTCACCTGAGTAAATAGTACTTATAGAAGGGATAAAACCCTTTGTGTAGGCTAACACTTTTGATGGGGAATGTTTGAGAGGGTGTGTGTGGGTGCACATGTTAAAATGTGATGACTGGGAAACATGAAGGAAAAATGGATCTACTGAACTTAAGAGTCAGAAAGTCTGCATTGGTGTGTTTGTAAGACCGGAAAATCATTTCAATTCTCATAAATTCAGTTTTATCAAAAGCAAAATGGAGATCCTTTTTCCCATATTCCTCCAAGGCTTGAGGCGTGAATCAGTGAGGTAATACTTTGTCCTTCTTGCATTCGTTTTACAAACACACTGAGCACCTACATTAGATGAGGCACTAATCTAGGACATGGATCTGTTAGTGAGCAAAATGAACCGAATCCCTTCTCCCTTGGAGCTTATATTCTAGTGGGTAGAAATGAAATGAAAAGTAGATATAATAAAGAGGAAAGTATATAAATTCTAATGAGAGGTGACAGTGACTTGAATGAGCATGAGCAGTCCAGGTGATAAGTGTAATCTGTGAGGCACAATACACATTAAGGTGTATTTATTCTTATAAACATGATATTGAACTAGAGGGGAACCACTTTTCAAAGTTATCTTCAGGTCTTTGAATTTAAATATGTACAATGATTTGAATGTACATATCTTAATAAGATGTGTCTAGAAATTAAATAGGACGTCTTAGTTTAAGATTGCCTTTGCTAAAGTCCTGGGGAAGAAAGAAAATTTCAAACTCAATAAAGATTGCCTGCGTTCTTCCTTTGACAGTGGAGATAGCACATGACCCAGGGTGATTCAGTGTTGGCCTTGCTTGTTTCAAAAACTGAAAAGTCATTCTCAGCACCACCCTCTCCCTGCCCCCTCTCTACTTTATAATCACCATGTCTTGTTCATTGCATTTTCAAATGTTCATCTCTCATCTGTTTACTTCTGCCCATCTCCACTGTTATCCCCACAGTCCTACACAGCATAAATCTTGCTTGTACAGCAGGTGTCCTCATCTGTTCTCTGCTTAGCAGAGACTCTTGTGCAAACACAAGTCTCATCAAGTCAGAGCCCTGTGTAAACCCTCCAGTGACATCTTCTGCAGCGTTCTCCCCCGGCCACTGTCCCTTCTTTGCCCTCCTCTGCTTCTCTGCAGGCGCAGGCTACATCACTGGAACTACCTTGGCTGACTTCCCAGTGAAGACGGTCTACTTCTCCTTGCACCTAGGATGAAGTCCGCAATCCATGACACTGACAGGAATCTGCAAGGAAGGTCCTGCACCAGCTGACTGACCACCCAGGACACTCGTTTTACCTCTTTCTTTAGTTCCTTAAAAACCCCAAGCCCCTTCTCCCTCCTTGAGTTCATACATCTCATGAGCTTGGACAGGCCCTCTCTTCCTTGTCACTTGTCTCACCCTTGTTCATCCGGAATATCTCAGCTTTTAATGTCTCTTCAGAGAAAGCTTTCCTGATTATACAGTTCCATTTCTCTCTAAATTTTCCCTTTGAAGCAGGTGGCATTTCTGTATATAAATATTCATGTAATTATTCGCATAAGGGTTTTTTTTCTCTGCTGGATTCCAGGCTTCATGAGGTCAAAGATGTGAAAGTTTTTGTTTATTTTTTGAATCTGCCTTAGATGCAGTAGTTGATAAACAGAGACGACTCACTCACTGCGTGGTGAATGCATTCAGAAAGTGAAGGTAGCTTTGCAAGTAGTTTTTAATAATTACCATTGTAATATGTTAGTGTAGGGTGAGACGTAAGAGCAGGGCTAGGATTCGGAATTACAAAGTCTTTGGGAAGAAAGAAAATTTCAAACTCAATAAAGATTGCCTGCGTTCTTCCTTTGACAGTGGAGATAGCACATGACCCAGGGTGATTCAGTGTTGGCCTTGCTTGTTTCAAAAACTGAAAAGTCATTCTCAGCACCACCCTCTCCCTGCCCCCTCTCTACTTTATAATCACCATGTCTTGTTCATTGCATTTTCAAATGTTCATCTCTCATCTGTTTACTTCTGCCCATCTCCACTGTTATCCCCACAGTCCTACACAGCATAAATCTTGCTTGTACAGCAGGTGTCCTCATCTGTTCTCTGCTTAGCAGAGACTCTTGTGCAAACACAAGTCTCATCAAGTCAGAGCCCTGTGTAAACCCTCCAGTGACATCTTCTGCAGCGCGTTCTCCCCAGGCCACTGTCCCTTCTTTGCCCTCCTCTGCTTCTCTGCAGGCGCAGGCTACATCACTGGAACTACCTTGGCTGACTTCCCAGTGAAGACGGTCTACTTCTCCTTGCACCTAGGATGAAGTCCGCAATCCATGACACTGACAGGAATCTGCAAGGAAGGTCCTGCACCAGCTGACTGACCACCCAGGACACTCGTTTTACCTCTTTCTTTAGTTCCTTAAAAACCCCAAGCCCCTTCTCCCTCCTTGAGTTCATACATCTCATGAGCTTGGACAGGCCCTCTCTTCCTTGTCACTTGTCTCACCCTTGTTCATCCGGAATATCTCAGCTTTTAATGTCTCTTCAGAGAAAGCTTTCCTGATTATACAGTTCCATTTCTCTCTAAATTTTCCCTTTGAAGCAGGTGGCATTTCTGTATATAAATATTCATGTAATTATTCGCATAAGGGTTTTTTTTCTCTGCTGGATTCCAGGCTTCATGAGGTCAAAGATGTGAAAGTTTTTGTTTATTTTTTGAATCTGCCTTAGATGCAGTAGTTGATAAACAGAGACGACTCACTCACTGCGTGGTGAATGCATTCAGAAAGTGAAGGTAGCTTTGCAAGTAGTTTTTAATAATTACCATTGTAATATGTTAGTGTAGGGTGAGACGTAAGAGCAGGGCTAGGATTCGGAATTACAAGGTGGCCTTGACCTAGAAACCAAGTAGTGCTTTCTTTCCTGCACTGAAATCAATACCCCTAAACCCAGTAGTAATGTGTAAGACACTAAGAACTATATGCTAAAGAAAATTATGTCAATAGGCATTCTTTTGTCTTTCAGTTTTGAACTGGAAAAATTTATATAGTGTTGTATTATGTGTGCTTATTATAATTTTGTGACTGGAATTGTTGGCATTTTTTCTAACTTTAAGAGAAGTTGTATTTAACAAATGGAAATGAGGGAGGGAACACGTTGGCACTGTATATGTGAGTGAAGACAAAAAGTATGACATTAGTATTTGAAAAACAAACCTATAAGGCTATATTATAAATCTTGTTAATATAATTTCCAGTTATTTGTAAAAAAACGGTAACTTTAGTCATTAACACCCAACATAAAATAGAACTTTTAAGCAGGAAAATTCAGTTTTGCCGATAATGAACTACTCTGTTACATCCATTAAATATTTTGAAATTGTATCTTTTACATTTTTATCACAATGAAGTACATTTTCTACTAGATAGTGAAAATCTACTAGTCTCAGCATTAATAACTTAGTTTTCTGTCATTGATTTGTTTTTAGAAGTTTGAGTTATACCCTGAGATAGGGCATCATTAGCCAGTTCAGAAATAAAAACAAGTATTGATATTGAAATACATATGGTATTCTAAGGGCTGCCCTGGTGACTCAGTGGTAAAAGAATCTGCCTGCAATGCAGGAGACATGCAGAAGACTTGGGTTTGATCTCTGGTTCTAGAAAATTCCCTGGAGAAGGAAATGGCAACCCACTCTAGAATTGTGGCCTGGGAAATCCCATGGACAAGGAAACTGACGAGCTACAGTCAGTGGGGTTGCAGAAGAGTTGGACACAACTTAGTGACTAAACAACAAATGGTATTCTGAGTATTTCAGATTCATAGAGCTGAATGGAACTTATTTTTAACTTAATGAAGAAGTAGTCTTTGATGGACATTTTTAATGGTTCTTCTATTCCAAAATAGCTTTTGTGGCTGTAAAATTCTATAAATAGTTATGTTTGATGGAAATACTGACATTCTTATTGGTAAGCAGTGAATGAAGCCACCTAGAATTTTTGTGACCTCTCTTTCAATGAATGGCTATTCATATTTATTATTATCATTTCTAACAGTAACCAGTTTTAAAGTGCCAGCTAGGCCCTGGTTGGCATTTGGCATGCTCTCTGTCCAATGGGTCCACTTCTTAGGAGCTGTGGTTCAGCACATAAAAGCCAGTGCACACCAGGAGAGGATTCAGCTTTCAGTTAATATATGATAGGGTGTCAGGGCGTATATGTAATAGACCTTGTAGAATTAAGTCATTTTTGACATGGCAGGAAAAGGTAGCTTGGGTAAATCTTATTTTCTTTTTTTGAAAATGCCACAGACTGAGTAGCTCACAAACAACAGAAGTTTATTTCTCATAGTTCTAGAGACTGGCCATCCAAGATCTAGGTGCCATCATGGTCATGTGGAAAGTTAGATCACAGACTTCTTTTTTTTTTCTTTAATTGGTCCTTCATTTATTTATTTTCAGTCATCTTAATTCTTCAGCCTGTGTGGGCCTCCCATCGCAGTGGCCCCTGTTGCTGCAGAGTACCAGCTTCAGGCACATGCGTTCCAGAGTGCTGATTTGCAACTGGAAACACTGGTCCAGCCGCTCCGCGGCATGTGGGATCTTCCCGTGTCAGGGATCAAACTGGTGCCCCTTGAAGTGCAAGGAAGACTCTTTACCCACTGGACCACCAGGGAAGCCCTGGGTAAATCTTTTATTGTAGAGGAGAAACTACAAAACAAACTACTGAAAGAGTTGCTGTCCAGTACTCTTTTGTCTTTCATTTATTTCTTTATTTTGGTATGGGTGGCCAATCACAATTCCAAATTTAGTGGAAAAAGGCACAGGGATTTGTTCTTGATATGCAGATAAATTTCCTTAATAATTTCACTAAAATATATGGGAAATCTGAATCTTTAAATAAAAAGAAAAAGTTCAGCTAATTTTTTGCCCTAGTATCTACATATACTTATCAAAAATGTTATACTTAATACAATGGTACGTTTTAAATGAAAGAAAGAATGGCTGCATGTATAGACATGGATGACGAGATAAAAGAAAGGTGCTGAAGAGCCATGTATAAAGAAATATCTGGAGAATGTAGGATCTTTAAGAAGTGTGTGGTGTTGCATCCCCATGTATTAAGAGGGCATGGTTTCGTGAAACTAAATAATTCTTAATTTTTGCCAAAATGAAGTCAGTCAATACCAATGTGATGATTTAAGTGACTTCTTTGTCAGCATCAGTGGGCCTTAAAACTTTTGATAAAAACATTTTAGAAATTTTAAGAGGTAACTAAGGGAATCCTTTAGAAGGTTCTATAGAAAATAAATTTAGATTAGATTATTTTGGTATTTTTATATATGTGTGTGTATGTTTATAAATAGCTAGCTCTTTGTAAATTCTGGGCTTCTCTGATGGCTAACATAGTAAAGAATCTGCCTGCAATGCAGGAGATCTGGGTTCGAACCCTGGGTTGGAAAGATTCTCTGGAGGAGGGAATGGCAGCCCGGTTTGTCCTGGCGAATCCCCAGGGACAAAGGAGCCTGGAAGGCTACTTTCATGGGGATTCAAAGAGTCAGACATGACTGAGCAACTAAGCACACAGCATGTAAACTCTGTTTCTTTTCCAAATATCTCTCAAATACTTTCTATTTTTCAGATAATGTATATTTTCTGTAAGAACTACATAGGAGTAAGATATGCCCATTTTATTTTAGAAACTTGTTGCATATATGGCAAACAATAATCTCGAAGGAGGTTTTTCCAAAACACTAAAAATGTACCTAGAGATAGGAAAGGGAGTTTGGGAGGGATTGTGCCTTGGAGAGAGACAAAGAAGAACAAGATCCCATTCAATTAGAGGGATCGGGCCAGCTTCCCTCATGGAAGAGATCAGCACTGGAAAAGACCTTGAAGAAAGAGGCTTCTTTGGAGATGGAGGAGGAGGGACATGGTGACTTTAGATAATGGGCTGTAAGAGTTTAATAGCGCATGTTACGGAGGGAGGAAGAAGGGAAGCTGGTATCTAACAAAATATTTTGCTTGTGGGTTTTGATTTTGCTGCTGAATTGGCTAGAGGCTGTTCCCATCCATGATGACTCTGCTTTATATGAGGAAAACTTGCTCCATTTCTGAGCAGCCAGAACCTTTGCCACAGCGGTGATATTTATCACTTTTAAAGGAGTTTGTTTCTGTCTACTCATTTTGCTTTTGCTTCTTATTGCATAGCTTTCTATTGGGCATCCTGCCAGCATCCCTTGACCATATGGGAGGTATTGTGCATTGGTGCAGGTTCTGGGATGTGGGAATTTTGCCAAAATGAAGTCAGTCAATACCAATGTGATGATTTAAGTGACTTCTTTGTCAGCATCAGTGGGCCTTAAAACTTTTGATAAAAACATTTTAGAAATTTTAAGAGGTAACTAAGGGAATCCTTTAGAAGGTTCTATAGAAAATAAATTTAGATTAGATTATTTTGGTATTTTTATATATGTGTGTGTATGTTTATAAATAGCTAGCTCTTTGTAAATTCTGGGCTTCTCTGATGGCTAACATAGTAAAGAATCTGCCTGCAATGCAGGAGATCTGGGTTCGAACCCTGGGTTGGAAAGATTCTCTGGAGGAGGGAATGGCAGCCCGGTTTGTCCTGGCGAATCCCCAGGGACAAAGGAGCCTGGAAGGCTACTTTCATGGGGATTCAAAGAGTCAGACATGACTGAGCAACTAAGCACACAGCATGTAAACTCTGTTTCTTTTCCAAATATCTCTCAAATACTTTCTATTTTTCAGATAATGTATATTTTCTGTAAGAACTACATAGGAGTAAGATATGCCCATTTTATTTTAGAAACTTGTTGCATATATGGCAAACAATAATCTCGAAGGAGGTTTTTCCAAAACACTAAAAATGTACCTAGAGATAGGAAAGGGAGTTTGGGAGGGATTGTGCCTTGGAGAGAGACAAAGAAGAACAAGATCCCATTCAATTAGAGGGATCGGGCCAGCTTCCCTCATGGAAGAGATCAGCACTGGAAAAGACCTTGAAGAAAGAGGCTTCTTTGGAGATGGAGGAGGAGGGACATGGTGACTTTAGATAATGGGCTGTAAGAGTTTAATAGCGCATGTTACGGAGGGAGGAAGAAGGGAAGCTGGTATCTAACAAAATATTTTGCTTGTGGGTTTTGATTTTGCTGCTGAATTGGCTAGAGGCTGTTCCCATCCATGATGACTCTGCTTTATATGAGGAAAACTTGCTCCATTTCTGAGCAGCCAGAACCTTTGCCACAGCGGTGATATTTATCACTTTTAAAGGAGTTTGTTTCTGTCTACTCATTTTGCTTTTGCTTCTTATTGCATAGCTTTCTATTGGGCATCCTGCCAGCATCCCTTGACCATATGGGATGGGAGGTATTGTGCATTGGTGCTTCTTCCTTGGTGAGTTCCTTAGTGTCTAGAAAAGTTCTGGGATGTGACAGGCACTTGTTAAATACTTGGTTAATGTTCATGATATTCTTTCATATATTTAGTATCAGGTATTGGCTCAGACAGTAAAGAATTGGCCTGCAATGCAGGAGACCCAGGTTCTGGCTCTGAGTGGGGAAGATCCCCTGGATAACAGAGTGGTTACTAACTCCAGTATTCCTGCCTGGAGAATTCCATGTGCAAAAGAGCCTGGCGGGCTGTAGTCCATGAGGTCACAAAGAGTAGGATATAACTGAGCTACTTTTTTTTTTTTAATACTAAAATGCAGATTAAGTTCATCACAAGAATGACCTGTGACCATGGTAACAGATACAGTTTTCAGTCATATGAAGCATCTGACTTGAAGCTTTAAAACAGTAGATAAGTTTCATAAAAAATTGCACATCTTTCATTGTCAGAGTATGCAGTGTCAGACACCTGGTGGGTTTCTTTGCTGTTGGTTTCAGGTTTGCAGTCTCATCCATCCACAGGCCATCTAAGCAGTGTCTTCTCTTGGGAGAGTTATTGTAATTGGAAGATTGCCTTTCCTTGGAAGATACTTAGAATATATTATCTTTCACCATTTTATTTATGAAAAAAGACAAGCCAAGGGGCTTGTTGCAGTCCTGTGGTAGTCCATAGGATATCTGAATTTTCTAAGGTTATTGTCAAATTCACCCCCACTCTTCACATTGTCAGGAGTTTATTCATCTATCATCTAAACACCACACATATATATTTATTTTAGGATGACATTATTGTGTCAGGTGCTGGGTCACATTTGTTATTCCTCCTAGCCTATTTGCCTTATAAATCAAGAACAGAATTAAGAGGCTTGGCTTTCTTGTTCAAATGTAGTAAGTTATGGGCAGAGATTGATCAAAGATTATGCTTGTGGGTTTGATTTTGCTGCTGAATTGGCTAGAGGCTGTTCCCATCCATGATGACTCTGCTTTATATGAGGAAAACTTGCTCCATTTCTGAGCAGCCAGAACCTTTGCCACAGCGGTGATATTTATCACTTTTAAAGGAGTTTGTTTCTGTCTACTCATTTTGCTTTTGCTTCTTATTGCATAGCTTTCTATTGGGCATCCTGCCAGCATCCCTTGACCATATGGGATGGGAGGTATTGTGCATTGGTGCTTCTTCCTTGGTGAGTTCCTTAGTGTCTAGAAAAGTTCTGGGATGTGACAGGCACTTGTTAAATACTTGGTTAATGTTCATGATATTCTTTCATATATTTAGTATCAGGTATTGGCTCAGACAGTAAAGAATTGGCCTGCAATGCAGGAGACCCAGGTTCTGGCTCTGAGTGGGGAAGATCCCCTGGATAACAGAGTGGTTACTAACTCCAGTATTCCTGCCTGGAGAATTCCATGTGCAAAAGAGCCTGGCGGGCTGTAGTCCATGAGGTCACAAAGAGTAGGATATAACTGAGCTACTTTTTTTTTTTTAATACTAAAATGCAGATTAAGTTCATCACAAGAATGACCTGTGACCATGGTAACAGATACAGTTTTCAGTCATATGAAGCATCTGACTTGAAGCTTTAAAACAGTAGATAAGTTTCATAAAAAATTGCACATCTTTCATTGTCAGAGTATGCAGTGTCAGACACCTGGTGGGTTTCTTTGCTGTTGGTTTCAGGTTTGCAGTCTCATCCATCCACAGGCCATCTAAGCAGTGTCTTCTCTTGGGAGAGTTATTGTAATTGGAAGATTGCCTTTCCTTGGAAGATACTTAGAATATATTATCTTTCACCATTTTATTTATGAAAAAAGACAAGCCAAGGGGCTTGTTGCAGTCCTGTGGTAGTCCATAGGATATCTGAATTTTCTAAGGTTATTGTCAAATTCACCCCCACTCTTCACATTGTCAGGAGTTTATTCATCTATCATCTAAACACCACACATATATATTTATTTTAGGATGACATTATTGTGTCAGGTGCTGGGTCACATTTGTTATTCCTCCTAGCCTATTTGCCTTATAAATCAAGAACAGAATTAAGAGGCTTGGCTTTCTTGTTCAAATGTAGTAAGTTATGGGCAGAGATTGATCAAAGATTATTTGATGGGGTTCTCTCTTTCAAGGATGCCATTAAGTGATTTATTCTTTTGCTTATGACAGATTGGGAAAGTTAATTAAAGTGCTCAATTGTAAGAAAAAAGAAAACATTGAAATATCTGAGCATATCAGAAACTAGCAGCTCCTTGGACAACAGAGTGGTGTCTGGAGAGAAAAACGTTTGATGGCAAAAACTGTAAAATTCTTACTATGGTAATATAAACAGTATATTATTTGAGAACCTTGTTACAGAATTAACAAGAAAGGATATTTAGTGTATGTGATTTCTTATGTTTTTCAGGGCTAAAATTTTTCCACACGTTTCCCTTGTGGAGTCAGGGAGAATAGACAGGACTGAAGTTGTGTCTGTGAGCAGCACCTTAGTGGTTGATTTCTTCAAATTCAGTTCACTGCAGTCACTCAGTCATCCATGTCTGACTCTGCGATCCCATGTCTATCACCATCTCCTGGAGCCTGCTCAGACTCATGTCCATTGACTCAGTGATGCTATCCAGCCATCTCGTCCCCTGCTGTTCCCTTCTCCTTCTGCCTTGGATTTTCCCCAACATCAGGATCTTTTCCAGTGAGTTGTCTCTTCTCAGCAGGTGGCCAAAGTATTGGAGCTTCAGCGTTAGCATCAGTCCTTCCAATAAATATTGATTTCCTTTAGGATTGACTGATTTGATCTCCTTGCAGTCCAAGGGACTCTCAAGAATCTTCTGGAGCAGTTCAAAGGCATCATTTCTTCAGATTAGAATTCCCTAAGTATCCAGACTGTTGCAGTTGTAATTGGAAGATTGCCTTTCCTTGGAATACTTAGAATATATTATCTTTCACCATTTTATTTATGAAAAAAGACAAGCCAAGGGGCTTGTTGCAGTCCTGTGGTAGTCCATAGGATATCTGAATTTTCTAAGGTTATTGTCAAATTCACCCCCACTCTTCACATTGTCAGGAGTTTATTCATCTATCATCTAAACACCACACATATATATTTATTTTAGGATGACATTATTGTGTCAGGTGCTGGGTCACATTTGTTATTCCTCCTAGCCTATTTGCCTTATAAATCAAGAACAGAATTAAGAGGCTTGGCTTTCTTGTTCAAATGTAGTAAGTTATGGGCAGAGATTGATCAAAGATTATTTGATGGGGTTCTCTCTTTCAAGGATGCCATTAAGTGATTTATTCTTTTGCTTATGACAGATTGGGAAAGTTAATTAAAGTGCTCAATTGTAAGAAAAAAGAAAACATTGAAATATCTGAGCATATCAGAAACTAGCAGCTCCTTGGACAACAGAGTGGTGTCTGGAGAGAAAAACGTTTGATGGCAAAAACTGTAAAATTCTTACTATGGTAATATAAACAGTATATTATTTGAGAACCTTGTTACAGAATTAACAAGAAAGGATATTTAGTGTATGTGATTTCTTATGTTTTTCAGGGCTAAAATTTTTCCACACGTTTCCCTTGTGGAGTCAGGAAGAATAGACAGGACTGAAGTTGTGTCTGTGAGCAGCACCTTAGTGGTTGATTTCTTCAAATTCAGTTCACTGCAGTCACTCAGTCATCCATGTCTGACTCTGCGATCCCATGTCTATCACCATCTCCTGGAGCCTGCTCAGACTCATGTCCATTGACTCAGTGATGCTATCCAGCCATCTCGTCCCCTGCTGTTCCCTTCTCCTTCTGCCTTGGATTTTCCCCAACATCAGGATCTTTTCCAGTGAGTTGTCTCTTCTCAGCAGGTGGCCAAAGTATTGGAGCTTCAGCGTTAGCATCAGTCCTTCCAATAAATATTGATTTCCTTTAGGATTGACTGATTTGATCTCCTTGCAGTCCAAGGGACTCTCAAGAATCTTCTGGAGCAGTTCAAAGGCAACATTTCTTCAGATTAGAATTCCCTAAGTATCCAGACTGTTGCCAACAATTTTTGCCAGTTTTCTCAGTTTGCAGTCTGAGGTACACTTTGTGCTTCTGGTAACTTAGGGGAATGGGAATGACTATGCTGTTATTTTATTTGCAAAGTGATTTTTAAAAAAAATTTTGGCCTCTTTTATTGGTCCTTCATTTGTTTATTTCCATCTTAATTCTTTGGCCTGTGTGGGCCTCCCATCGCAGTGACCTCTCTGGTTGCAGAGCACCAGCTTAGGGCACATGTGCTCCAGAGCACTGGCTCTTAATTGGACACACCAGTCCAGTCGCTCTGCAGCATGTGGAAGCTTCCTGTGCCAGGGATCGAACTGGCGCCCCTTGCACTACAAGGCGGACTCTTTACCCACTGGGCCACCAGGGAAGCCCCAGAGTGACTGATTTTAATACTAAAATGATCTTGGTTATTTTATGCTACAAGAGTGTAGACTTTTTATTTTTTATATGCCTCTTTTTTTTTATTAAAAAAAACTTTTTAATATTTATTTATTTATTTATTTTGGTGGACATGGGGTGGGGAGGGAGAGGGGCGGGCAGGCCACTTCCATTGGTCTTTCATTTATCTGTTTTTCATCCATCTTTGTTCTTTGGCATGTGTGGGCCTCCCATCGCAGTGACCTCTCTGGTTGCAGAGCACCAGCTTAGGGCACATGTGCTCCAGAGCACTGGCTCTTAATTGGACACACCAGTCCAGTCGCTCTGCAGCATGTGGAAGCTTCCTGTGCCAGGGATCGAACTGGCGCCCCTTGCACTACAAGGCGGACTCTTTACCCACTGGGCCACCAGGGAAGCCCCAGAGTGACTGATTTTAATACTAAAATGATCTTGGTTATTTTATGCTACAAGAGTGTAGACTTTTTATTTTTTATATGCCTCTTTTTTTTTATTAAAAAAAACTTTTTAATATTTATTTATTTATTTATTTTGGTGGACATGGGGTGGGGAGGGAGAGGGGCGGGCAGGCCACTTCCATTGGTCTTTCATTTATCTGTTTTTCATCCATCTTTGTTCTTTGGCCCGTGTGGGCCTCCCATCGCAGTGGCCTCTGTTGTCGCAGAGCACTGGCTCTGGGCGCATGCGCTCCAGAGCTCCGGCTCGGTAATTGGACACATCAGTCCAGCCGCTCCGCAGCACGTGGGATCTTCCCAGGCCAGGGATCGAACCGGCACCCCTCGCACTGCAAGGCAGTGTTCTTACCCACTGGACCACCTGGGAAGCCCTGTGCCTCCTTTTTAAAACTAGTATTTATCACATTATTATTTGACCACAATGTAATTTCACATTTATTTGTAGGATTGTCTAATTGACGTCTGTCTTTTTTATCGGACTCTACACTCAAGGGTACTTTTCTGCTTCATTCTTTGTCTGTAGAGCCTAGGCGAGTGTCTGGCATCCAGTTTCGGTAAATTCTTGTTGGATGTATGAAAGGACCTTTGAAGGTTTTTTTGGAGTAGGCCAGATAAGAGCCCATTTTTCACCATCACGGAGTGCATTATTTTGTAAATGCTCCAAAAGCATTTGTAAAGGATAGAGTTATCATTTAGCAGTCTATATTTTTTATTTCATTTATTTTCTTTTAAAATTACATTTGTACAAAGTAATTATTTATACTCAAAATAGTTACTTTTCTCATCAAGCATACTTTATTTTACTTTTCGTAGACTTTATTTTTTAGAAAAGCTTTTGACTTCATAAAAAAATTAAATTGAAAGACTAGAGATTCGTGGGGCTTCCTAAGTGGCACTGTGGTAAAGAATCTGCCTTCTAGTGCAGGAGACACGAGAGATGTGGGTTCAATCCCTTGGTCAGGAAGATTCCCTCTAGTAGGAAATGGTAACCCACTCCAGCATTCTTGCCTGGGGGACTCTATGGATAGAGGAGCCTGGTGGGCTATAGTCCATGGAGTTGAAAAAGAGTCAGACACAACTGAGCATACACACATAAAAATTTATATTATTTTATTTTTAAGAAATTTTACTGGCATATACTTGATTTACAATGTTGTGTTGATTTCCGGTGTACAACAAAGTGAGTTATACATATACAGATATGCACTCTTTTCTTAGATTCTTTTCCCATAAATGCTGTTACAGTAAGTCCATCTTTGTTCTTTGGCCCGTGTGGGCCTCCCATCGCAGTGGCCTCTGTTGTCGCAGAGCACTGGCTCTGGGCGCATGCGCTCCAGAGCTCCGGCTCGGTAATTGGACACATCAGTCCAGCCGCTCCGCAGCACGTGGGATCTTCCCAGGCCAGGGATCGAACCGGCACCCCTCGCACTGCAAGGCAGTGTTCTTACCCACTGGACCACCTGGGAAGCCCTGTGCCTCCTTTTTAAAACTAGTATTTATCACATTATTATTTGACCACAATGTAATTTCACATTTATTTGTAGGATTGTCTAATTGACGTCTGTCTTTTTTATCGGACTCTACACTCAAGGGTACTTTTCTGCTTCATTCTTTGTCTGTAGAGCCTAGGCGAGTGTCTGGCATCCAGTTTCGGTAAATTCTTGTTGGATGTATGAAAGGACCTTTGAAGGTTTTTTTTGGAGTAGGCCAGATAAGAGCCCATTTTTCACCATCACGGAGTGCATTATTTTGTAAATGCTCCAAAAGCATTTGTAAAGGATAGAGTTATCATTTAGCAGTCTATATTTTTTATTTCATTTATTTTCTTTTAAAATTACATTTGTACAAAGTAATTATTTATACTCAAAATAGTTACTTTTCTCATCAAGCATACTTTATTTTACTTTTCGTAGACTTTATTTTTTAGAAAAGCTTTTGACTTCATAAAAAAATTAAATTGAAAGACTAGAGATTCGTGGGGCTTCCTAAGTGGCACTGTGGTAAAGAATCTGCCTTCTAGTGCAGGAGACACGAGAGATGTGGGTTCAATCCCTTGGTCAGGAAGATTCCCTCTAGTAGGAAATGGTAACCCACTCCAGCATTCTTGCCTGGGGGACTCTATGGATAGAGGAGCCTGGTGGGCTATAGTCCATGGAGTTGAAAAAGAGTCAGACACAACTGAGCATACACACATAAAAATTTATATTATTTTATTTTTAAGAAATTTTACTGGCATATACTTGATTTACAATGTTGTGTTGATTTCCGGTGTACAACAAAGTGAGTTATACATATACAGATATGCACTCTTTTCTTAGATTCTTTTCCCATAAATGCTGTTACAGAGTATTGAGTAGAATTCCCTGTGCTCTACGGTAGAACCTTACTAGTTGTCTGTTTTATAGATATTACTGTGTTTTTGTCCACCCCAGTCTTCCAGTTTTTCCCTCCTCTCCTTCGCCCCTGGTAGCCATACATGTGTTTTCTATATCTGTGACTCTGTTTAAGCTTCATATTATTTTAAAATTATACTTGGACTACTGATTAACCAATGAATCATTTAATCACATGCATTATATATTACATGTAAACTGATATGCTGTTATAACACTCCAGAAAGTCACCTTTTGTCCAGTGATATTTTTTGAGACGTCTCTAGTTATTTAATGGACTTTTGGAATAGTCCATTAACGGAATAGTTTTAAAGTTTTAAACTTCTCTTTTGAAAATCTTTGATTTGCTTGAATCTATTTATAATTACAGCCACTTAGATATGTTGATTTCTGGTCTGATTTCCCAGTGGCTTTTTTGTCCTTGAAGAAAATAATAATATATATTAGACACTTTGTCTGTATTTGCAGATGAGGAAATTGAGATGAAATGATTTTTTTATGATTATTTGCTAATAATTAATAGAAAGTTAGAATCATGTTTAATTTATGTTTGTTGTTTTTCTATTGCAAATAAGACAGTAACCATTCGTGCAGTCGTCTCTCTGTTGCTTGTCTATGTGGATGTGCAGTTATACTCAAATGATGCCACTGTCACTTCATTTTTTCTTTTAATTTTCTTTTACTTTTTACTTTTACACAGTTCTGTTGTTTACAGATATGTATGATCCCAGATTGGGTCACTTCACTTTTAATATATAAACTTGTGTTTTTACAAATGACCAGGATGTTGGGCAAAATTTTAGGGGAAGTTTAAAATGTGAACAGCATGACTTCCCTGGTGGTCCAGTGGGTAAACACACCGCCTTGCAGTGCAAGGGGTGCCAGTTTGATCTCTGGCCTGGGAAGATCCCATGTGCCATGGAGCGTCTGGACCAATGTGTCCAACTACCAAGCCAGAGCTCTGGAGCACATGCACTAAAAAAACTTTGATTTACAATGTTGTGTTGATTTCCGGTGTACAACAAAGTGAGTTATACATATACAGATATGCACTCTTTTCTTAGATTCTTTTCCCATAAATGCTGTTACAGAGTATTGAGTAGAATTCCCTGTGCTCTACGGTAGAACCTTACTAGTTGTCTGTTTTATAGATATTACTGTGTTTTTGTCCACCCCAGTCTTCCAGTTTTTCCCTCCTCTCCTTCGCCCCTGGTAGCCATACATGTGTTTTCTATATCTGTGACTCTGTTTAAGCTTCATATTATTTTAAAATTATACTTGGACTACTGATTAACCAATGAATCATTTAATCACATGCATTATATATTACATGTAAACTGATATGCTGTTATAACACTCCAGAAAGTCACCTTTTGTCCAGTGATATTTTTTGAGACGTCTCTAGTTATTTAATGGACTTTTGGAATAGTCCATTAACGGAATAGTTTTTAAAGTTTTAAACTTCTCTTTTGAAAATCTTTGATTTGCTTGAATCTATTTATAATTACAGCCACTTAGATATGTTGATTTCTGGTCTGATTTCCCAGTGGCTTTTTTGTCCTTGAAGAAAATAATAATATATATTAGACACTTTGTCTGTATTTGCAGATGAGGAAATTGAGATGAAATGATTTTTTTATGATTATTTGCTAATAATTAATAGAAAGTTAGAATCATGTTTAATTTATGTTTGTTGTTTTTCTATTGCAAATAAGACAGTAACCATTCGTGCAGTCGTCTCTCTGTTGCTTGTCTATGTGGATGTGCAGTTATACTCAAATGATGCCACTGTCACTTCATTTTTTCTTTTAATTTTCTTTTACTTTTTACTTTTACACAGTTCTGTTGTTTACAGATATGTATGATCCCAGATTGGGTCACTTCACTTTTAATATATAAACTTGTGTTTTTACAAATGACCAGGATGTTGGGCAAAATTTTAGGGGAAGTTTAAAATGTGAACAGCATGACTTCCCTGGTGGTCCAGTGGGTAAACACACCGCCTTGCAGTGCAAGGGGTGCCAGTTTGATCTCTGGCCTGGGAAGATCCCATGTGCCATGGAGCGTCTGGACCAATGTGTCCAACTACCAAGCCAGAGCTCTGGAGCACATGCACCCAGAGCCGGTGCTCTGCAGCGAGAGAGGCCACTGCGATGGGAGGCCCACACAGGCAAAAAAGAACAAAGATGGATGAAAATGGATGGCTGAAAAGACCAATAGAAGTGGCCAAACAACAACAACAAAATAATAAAAGTGTGAGCAACAGTTTCATAGAAGAATTCTCATAGTGTGTATTATTAAGTAATGATGTAGCTGCTCTTTTGTGTGTATTTTCATGTGCTATAACAGAAACTTATTTTTATCCCTTACAGTTGTTAGTTTATTACTTGGAGAAGCATTGGTATTAATCATTGAAACCATTGATTTTTCTCAATGTGTTTTTTATTGAGGTCTAGTTGATTTAATATGCTGCATTAGCTTCTGATATATAGCAAAGTGATTGTTACATATGTATATATTTATGTATTCAGTTTTCATATATATATATATGTAATATGTGTATGTGTTCTTTTTCGTAATAGTTTATGACAAGATACTGAGTATAGTCCCTGGTGTAACTACAAATCTTAATCAGAATTTTGCTTTGGTAATAGTCTTTCTAATATAGATCTAACATGATTGCCTTTAAAATTCATAATTTTGATCATATTAGGTCAACTATGTTTATAATTTCAAATTGCATTAAAATTAAAAGAGTTTAAGAAGTAGTATCAAGAGCAAAGGCTAGAGGATTAATGCTGCTAATTTTTCTGAGGAGGACCCAAACTTAGAACACATGTGAGGTTCGGGAGTCAGGTGTTGTTTGCACACATTAGGAATCCATCAACTCAAGGGATAGGGAAGGACAGATGTTTCAGAGGTTTGGGTCACTATCACTGTTTGCATAATAAAGGGCTGACTTTCCTCAGCTTTACTCACCAAATTATTTTCACCTTATACATAGTCCTTTTTTGTAAGTATTCGTTGGTACACAAAAAATGACCAGGATGTTGGGCAAAATTTTAGGGGAAGTTTAAAATGTGAACAGCATGACTTCCCTGGTGGTCCAGTGGGTAAACACACCGCCTTGCAGTGCAAGGGGTGCCAGTTTGATCTCTGGCCTGGGAAGATCCCATGTGCCATGGAGCGTCTGGACCAATGTGTCCAACTACCAAGCCAGAGCTCTGGAGCACATGCACCCAGAGCCGGTGCTCTGCAGCGAGAGAGGCCACTGCGATGGGAGGCCCACACAGGCAAAAAAGAACAAAGATGGATGAAAATGGATGGCTGAAAAGACCAATAGAAGTGGCCAAACAACAACAACAAAATAATAAAAGTGTGAGCAACAGTTTCATAGAAGAATTCTCATAGTGTGTATTATTAAGTAATGATGTAGCTGCTCTTTTGTGTGTATTTTCATGTGCTATAACAGAAACTTATTTTTATCCCTTACAGTTGTTAGTTTATTACTTGGAGAAGCATTGGTATTAATCATTGAAACCATTGATTTTTCTCAATGTGTTTTTTATTGAGGTCTAGTTGATTTAATATGCTGCATTAGCTTCTGATATATAGCAAAGTGATTGTTACATATGTATATATTTATGTATTCAGTTTTCATATATATATATATGTAATATGTGTATGTGTTCTTTTTCGTAATAGTTTATGACAAGATACTGAGTATAGTCCCTGGTGTAACTACAAATCTTAATCAGAATTTTGCTTTGGTAATAGTCTTTCTAATATAGATCTAACATGATTGCCTTTAAAATTCATAATTTTGATCATATTAGGTCAACTATGTTTATAATTTCAAATTGCATTAAAATTAAAAAGAGTTTAAGAAGTAGTATCAAGAGCAAAGGCTAGAGGATTAATGCTGCTAATTTTTCTGAGGAGGACCCAAACTTAGAACACATGTGAGGTTCGGGAGTCAGGTGTTGTTTGCACACATTAGGAATCCATCAACTCAAGGGATAGGGAAGGACAGATGTTTCAGAGGTTTGGGTCACTATCACTGTTTGCATAATAAAGGGCTGACTTTCCTCAGCTTTACTCACCAAATTATTTTCACCTTATACATAGTCTTTTTTTTTTGTAAGTATTTTTTTTTTCTTTTCCCCATCATGCCTCTTTTATTTATATTTATTCTCATCCATCTCTTTTATTTTTTGGCATGTGTGCGCCTCCCACTGCACTGGCTTCTCTCAGTGCAGAGCCACCAACTCTGAGTGTGTGCCTTCCGTAGAGCGCTGGCTCGTAGTTGGAAGCACCAGTGTAGCCGCTCCGCGCTATGTGGGATCTTCCCGGGCCAGGGATCAAAGTGGTTCCCCTTGCATTGCAAGGCAGACTTTTTACCCATTGGACCACCAGGGAAGCCCCATAGTGTGCTTTTTTTGTGAATTCTTTTAAAATCATTTTAGAAAAAGGTTGAGTAGGTATTATTGTAAATACTGGGAATTTTGGAACTAGGATAGCTGTAAGTAATGTTATAGCTATATGTAATGTTATAGAAATGTATTTGCTAGGAACTGAGTTTCAGGGTTTCTTTGATGCACTCATTCTTTTTATCACTCCTCTCATCTTTTTCTTTTTCATTGCTAAGTGGAGTTTTATTTTCATTAATCACCTGTGTCAACCCAGTTGATCGATACGGGCGTCACAAATTTCCTCAATTTGTAGAACTGAGGAAATTTTACATGTGTGATTTGCTGTCCTGCTTACCTTGAATTAAACCATTTAGGTCTGAATTTTGTCCTGTTAACTTTGAATTAAACCATTTAGGTCTGAATTTCTAGCCTTTTCCATGTGAAAATTAGTACATCTATTTTTTTTTTTTTTTGGCTCTTAAGTCATTATTGATTTTCATCCATCTGTATTCTTTGGCATGGATGGGCCTCCCATTGCAGTGGTTTCTCTTGTTGCAGAGCACTGGTTCTGGGCACATGCACTCCAGAGCGCTGGCTCGTAATTGGACACACCAGCTCAGCCATTCCACGACACGTGGGATCTTCCCCAGGCCAGGGATGGAACCAGAGCCAGCATTTTTGTGAAGCATTTATACATTGCCTCAGGTCATATGGAATAGAACCCTTGTCACTTACAAAGCATGACATATTTTAGTAATTTGAGCTTTTCTTTTTGATTTTAATGTCTTTTAGGAAAGGCAGTTCTGTTTTGTACTCCCAAGGAGCCTAATGTTGTTCATTTTATTAATTGGATGCTCAGTTTTTCCATAGAACTTAGAACTTACTCTGTGCTTATTTGAAAGAAATATTGACTCCTGCTGTAGTATAGGCATAGTAAGTGCACGCACATACAGGTACAACGCAGACCAAGTCTTCATTAGAGGAGGCAGGCGTTGTATTAAGTCTGCATGGTGTACCTGTCGCACCCCTAGTGGGAGGCTTGACCTCCTCTGTGTACGAAGGGAGAGCAGTAGTAGCAGTGGACTGTCGTGAAAGTTAATTGATTCATGTCCATCCCCCAGGATACTCAGGATTGCTTCCTGAGTTTTTCCCTCTAGCTTAAGCGGATAGGAAGCATTAAAACCATCTCTAGAAGTTTTGATATTAAGATTGGCAAGAAACAAACAATTGACATCAGGCATAAGTCTTACTTTGCGTTATGCTTTTGGCGCGTCGTTGCTGGGAAAACTATGCTAATGCACGCCATCTGCAGATACCAGATGTGCCATTGAGAGGTGCGCAAGTTCCTTTCCAGAAAACTGCTTGCTGTCGAATGTCAATCATTCATGTTAAAATGACAGCACCTCTCATCAACGGAGGGAGAGTGACTGCGATTTGTGTTTTTTTCTTTACCATCACATACCAATCTGGATGATTAATACTGTGATAAATTAAATGTGGCCAACAGGGGAAAAGTAACAAATGCAATTGCCAAGCGCATCTTTTGTTCTTTCATAAAATAGCTACAGGGTCTTTTAAAGACTGGCTCACTGAGTACACCTGAACGGTGGGTGTGGTTACATCCTTCTGACTACCTTACATTTTCTTGGCTTGTGTGGTTTATTGTATTAAAAGAAGTACCTGGCAGGGTATCAGTAGATGGTGCAAGGCACAGAGTGGTTTTTGTCTTGCAAAGTTGCGTATGCTTATGTCTTAAAAGATGTTGTCATCAATTTTGTGGAACGTTAGTGTGTTTTGTGAAGCATTTATACATTGCCTCAGGTCATATGGAATAGAACCCTTGTCACTTACAAAGCATGACATATTTTAGTAATTTGAGCTTTTCTTTTGATTTTAATGTCTTTTAGGAAAGGCAGTTCTGTTTTGTACTCCCAAGGAGCCTAATGTTGTTCATTTTATTAATTGGATGCTCAGTTTTTCCATAGAACTTAGAACTTACTCTGTGCTTATTTGAAAGAAATATTGACTCCTGCTGTAGTATAGGCATAGTAAGTGCACGCACATACAGGTACAACGCAGACCAAGTCTTCATTAGAGGAGGCAGGCGTTGTATTAAGTCTGCATGGTGTACCTGTCGCTCCCCTAGAGGGAGGCTTGACCTCCTCTGTGTACGAAGGGAGAGCAGTAGTAGCAGTGGACTGTCGTGAAAGTTAATTGATTCATGTCCATCCCCCAGGATACTCAGGATTGCTTCCTGAGTTTTTCCCTCTAGCTTAAGCGGATAGGAAGCATTAAAACCATCTCTAGAAGTTTTGATATTAAGATTGGCAAGAAACAAACAATTGACATCAGGCATAAGTCTTACTTTGCGTTATGCTTTTGGCGCGTCGTTGCTGGGAAAACTATGCTAATGCACGCCATCTGCAGATACCAGATGTGCCATTGAGAGGTGCGCAAGTTCCTTTCCAGAAAACTGCTTGCTGTCGAATGTCAATCATTCATGTTAAAATGACAGCACCTCTCATCAACGGAGGGAGAGTGACTGCGATTTGTGTTTTTTTCTTTACCATCACATACCAATCTGGATGATTAATACTGTGATAAATTAAATGTGGCCAACAGGGGAAAAGTAACAAATGCAATTGCCAAGCGCATCTTTTGTTCTTTCATAAAATAGCTACAGGGTCTTTTAAAGACTGGCTCACTGAGTACACCTGAACGGTGGGTGTGGTTACATCCTTCTGACTACCTTACATTTTCTTGGCTTGTGTGGTTTATTGTATTAAAAGAAGTACCTGGCAGGGTATCAGTAGATGGTGCAAGGCACAGAGTGGTTTTTGTCTTGCAAAGTTGCGTATGCTTATGTCTTAAAAGATGTTGTCATCAATTTTGTGGAACTTTGATTTAGTGTGTTTTGGTTGGGGGGAGGAGAGAGAGAGAGAAAGAAGCACTTAAAATCAACTTTCATCTGAAATCCATTTTTTTTTTTTCTACCTGGATTTGGATGTATCTACATTTAGAGATAATGAAGCTCTTTATGTTCTCCTTTAATATCTTTTCAACTATGGCAGTTACTGCTTGAACTGATGAACATGTCAGATACACCCTAAAATTCCAATGATTTCTAGGATATTAATGAATAACATTGTTTGCCAGCTGCTAGAATGTACTGTAAGCTTTCCTTGTGTAGAAATGTGTGGGAGCAAGTCTCTTCCTCTCCTTTTTCTTGTTTTAAAGTTCCTGTAGCCAAACCGCATGGTCATCTGAAGGAACTTTGTATGGACATCAGACAGTGTTTCTCATAGTTGAGGCTTATAAAAACATATTCCAACCTTTGTATAAGAAAACGGTATAGTTTGATTTAAATTCCTTAGTATAGTTTGATTTAAATTCCTTTCCTTACGGAGATTTCCTCTTAACCCTGTTCAATGCTATTCTTATTCAGATTTTGCCAAGAAATGAGACTTTTTTAAAAAAAAAACAAAAACAAACTTAGGCTATCCTTGAATAATTCAATTTAGTTTTACATCAGTATACCCTAACAGCAAAGGACTGTCAAGGAAATGGTCTTAGTAGATACAGACTTCCATTAACAAATTGGGATTTAGCTTTCATTGAAACATTTTCTTCTCCCTAAAATCACCCTCATTTTTACCAAATATAACCAAATTAAGACTAGTTTGTTTGTGAAATAGGTCTGGTTTCAATAAACTTGGCCTAATGTAGACATTTTAAAATTTATTTCTACAAAGTGTCTTGTATAAATATCTAAAGTCACTCTTTGGTCGGATGATTAATACTGTGATAAATTAAATGTGGCCAACAGGGGAAAAGTAACAAATGCAATTGCCAAGCGCATCTTTTGTTCTTTCATAAAATAGCTACAGGGTCTTTTAAAGACTGGCTCACTGAGTACACCTGAACGGTGGGTGTGGTTACATCCTTCTGACTACCTTACATTTTCTTGGCTTGTGTGGTTTATTGTATTAAAAGAAGTACCTGGCAGGGTATCAGTAGATGGTGCAAGGCACAGAGTGGTTTTTGTCTTGCAAAGTTGCGTATGCTTATGTCTTAAAAGATGTTGTCATCAATTTTGTGGAACTTTGATTTAGTGTGTTTTGGTTGGGGGGAGGAGAGAGAGAGAGAAAGAAGCACTTAAAATCAACTTTCATCTGAAATCCATTTTTTTTTTTTCTACCTGGATTTGGATGTATCTACATTTAGAGATAATGAAGCTCTTTATGTTCTCCTTTAATATCTTTTCAACTATGGCAGTTACTGCTTGAACTGATGAACATGTCAGATACACCCTAAAATTCCAATGATTTCTAGGATATTAATGAATAACATTGTTTGCCAGCTGCTAGAATGTACTGTAAGCTTTCCTTGTGTAGAAATGTGTGGGAGCAAGTCTCTTCCTCTCCTTTTTCTTGTTTTAAAGTTCCTGTAGCCAAACCGCATGGTCATCTGAAGGAACTTTGTATGGACATCAGACAGTGTTTCTCATAGTTGAGGCTTATAAAAACATATTCCAACCTTTGTATAAGAAAACGGTATAGTTTGATTTAAATTCCTTAGTATAGTTTGATTTAAATTCCTTTCCTTACGGAGATTTCCTCTTAACCCTGTTCAATGCTATTCTTATTCAGATTTTGCCAAGAAATGAGACTTTTTTAAAAAAAAAACAAAAACAAACTTAGGCTATCCTTGAATAATTCAATTTAGTTTTACATCAGTATACCCTAACAGCAAAGGACTGTCAAGGAAATGGTCTTAGTAGATACAGACTTCCATTAACAAATTGGGATTTAGCTTTCATTGAAACATTTTCTTCTCCCTAAAATCACCCTCATTTTTACCAAATATAACCAAATTAAGACTAGTTTGTTTGTGAAATAGGTCTGGTTTCAATAAACTTGGCCTAATGTAGACATTTTAAAATTTATTTCTACAAAGTGTCTTGTATAAATATCTAAAGTCACTCTTTGGTCTTATAATTGGTATATGGTGTTGTTCCTAAGTATTGAGTAAGTGGGAATTTGTAACAGAAAATGAATGAAGAGCAGCCAAGTCCAAAAAAATATGGAGTCCCTGTCTATCAGTAGGAGATCATGAGTGTGCAAAGTATTATATACTGTTTTGTTTTTTTTTTTGAATAATAGTGCCCACTGAAAGCTGATCTCAGAAATAAATTGTGCAGTTTATTGTATCGGGACTGATGAATACAGTGACACACAAAAAATACTTTAAACATTTTTTTTTTATTTTTTCACTGAACTTTGTGCTTTGCTCCTGCCGGTTCCTTCTGCCTTAGAGACTTGTTGCTTTACTCACCAAACCCTGGACTCAACCTCAGGTGAATATACCAGTGAATTATTTACTGGTCGTCTTTGTAGGATGCTTTTCATTGACTTCTCAGGGAAGAGTTCAGTGCTTGCTCCATTCTGTTCTCCTTCCCTTCCACCCTGCGCTGCTTACATGCTCTAATAATATGCTAACTTCTGCCTTTGCCGCCTGACTCGAGTCTTTGATGTGTTGATAATTTCTTCTCTCTTTTTTTAAGGATACATCTTTGAATCTTTCTTTGGGACTTGATGGATGTCTGTGTTCATTAAATCAATGGCTGGATGAATAATATTATAATATATTTTTATTTTATTGAAATACAGTTGATTTATAATGTTGTATTAGTTGCAGTTATAGAGCAAAGTGGTTCATTGATATATACATATATATCTATTCTTTTTCAGATTCTTTTCCCTTATAAGTTATAGCAAAATATTGAGTATAGTTCCCTAAATACTCTATACTTGTTTGTATATTTGCTTTATATTTAGTAGTGTGTGTGTGTTAATCCCAAACTCGTAATTTATCCCCTCCTTCTTTCTCCTTTGGAATACCATAAGTTGTTTTCTGTGTCCATTGAGTCTATTTCTGTTTTGTATATAAGTGCTGGAAAGGGTGTGGATACGTTCTTTTTTATATATTTTTTAGATTTTACATGTAAGTGATATCAAATGATATTTATCTTTCCTTGTCTGGCTTTACTTCACTGATTATGACAACCTTTAAGCCATATCCATGTGGCTGCCAATGGCAATATTTCATTCTTTTTTATGACGTTGTAGTATTACACAGTATAAATATACTTAATATACTACGTCTTATTTATTCCTTCATCTGTCCATGTATATTTAGGTTGCTTCTGTGTCTTGGCTGTTGTAAATAGTGCTGTATTGAACACTAGGATGAGTGAATCTTTTCAAATTATCATTTTCTCTAGATATATGCCCTGAATGGGATTGCAGGTTCATATGGTAATTGTATCTTTAGTTTATTTGCCTCTATACTGTTCTCCATAGTGGCTGTACCGATTACGTTACCAGAGTGTAGGAGGATTCCTTTTTCCACACTCTATGCAGCTTATTAGTTGTACACCTTTTGGTTTTCCTTCTGCCTTAGAGACTTGTTGCTTTACTCACCAAACCCTGGACTCAACCTCAGGTGAATATACCAGTGAATTATTTACTGGTCGTCTTTGTAGGATGCTTTTCATTGACTTCTCAGGGAAGAGTTCAGTGCTTGCTCCATTCTGTTCTCCTTCCCTTCCACCCTGCGCTGCTTACATGCTCTAATAATATGCTAACTTCTGCCTTTGCCGCCTGACTCGAGTCTTTGATGTGTTGATAATTTCTTCTCTCTTTTTTTAAGGATACATCTTTGAATCTTTCTTTGGGACTTGATGGATGTCTGTGTTCATTAAATCAATGGCTGGATGAATAATATTATAATATATTTTTATTTTATTGAAATACAGTTGATTTATAATGTTGTATTAGTTGCAGTTATAGAGCAAAGTGGTTCATTGATATATACATATATATCTATTCTTTTTCAGATTCTTTTCCCTTATAAGTTATAGCAAAATATTGAGTATAGTTCCCTAAATACTCTATACTTGTTTGTATATTTGCTTTATATTTAGTAGTGTGTGTGTGTTAATCCCAAACTCGTAATTTATCCCCTCCTTCTTTCTCCTTTGGAATACCATAAGTTGTTTTCTGTGTCCATTGAGTCTATTTCTGTTTTGTATATAAGTGCTGGAAAGGGTGTGGATACGTTCTTTTTTATATATTTTTTAGATTTTACATGTAAGTGATATCAAATGATATTTATCTTTCCTTGTCTGGCTTTACTTCACTGATTATGACAACCTTTAAGCCATATCCATGTGGCTGCCAATGGCAATATTTCATTCTTTTTTATGACGTTGTAGTATTACACAGTATAAATATACTTAATATACTACGTCTTATTTATTCCTTCATCTGTCCATGTATATTTAGGTTGCTTCTGTGTCTTGGCTGTTGTAAATAGTGCTGTATTGAACACTAGGATGAGTGAATCTTTTCAAATTATCATTTTCTCTAGATATATGCCCTGAATGGGATTGCAGGTTCATATGGTAATTGTATTTTTTAGTTTATTTGCCTCTATACTGTTCTCCATAGTGGCTGTACCGATTTACGTTACCAGAGTGTAGGAGGATTCCTTTTTCTCCACACTCTATGCAGCACTTATTAGTTGTACACCTTTTGGTGATAGCCATTCTGACTGCTATGAGATGATCCCTCTTTGTAGTTTTGTTTTGCATTTCTCTAATAAATTAGTGATGGTGAGTGTCTTTTAATGTGCTTTTTGGCCATAAGAATGTTATAACATTATTCTTATATACAAAACCTTCATATATGGAAAATCATGCTTTCCATATATATATCTTCACAGTTCAAGAGGGTATAAAACTATAGATTGCAATAAAATTATCTTTTAATTTTGAAAAATATTATAGCATAATGTGTTATATTGCTCATTGACATTGTTTATATTAAACTTGAAATATTGGTACATCATACACATTTGAAGGTTTCTTTATGAAGTCTTATAACTTTGTGTTTTAGTTATTTTAAATTTGAGATATTATTTGTCTTATATTAAAGAAGGACTTAGCTGATTGAAAAATTTAACCAGCAAAAGGTACTGTTATACTTTTATTCATTATACAAGCAGAACATTGGGCATAGCTTGAAAAAACTAGTTTTAATCCTAATGTCAGTAAATTATTTTCGACATTTTTGTCTATAGCCCTGAAAAAGTTTTAAAATGTATTTGTGGCAGACAGACTTTTTTAAAAAGTATTTGCATACAGACTTTAAAGTACAAAGAAGATCACATATTTTTCTTTAACTGAGCATCACTTCTGAGTTGACCAAATTACTCAAAACATTTTAGGGTAGAAGTTGCCACTAGATGATCATCTCTGCAGATGATGCTCACAATGGAACAAGAAGGTCAACCATATGGAGAGGTTAAAAATAAAATCTGCTGGCCTTCAAAATCCTTTTATCAGCCACCTAACGGGGTCAGATGCTGACAATGGTGCATCTGAGAGCAGTGAGTAGAGACAGATTGTAGAAGTTTCATCATTGTGAATTATATTCTCAGTGTATTTAATTCTTCTTATCCTTGTTCTAGTCTTCATTTCTCTGCAGTGTGCATTTTGGTGGCAAATCTCAGATGCAGCCCCAAAGGCAAGTAGTTGCTTATATATTCATGCATGAAATAAAGTATTTTATGGTATGCCAATCAAATATACTCCCAAATCAGAAAACAAATATTTTCCCCAAAGTAAGTTCCATGTAAATGTAACTAAAAGGAGCTACTTTGTCATTATAGTGAGTGAATATTCATTTTTAGAGCAGACAGTATGTTTGGATTATGTTAAACCTGTGTCTGTGAAAGTGAGTCACCAAGGTAAAGTTATTTTTTTTAAACTTTTATGTTACTTTTAACTTTTACAGAGTTTTGTTGTTTATAGATATGTGTGTTCCCAGATTAGTCACATGTAATTTATCCCCCTTTCTCACACCCTCATAGATAAAATTATCTTTTAATTTTGAAAAATATTATAGCATAATGTGTTATATTGCTCATTGACATTGTTTATATTAAACTTGAAATATTGGTACATCATACACATTTGAAGGTTTCTTTATGAAGTCTTATAACTTTGTGTTTTAGTTATTTTAAATTTGAGATATTATTTGTCTTATATTAAAGAAGGACTTAGCTGATTGAAAAATTTAACCAGCAAAAGGTACTGTTATACTTTTATTCATTATACAAGCAGAACATTGGGCATAGCTTGAAAAAACTAGTTTTAATCCTAATGTCAGTAAATTATTTTCGACATTTTTGTCTATAGCCCTGAAAAAGTTTTAAAATGTATTTGTGGCAGACAGACTTTTTAAAATGTATTTGCATACAGACTTTAAAGTACAAAGAAGATCACATATTTTTCTTTAACTGAGCATCACTTCTGAGTTGACCAAATTACTCAAAACATTTTAGGGTAGAAGTTGCCACTAGATGATCATCTCTGCAGATGATGCTCACAATGGAACAAGAAGGTCAACCATATGGAGAGGTTAAAAATAAAATCTGCTGGCCTTCAAAATCCTTTTATCAGCCACCTAACGGGGTCAGATGCTGACAATGGTGCATCTGAGAGCAGTGAGTAGAGACAGATTGTAGAAGTTTCATCATTGTGAATTATATTCTCAGTGTATTTAATTCTTCTTATCCTTGTTCTAGTCTTCATTTCTCTGCAGTGTGCATTTTGGTGGCAAATCTCAGATGCAGCCCCAAAGGCAAGTAGTTGCTTATATATTCATGCATGAAATAAAGTATTTTATGGTATGCCAATCAAATATACTCCCAAATCAGAAAACAAATATTTTCCCCAAAGTAAGTTCCATGTAAATGTAACTAAAAGGAGCTACTTTGTCATTATAGTGAGTGAATATTCATTTTTAGAGCAGACAGTATGTTTGGATTATGTTAAACCTGTGTCTGTGAAAGTGAGTCACCAAGGTAAAGTTATTTTTTTTTTTAAACTTTTATTTTACTTTTAACTTTTACAGAGTTTTGTTGTTTATAGATATGTGTGTTCCCAGATTAGTCACATGTATATCCCCCCCTTCCCACCCCTCCCAGCCATCACACAGCACCCCTGAAGGATCCCCTTTTCTCACAGAGCAATGACTATAGCTGTTTTCTTCACATATGATAGTATAGGCCTTCATGCTACTTCCTTTACGCCTCCCTCCCACTGTTCCTTCCCCACAATGTCCATATGTCCACTGTCCATGTAAAGTTTTATCTAAAAATAATATCCATAGAAAAGAGGAATAAATATACATGTGGTAAAATACTTCTCTTTTCTGTAAACTTCTTTATTTTTAATTATTGTAATGTTGTTTATTTTCTGCTGTTAAGAGAAATAGTAGCCATGTTTATAGTAGTGTTTCTTTCAGTAGCCAAGAGGTGGGTATTGATGTGTCTATTGATGGTTTACTGGATAATTAAAACATGGTGTATATATATATATATATATATATATATATATATATAGTAACATATTATTCAGACTTGAGAATGAAATTATGACATGTACTACACAGTGGATGAGCTATTAGATTATGTTTAAATATGCAAGTCACAGAACGACAGATACTGCATGATCATGTTTATACATGATATTGAGATTTGTGAAGTTCATAAAAACCATTCAGTGGTTGCCAGAGGCTGGGGAAATAGGAAATGGGGCCTTGTGTAATGGGTGCAGAGCTTCATTCTCACATGATGAGAAAGTTTTAGCAATTGAATATACCTAAGCCTACTGATCTGTACAGTAAAATGGTTAAATGGTACCATCTTAAAAATGGTTAAGATGATAGAAGTTATTTTATGTATACTTTACCATAACAGAAATAGAGACACTGGTAGAGACTATAATTTTAGTCCAAAACTTATTTATTGTTTGTCATAATTGTTTCTACAGAGTAAATGCTTAGGGTTGGTCTTTGAGCCCCTAACAGGGTTATGATATTCTACATGATTGCAGATCAAATAGAAGTATACCATGGATATAGTAAATTATTATTTGTAGAATAATTAATCAAAAGCCGACTAAAGTACTGAAATCATTTTTTAAAAATTTAGTCACATGTTAATTTTCCTTACAGAGTTTTGTTGTTTATAGATATGTGTGTTCCCAGATTAGTCACATGTATATCCCCCCCTTCCCACCCCTCCCAGCCATCACACAGCACCCCTGAAGGATCCCCTTTTCTCACAGAGCAATGACTATAGCTGTTTTCTTCACATATGATAGTATAGGCCTTCATGCTACTTCCTTTACGCCTCCCTCCCACTGTTCCTTCCCCACAATGTCCATATGTCCACTGTCCATGTAAAGTTTTATCTAAAAATAATATCCATAGAAAAGAGGAATAAATATACATGTGGTAAAATACTTCTCTTTTCTGTAAACTTCTTTATTTTTAATTATTGTAATGTTGTTTATTTTCTGCTGTTAAGAGAAATAGTAGCCATGTTTATAGTAGTGTTTCTTTCAGTAGCCAAGAGGTGGGTATTGATGTGTCTATTGATGGTTTACTGGATAATTAAAACATGGTGTATATATATATATATATATATATATATATATAGTAACATATTATTCAGACTTGAGAATGAAATTATGACATGTACTACACAGTGGATGAGCTATTAGATTATGTTTAAATATGCAAGTCACAGAACGACAGATACTGCATGATCATGTTTATACATGATATTGAGATTTGTGAAGTTCATAAAAACCATTCAGTGGTTGCCAGAGGCTGGGGAAATAGGAAATGGGGCCTTGTGTAATGGGTGCAGAGCTTCATTCTCACATGATGAGAAAGTTTTAGCAATTGAATATACCTAAGCCTACTGATCTGTACAGTAAAATGGTTAAATGGTACCATCTTAAAAATGGTTAAGATGATAGAAGTTATTTTATGTATACTTTACCATAACAGAAATAGAGACACTGGTAGAGACTATAATTTTAGTCCAAAACTTATTTATTGTTTGTCATAATTGTTTCTACAGAGTAAATGCTTAGGGTTGGTCTTTGAGCCCCTAACAGGGTTATGATATTCTACATGATTGCAGATCAAATAGAAGTATACCATGGATATAGTAAATTATTATTTGTAGAATAATTAATCAAAAGCCGACTAAAGTACTGAAATCATTATGTCCAAATGGGTATTTAAAAGAGATTCTTTGCTTTTATAGTTATCAATTCATAATTTGGAAACATTTGTTCAAGTATTTATTGACCACTTACCAGCACATAGAGACTGAGCTGGATTCAGATATACAGTGTTAATAAGTCTGGTCCTCAAGGAGCGTAAAGCCAATTGCAGAGGAGCAGAGGGAGAACAAAGCACCATGAAGATTATAAAAGGAGTAAATAAAGCGTGAAGTGGGAGAAGGTAGACAGATGCTGAATTTCAGGGCATCTGTTCTGGGGCTTCAAGGGAAACTTTATGGAAGAAGCAGTAGTGTGAACTAGAAGTTAATTAAGTAAAATGGTTGGAGGAGAAACTTGAGGGCGTGATAAAGGCAGAGGCCTTGTGGGCTGAGAGAATATCTTTCCCAGTATAATCTTTTTATGCCTGGAGTCCTGTTGGATGGTTTCTTTTTCACTCTCCCAAGCCCAGTGTTGGTGGTGTGCCTGCAGGTCTCAGGGAACCTGGCTTCATAACCGCCGAGAGAAGCTGATTCTGCTTGGACCAGTGACTTTGGTGGATGGGACAGGAGAGACACTGGACATAAAAGGAGGTTGTATAATGAAGAGACATGTTACCTTTCACCATGATTTGGCTGGCACTGAGGAACGATGCAGGATTTTCATAGAGGAAGAGAGTATGGAGAGAGATGTATTTACTTTAGAAATTCAAGTCTGGCTGCCTTGATGAGAAGAGACTGGAATGGAGCAGGAGGCACTGCCTTCACTTCCTAAGGACTGTACCATGGGGGTGGGCACTGACCTTGGTTGTGGGGCATAGACAAGAGTGAATGAATTTCAGAGCTATTCTGAAGCTGGATTCAGCAGGACTTAAGAACATCGCATGTGGGTTTGTGTGCTTGTATGTCTGTGCGTTTGCACATGTGGCAGGGTGGGGGGAGGGAAAAGCAAAGAATGACGTAATGCCTTAGACTGCTGAGCCATGGGACAGTTTACCATGGTAAGGATGTAAAACGAAGGGAAATTTTGGGAAAACACATCCATTTTCACTGAAGCCTTGGGAAGGGGTGGATAAGCCTAGTAAGAGTCCATAAAATGGACTAAAGAAATCTAAAATAAAGAGCCAGAGAACAAGGGATAAAGAATAAACAAAGGATTAACAGTCCACAGCGAAACCTAACCACTACTACCACAACAAAAACCCATGAGACAAACATGGCAAAACCTGGCACGAGAGTTCAGAGAGCAAGGAAGAAAACCCAGCATATCATTTGAAGACACCAGGCAACAGCGTGTTTTTAGAATGAGTCAGTGGTCAGTGCGCATGTCAGGGAAGGATTGGGTGTGATGGTTCTGGGCAGGGCCCCAGGCCACACTGAAAGAAGTTGGGAGGTAGATCAGAAGTAGAGGCTGTGAGTGAAGACACCCCTTTTAGTAATTTTCACTAAAAGAAGATGAGAATAACAGGAAAAATTATACTGGAGAGAATGTAATAGCACAATTTTATATTTATTTATTACCTGCTTTATTGTCGCAAACTGAACATAAATTTACCAGTTAAATAATTTTCAAGTGTACAGTTTAGTGTTACTAAGTACCTCCATGATGTTGAACAACCAATGCCGCTAATTCCAGAACTCTTTTTATCACCCTACACAGAAAATCTGCACCCATTAAGCAATAACTCTCTTCTTGCCTCCCTATATCTAATCTTTCTGTCTCTCTGAACTTGCCTATTCTAGATTTCATGTAACGGAGTCATAAAGTGTTCTTGGGTCTGGTTTATTTCACTCAGCATAATGTTTTAAAAGGCTTATCTTGGTTGTAGCGTGTATCAGAACTTCATTCCATTCTATGGTTGAATCATGCCCCGTTATATGTATATGCCCCTATTTGTTTCTACATCCAGTCTTTGAACACTTGGGTTGTCTCTGCCTTGTGAAAAGAATACCACTGTGATTATGGATGTATAAGTATCTGAGTTCCTGTTTTCCATTCTTTTGGCTATATACCTAGAAGTAGAATTGCTGGACCATACAGTGGTTTGTGTGCTTGTATGTCTGTGCGTTTGCACATGTGGCAGGGTGGGAGGGGAAAAGCAAAGAATGACGTAATGCCTTAGACTGCTGAGCCATGGGACAGTTTACCATGGTAAGGATGTAAAACGAAGGGAAATTTTGGGAAAACACATCCATTTTCACTGAAGCCTTGGGAAGGGGTGGATAAGCCTAGTAAGAGTCCATAAAATGGACTAAAGAAATCTAAAATAAAGAGCCAGAGAACAAGGGATAAAGAATAAACAAAGGATTAACAGTCCACAGCGAAACCTAACCACTACTACCACAACAAAAACCCATGAGACAAACATGGCAAAACCTGGCACGAGAGTTCAGAGAGCAAGGAAGAAAACCCAGCATATCATTTGAAGACACCAGGCAACAGCGTTTTTTTAGAATGAGTCAGTGGTCAGTGCGCATGTCAGGGAAGGATTGGGTGTGATGGTTCTGGGCAGGGCCCCAGGCCACACTGAAAGAAGTTGGGAGGTAGATCAGAAGTAGAGGCTGTGAGTGAAGACACCCCTTTTAGTAATTTTCACTAAAAGAAGATGAGAATAACAGGAAAAATTATACTGGAGAGAATGTAATAGCACAATTTTATATTTATTTATTACCTGCTTTATTGTCGCAAACTGAACATAAATTTACCAGTTAAATAATTTTCAAGTGTACAGTTTAGTGTTACTAAGTACCTCCATGATGTTGAACAACCAATGCCGCTAATTCCAGAACTCTTTTTATCACCCTACACAGAAAATCTGCACCCATTAAGCAATAACTCTCTTCTTGCCTCCCTATATCTAATCTTTCTGTCTCTCTGAACTTGCCTATTCTAGATTTCATGTAACGGGAGTCATAAAGTGTTCTTGGGTCTGGTTTATTTCACTCAGCATAATGTTTTAAAAGGCTTATCTTGGTTGTAGCGTGTATCAGAACTTCATTCCATTCTATGGTTGAATCATGCCCCGTTATATGTATATGCCCCTATTTGTTTCTACATCCAGTCTTTGAACACTTGGGTTGTCTCTGCCTTGTGAAAAGAATACCACTGTGATTATGGATGTATAAGTATCTGAGTTCCTGTTTTCCATTCTTTTGGCTATATACCTAGAAGTAGAATTGCTGGACCATACAGTGATTCTGTCTTTGACTTTATGAAGAATTGCCTAAATGTTTTCCACAGTGGGTGCAACATTTTACATTTTCACCAGCAGGGTGTCAGGGTTCCAGGTTTTCCACAGTATTGTAAACACTTGTTACTTTCTTTTTACTTATGACTCCTAGACCTTAATCATGATAGTTCATCCTACCACCCTGGCTTTGTGAACTCTTTGTCACCCTTCCTCAAAAAAAATGATCCATGTGGCATTAACGCCACATTATACATGTGAAATTTAGATTTTGGATAAAGTTCAGAGGTTGGCCTTGAGATATTTGCATTATGTCTCTCAGGGTCAAAATCTTTACAAATATAAATACTATATATATATATATATATATATATATATATATATATATATAATATTTATTATTGCTTTTTATTTTTCTGCTCCATGAACATTAGTCTAAAACTTGAAGGTGAAATGTGTATGATTACAAAGTAGTTTGCTTGTTCAAGATACATGAAGCTTTTACTATATATACTACTAAGTAATGAAATATATATTAATACACATGGCAGCCAAGGTTGATAAAACTCTTAGACATGTAGCAAATAAATCTTATTAATATGTAGGCTGACTGCATGACTTCAGTCAGTAAATGATGATTTTTCCATTTTGTGTAGTCTTCAGACCCTTTTGAACACCTCTGACATTGGTGAAAACAAATATGATCATGTATTCCAAATCACATAGTGCACATAACAATGTCATGCATATATTATAAAACTAAAATAACACAGAATTTATAAAGAGGAATAAAATTAATATGAAATTATTTAATAAGAGTATATTCTTTATTATATTCTCTGCAGTGGTTTTTCTTGCCCATTTCTGGGATGGGTGCCCCTCCTACTTGTGCAAATTACTGATTAAAAAAGGACTAATGGTCTCTTTTTTTCTTGTGCAAAATTCATTCCATTCTATGGTTGAATCATGCCCCGTTATATGTATATGCCCCTATTTGTTTCTACATCCAGTCTTTGAACACTTGGGTTGTCTCTGCCTTGTGAAAAGAATACCACTGTGATTATGGATGTATAAGTATCTGAGTTCCTGTTTTCCATTCTTTTGGCTATATACCTAGAAGTAGAATTGCTGGACCATACAGTGATTCTGTCTTTGACTTTATGAAGAATTGCCTAAATGTTTTCCACAGTGGGTGCAACATTTTACATTTTCACCAGCAGGGTGTCAGGGTTCCAGGTTTTCCACAGTATTGTAAACACTTGTTACTTTCTTTTTACTTATGACTCCTAGACCTTAATCATGATAGTTCATCCTACCACCCTGGCTTTGTGAACTCTTTGTCACCCTTCCTCAAAAAAAATGATCCATGTGGCATTAACGCCACATTATACATGTGAAATTTAGATTTTGGATAAAGTTCAGAGGTTGGCCTTGAGATATTTGCATTATGTCTCTCAGGGTCAAAATCTTTACAAATATAAATACTATATATATATATATATATATATATATATATATATATATATAATATTTATTATTGCTTTTTATTTTTCTGCTCCATGAACATTAGTCTAAAACTTGAAGGTGAAATGTGTATGATTACAAAGTAGTTTGCTTGTTCAAGATACATGAAGCTTTTACTATATATACTACTAAGTAATGAAATATATATTAATACACATGGCAGCCAAGGTTGATAAAACTCTTAGACATGTAGCAAATAAATCTTATTAATATGTAGGCTGACTGCATGACTTCAGTCAGTAAATGATGATTTTTCCATTTTGTGTAGTCTTCAGACCCTTTTGAACACCTCTGACATTGGTGAAAACAAATATGATCATGTATTCCAAATCACATAGTGCACATAACAATGTCATGCATATATTATAAAACTAAAATAACACAGAATTTATAAAGAGGAATAAAATTAATATGAAATTATTTAATAAGAGTATATTCTTTATTATATTCTCTGCAGTGGTTTTTCTTGCCCATTTCTGGGATGGGTGCCCCTCCTACTTGTGCAAATTACTGATTAAAAAAGGACTAATGGTCTCTTTATATGATATATTTAGTCACTTTAAAAAATAAAAATTATGTATTTATTTTTGGTCACTCTGGATTTTCACTGCTGCTGCAGGCTTCTCTCTAGGTGCAGGGAGTGGGGGCTACTCTCTAGTGGAGGTGAGCGGGCTTCTTGTTGCGGTGACTTCTCTTGTTGTGGAACTTGGGCTCTAGGGCACACGGGTTTCAGCAGTTGTGGCTCATGGGCTCCTTAATTGTGGCTCCGAGGCTCTAGAACACAGGCTCAACAGTTGTGGCTCACGGGCTTAGTTGCTCCTCAGCATGTGGGATCTTCCTGAATCAGGGATTGAACCCATGTCTCCTGCATTGGCAGGCAAACTCTTCACCACTGAGCTACCAGGGAAGCCCTTAAGTCTTTTGCACGGGAAGGACATTATTTAGATCACAGTTCAGTTCAATTGCTCAGTCCTGTCTGACTCTTTGCGACCTCATGGACTGCAGCATGCCAGGCTTCCCTGTCTCTCACCATCTCCTAGACCTTGCTCAAACTCATGTCCATTGACTCATCAATGCCATCCAACCATCTCGTCCTCTCTCACCCCTCTTCTCCTTTTGCCTTTGATTTTTCCCAGCATCAGGGTCTTTTCCAGTGATTCATCACTTTGCATCGGGTAGCCAAAGTATTGGAGCTTCAACTTGAGCTTCAGCTTCAGCAACATGTCTTCCCGTGAATACTCAGGGTTGATTTCCTTTAGAATTGACTGATTTGATCTCCTTGGAGTTCAAGGGGCTCTCGAGTCTTCTTTTATACTACAGTTCAGAAGCATTCAGTGCTCAGCCTTCTTTATGGTCCAACTCTCACATCCATATGGTCACAAATGCCATATTCGAACACCTCTGATGATTTTTCCATTTTGTGTAGTCTTCAGACCCTTTTGAACACCTCTGACATTGGTGAAAACAAATATGATCATGTATTCCAAATCACATAGTGCACATAACAATGTCATGCATATATTATAAAACTAAAATAACACAGAATTTATAAAGAGGAATAAAATTAATATGAAATTATTTAATAAGAGTATATTCTTTATTATATTCTCTGCAGTGGTTTTTCTTGCCCATTTCTGGGATGGGTGCCCCTCCTACTTGTGCAAATTACTGATTAAAAAAGGACTAATGGTCTCTTTATATGATATATTTAGTCACTTTAAAAAATAAAAATTATGTATTTATTTTTGGTCACTCTGGATTTTCACTGCTGCTGCAGGCTTCTCTCTAGGTGCAGGGAGTGGGGGCTACTCTCTAGTTGAGGTGAGCAGGCTTCTTGTTGCGGTGACTTCTCTTGTTGTGGAACTTGGGCTCTAGGGCACATGGGCTTCAGTAGTTGTGGCACATGGGCTCCATAGCTGTGGCTCTGAGGCTCTAGAACACAGGCCCAACAGTTGTGGCTCACGGGCTTAGTTGCTCCTCAGCATGTGGGATCTTCCTGAATCAGGGATTGAACCCATGTCTCCTGCATTGGCAGGCAAACTCTTCACCACTGAGCTACCAGGGAAGCCCTTAAGTCTTTTGCACGGGAAGGACATTATTTAGATCACAGTTCAGTTCAATTGCTCAGTCCTGTCTGACTCTTTGCGACCTCATGGACTGCAGCATGCCAGGCTTCCCTGTCTCTCACCATCTCCTAGACCTTGCTCAAACTCATGTCCATTGACTCATCAATGCCATCCAACCATCTCGTCCTCTCTCACCCCTCTTCTCCTTTTGCCTTTGATTTTTCCCAGCATCAGGGTCTTTTCCAGTGATTCATCACTTTGCATCGGGTAGCCAAAGTATTGGAGCTTCAACTTGAGCTTCAGCTTCAGCAACATGTCTTCCCGTGAATACTCAGGGTTGATTTCCTTTAGAATTGACTGATTTGATCTCCTTGGAGTTCAAGGGGCTCTCGAGAGTCTTCTTTTATACTACAGTTCAGAAGCATTCAGTGCTCAGCCTTCTTTATGGTCCAACTCTCACATCCATATGGTCACAAATGCATATTATTTATTTATTTTAATTGGAAGGTAATTACAATATTGTGATACTTTTGCCATACATTAATATGAATTGGCAATATGTATATATATATGTGTGTCACTTCCTTCTTGAATTCCCCCCACCTCCCTTCCCACATATTGATTATTTTATTATGTACAGAATATTTTTGAAAATGTCATGGTCTTGTTTTGCTGTCTTTGAAATGTAGCATGTAACAATGAAGGCTGTTTTTCTGAATCTGTAGCCTCTTATAAAATCTAATTGTTAATACATAGCTAAAACTCCAAAAGCTTGTCCTTGAGGAAATGCCTCTAATTATAAGATAAAAGTAGTGTAAGCAACATCGAATTTACTTGTGAAGCAGTATTTGCAACCTTCATCTATAACTTGTATATAAATTGTCTTTGGAAAAAGTGACCAAAGTGATAGCTTATTTCATGAAGTCGTTTGTGCTGATGTTTTAAGTATTTTGAAGAACAGCACAGATATGGAAAATCTAAAAGAATGCTAAGTGGAACTGGCAGATGAATCTTTGTGATCTCAAGAAAATACATCTAAATATATATATATATATATAGTTTTTCATAGTCTAAATTTACTTGACTATTTTCTTTTTGACTACTTTGTACATCAGTTTGTTTCAAGGCAACTATCAAATAGAAATAATCCAAAGGGAAGGAATGAAAATGAAAATACTTGGTGTGGAGATTGTTAATTTTTTTTGAGTCAGCTCAAACAGATGTTTTCCTTTTGATTATAGTAATTATTTATGAAGATTTGAAATGTATTTTGTGGTTACATTTTAAGTATATTGTAAAGGTTTTCCTTAATAGTGTGCTTTTATTTCTTTGAATTTCCTCTCCTGAAACAGACTCAGGTTTAGATTTTCAAGGTCAGAATGTGTATAAACTTTTCCCTTGTGGCTCTTGAGAATCTAATGGCTAAATGGAGGTGAATGACTAATAAGTGAGAATAAAAACATCACAGGAACCCTTTATTAGTGAATATCGTTATTGTTTAGTCGCTAAGTCATGTCTGACTCTTTGCGACCCCATTGTTAGGCTCCTCTGCTTGTAGGATTTCTTAGGCAAGAGTTCTGGAGTAGGTTGCCATTTCCTTCTTCAGGGGATCTTCCTGACCCAGAAATCAAACCCACATCTCCTGCACTGGCAGGCGAATTCTTTACCACTGAGCCACCAGGGATGCCCATCAGTGTATAAAGCTACTGTTACAATTATATTAGGTCTGGAATAAGCAAAAGGTGACAGTTTTCTATTTGTGCAAGAGAGTCAAAATACTTTCTAAGTATGTTTCCGTCTTTTACATACCTTTTCATGCTTATTTTACCAGGATTAATAGATGGTAATTTGGATCAAGAGCTGTACTGTTTTTGCATCCTGGCTTGACTGTAATCATCTCTTTAGGAAAATAGGCTAAATTAGTTTTTGAAAAAAATTTTAAAACCAAAGTTGAAATTATTTGGGCTTACTTGTGAAGCAGTATTTGCAACCTTCATCTATAACTTGTATATAAATTGTCTTTGGAAAAAGTGACCAAAGTGATAGCTTATTTCATGAAGTCGTTTGTGCTGATGTTTTAAGTATTTTGAAGAACAGCACAGATATGGAAAATCTAAAAGAATGCTAAGTGGAACTGGCAGATGAATCTTTGTGATCTCAAGAAAATACATCTAAATATATATATATATATATAGTTTTTCATAGTCTAAATTTACTTGACTATTTTCTTTTTGACTACTTTGTACATCAGTTTGTTTCAAGGCAACTATCAAATAGAAATAATCCAAAGGGAAGGAATGAAAATGAAAATACTTGGTGTGGAGATTGTTAATTTTTTTTGAGTCAGCTCAAACAGATGTTTTCCTTTTGATTATAGTAATTATTTATGAAGATTTGAAATGTATTTTTGTGGTTACATTTTAAGTATATTGTAAAGGTTTTCCTTAATAGTGTGCTTTTATTTCTTTGAATTTCCTCTCCTGAAACAGACTCAGGTTTAGATTTTCAAGGTCAGAATGTGTATAAACTTTTCCCTTGTGGCTCTTGAGAATCTAATGGCTAAATGGAGGTGAATGACTAATAAGTGAGAATAAAAACATCACAGGAACCCTTTATTAGTGAATATCGTTATTGTTTAGTCGCTAAGTCATGTCTGACTCTTTGCGACCCCATTGTTAGGCTCCTCTGCTTGTAGGATTTCTTAGGCAAGAGTTCTGGAGTAGGTTGCCATTTCCTTCTTCAGGGGATCTTCCTGACCCAGAAATCAAACCCACATCTCCTGCACTGGCAGGCGAATTCTTTACCACTGAGCCACCAGGGATGCCCATCAGTGTATAAAGCTACTGTTACAATTATATTAGGTCTGGAATAAGCAAAAGGTGACAGTTTTCTATTTGTGCAAGAGAGTCAAAATACTTTCTAAGTATGTTTCCCGTCTTTTACATACCTTTTTCATGCTTATTTTACCAGGATTAATAGATGGTAATTTGGATCAAGAGCTGTACTGTTTTTTGCATCCTGGCTTGACTGTAATCATCTCTTTAGGAAAATAGGCTAATTTATGTGATACGTAAGGACCCAGACCTAGAAACACACGCTTGGCAGACAACTCAGGTAAGGGCACTCATGGCCCTTTGGAATGATGATATTGATGATGCTGATAAGAGTAGCTAACATTTATTAAGGATTGAGTAGAACCTGCTTTGCTAAGAACTTTGCCATTATTATTATCATTTAGTCTTTAGAACTTTGCCTGTATTATCTCACTTCACCCTGAGATGAGGAAGCCATGACATGGTGAGGACAAGTCACTTGCTCAAGGTCACATGTTTACCAGCAGAATCAACATGAGAACTTGGGCTTTCTGACTGTAGAGTCTGTGTCTACTGCACTTGCTGCCGCTGATTTTGGCAAAACATTTTTTGGCAGATGGTGATCACATAAGTTCCTCAAAGTCACAACTTTGAAGTACTCTTTTTTTTTTTTCTAAAGACAAATTGTGTAGCTTTTATTCCCCCCAAATTATATTATCACTTCTGTAGTTTTGAAGAGAAAGGTGTGAACATTCAAAATGTTATCTGTTCTCATTTAATGTCTGTCTTTCCCAGGAGAGCATGCCATACCCAGATCTAAATGTCATTACCGATTGTTTCTCACACTGAACGGAAGGGAAGGTATATGCGCAGTTTTGAGCAGAGGCTCCCTTGTAGGAGTGTGACAGTCCTCAGCAAAGTTTTGGCACTTGTGTCTGGCAGACCATCCTGGGCAGATGAGTGATGCATATGGCAGGAGCACTGACTGCCGCTCGAAAAGGTACATTAATATGAGTATTAGCACCTCTAAGTGTTTGTGAAATAACCTTAATGGAGGACTAGAATATTGACAAAACATTTTGGAAAGATTGCACTACACTTACTGGTTAAAGAGACAAAGAGTAATAATGTATTGCAGAAGTCTGTGATGATTCAATTCCACATTGTATGTGATGTTTGTAATTATATTTTAGAGGACTATTAAGAAATATGGCTGTGATACTTGATTCTTAAATATCATTGCTACACTGAGTTCTAAATATAATCCATCTGTAACCATACTTAAGCAACATGTATTATGATCTGACAAGCAATAACTTAGATGTAATAAGAAAAATTGGAAATTTCCAATGTATATGATTTCAAAACAATTCTTAGCATTTCTTCAGGGATTATTAAGTCAAATGAAAGGGATTTTTTAATAAGGTATAGTTTCGTTGCAATTTTCCTCTTCAGAATTTCCATTATTGCCACAGTCTACAAATGACAAACATTTGTGGACTATGGCAGCAATCTGTTGGGTGTTTCAATCTATTTTGAGCTGAAATTGATTAGCACTTTATGAAAAGTGTACAGAAAATTGCCATGCTTATCAAGGCAAATCAAGCCATAATTCTGCCTTTTTTTTTGTACACCTGCAGCTATGAATATTTTTTTGGTAGATACATTGAGATATGCTCAAGAATATACATATTGGACGGCATATCATGCAATTTATTCTGATCTTACTGACAGTTTGCAAACAAAAACTCAAAACAAGATGCAACTGTGTACAGCTCCCGAACTGTAGGTTCTGATTTTGGCATCCATGAATGCACGAAGAAAGGGGCTCC